>JAWWEE010000074.1:136746180-136855042 GCA_035221455.1 Xenops minutus | reverse complement strand
CGTGCTTGTAGCAAGCGTGGGTAGAGCCCTTGTAAATCTTCGTTCGCGAAGCCTAGCCATGATGATGATGATGATGAATCGCTTCTTGTCTCCAGTAGTAGTGCTTGTGAAGCAGATTTGTTACTCTTTGTCAAACAGTTGTGTAAAACGTTTATTGAAGTGAATTATTTTCCAGCCATAAAAACAGCTCTCTATTTTGGTCCTGGCCCCTGTGACACCATGTAGCATTGCTCAAGTCATATTTGATTGGTTTTAGAGGGGTGTATTCAGGAAGTTTGCAAATGAAGTCACCTATGCTGTAACAGAAGAGAATGCCGTGGCTGAAGCTAATTTTATCCTATTTCTGATTTGATGCACCTAATTTTTTGTCATAGTTCCAGAAATTGACATTGACAGATTATTTGGATAAACTGAGTATTCAAAAAACTTTAAATCATGAAGCTATTTTTCTTCTTTGTAGAAGTGTTTGCTCCAAAGGTTACTGAATAACATCCAATTTTCTCTACTACTGTGTTATAAATACTGATTTCCCCTCCAGTCTAAAACCCAATCTCCAATCTTAAAACTGAGCTGAGCTTTTGTTCAGATTTGCAACATCACCAATAACCCCTAGCCAGGCAATTTGGTTTCTGGAAATGGCATCAGATTGTTCATGTTAGTGTGGTCACGGTTTCTGTGAGTATAGGATTCCAGTCTGACCTTCAGAAATGAAGGGCAAGTTTCTCAAACTGGAAATTATAAAAATACCTTAACTTGAAACTTGCATAATATGATTCTTCAAGACAGCATAAGCCCAGGAGGACACAAAGGCACAAATTTGCAGTCATATGGACTACCTTAAATCACTAAACAGTCTGGTTTGAGGCTGGTATAATAAGAAAAGAGATGTTCCATCACAGGAATAGTTAGATGCTGGAACAGCCTCACTCAGCGGAAGAAATGTGAAATCCCATTTACTGGAGGTCTTTAAAGCAGCTAAAACGAGTACCTGTCAGGCATGTCTGGCATGATTCACCCTGTCTCAAAGCAAGAGAAGAGACAAAGTAATCCCTCCAAGGTGTCTCTCAGCCCTGTGTATCTAGAATTCCAAAATGCCCTGTTTTTCATTAAAAAAGGGAAGTTTGTTTATAAGGTACATCTGCTATTTCCATAGACTAGCAACAGTGGCAAGTTCTCGAGGTGAGCTGTACCAGCGAGAGGTTTATAACGATGCCAGGCCTGTAGAGCTGACACCCTGCTGAAATGTGTGTGTGCAATAATTATTGTAGCAGCAGACAAGTGTTCTTTCCAGCCTGCTCATGCAGTTTCAATTTATGATCAGTTGAATTGTCTTACTCTTAGTGATAGATATTTTGAATTCACTTGCAGGTTCTAATATTACTTGCCAAATACAACAGTTGCAGTTCAATGTTCTTCTGACCATGACAAAGAAAAGACCGATGAGGGGATTTTCAGTGAGTATTTCATGCAGTTTAGCTGCTAGCACTTAATGGATAGAAAAGCTTTAATGGGACCCTGTATTGCTTTTTTTTATATGTTGTGCCTTCCAGAGATATCTTTCAGAGCTTTGGGAACTAACTCTGGCAAGTTATTTAGCTTTCAAAGTAACCACAGCACAACTCTGCTATCTTATTCATACAGTTGTGCAACTGAATATGTTATCCTGGAAATTATTATTATTTTAATTCCTTGCAAGATCTACAGCATTTATTCCAGGGATGACAAAATTTTGGGCTGGGTGCTTCTTCAGACTCCTGTACTGCTGGGACTAAGAGTCACTTGTTCTGATTTCTTACACCTTCATATTTTAAACCTTGGGGAATTATGGATTAATGATGCTAGTGCAGTCAAGTAATGAATTCTGGAATAGCCATGCATATCTGTGACTAATACAGTACTTTTTATACTGTCATATCAAATTGCCTGGAGGCTGATGTTTTTCTCTTTGTTTCATTAGTCTCCAAGATTTTTTTGATTTGTAGACTCCTGGCAAGCTATCAGTGAAGTTCAACCTCCTGAAATAAGTTTCTCAGACTTAATGTGGACCTCTAAGTTCTCAGCCATGAGGATGTCCTTATCTACTTCCTTATCTGCTGGTTTTAGCCAACTGGCCCCCTTTCATATCTCTGATGGGAAGGCATGGAAAGGAATCAATTTTCACAAGAACAGCAGTTTTCACTAGTTAACAACACTAATATTTTTCTTTTCTAGCATTGTTATTCACAATTCAGATAGAGGAAGAGCAGCATATGATTTCCACAGTCTGTCTTAAAGATTGAGTACAGATAAGGAGTTTCAAAAAAATGCTTCTGTGTTTAGCAGTCATGTCACAGAAGTCATTACCAGCAGACATGCCATGCTACATAAGAAGAATTTGCAGCCTTTTTTAGCAATGTGGGAGCAGCCTCTGCAGAAGATTATGGGCCCCAAATCTCTAAAGGAGCTCTTCATATTTTATCCCTGAAGCACCTATGTAATATGTAGACTCTCTCCTTAAACTACCCAGGTGGACTGTGAAAGTAGGATCTTCCTTTGAGCATTTTGTGTAACCTGTGGAGAAGCTTTTAACTATTCACTAACTTGAGGGAACCTCTGGTGCCTAACTGGTACTGAAAGCTATGTGTGGGAATGTCCTTCTGAGGACCAGATTTCGCTTTCAGGTATGATGAGGCACTGAAACACTGACTTGTAATAGATGTGCCAAAAGTGGCCTGGATGGCTCCATGGCTTGTGTGTAGAGAGGCAATGCAAAGTTAATTCTTAGGGCCATGAATCAAGGCAGTTAGAAAATTCCTTTCTGTTTCGGTTTGGTTTTTTTTGTTTGTTTGTTTGTTTTGTTGTGTTTTTTTGTTTTGTTTTGTTTTGTGTTTTTAATTTCTATTCATAGTACCTTCTATTCACCTTCCTCTGCACAGAAAAGACCCCAGGAGTCAATCTTGTGCCACTGAAATTAATAACAGGACCTTAGTGAACTTCAAGGTATACCATGGCCCATGTTCACTCAGGTCTAAAGCATCTTGAATATCCATTCTGCTCAGAGAGATAATGTACTGTTTCCATCCAATTTCCTGCACCAGTTGCAAGAATTCTTTCAAGTGGCTACTCTCAGATCCATTCCATTTTATGTTTGTTTTCTTGCCACTGTTGAGCTCCTTTTCCAGAACACCACTCCCAACACAGTTAGAGTGGCTTTGGCAATGCTAATACCATCACTGCCCTCCAGTAAAGGAGTGTTTTAACTTTAAGTGATAGAGCTCAGTGTTTGTCTGCTCAGTTTTTGTGTCAAGTTTGTCCAGGGTTCTTCTTTACCAGAATGATTCACCTTCATGTCCATTCAATACAGCTAAAATATGCTTCCACATGATGGGTTCATGGCACCAGGTAATTTTCTGAACTCTGAAAGCTCTGATACTTCATATTTTAAGGGAAAATCTGTGTCATCTAACAAAACAATCAAGTCAGCCTCTTAAAAATGCGTTTTTCGATACCCTCCCAGCCGCCATCCCTCTAGTTGGTGGTTTCACTACGTAATGCATGGAAAATGGTCTTACCGAGTCCCTGACATTCCATATTGTACTTGAATAACTCTTTGGATATCTGTTAACTAATTTGGCAGCCATAATAAGAAAATAAAACTGTCTCTGGCCACAGAAGTCCAAAGAGTTTTATGGATTTGCTGTGAACAGAAGAGAATGCTAGGAAGAGTCCATTGCAGTTTAAATCTCTCAACCTGGATTTATTGAAGCTAATATTAGCCAACACTGACCCTTTTCTTAGTAGAAATTGTGAGAATCACAGTTTACATTGCTCTGTCAGGGCAGTCCTGTTCAAAATAGGCACATAGAGCAGCTCCAGGCATGATGCTTAGGACATCTTGTGTGATAATATGTACTCCAAAAGGCCCTCATCCCAAATAGTGATTTTCCATCTTAAAATTTATGGCACCATCGTATGGTGTCCCCTCCAAGGGAATAATCTTGCCTTTAAGAGCCTTAAAAAAAAAAGGGGTGGGCATCCTAGAACCAGATCTCATCCATTACTCCTGTCAATAACCTAAATATGTTGGTGTGTGAAGTTAATCACAAAGGTCGTGAACAAGCAACAAACCCCACAGTCTGTCCCCAAGCAACAGCATGTGCATGGCCATAAAAGTACCCATAGTTCTGGAGATACAAGACTGTATTTTTAAGGGAGGATGATGGAGAGTACGCATGGCTGGGCACTGTAATGGGGAAATCAAGTTAGGGTTCAGACAGCTGGAGTTTTCTTGCATCCATATATCAGTTCTGTAATATTTCAGCAAATTTCAGGGAACACTGTCATGAAAATATCTGTACCTGTGGCTGTACAGAAACTCCTGACAGAGGAGGTCAGGCGGAGAAGACAATGCCAGACCTCTCACTGGTGTACCTGCACTGAAAGGATGTGCCTCCTTGGCAAGTTCTTTTCAAGCAAAGGTCCCTGTGCATGGAACCAATGTGGATGCCAGGGTGGGAAGGCAGGCTGGCCCTGAGAGTGCAGCAGAGGGGAAGGCAGCACAAAGCGGGTGGTGCAAGCAACCTCAACCAGACAATGAGCTGGCTCAGGATTGGGGCAGCTCCATGGGGATCCTGGCTGTTTTCCCTTTAGCCTGGCACTGTAGCATGTGGGAATGAAAGGTCAAGCTGTTGGCAGCAACAGAGATGGAAAGCTTGAGGCATCATGAATGTTGGGCTCTGAAAGGAAAATATTTTGTGTCTAGCCAAAGGCAGATGCTGCTTGAAATATACAAATTCATGAATTCTGTGTGTTATCTTTGTGCTATATAAGGCCAGAAAGACAGTGTAGTGTCTGCTCTACCTGGCTCCCACTCTCTGGTGGCAGAGGACCTGGGTTAGTATTTTGGACAGGCAGGAGGGGATGGGTTGTGTACACTGCCTTTCAGCGGAGGCAGCCTGGTATGGGATTCTTCCATGCAGTGAAGGACCTGCCTTCTGGGAGGGAGTGCTGCTTGTGCGATGGTGCAGCCAGGCCAATACAAGAGACGACTGAGTACCCTGCATGGACCCTGTGGCTCTACAGAGAGCATCCACACATGGTTACCAGGGTGTGATGTGACAGTGTGAACATGCAGGAAATTTGATCTTGAGGATATGGCTGCAGAGCAGCCTGGATGCAGAATGAACCTAAAAGTCCAGGGAATTAGACCACCCTCCTTGCTGAAGTGTTTGAGCCATGTGCAGCCCGAGGCACCCATGATTACCAAAATATGGACATGAAGAGGAAATACCCTGGAACGAAGACAGCTGTGAGTGGTGACATGAGAGGAAAGTGCTGGCGCAGCACCAGCGTACTTCTGTATCTGGTCCTGGTCTTGTCAGCAGGACTTATTAGCTTGGGCACAGTGCCACAGTAATGCTGTTTTTGGACCCATGCTAGATTATATCTGACCATTTCAGAGTGTTAGCAGAGGGAGTATGGTTCAGTTTGTTCCTTCCTGCGTAGACATGTCCTAAAGGACTTGGAATAGAGTCACTCCTCATGGTGGAATTTTCTCTGTTAAGTTTTAATCACAAAAATCTACCAAATTATATTGACTAGTAAGTGGCATAGCTCACTTCTGACTGATATTTAATAGGGCTAGTCTCTTTTTAGCAAGTCCAAGAATATTTCAATTATTTTAAATAAAGCAAAAATTTCCATAATTTGCCAAGAATCACACATGTGTGGGATTTACAGTGTGGTAGATTAAGCTTGAATATCAAATGCCCTAGGCACGTACTGAACGCCACACTGAACCTTACAAGGGATTGATATAAACCAGTACTGAGGTCAAGTAGTTGTACAATACAGCTCTCTAAGAACAATGCAGCTCACCAAGAATTCTATTTATTTATAATCTTCAGTCATGCGTTCTTTAATATTTTGAAAAAAAAATAAAATTAAAAAAAATTGTCAATCTGCTAGCAATTCTCCAAAGAATAAAAATGCATTTATCTTTGTGCAATCTAAGGCATATAGTCCCATTGGGAGGGAAAGGGATTAGTTTAAACACCAAAGGCAAATGTTTCAAATTATGGTTTAAAAGTCAAGTTGACAGGCAGGAAATGTACAGGGGCAAATGTGTACAATAGGGAAGTTAAACAAGAAGTTCACAAGTAAAGAAGCAGAGGTAGAACCAATGTATTCTAGTCATGCTCCACATCTACATGTCTGGGGTGACTCAGTTTGAGTCTAAACACAGAATTTCATCTTTATATATGCATATGTGCAAAGAACTCTGTGTGCTAGTACCAGAAAACTTGTTAACCTGGTGGGAGTGACCAGTCATGCAATGGATCCAGCAGGAATTCAGGAAATGTATTTCTGTCTTAGAGGTTGCATCAGACAGCATAAGCAAGGATTCCAAATCCAGGAACTGCAAGCATTTCAAGTTCTCCAAAGGGTGCTGAAGGTGACCAAAATATAAGAGTTATGGTCCCAACAGTGCTATTCAATGAAATATGTCAAATTCAGTAAGATGGCCATTTTTTTTTTTTTTCCAAGGAAATTCTCTAAGAAATGCATTGCAGTCAGTTTGCTGTTTTTCTTCTATTACACATGAAGTCCCAGAATACTTCCTCATCATCTTCACAGTGAATACCTTGATAACTAGATTGATTCACTCTTATTTTCTGGATAAATGTGCTTAGTCCAGAGGGAAACAATTTCACCTGAGAAAGCTACAGTGCCCTTTTGCAATGGCAGTGCTAAGTTTGGAAAGGAAAAGATTTTTCTTCCCTCTTTGTCTGGGGAAGGATTTGAAACAGTGTCTCTCCTCCAAGAATATAAACTCATTGGGGAAAAAAAACAAAACCAAGAGGAACCACTACAGATGCAGCCCACCATGGAGCCCAACTGCCTACACTCCTCTGAAACTGTCCTTCAGGAAAGATAGAAATGGGATTAAAAATGTGGAACCCAAAGAGTTTAGAAGTGAGGTTGATGTCAAGTCATGCAGCACTACCATCTGAACTGCAGAGCCCCTGGGAGAAGCAGACTTTGGGGATCTTTGGAACACAAGGTGGTCATTACTCTGATATTCCTGAGAGTCACACCTTTGAGCAGAGCAACACCAGGTGACAGCTGGCTTTCCATCTCCTTTTGCTGCTCTTTTACCTATTGCACAGTAGTTTCATACTCTTTCCCAAGTGATTCTGCATTTTATCACAGACTTATTGCAGATCAAATAGACTGTTGCTCTGGGGAGTATGTGTATATTTCAGAGCTCCAAGGCACCACAAGGAACAATGGAAGGATTTGGAGACTGGTATGAAATTGTTACTTAGCAGCAGCAAGTGAATTAACAAAGTGAGCAAGGATACAGTTAGCAAGCCAAGGCTAAGAAAAATAAAAGATGCTGAGAACAGAAAACTTTAATAGAGAGAAACATCACAAGAATCAATAAAATGGGCCAGAGGACTGCATCTTTCTGCATTAAGTCATGCAGACATTGTGAAACAGATGCTCTTTCAATGTCATCAGCAACTTGACAAGCTGGGTAAATAATTTTTGCCAAGAAAAATAAAAGCATGTGCTGTCAGTGTGGGTGGTTGCCATGATTGCCATGGCCTCTGGTTCAAATGCAGTTACAGAGATGATGAAAAAGAAAATAAATATGGAAGTGGCTGAGGAAAAACAATTAGCTCCCCACAGATGGGCCTTCAGCATACCATAAATTGTAGCTTCCTTTTTCATCATTAGTTTGGGTGGCAACCTGGGAAATAATAAAAAGTGGAGAATTATGAGTACAACCATTTCCTGAGTCCTCCTCATAAAAAAGGAGAAACTGTTGATGTGCAATAAGATTGATTATGAGGAATCTGCAACAGACATTTCAGCTGCAAAACAACCAGCCACAAAATTCCCACCTAACTGCTGCCTAAATATTGATACTTTCAGAGCTCTGACTCTGCAACCACATACCATGAGGGCTCTGATATGTCATGAGTAGTTCTCTTCTGGACTTCAAAACCTTCTGCAAGACATTTCTACACTTGCAGCTAGCAGTTCATACACAAGCCCCTAAGGATCCAGGCAGGAGGCACTCCAATACTTTGTAGTATCCTTCTCAGATAATACCTGGATATCAGGTGTTCACATAAAACACGAAAGGAGGAGGCCCTTACTCAGGTCACTTGGTCGAGACATGTCTACTCCATTCCCATCTTTGCCTAAAGAGAATAATTCCACACGTACAGCCTCTTAGCTGAAAATAGGGCATCATCTATGTAGAGTCATAGAATCACCTGGGTAGCACTGTTCATACTCTATACACATCCTCCAAATGCCATAAAACCTGATAAAAAGAGTCAGATTTATATTGATGCCAATCCCACTTAAATCTTACTTTAGGAAGGTGAGAGGTAGAAAAGACATACATTGGACACTTGGACATCTTGTCTCTATCTCAAGGACAAACAGTGCATTTTTATACCTCCTCTGTAATTTTCAACTCCTTAAGCATTTCAGCCATTGCAAATCTTCATCTCAGTCTCTAAGAAATTTCACTTACATAAACACAGAAGTGGATGTTTGTATAGTTTGCTACAGTTCAACATAATCTGTGGGGTAAATTGCCAATAACTAACCAGTGAGTGATTACAAATAAATGGCAATATTGTTCCTTACTCATGACACTTTGTGTAAGAAATAAAGTTGGCTACAATTACTTGGGATGCTGATTTGTGAAGTGTACTGAATGATGGTTGAAAGAAGAGAATATAAAACTTTACTGACAGGATTCATCCAGTTAAAGTAAATGCCTTGTCTACAACCATATTAAAATAGCATTGTAATAGGCGTTGACAATGGTGACAACAGTGACAGAAAAACTTAAAATCTCTGCTTTAACATTTGGTCTGAGACAAAATTTCAGGCTGTTTGTTGGTTCTTGATCTGAGGCTGAAATCCACTGAAACTGAGTTTACATATTTTGACTAGAAGGAAGAACAATAATAAACCACATCCGAACTGTCAGTGTGGCTTTGTCCTGCACAAGAAAAACCTGCTGGCCTGGTTGGGCTACCCTTGGCAAAAGAGAAGAGGTGGCACAAGTTTGAGCCACTGGCAGAGTCTGGGGTCCCTGGCAGGAATGGAGGAACTGGCAGGTGGCTTGGCTTTCTAGTGCCACCCTGATGCAGGAGGTCTAAATTTCAAATTTTCAAAGTGTATTCCCAGTTTTAGGTATGCCTGAAATTTCTGAATGTTTGCACCCTTAATCCTTTTTCTATTTTAAGAAGAGAGTGGAAAGCTTTTACAGGAACACTTTTGAACTTCAGCATTCACGGTTTAGCTTTATCCCCCATCCTTGCATGCATATGATGACCTTGCTCCATCCTCAATGTAGATGAAGTCACAGATTTTGCGTTGTTCTCTGGTTTTGTTCCCAGACTAGGCAGAAATGTCAAGTGTTTCATTTCAGAACTTTGCTATAACATCAGTAGAATAAAACCAAAGTTCCAACAGTAGCACCTATTTTTCCCTCTGATGATTCAAAAAGTGTAATTAATACCCTTCATGAACAGAGCTGGCAAAGAGACATATTTAGTGGTCAGTTGGGAACAAGGAAGATCTCAGAAGATTTAGGGGAGGACAACTGATCCCTATCTACTGCTCCTCAGAAGCCACTGTTTCACACAGGATGATATGGTTAATGCCTTTCTGATTCTTGAACGCCTGCCCAGTTTCTCTGTGTGATCCTATCACTAACATTGATAAATAGGTCTGCCTAAAGCAATAAGACCACAACATATTCACCTCCTTGAACTAGAGTAATTCTGCTGCCAAACCAGGGCTCCCAGCCTTTCAAGGTTCAGCTAGAACTTACATGTGTATTGACATTTCTTATTACCTCAGGCCAGATGAGGGAGAAACAGTTTCTTACTTTGCAAAGCACTTTTCTTCGCACTGTGTGACAGCTTTTGATACTGTGTTTTGGAAGGAGAGGGAAGGTGGTTCCCGCAGAGATAGAGAGAACCTCAAACTTTTCTGTTCCCAAAGAGGGACTTCATTCAAACAAACAGGATCAGAAACACTATTAAACTTACATTTCCAGCAACGTACAGTGCCATTCCTTTGAAAGCTGCCTTCTGAACTTAACCAAGATCCTTCCCAGCCTGTTTGCTGATTCTCTATGTAGGAAAGAAGCTTTCCTTAATTCATTACTTTGGTATACATTACTTTTTCATATCAGATCATCCAAGAAGTTTTGAGGAGGACTCAGGATAAAAGGTAAATATGTGTGTCATGTCCATTCCATCATCTGCTGTTCAGAGGGTTTAGTCGAAATGCTGCAGACAAAGGTTTGTATGTTAGGAAAGATTACACCTGTTATGTTTCTCAACAGGTTTAATTCTATTTTATGCAACCTTATTAATGTGGAAAGAAATCTAAGTCAGATTTCTTTCTCAGAAGAGTAAATTCCCTGTAAGAGCTTGAATCTGATGTCTGCCTAAACCAGCATTGTTACCTTATAGTATAAAATAGATGCCTATATGCCCATCAATTCTGTTCTTGGTGACAATTTGCATGATATGCTGTATTTTCTATTCTTCATCAAAGTCAGTTTCAAATAGATTTATCTACCTAAAGGTTTGATGTTCATTCAGCCCCTTCCAATCACTCCCAGCAAGTCAAATATCTTTTTTAATGAACACTGTGGTGGTATCTCTTCACCTTTCCTTATCTCTCCAGAACTTTTGGGACCATATTTTTTTCTTTTTCTATGTTTTTACTGAAACATTTAGGAAATAGAAATTTCAATATTAGGAATTTCAAGCAGAGGCTCAGAAAACAAGCATAACTATCAGCAGAATTATGGCATTTCTTCATATAAGCTTGTTCATTATTCCCATATTAATGATATTATGTCTGAAGTAATTTGATCTCTTGAGTTTAATGCCTAAGCAGAGACAAGCAGAGTGGAGTGCACAGTGTGGTTCGTTCTACTTCCTGTCAAAAATGGCCTGTGTCAGAAATGTGCTAATTTCCCTTGATTTTAATCCTCTAGTTATAGCATTACGGCAGTTGGAGATGGAACAGACCTACCAGATCTTGCTTCTGATTTATAGCCATGGACCAACACAGGGTGTTTGCCATATATGTCATGATTCTTGTCCTCTCAAATTTTAAATATAGCTTGATTGGTGGCTAAGTGTTGTCACTTGTCAAATTTTTAAGAGTTGTTAGTGGCAAAAGCAATTACACAGAGGAACTGCAGTTGCGAAACCTGGTGGGAATGGTTCTATTTTGGGCTCCAGTAGACTTTCTCTTCTAGAGAAGGTAGACAAAGTTGACAGTATGGAAGAACAGTTGTAAAGCTGTAAGGTGTTGGAAGATCCAGATTTGTTCTTATAAAACCTGTCAGTTCAAGAGATTGATGTTTTCTTTCAAAACAAGCTCCATGAAGCTATGAGTAGTCTCTCTCTTTTATAGCATACCCATGTGGTCTGGAGAAAGAGAGAACAAGTGAACCACAAAATAAAGTTAAAGACTTATATACACTCCAACACCATGGCACAGTTTAGCTCTATACAGTCCACTCCTCTACTTAAAAAGAAGAACTCAAAACTGAGGCAATTAATCTAAGAGTAGACTTTGTACATGGTACTCTAAGGGATAAATACTGCAATATCTTTTCTGAGTGAAGACACTTTCATGGACATAAATGGTACATTATTAAGTCTTCAGATGATTTATTTTGATTTATTTTGTAGTGATTTTTTAAATGTGACCACATAATCACACATCTATTTACACTGCACAGTTTTCTCAGATCTAAAGGCACAAGAGCAACCACATAGCAGTGACTCTGCAAGGAATACTGATCCAGGACTATGCATGGGCATTGTACAAAATGAGACCTTGAGTGTCCTTGCATATGGTGAACCCCTCATCCTGTATTTGGAAGGTACTCCCTGCAAATCCCTCTGTAATCTCTGTGAACTCTTTCACAGTCCCTTTTTGGTTCTAACACCTACAAATTGTCTGACAGCACTCAGTGCTGTGACCAGGTTTACCTTCTAATGTGAGCTGGGCCTCTTGCCCTCTAATCAGTCAGAAAACACCTCCTGGGGTGTATGAGATGGGAGGGAGGATGTGGATAGCTTTTCTCCAGGGCATCAAGTTCTCACTAAGGCAATGCCCAGACAGGGGAAGAAGGTTTCACTGCAGTAGAAGGTTTTAGCTGCAGCACCTTTCACTGGTTTCTCTGGGCTCTTCAAATGTATGCTTGATTTCAGGGGTTAGAGTAGAACTACCCTTGGTTTAAGCATGTGCTTAAGAGTGCTGCTGGTGGACAAAGCATTCTATTCTCCATAGCACCAACACACCAACCAGTAAGACAGTCTAGCATGTAAGTCCAAAGGACTTCAAGGGACCCATTCTTATGACAAAAGGTAGGTATATTCTGAAGTGTTTTGCTGGATGAGGGCATTTTGAAATATTTTTTTCATATTTCTTGCACTTGAAAAATCATAAGCAAAGCTGATAAGGCTAGGCAATAAAAAGGAATAAATCCTGAAAGAAATATGTGAGGATATTTAGGATTCAAGACATAAAGTATCTGCAACACCTATTTTACGCAGCCATGCCCATTTGTGTGGGTATAAAACAGGATTTTTTTTATTGTACTTTTTGAATTGGCTGTAGACTGTGTAATACAAGAGAACATAAAAGAATAATGAAAAGAACAAGACACAACTGAGTAAATCTCCTAAAAGTTTTCATGGCCTTTGTCAGAAATAAAAACACACCTTGCTTTCTGTCATTGCCTTCACATAAACATGCAATATTAGACCAAAATTGTTAAGAATTTTCTTTCACTGGATCCCCCCAACAAAAGCATTAGAATCACAAAATGAATACAATGATACCGGTTACAAACAACACAAATTGATTATTCATTTTGCTAACTAAAATTGGAAGTTGAAAAGGTAAAAATTTCATTATTTTCAATGCCAAATTCTTGCATCTTGTTAGTATTTTACTGGTCTTTTACCTGAATGGTCCTGTAATGATGCAAAGGTAAATGGTAAGAGTATTCTGGCTGATGAGCTCACAAAAAGCTAATGTTGTGAGAAACAGACAGCTGGGGATGTGGCTTTTGGGTCTAAGTCCATTTAGCGAAAAAAAACCCGTCTTCACCACAAAACCATTTTAACTTTGCTGGATATAGGAGCAGTTGAATGATTTGTGTGATATAGTCAGAATGCTCTATGATAAAAATGAGGTATTGATTCAAGGAGATTTTAATTTAGATTAGTTCACTTAAAATGAGTAATAAATTGAAATGAACTCTACTGAGCTCACGTTCAGAAAGAATTGTCTTGCCACCTCATTGAAACCTTAGGGAAGGAATAGTTCTAATTATGACCCTAACCCAAATCATCAATTTTAAATAAGAATTGTACAAATAATTTGGACAAGAGAATGACATATATGATATCGGATTTGTAAATTAATTCTAGGGAAAGGAAAAAGAAGAAAGAATTATTTTTCTAAAATAAATCAAAAGGAAAAATGTTAGTAATTTCAATACTATGCTTTAATGTTAACAGCTCCTCATGTGTCAAATCTGGTGTTAATATTTGACAAAAACTTGTATATTACTACTAGTATTTCTTTCCAATAATACTTTTTTTTCTCTCCCTCTCCATCTATATGGATAGGATTTTTAATCAGTTATGCCTTTACTGAAGCCTTTTACAATAGCTCACAGTTCTGCTTGCTGTCTTGCACTGATTTATCCTATTTTGCTTTACATATTGTTTATCCATGCATATTTACAATAGGCATACTCACCACCCACACTCAGCCTGTTGATGTATTTAAGCATACGTTCACACGCTTCAGTATATGATCTTTTCTTGACTCATTTCTAAAGCCTCCAGTTCTCTGTCCATTTTTTAATTATAGTTCTGATTCAGATTTTTTTTTCTATATTCCTTTCCCTACTGAATTTGTTTTCTACCTTTGTTGAATTGGAAATAAAAACTCTAAAATAGATAACAGAATTGAACAAATATAAGATGTATTTGACTTTTTTTTTTTCCTGAAATAACAGCTTGAATCTTCATCTTAATTATTTTAAGGGATTGTTGTTGTTGTTGTTGGCATTGCTAATAATAAGTTTTCATTTTAGAACTGACGGTCTTTGTCTGACTGTCATGCTTTAAGCCCAGACAGCGACTAAGTACTATGCAGCCACTTGCTAACTCCCCTCACAGTGGGGTGGGGGAAAGAATCAGAAGGGTAAAAGTGAGGAAACTCATGAGTTGAGACAAAGACAATTACCTTTGTATCAATAGGTAAAGAAAACAAGAAATTTATTCACTGCTTCCCATGGGCAGGCAGGTGTTCAGCCACCTCCAGGAAAGCAGGGCCCCATCACACATAACAGTGACTTGCGAGAAGCAATGCTATCACTTTGAATGTCCCCCACAGCCGGGACACAGCCCAAGGATGGGACATCCACAACTTCTCTGGACAACCTGTTTCAGTGCTTCACCACCCACACAGTAAAACATTTCTTCCTAATATCTAAACTAAACCTGTCCTCTTTCAGTTTAAAACCTGCGCCTTGTCCTAACACTATCTGCCCCTCCTTTTTGTAAGCTCCCTGGAGGTCCTATAAGACCACGATGAGGTCTCCCTGAAGACTTCTCCAGGCTGAACAACCCCAGCTGTCTCAGCCTGACTTTATAGGAGAGGTGCTCCATCTCCCTGATCATCTTCATGGCCCTATTCATGTGACTTATTTCAGGTGGTTGTAGAGAGCAATAAGGTCTCCTCTGAGCCTTGTCATAACACATGTATAAGAAAATATACATATTCCACTGTCCAAAGCATGGCTACTTTGATCTTTTCCTGCCTGTAGGTAGTGACCCTGAGCTCCCACCTCATCTCTGCTTATAGAGTTGCCCTGCTCTTGCTGCCCCCTGACAATGGGACTGGCAGGTGATTGACTTTAAAACAATGATGATTTCACTCATGTGCTCTCACAGTTCCGCAGACAAGCACCAGTGATCTGTCCAGCACCAAAGATGCCTTTGGTCGGTCCAGGGTTCCCAGAGGAGGAACTCACCTTGTCTCCTGGTTTGGGAATGTGTTGATTTCTGCATGTGCCTTTCTGTATTCCTTTGGGCCTGACAGTCCTTTATGTCTCCACCCCATTCCATCTCTGTGAGTTGACAGGATTTACTCATTGTGTCCTTTGCCACCTGGATGACCTGTGAAGTTGCACTTTTGTACATGCTAGGATTGTGATGTGCTGCTGATCTCTAGGTGTCTTTAAAACATTTGTTTCCCATTCACACCAGTCACAACATTCCTATTACCTTTCTCTACACGTTCTGCACCATTTTTTTATGCACTGAACACTTCCAGTGGTGGTCAGATCTAAAAATGTATCAGGGTGCCCTTTCTCTTCCCCATGGAATAAATCAAATGGCACCAGCAAATTTTAGACACTTTAATTTAAGAAGAGATACATTTCCAGAAGCAGAGATAAAGGGAAAATTAATAAATTTTCTCCATGTCACAAAATAAATTCATGTCTAGACTTAGAATGGATTGTATTTGGCAACAGAAAAATACCATCTTTGCTGTCTGATTCAAAGACTAGCAAGGATTCTGGATGGGAAAAAAGCCACTAGCTCTTTGACAGCAGTGTCTGTGTTGCAAATGCAATAAACCCTGTAAGCCAGCAGCATTACAAAGAAAGGCATTTAGAAAAAAAATTGGGCACCAATTTTCAACAAGATTTTTAATTGGGATCCAGTACGATTTGGTCCTTTCTGTGACCCTCATGTAGCTTCTGCAAGTAGTGAGAAGATCCTAAAATTGTTGGGTGCTATTAACAAAATTTACAGATTGTGTTATTTCTAGAGAATGTTATGTTTCCCTGAGGAGTTTGTGACCATACAGGTAAATTAAAGATGTCCAGAAATATTCTCCACTACTGAGTCCGACACTATGCCATCACCTGCACCCATCATCCCAAAGCAGGTTAGCCATGTGCAGACTGCCCATGGGACTGGCTGCTTGACCATGCCAGCTTTTGAACCTTGCCTGGGAAATATTTAGGAGGGAGAAAACTGGCTTCAGGCAAAATCATGAGATTAGTTCTAAGAGTTTACCACTGTAAATGAATGACTTATCATTCCCAGGACCTTTGGTACAGTTCAATTTCGCAGTATAGACATAGCCAGTGTGGCGTCAGTTCTTTGAAAAAACAGAACATATCTCAGCATTTGGTGTTAGAGAAGTGGGAAGACAATCCCTGCACTGCGTCCAGATGTATTGTGTCTAGTTGGTTTTTCTCTTTTTTTCTCCTCAGTGTCTGCTTCAGTCATATTTTCTACAGAGTGGATATAATGCTATTTAATCCTCCTTCCAACTTTCTTTCAGGAGATTATGTAGCTATTATTTAGGTAATAATTATATTTTCTCTAACATTAGATCAGATCCAATGTTAGTAGATACTTTGATTTTAATAAGAAAATATTTCTATTTCATATTTAGAATGAGCTACTTAGTAGAGAGGATCATGAAGTCAATACATTTGAATCCCTTCCTCAGATTTGATCAAATGCTAATTGCAGAACTGCCATTTGCACATGATAGTTACTAGGAGGTTTAACCTTGCATGTTTCCTAAAACTAAGCTTTCCCTAATTTTTTGATGCTTCTTTCCTTTCTAGCCTGAATCTTAGCTGCAGGCAGCTAATCTTCATTCTACTGCCTTCGTTATTTAACAGAGAAGTAAGTGGATCTGAGATTTTTCAGATCTGTATTTGACAAATAATTCTTTCTCCCAGTGATAGCCTGAAAAGTGTTTTGAGAGTAATTTGGAGACAGAGGAGATGTTGTGCCTGGGACTGGGGAAAAAAAAAAAAAATTAAAAAAATCTGGTTTCTTTCTTTTTTCTTGTTCACTTGCTCTGTTTAAACTTCCACTCCTCCTAAATCACAATCTGGGAATATTACTGTACTTACTCATCCTTGTCTCCCAGTGCCTTGAACAGTTGGATGTGTTTCTTAACAGAATAAATCCTTGTTTCGTGGTAGTTTTCTTCCAAAACTCAGAGCATCAGCAGCAAGGAATGCATAAAGTTCTTGCAATTGCTAGGTTCAGTGATAGGAGCAATAGGCTCCACATGTGAGGCAATTAGAATAGCACTAGAAAATGAGACTGAATGTAGAGAAGATCTGTTCAATCTCTTCAAGCAGTGTGAGCTGCCAGATATAAAATAACTGGTGCAGTTGCCAAGATACCAGGATCAAGTCATGATTCATACAGCAGACAGCCATATTAGGAAATACCTTTAAAAATAACTGCTGTTTGAAGGAGGGCTATTTTTATCTATAATAACAAAACAACTGGTCTGCTTGTTATTTACCCTGAACTATTTGCTAAAAGACTTCATCTTTGTGTCAGACTAAAGTAGAATTCATTATAAAGTCATATGTAAAGTCAGTTCACAACAACCATCTATGAATGGAAGACTGACATCCCACAAGAAAACTCAGGTGTCTGGATAAATCTAGCGGAATCCAGCACCTTCCTATTGATTCTCAGACATCTGGTAAGATTTTTTTGCATGCATATAGATATGCAACATGATATGTGTTGTTTCTGCAGGCCAAGATTCATTTGTACAAGAAGTACAAGAGAAAAATAGCACTCTGATCCTGCTAAAAGATACATATTTTTGATCAGGGATTTCTAAATAATATGACAATTCAGTAAACACATACTGGGGAGCACATCTGCAGCTGCAGCAGAGCTCTGCTCAACTATTTCTTGAGCTAGCTGGGCATAAACCAGCTCAAGTGCCTTCTGGGCTGAGCTCAGGAATGAATGGCTTTTGGGATGGTTTCTTGCTTTGGATGCAGGATGGATGGTGGGTGTGGTGGCCACCCTGCAGGCCATGCAGTGGAAGGGCTTGTGGTGAGGCTGTGTTGCCTTAGCAGAATGAGTGACTGCCCTGATTTTGGAAAAGCAACTCCTTACCTGTGTGGGCACTGCCAGGTGAGGAGCTGCCAGGCAGGGGCAAATGTCATCACATCGGCCTGCATCATTTACAAATGAGGTTTTTAGGCAGCCGTGGTCATCTCATGGTCGGTGGCGAGAGAGAAGCACTGAAGGGGCTGAGCTGTGTCCTGTCTCTTGTGCTGTTGTCCTCAGAGGAGAGGAATGAGATGCTGCTCCTGCCTCAGGATCCCCAGAGCCCACTGGCTGCAGCAACAGGGGAGTGTCATGGGGAGCTGTTCTTGTACTTCGCACCTGGCACCTTACACAGACCACCTCTGGGGACACAGTAAAGGACTAGGTGGTCCGTTTGCTTCTACCTGTTCTTAGAGTTTCATTTATTTATGAAATACCTCTGGAATTTCTATCTGTTTCCATTGCTTTTATACAGCACTAAAGTGATTAGCTGAGACTACATGCCTTAGTTTTAGACAGTCAAATTATATCAATTCATCCTTAAAATCTTAACATTTCTACTCTGGGAAAAGCAAACATACAGAAGGTTTTCACTCCTTAACCTGCAAGTAAATCTATAACATCACTGAGACTCAGCATGGTTCATTAGTGCCTTAATAACTAAAATGATGCTGAACCATTTTGACAATTATGATAACACGACTGTGCATGAATAGAATAATTTTCACCACACTATGGTGTATGCTACAATATGCTTGCAAAGTAAACCTGCTAATACTTGCTGCTTAGCCTTTCTCGTTTCTGAAATTTGTAATTAGTTCAATCAGGGACTTTTCTGTTTACTTGAACTGGCTTTGATTTGAACAGCAGTTAAGATAGCATTATGCAAATTCATGGCAGATGTGCAGAAAATTATTTTTCTGTTGTTCATAAATTTGTCCAATCCCTGTCTTTGTATTTCTAAAAGAGACCTATTTCCTTTTTTCAACATTACCAGGCCTTTCCCAGCCCACTAGATACGTTTAAAAAGAGTTAGAGAATTCACTTTTAGCTAGGAAATTAATTTCCTCTTCCCTACCCTTCAAAATACCTGAAATGCTGATCTGCCAGCTCCCTTTAAAGGAGCTGTCTGAGATGGAGCCCTCCTGCTCAAAGCTGTACACAGAAAAGTGGAAATTCCTGCAATCTGGTTGTCAGAGATCTGTGTTGCTTCTGAAGTTACAACAGAAATGTTGCAGCATGAAAAAAATGTCATTTTCTATGTAGATGTAGAACAAAAAGTCTAAATCCCAAGTTAGCAATGGAAAAGAGTAGGTCAGAAACTTCTTCATATGGCAAGTTTAGGCAGGTGGTCTTCATGGATTTATGTACTGTTCATACTTATTCTACTTAGAAAAGAATTTCAGTCAATGGGAAATAATGTTCAACTATTGCTACTAATTGGAGACTTTAATTCTTTAGCCATTTGTTAAATCAATTCCCATATGTCTAGGTAATGAAATGTCGTTCTGCCAACCAAAGCAGTTGTTATACTGCAATGCAGTGGAGGAAAAATATAATGTGCTGGTGTAAGGAAAATTTGTCTGGCTTCACCTTCCTCTTCACTCAAAGTTTTGAAAATATTGCACAACAATTCTAATAAAGATCCAGAGTTATAATGCAGATACAATACCTCCAGAGGCGTTCTCATTATGGTGTTATAAGTGTTAATACATGTGTAATAGTTGGAAATCTTCTCTCTTCTATGCAAATGTATATGTTTTCATCAAGCTGTTCCTTATACACTCCAAAAAAATCATCTCTAAGATAATCTTTTCCCCTGATCTCATTTTGTAAGAGTCCTGAGATTAGTTCTGATGTCTCTTTTTTAAAAAAACAGCTTTCTAGGGCAAAAGAAATGTTGGTGGAAAACATCTGCTTTCCCTCAAAGCCTGTTTTGATTTTTTTTGTCAGGAAATGAAATCCACACTCAGAAACCTTTAATCCAGAAATCCAAAGTTCATCTGATTTATGCTGGCATATATTTATACAAAGTTCATATGCATAGGTTTAAGACACTGCAGAAGCACTCAATATTAACATGTCCCATGGAATAACCAGCCTCATTCCTGTTTATTCATGATATATGGGAATGAGGCATCTTTGCTTCTGCAGCTTCTGTCATTATAAACCTCAATTGCTGCTTTCAGCCATATCTTCTTGTTATTTTCTTGCTGTCATCCATAGTCAACAGTCCATCCATCACCGTTGCTTTGATGATTGCCAGAGCCCCTGCATCGAGACCACACTGTCAGTTTGACATCCTGTGTGTGGAATAACCTTCCCACTGAAGTCAGGACTTCTAGCAGCTCAAGTGCTGAGGGGGCAGGCTATTCCTTGGCAATGATAAGCATGCAGATTAAAAACGTCACAGCTTTCCTGAATGACTTTTTTTATTTTGTTTTATCATTGTCTATTTTTATTTGTCTTTTTGTGCATTCTGATTTCCCTCCTATGTGTGTGTTGCTTCTGTGACACAATCTTTTAACAAGGAATACCTTTTGGAAGAACTGAACATGATTTTATTTGCTCTGGTTGACCAACAAGAGCAGGAATGCATCCCACTATCTAAATTAGGTCTGATTTCTCAGCAAATACCAGTAAAATGGTGCCATCAACACCAACTCTCCTCAACTTTCCTTAGTTTGCATCAAAGCAGTTTTAAATGGCATTTTTAAACAGTATGTTTGCTTTCATATTTTCCCATATGAGTAACCCCCACACATACACCTGCATGTATAAAACAATTGAGTTATATGCATAAAGCAGGAAAAAGCAAGTCAGACTTGAGGCATGAGTGGATCTGACATGGAGGTAACCATGCTATGTACTCTGGCACGATTTAGCTTTGAAAGTGTGTCCTTGGATTGCTAGGAATTCCACAGTGGACACCATCTCTCTATCACATCTGTACAGTCTGGAACAATCAAGCAGACTCAGAGGGTTTCTATTTCAATCAATTGCAGTTAATTAGCACACTTATGTCTTTCATTACATTCTCTTGTTTTAAAATAAACAAAAAACCCTCAAGCAACAGAAACAAACTGCAGACTATTTTTTAAAGTTATATTTTGGTATAAATGTATTGGTTTTTTTCCTACTCCCTAATGCATATTTGTGCTTTTGAAAGTCTTATCTTGAACAGCTTTGTTTTTGGTACTCAGAGCCTTATACTATTAAGATGCCTGATTAGTCAGTCCTACAGCATGGGAATAAAACCTCTTAGAACACACAACCTTGCAAAGGATCTGTTTCAAGATCATCTTCTGTTGTTGCATATTTGTTGTATTTCTTATTGATGTAGTCCAAGACTGCTCAGGCAACAAATCGTTCCTGTTTTGATTTTAGGGGAATGATGTTGCCACAAAGGATTTGCATATTTCCCACTGTAGCAGAGGTTTTCCTGATGTAGTCAGCATGATGCACACACAACAACAAGGAGATTTACCATTTTTCTTACTACAGAGGAGTCAGCTAATGCATGTGAAAAGTGAGGAATCTTGAACATCTGCTCAGAGATGATAAAAATAAAAGTTATATTGGGATAGAGCTTTGCTTTCTACTTTCTATTATAAAAAAAATACAAGCAGTCAGGAGATAGTCACTCACTTTATAGTTACAATTAATGAACAGCATCATCACTAGTAGAGCAAACACCTGCTCACTTTATAGTTTTGAGGTACACCTGCAAATGGAAAGGCCAAGTGCTCCAAGTAACAGAAAGTGTTAAAGAAACTAATAAGCAGCTTCTGTACAATCTTGAAGACAGACACAACATAAAGATGAAAAGGTCTCCAGAATGGAAGGAAAAGTATTTTGGAAAGGAGATTCAATACAAATGTTGAAAGATGCTGAAGGGCTAATGAATACAGTTTGATGCAACTATCAGAAAGGAAAATTGCATTTAATATCTCCACAGCAGAAAGTGCAGCAGAAAATAAAGGGAAAACTGCACTTTATTACTGGAAAAATGCTCAGGCTCATTTCCTGAAGACAATCAATTCCTGACCTGCCAATAAGTGGTCTGTCTGTGTCCATGGCATCTGTGCGTGTCAGGAATTTATCAGTTCCTCTCAGAAAGTTTATGACTAACGCAGCCATTACTTGGTAAGGTAAATCCTAGTTTTGGTAAATATGTGTCATTCAAACATAAGAAATTGGAAAAAAAGAAGTCAGAATCATAGATGTCAGTTTGCAGTAAACATAAATGTCAGCCTCTGCAGCCCTAGTTTTAAGATGTTGTGTCCAATATTGGCTAAATCATCCATTTTTTAATGAGGAACAATCCCAAACTAGTTTAAATGGGGTTTTTTTAAAGGCAAGCAAAACACTCGAAAAAGGAAAGTGTTACACAGTCCTGGAACAGGGATCTGCACAGGTGCAAAGAGTGGGAGCAGGGACAGAAAGGTTGAGATGAGGACAACCTCCCCCACCACAGCAGACCAGCCACTCATCGTGGACTGCCTTTGTGTGTAAGCAGAGCAGCATGACTGCCAGAAGAAGAGAACTCCAAGAAGAGGAAAAAGGAAAATGGTCATCTCCTGTGTAATTTCCTAATTCTTTTTAATATAATTTTTGCTTTAAATGCCCCACGGGCCAAAGATACACTGCCGACTCGGAAGACAAATTACCCTCAGAAGAAGCAAAAAGACAGAAGAGCAACACCTTTTGTCAAAGAAGACAAGGAGATTCTATTATTGCCTATCTCCAAGATCAAGCTCAAGCTACAGATATTGAGACTGGCTTGAAACCCACAAGACTGAATGAAAGGCTAGATTTATTGTGTTTACTACCTGATTTTTGAGCCTGTAGTAAGGAGACATTTGTGTTACATTCTCAAATTTTCCAATGGCCATTAGGGTTAGACCTTGTGGCTGCCTTTGTTACTTTTAACAAAAGGGGCTGAGACTGGCACTGAGTCACCTATTCCCAGAAGTAATTTTCCAGAGATAAACCATAAAATATTAAAAGAATCAATGAAATGCTGGCAGTTGTCAGGACCAGGCATGCTAAAAAGTGGCAGTAATCTGACTTTGGCTTTGCAGAAATAATAAAAAGTGCAATTTCAAAGCAAATAGGACTGGGAGCAAGCAAGGCTTCTGTCAGATTCATGTTCTCATTTCCTTATGGCTCCCTCCCTCTTTCCAGATGGTTGCATTTCTTTTCTACTGGTCACAGGATTTTTACAGTAGCTTGAAGAAGAATATTCTCCTTTATCAGCAAGTTTTTCTTGCAAGGTGTCTTTTGCTGAGGAATTTTTGTAGTCTCAAAGTTTCTCTGTGTCTACAAAAGATATCTTACAGGGGAAAATGTTTTGTTTTACGTAAATGCGACCATAGACTTAAGATTTTAGACTCAATTTGTTATGTAGCTATCCAATAATAAAGACATTTCATGGCATCTGGGGCAAAAGGCTGCTCTGAGAGAGTAATACATTTTTTCTGTCCCCGTTATTTGCCATATATGGGCCAAGGTCTATTTTCAGTGGTGGTGGTCTGAGCCCTGACCAGTTTTGCTGAAGTGAAATCCAGTGATGCACTGACGTGAAGGAAGGCATTTCGACTCACTTCACATTCATCTATTAACCTCTTATTTTTAAATTTCTTAGCTTTATTCTTTTTGAATGCTTGTCAGTGTGACTGTGGCCCTTGCAGAGTCCTGATGCTGTGCTGCAGTGGGAGTTTCACTGAGCAGTAGCCCTGCATGGCAGAGCCTGGTGAGGCACCAAGGTCCAGCCATGTGCTGTGCCGACCCCAGCACTGACTGAGCTCCCCTCTGCCCGGCTGCTGTGGATGGGGGTCAGTCAAAGGGCATGGCTGAGACAAAAGGTTTATTAAAGTTTAAACGACATGGTTGCTGTGAAGATATCTTTTATTTGTTCTGACATCTCCACTGTCAGCAGGAATGACAAAGAGCTCATCACTCACCTGCTTTCTGTAAGGCTGCGGGAAATGGAAAACAGGAACGGTTTGCCTGGGGCATCCAGTCAAAAAGAGCCACCGAGTTTGATGGTGTTATGTCAAATGTTAAGAAACAGGCAAGGCAAGGGTTGCCAAAAGAAAGCTTAAAGGGCACCAAGACACCTTCACTACTGATGTTCCAAAGATGCTCTTCTTAAGGAAACTTTGTGGCATGTGGTGAGGGCCTCCAAGGAGGAATCCATTTTGGACTTTTCAGGAGGAAATGGGCTCTTCAAAAGACAACCAGGTCCCTAGTAATCACTAAAACCTGTGCCTTTGAGGATCAGAAACGGAATTCTCATCACTAAGAGAATGACTGACAGCAACAGTATAAAGTAACTTTGGTTTTTTCACATCCTTTTTATGCTTCTTCAAATTCTCTGTTACCCTTGTGCTATTTCTTTCTCATCCACTTCCTCACCAAAATGTTTCCTGAGGTACTCAACCACATTCATCAGGCTTTTTGAGGTAGAAATATGAAACTGAATGTTGTCAGGATACCCATTTGGCCATGCCTCCTCTGAACTAAAATGAGCATTTTTAAAAGAAAAATTAATCTGCTTTCTCATTAAAGCTCAGGGGCTGAAGATGAATTTTTCTGCCTTACCCCCAGGCTTTCTCTCTTCGAGGCTCTTCAAGTCTGTAAGTACCACATCACTCCTGGCTCCAAAGTTTTTGCTAAGTAAAACGAAGGACATCTAAGGACTAATTGGAATTTCCTTTGTCTCTACCAAGAGGTGCTTCTTGCTCTCACAAGCAGTCACACAAAGCAGCTGGCAAAAACATGTGTCTTCAGTAGGTGGCCATCCAAATGCAGACGTCAGAGCCTTGGACTTGTAAGGCAAAGATCTTCCTTATGGGTGCTTTTCTCCTGTTTCTTGCTAAGTGCCATCAGTGAAAAAAACAGCCTTAAATTTGTTGATATTTGGCATCACCTTGAGGAAAGTAAAGATTTCACCTGCAGAGTTTGAGACTTTCAGAAAGCAAAGACTTCCTGAGGAACAAAAGTGAAGAATGGATTTCCATTTTAAATAAAAAAAAAAAGCCACTTCAGTTTATAAATTTAATTTGATCTCCTGTTTGATACCCTGGCCATGGAAAGGACAAAACAGTGACTACTTTCTGTTTGATATTGCTAGGTTAGAGCTGAAATAACTTTTATTACAAGTAAATGACTTTAGGCAAGGATTTTTACAGTCATAACAAGGCACATATTAGTTATTTGGGATGTCTTACAAGTAGATCAGATAGATAGGATGATCTTGTATCTTGACCCTTGTTATTTGGTATTGTAAGAGTTAAGGATTTTAATACTTATTCTGTTCTAATAAGTAACTAATATTTTGTATCACATCACAATTACTGTAAGAGCATTGTAGATGACCTTTCATTTCTCTTCATTAAGACTCTGGACATATTTGACTGTAACTTATTGAGATCAATAAATGCTTAATGGATTAACTTAGTCTAATTTTATGTGACACCTTGCTGAGCCAGCAAAAAGAATGGAGAACAGATTTGGATGTGCAGTGATATCTGAGAGGTATTTATGTACAACAGCTATGGATTTGTGGCATGTTTACTGGGGTTATTAAACTATTTTCACACTGCTAAGTCCTCTAACTACCTATCCATAAAATGAAGAAAGGGTTGTTTTGAAGTTCACATGCAGAACTTGATTTCAATAGATCAGTATTTAGGTCCTATCCATGCTATAGATTTCAACTGTGACCTTGGTCAAATCACTTATTCTCTGCCTCTCACTTCCCTGCATGCTAAAGTAGGAATAATAACTCCTTAAAAATAAGAATGAATGTGTAAATGTTCATGTGACACTCACACTGTTATTCAGCTCAGTGTGTACCACAGCCTTGAGCTCAGATGGTGTTGATCAAATTACATTTTGCCCACAGTTTATTTCAAAGGGAATTTCTTGTTCTTTTAATTTTTAGACACAGTCATAGATGGTGATTGGTCTGAGACTGTTCCCAAAATGGTCAGTCTGTACTCTGACAGACTTGAACACCTTTATTCACTCTGCGTTTGGTATGGAGTCTCTTCTTTCCCAAACAATAAGTCAGATTCTAACTTATTTCAAAAGCTGAAGTCTTTCTGTCTACCCAGCATTGTCACATAGCCACAAGTAGGACTTTATTTCATCAGTGTAACAAGGCATAGAAGGAGGAAAAGAAGACCCTGCATAAAGAATTTGTTGTTTTTTCTTCAATGTAAATTATACATTGATAATGATTTACAAAGTTCAGCCTCATTTACAGCATGCCAGTGGGCATGAGTTTCTGCTTACCTGCACAGAAGTTAAGCCAAGGCAGTTATCAAACATGTTACACAGTTATGTTTTATTAACAATGAAGACTGAACCATCTTTCAGAACACTCCAGAAGCCCAAAAGGTTGCTGTTGAAAATATTATTAAAAAGCATTTGTATAATTGTGGTGTGCTAGATGTAATCATCAGGATGCATTTGGTGCTGTGGAGTGGTTCCTTGTCATTGACAGCTGTTGTGGACTCATCTGTCTCTCCTTCATACAAAGTTATCTTCATGATCTTATGCATCTGGAACAGGAATTGTTTAGTGTCACTACATCACAGTGTATGGAAGAGACCTAGGAAGGTCATACCTGTGCCCTTCTCTCCATTTTTTTCTGCCTACTTGATAAATGGCTCCTACAGGTTACTTCTCTTTTCCTTCCCCAGTGGGCAAAATTTCTCAATAGCAGCAGAGTCACAAACACCCACCACATGATAACAACATGGTACAAGGCCAAGCAAAGCCCTTGATTTGCCACATGGCATTGCATCACTGATAGTTTGATGCAGTGATAAAGCAAATAATATTTTGGTAAAAGTTCTGTGTTTAAAATCCCAGAAAGCAATGAAGGCAGCAGCAAACAGGTTGCTCTGATCCTGTTAACAAAGTAATTGCTGTCTCCTCTCCGTCACAAGTGCCAACCCACTCTGGTTACCCAATGAGTCAGCGTTCATGCTACGTGAGGTGCTAGCAATCAAAATCTGTACACTCTGAACTGAGGGGAAGTTGCCTTTCTCTTAATGTCAGGGAAAAAAACCCCACACAACTCAAAACAGCAAAAGTCATACTGAATCCATCAGCCTGCCTTTGAATGCAAGTACACAGAAAAGTCCCAATAGACATGGTATCAGTGCAGAGAGCAGCACTGGAATCACTGAATATAGCTGGCAAACTATAAAAAAAGAAAAATTGGAACCAATTCTGTCTGTGTTATCTCAGATGAAACCATCTTTTCTACTACAGAAACAAACTATTTTAATATGAAAATAGACAGGGAAAAAAAAGATGAAATGGGCACAATTCAAGCCTATTTCATCCTGAAGCAGTAACCATGATTGGTAATTGTTTGTTACTGGCAGCTTAAGTTTTTTAATTAGAATCAAAATCCAATTTTCTTGGATTCAAAAAGGAAAACTGAGAGCTTAGAGATGTCCTGAGCCACTTCTGTGGTCTAGAGCGGCTCAGAGGAAGTCTTTAGAAGTACCCTTAAAATTAAAGAGAAAACTATTTCTGCAGAGAGGGTTTTTTACATTGAAGGGTTCAAAGTGCTTGTTGAAACTGTTCAGATTTACAGAATGCAATGGGAAAGAAAAGGTTTTGAAAACCGAATATGAACTAACAGGCATAGTTTACCAAGGGTGAACTAGATGTTTGGTCAGCTCCAGCCTGTGCCAAGACTCTCAGAGTTGCAATCCCTATGTCCTTTGTGTTTCAAAAGGAGGGCTAAGGAGAGTCTCCCTCCTTTATTGAATGCGGGGAGAAAGATAGTAACAAAGGATGAGGAAAAGGTTGAGTTATTTAATGCCTTCTTTGCTTCCATCTCTTAATGTAAGACCAGGCACCCAGCCCCCTGAGCTGGAAGACAGAGAGTAAAATTAAGACCCCATAATCCAAGATGAAATGGCCAGTGACCTGCTGCCACACTACTTAGACACACACAAGTCCATGGGGCTGGAAGGGATTCACCCAAGGGCACTGAGGGAGCAGGCAGAAGTCACCAAGCCACTCTCCATCATGTATCATCAGTCCTGGATAACTGGGGAGGTCCTAGCTGACTGGAAGGTAGCAAATATGACACCCATCTGCAAGAAGGGCCAGTAGGAGAATCCATGGAGTTACATGCAGCTTGACCTTAGTGCTGGGGGAGGTCACAAAGCTGCTTTTCTTGAATGCCATCACACATCACATGCAGGACGAGGGAGTCAGGCCATTCCAGCACGGGTTCAGGAAAGGCAGGTCTTGTTTGTCCAACCTGATCTCCTTCTGTGACAAGGTGAGTTACCTAGTGGATAGTGGAAGGCTTGGGTGTTGTCTAACTGGACTTTAGTAAAGTCTTTGGCACCATTTCCCACAGTATGCTCCTGCAGAATGGCTTGGACAGGTGAACAGTTTCCTGGGTAAAAATCTGGCTGGCTGGCCAGGCTCAGAGAGCAGTGGTGAGTGGAGTTACACTGAGCTGGTGTTTGGTCACCAGCGGTGTTCCCCAGGGCTCAGTATTTGGGACAGTTCTGTTTAATATCTTTATTAATGATCTGGATGAGGGTACCAAATTCCTGTCCCCTTCCCCTCCCCTCCCCCTCCCCCCCCCCCAAAGTAATTTTGCAGCCAACACCAAGTTTGGTGACAGTGTTGATCTGCCAGAGGGTGAGAAGAGTCTACAAAGGGATCTTGACAGGCCAGAATGATGGGAAAAGGCCAATTTTATGAGCTTCAACAAGGGCAAGGACACCAGGTCCTGCATTTAGGCCACAACAACTCCCTGCAATGCTGCAGACTTGTGGCAGAGTGGCTGAAAAGCTGCCTGGCAGAAAAGGACCTGGGGGTGCTGGTCATCAGCAGCTGAACATAAACCATTGTGTGCCCAGGTGGCCAAGATAGCCAGTGGCATCCTGGCCTGTGTCAGAGAGTGTGGCCAGCAGGACCAGGGCAGTGATTGTCACCCTGTATTTGGCACTGGTGAGGCCACACCTCGAATCCTGTGTCCAGTTCTGAGCCCCTCACTACAAGAAAGTTACTGAGATGCTGGGGTGTCTCCAGAGAAGGGTAACAGAGCTGGGGAAGGGTCTGGAGCACAAGTGTGATGAGGAGCAGCTGAGGGAGGTGGGGGTGTTTAGGAAAAGGAGGCTCAGGGGGCACCTTCTCACTCTCTACAACTGCCTGAAAAGAGGCTGTGGCCAGGTGAGGTTCGGTGCCTTCTCCCAGGAAACAAGTGACAGGACAAGAGGAAAGGGCCTCTAGTTGCAGCAGGGGAGATTTAGGTTGGATATTAGGAAAAATTGCTTCATCAAAAGGATTATCAAGCACTGGAAAAGGCTGCCCAGTGGTTGAGTCACCATCCCTGGAGGTATTTAAAAGATGTAATTGTAGCATTTAGGGACATGGTTTAGTGGTGGACTTGGCAGTGCCAGGTTAACAGTTGGACCCAAGGATCTTAAAGGTCTTTTGCAACTGATTCTATGATTCTGAAGCTGTAACATGGGGGGAAACAGTGACCTTGCTACTTGTATGTAAGCTGTATGTTGATGAAATTGCTAATGGTTTTAATGAGAAAAGGCAAAAGAGCATCTTCTGAACAAGTACCCTTCAAAATCAGCCTTTGCCTTACAAAAACAAACACAGCTTCTATGCTACATCAGGTCCCCTCTAGCCCTTTCAGTAAATTTTTGACTGGAGAAGGCTCTGCCCCCATCTGTGAAGAATTTGCTTCAGTTAAGCTTGGAAGAATAAAGATAATGAAACACTTTGTGTGTATTTTGTCCTCTGAGGGAGAAGGGCTGATGCACATAAGAGGATTAGAGAAACAACTTCAGTGAATTGATGTGGGTTACATTCATCTTTATACTAAACTTTTTATTAAGGCCCTAATTTCAGCTTCTGATGAGAATTCATGGGTAAGGTTGGTGCTTCTTAAAATCTGTACTCCAGACTTACAAACACTCAACCTATTGAGACCTTAGCGTCAGGATAGTTGTGTCCTGATGTAAGACTGAAGAAAGCTCTGATACAGGATCCCAAAGTTCCTGCTGAGATTTCATTATCCTTTCATGGCTGCTTCCTTTGGTCAAAGTCTAGTTTGTGATTATAATTTCAGACTCCCCAGTACCTGAAAGGCATTTACAGACTGGAGCAAGTCAATGGACAGGCCACCAAGATGGTCAGGGATTCAAGCATGTGACTAGGAAAAGAGATGGAGGGATGGATTTTTTCTGCCTGGGTAAGAGATAGCTCAGGGAGATCTTACTGCTATCTGAAACTACCTAATGGGAGGGTACGGAGAAGACAGATTCTTCTTGACAGGATCAGAGGGCAATAGATGCAATAGAAAAATTTGGGAAATTCTTCTTTCATATAAGGAAAACTTTTAGCATGACTGTGATCAAATATTGCAAAGTTGCCTCAAGAGGTGTGGAATATCTGTCCTTGGAGAGATCTAAAATTCAACCAGGGCTGAGCAGTCTAACTCTAAATAAGCCTGCATTGAGCTGTATGTTGGACTAGGTGACCTCCTCAAGTCCCCTTCAACTTAGATTATTCTGCGAATTTATGAGTCACATCAGGATGATGTTTTCACTGATTGATTCAAAGGCTTGTGGTTTCCACAGTTTGAAATAAAGGCTTTCTGAAGTGTCAGCAGAGTGGAAATCAGAGGGGGAAGTAGTAAACCTTGCTCCTAGCTTCTGCTACAGTGGGTACCAGCTTGACCTGCTCAAATCTTCATAGTCCTGAGCAATACGCAGAACACATTCAGGCAGAAGGAAGGGGCTGAGTGGCAGCACCACTGGTGATAGCTAAATTCAGCATTTGGAGCATAAATCTTTTGTTTATTTAGCTGTGCTAAGTCTCTTGAGGGGTTTTATTCAGGTGGAAGGATAAGGTTTTTTGGACATATTGTAAAATGCTGCATATTTCAGCTGCAGCTGCTGGTTCAGACTCCTAGGAGGAGCAGAGAAAGTGATTAAAGCCATTTAGTGCAACTATAATAATAATAATAATAATAAAATATATAAAAACTCTGATAAGACTAAGGCTACTTCTAAAGTCTGATGGAAATATATCAAGTGAGGTAAATGGGAGTAGATAAGGCCTGAGAGCATTTCACCTGGATTTTCCTTTAAGAACTAAGCACTACTCTGTTTTTCAGGTAAATCTCGGTGCTTCATCTTATTCCACACTGGCATGCTGGCAGCTCAAGGAAATATTTATACAGCATAGTAATTCACAGCACTCTTTTCCCTCCTCTATAAACTTACTTCTTATTTCATTCCTTTTCTGCACACTCCCCATACACATTCACTAGCCCAAACTGTGCTTGTTACATAAGCTGACAAGTTATCTGTTTAATGTTGTGTTAGGGATTTAGCTAGAGAAACAAATTCCCTTGGTGTGCGAGTAAGATTAGAACAGCGTGTGTATGTGATGGATTTGTGGACTGAAAACTCGTTCAATTTTAGTTTGATTATGAAGGCAAGGTTAAATGTGAACTATATTAGCAGAAGTCTAGGTATGACTCTTCAAAAACCCATGAACTTTAAAATCTCTGCAAACCTATATTTGGTGCAGCAACATCACATTAAAAATGGTGTGTCCTTCCTCACTAGTTTCTCTTTCTTCCCTCAAGCAACTAAAATTGCTAAATACTTCAGTCACCACCTTTCCTAGCACTATTTACTTTTCTCAAAGCCAAACCTTCTGGACACCCACACAAGAAGACTTCAAGTGCACATTTTGAAAGGCTAGAGAGAGCAAGACAAAACCCCTCACTAATATCACAACTTGATGTCAGTGATACCATTGCCACAGAGACACACACTGAAACTTTCCCAGGAGTGCCCCAAGTTTTTGTGTCTAATCGGGACGTGGTAAAAAACACAGGCTGGTGCAAGAGACTGTGCAGTAGCATTGAGTCTGAAGCTCACTGAAAACGCAGTCAAGTCCGTCTCCTTTGTCTGCCTTTGGAGCAGTCAGGAAACATGAGCCAGGAAGGACAAGCCTAATGTCATGTATCTGCCATGAGATTTATTACCCACAGCCATCCTCAGACCACAGGTGTCCTGAGCATCCAGAGGCCACTAGGGTCAGCTGTGAATGGGGCATGTACGACTGGGCGAAACACACTTCCCATCCAAATGTCAGGTCTATAAAGGAGAGCAGTGTAACTGAGGCTGCCACACCATATTTCATGGTATTTTCAGATGTAGAAACAAGTCAGCTCATGTGGTCTCTTAAGCTCAAATTCCCCACAAGTCTGATGATGAACTGACTAAACTTAGAGGAAAGTCTGGATTTGATTTCACTGTAGAAAGAAGTAGGTTTGGATAGTCATTTTAAACAGACCCTTTCACATAACCAGAATCAATGAATCAGTCTGCTGGCTCTTGCTACTTTAGTGACCTTTTGCAAGTATTTACCTCTAAATAGCAGTATGTGTTTCTCTGTTAGAGAGCGGCATAACCAGGGACGTGGACTTCAAACCTCTTTTACATATTTCATTACAAGAAAAGTGAGTAAATAAATCAGTGCTTATGACCTGACAGTGGTCCATTGCCTTTCCTGTGCATGTTCTTGTTAATGATCAACAGAATGATGGAAAAACATTTAGCAAGAAAACTGAATCTCGAAGTCTTCTCTCAGCAAATCTTCTTCTCCAGGTTTCTGTGTGAACTAGACTGCATTGTACTCTCTGGCTATTGGATTAAAAACCTTTCAGCCAAAACCATTTGCACTTTCAACAATACCAGTCAGAGGAGTCAGCAAAGTTGACAAGACTACTGTTGAGCTGCTATAATGCTTTTAATCTCCTGCTCTTGTGGTGCAAGGAATTGTGTGTAAACTGAATTTGAACATTTGCAGCCACAAAATTTCTCCCCGATATGCTAACTGCTTTGTCTCATTATTTGTACTTTGTGATCACAGACTTCAAACTCCTCTTCTTATCAGGAAGTGTGGTCATCTGCAGAGAGGGAAAGAGATGATGCATACTTCTGTGTGGATTTACTGTTATTGCATGTCACAAAGCACTGTGTTTTGAAATATCACCTATGGGTCCTGGGTTGAGGGCAGACTAACAGAGCTTTGAGCTACTGATTGTGCCTAGGTAAAGCAGCTTTGCTAAACACAGTTTTTTTCAGTAGGGAACAAATAATTGGTGACTACTACAGCTCTTCTACCAAGTGAGGTAACTGTTAAGCATCAAGTGAGTAAAGCCTGCAGTCAAACAACAGCCTGTCCTCTGGCATCAGTGGGTTGCCAGAGATGAAAGTTCTCTCAAGTTCTGCTACACACCTGGGAGATTCTAAAAGCAAGAGAAAGCTCTGCCTGACATCTCAGGTACTGGCAACTGCAAGACAGGCAAAGCACATTTTCCAGGTCGTGTCTGACTGAACAATAACATCTAGCTTGACAAGTAACTTGAAGCTTCAGAATCATCAAAAATGAAGCTCCAAAAACATCACTTTGAGCAAACAAAGATCTCATCAGTATGTTTTCTCCACATTACTAACAAACCCCAGGGCTAGTTCCTGCTATGAACCAGTCAAAACTTATGAAACATTGAAATCTCAACAGCCAATCAAGATGTTAGCATGTAAATGATAACACATGGGTCATGACATTTTCTGTTTCTTCTGGTCAGCCTTATGTTCCGGTAACAGTATGAGAATTCAAGGACTTATGGGAAGAGCCTTTCAACTGCACACCAGGGTTGTTGAATACCCTTGTTTCTGAGTAGTATAACAATTCAGAGACATGGACTGTTTTGGTTTGTTTAGTTCCAGAAATAAGAGCAATATTAGGTTGGGCTTTCTCAGTTTATCAGAGGGTTTTTAAACCCCATAGAATTAAAGGTAGAGGAGTTTCTGGAACGCAGCAGACTTTTTTCCTTATCATTTGTTTTAATATAGCAAAGCAAAGCACAGTTTAAGCTAAAACTGCAGGGAAAAAAAAAATCTCTCCCTTATTTTACCAAAGCTTCCTCCTCTGATACATTATAATCCTGTTTATTCTCCAGTGAGTTTGGTTTGTAGATTCTTTCCGGGGAAAAGACTTTGCTAAAGTAAAATAAAATATGGAGGGAAAATTTGACCTTTATATTCCCTAAACAAAAAAGATAAAACCACACACTGCTCCCCTTTTGCAAATCCTCTTTGAAATAGCCTAATGAATTCAAATGGTTTAGTGGTTCAAACTAAGAACAAACACATACCCAGATACTCTTTTGAACAAATATGTAAAACATAGAGCCACAGCGATAAGGTAAGGTTACTGAGGCACTTTGTACCTACCAGAGCTTTAGCCTCTGTTATTTGATGGACTCCTAACCAGCTTTGATTTTTCATTGACTTTCCTCACCTCTAATTTAAGACTGCATTGACTTTTTTTGTCACCTTAATCCATTTCTAACATTGAATTGCTGCACAGCTAGCTATAATGCTACTCAGTATTGATTATAGTATTTCCTCTCAATAATGTTTTGTTACATACATTGAAAAATAATCAAAGAAGCTTCCTAGGGCTTTGCTGATTTTTAGTAGTTAATAACTCCACTGTTTTTTTGGTGGGCTTTGTTTTTGGTTTTGTTTTGTTTTGTTCTGTTTTGGTTTTGGTTGGTTGGTTGGTTTTTAAATATTTTCTTCAGCATTTCATTGTTCACTTAAGCCAGGTCAGTGTTTTGGAGAAGGGAAAGCTGTAAATGCAATGTGGTGTAGTGCCTATACAGAATGTATTTGATCTCTGGGGTTTGCCACAACTGACATTTCATTGAGAGTAAATCCTTACCAGGTCCTGGTAGTGGCTTTTCAAGACGATAAAATCTTGTTCCTGTGACTGATTCACAAATGGTGTCCAAGCTGGGTCAGACAAAAGGAGTGGGTGACAAGGAAGGACGAAAGCTGTCTCAGCCTTAGGACTTCCCAGAAACAGAACCTACCAACAGGGAAACGCAACATCCCTGGGGTTTTGAAGTTCATACTTAAGACACTCTGAGCACCCTCCTCTAATGACCAGCTACAGATGAGCTCCTCTGGAATGTAATGGTGCTAGAGAAGTGAGACTTGACCGTGTGTTAAGGTTTGCACAGACAGTGCTTGGAAAGCCAGGACTAATTTACTCCATGTCTTTGCCCTAAAATGGTGACAATATTTTCTTTTCACGTTTCTTTTTTTTTATGTACATTTTTACACCAAGGTAGGACATTACCTCCACTACAATAACTCAGGCCTGCTTAATAGGCATCTCTTTTTATATGGAAGAATTGGAATTATAGAAGTGAAAAGATGAAACAAAATATAGTATTCTACAGGCAACTACTGTATGGAATAACACTGTGTTAGCTGAGGCTTAAAATACTCCAGGGAAATTTAAAAGTTGCCAGAAGAATTGCACAGGGAAAGAAAAAATCTTTTTTTCCAGCCTCAGGATTTAAGCTTAAATTTATTATTCCATGACAGGGTGTCTCCTCTCACCATTTAGTGGATCATAAAAAGAAAACTTAATTTTTCTAGTAAAAAAAAGTGACTCATGCTTGCAGCGTAGGCTCTCAGTGATGTGCCTGGCTGGGTCTTCCATGTTTTTTTGGTAGAAAAAGCATGGGACATATTCATGATAAATACAAAATGTTTTTTATATTTTTTTGTAGGAAGAGAACTATGGTGTTCATTTCTGTCTCTCTCCTTGACTGTATTGTCACTATACAGGTTCATTCCCTTGCCTGAACGTTATGCAGGGAATGTAACACAGGGCTCATGGAGAACAAATCTCTTCTTCCAAAAATCTGCACTCACTCCCAAGGCAAAAAGGCATACCATTGGTTGTCCTAAAAGTCAGCCTGCTTAAGTGGATACATAACTAAAAATAAACTATAAAGAATTTTAAGATAATGTGTTCCAATACACACTTCTAATAGCACCTTTAAAAGAAGATTTTAGTTTGTTCATTTTTTGGGGGCTTGTGGCACTTCTTTTGTTGTTTTGTTTGGTTGCTTGCTTGGGTTTGGTTTTGGTTTTGTTAAGGATGAGTCCTCTCTGACTTTCTTCTTTCCCATAATATTTAAGTAGCTGTCTAATGCAACCTGGTCCTTACAGGTAAGTGCTGACAGATATATTGTTAGGTGTCTGTTCCTGGGCACAATATTAAAGCACGCTTAGAGAAAGCAGGTTTGTGTAACAGATGACCTCACAAAAATAATCACTGATTTTCCTCATTGTGTTCCCTCTCCTGCCCCTGGTCTGTCCAGCGCTGGTAGAGCAGAGTCTTCTGGGGGCTGAGCCCTTCTCTGTCCACAAAAACCTGAGCTTTGCCTGCTACAAACTCTACATGCTCGGAGAATGCAAACTAATGACATTAAACTACTATTGAAAAGCCTTATTGACTCACGTCTTTTATACAATTCTGAAGTCTATATGGTTCTTAAGCCTCTCTGTCACAGTTAATACCAGCTTTCAGTCGTATCTTTGCAATTGAAACTCAGCAGGGGACTAATGGATGACCAGCCGTTTTTTGCTAATACACTGTAGAAATAACCGTGCCTGATCAATCTTAAAAACACTCACAGTGAAGAAAATACTCAGAGAAAGTAAAACCTCTTCTTTTCAAGAGAACTTTTTTTTTTATGATCCCTGATTCTGCATTTAATTCTGTAAGTGTAGTTTAAAGGGCAGAGAGAGCTGTTAAATTTCATTTCACATTCACACTCTTCTCCTGTCGGCACTCCTGTGGAATTGTTGGTGCTGCTCATGCATATTGAGGGGGAATGCGCCCCTTTGTAGGCAGACTTCAGCTCTGCAGCTCATTCCCAGCCATTTCCCAGATGCTTGGCACTGTGATAACATTGCAGCCCACGGGATTTCCCATTTATGCCCTTATAATTTTTTCTTCTATCCTACAAAGAATCTGCTTTTGCTAAAACTGTCTCTGTGGCAGAGGAGGGCTGGATGCGACATCCTCATAAGCTCATCAGTAGTTTCTGCTGCTCCTTCAAAGTGCACCACATCCTTCAAAGTGCAACACACCCTTCAAAGCACAGCATGTCCTTCAAAGCACTGATAACGCTTGCCTGTCAGCAAATGAGAAAGCAGGGCAGGAGCCAAAAGTTAGAGAACCAGGTTGCATGTTGCTGCTGGGAAGCAGATCGGTTCCAAGTATTTTGACATCAGAATTACTGCCTAGACCAAAAGCTAGCCCAGAGTGCCTTGTGACTCTTTTTGGATTAGCAGGTTGTGCCATGATTAATGAATTCCTGCTCTTTCTCATTTAGACAGAAGGTGCATAAACTGTTCCAGTCAGCTTCAGTCTTCAAGAAGAAAATTGGTACAGAATATAACAACACAGTAGGAAAAAAGAGATCAGAGCTTCACCAAAGCCTGGATGATGGTGCTGCCCTTGCCATTCAGGAGGAGTCCCCATAGCCAAAAAACTTGGGGCTATACCATGCAAGGGGTCATACGGCACAAGTCCCAGTAGGACAGCTTTCATTGCATGCCACTCCAGTTTCTATGGTGTGTGGTAAGGAGAGAGAGCACAGCATAGTAGAGCATGTGGCAGTGCAGTTTGGAAGGCAAAGCTTCAGAGCCCTGCAGTTAGAGTGCAAGCCATGAGGTAAAATGTCTCTGCTGCCACCAGGAATGTTCCACAATACAACCCTTATAGCTTCCATTTATTCATTTCCATCCTTTTTTCAAAAATCAAAAGTCAAACCCTGAGACTGTAGTGAAAAGCAGACATGTCTCTCATCAATATAACACCTGGGATGGAAAATTCTGACTGTGCACCAGTAACCATATAAAACCCCCTCTGCTGTACTCCCATTCCAGACACTGTTCTCACTGGGCTGCTATCCAAAGCTTCCTTTGCTGCCATGCACTCTTCCTAGACACTGACTGTCTGACACAAAGTCCAAGCAGAGAGAAGTCGAAGGAGGCAGTTAAGCACCTGGATGTCTCTAATTCCTTTCTTGCTTAAACTGTGTGTACTGAGGTGAGAAAGGATTTTATTTTTCTTAGCTGGAAAAGATTATCAGAAAGCTTGAGAACATGAAAGAGTACTGTAAGCTGGAGACAGTTCAAATAATCTTTTGTTGATGAAAGTTCTAAATAACTTCAGTACAAACTATGTATATAGGGGTGCTTGGCATGGGCCAATATGTGATGTCTGGAATGGCTGTTGCTCTTTGTTTTTATTAAGCCCCTGCCATGAAAAAAGATCGTTCATTTTGCCATGTTTTCAACAAACTTGGAATAAAAGGCAATTTCTTTCTGAGGAGCTTTTATCTACCTACACAGGTTGATGAGGAATGGGAAGGGCTATAAGCAGAAAGGATATGCAAGGATATGCAAGTATATGCTGGCACTGAAATTTGAATAGGCAGGTAATCGAGCATCGATGAAAAAAGACAAATGGTGAAAATGAAGAAGGGAACAATAGTCAAAAAAGATGAAAAAGGAAGGAGAGCACATCTGCTGTGGCTGGCGCGGAGGCACTGGGGAAGGTGTGTTGGGGCATACTAGGTTTTACAACAGAGGAAAAAATGCTCAGAGTCAAAACTGATATAACCTCTTGGCCACTGAATGAATCATATCGAAGACACACACAGTCCTTGTTGCTTAGGCCTGTTTGCTGCCATGGTCAGGGATATCTGTTTGCTTTCCTCTGGAGATGACGAATTACTGCTGTGATTTCTCACTCTAAGTGGGCAATATAATCCTCGATTTCATATGCAATTCTCATTATCACATCTCAGACAGGAGAACACAGAATTATGCCTATGACTTTAGTTACTGTAAGAGACTATTCCATTGGTGTTAATGACAGATTTGGGCCTTAAATGTTCCCAGTTTGAATAATTATAAATAGTTCTATCACTGTTTGATTGTTATTTCAGCACACTATTGGCGCTTAAGCTCTTTGTCAGTGCCAAACAAGCAAAGTTTTGTATTTTCCCATTTCATGATTTGTACTCCAAAAAGAGTACTGAAAAAGAGAAAGTGCTTTTAGGGGACAGGAGAAATATATAATTTACAAGCTACAAAATTACTACTTTAATATTTTGAAGAAAATGAATATACTTATGTTCATAAAATTTCAGTATGGACTAGCCAGTAAAGTCATGTACTTGCCCATGTGAACTGAACTCCATCAAAAAACAGTCAGGCATTGAAAATATGACAACCACTTTTCTATTTCACAATAGTACCAAGAATTATTTACAGATAGCAATTTTTGGTCGGTTTTCTTGTACTTATTCTTCAAATAGTCAAAACAGTGTAAAGTTAATAAAAGCAGACAAGTCTAGAGATTTTCTCTGGACTTCTCAGCCTTTGTATATAGCAGTAGCATTTCTGCAGAAATCCTTCCCAGCCAGTCAGACAGTATTCTGAAAACAACCTCGTACCAAGATAATATTCCTGAGGATCAGACCAGACAGGGATGAAGAACAAACATACATTTTACATTCATATACATAGCAGAAGCATTAAAGATTCAGCTCCTTATAGCAATATTCATAACTACAGGTAAATATTTACTCTAAATTCATTTTCAATATATCGTGTTTAAGTAAAATTCCCCTAGGTCTCTAGATTTTGCTAAAGATATGTGGTTAAATTCTTTTGCTCGAAATACATCTACTGCTGCTAACAAACCCAGACTTCTCCTCTGCCTCCCCATTCCTGCCCTGACCCTTACTACTCACATACCCAGCTTACATGACTGTGGATGGAAGCTGCTGCCTCACCTCTTTCTTGAACCTTTATTACAACTTTCCCCCACTTTCTTTCACTAAGGATCTTTATTTTGGATTAACTCATTCTTTCCTCTATATTTCACTGTTCCTTTTTCCAAAATGTAATGAAACACTTTCCCATCCTTTCAATTAACTTGCATGATAAGCTCAGCAGTCCTGGTGCTGACTGCCGAATCTTCTTTTTTTCACAACCCCTCCTGTGTTGTTTCCATCCAGCTTTTTCACAGATCCACTACTCAGCATAACTTTCTTGGTGTACCATATCACTTTTCTGTTTAAATTTTTTCCAAGATCCACTACTGCTCTTAAAATTCTGGTCTTTTCCTCTACCCTGATCTAAATCTCAGAACTGAATGTGTGTCCTATAAGGACGTTTCTGTCACCCACTCATTATCTTTTATGTTGTCCTTGACCATAAAACTGTTCTGTAGAAATTGCTATTATATTCAGATCTGTGTCCTCATTTTATTCCAAACATTCGGAAAGACAATTTTTTCATCTGAAGGCCACACTATTAACTTGTGCTCCCTAACTAGTGAAAAGAATACATAGGTTACCTAACAAGCACAGCTGAGTTGCCTTTGGTAGGAGGCAACTATGCTAAATTATACCAGAAGAGAAACTGGCCAAAATACAAGTTAACTTCTCCATTTAGAATTTCTTACTGTGCTTTGATTTATCTGTGTCTTATCTTCTGGAGTTTCAGCTGTGAAGGGCAAGAATTGTCTTTATCCTTGTACTGAATAGCACTTCTGTGATCTCAGTTCTTTCAAGCTGGTAACTAATGAGATACTCATGAAATTCTTAGCGGGTGTTTTGTGTTAATATCTCATCTGATTTCAGTGGGAGGTTTACCTGACTAAGATCTTCCACAAAGCAGAATAATTTCTTGTTCCCCCTACCAGGTAACAAATGCCAGCTTAATACATCAATCCTTCATCATATAGTTATGTATTATCCATAGCCAAAAGCCCCAATAATAAATTCTAATCTCCTTCAGATGATAAAGTAGAAAATTAATGTGAACCTCTTGTAAATAAAACTGAATTCCCTAAGAAGCAAGGCCTCTTTATACCTCAATAACACAGTGGACGTTCCATCTGTCAGTCTAGAAACTCAGTACCACTTGGTATCACATAATTTATTTTGTTCTAACAAACCTGTTAGTAAAGTGAGCCCCAAAGCTGTTGGAGAGAGGATGGTGGAGAGGGAAAACATTGTGTCTAGTTCTTCATGGAAATCGAAACTGCACTATTATGGCCAGGGGCAGAATTGAAGTTGTTTTTGGAAGCACTGGAGCATGCATTTTGAAGAGCAACCCTTACTTTTGCTCACAGATGAGAGTTTAATTCAGTTGCTTGGGCAAAAATAGAGGCACTGCAGCAAGACCATACTCTTTGTTCCCAGTTCTGCTGTAACCACTGCCAGGTATGTAAAAGAGGAAGATTTAACACATTGTCCTGGTTCTGGCCATGGCAGGGTTGATTTTTGTAGTAGTCAGGACAGGGCATGGCTAAAACACCCAGATTATTCTATGCCACCTCACATAATTTTCCGAGGATAGGGGAAGGGTTCCCTTCCAGGCTGAGTATTGTGACAGCACAGTGGGGTATTGCCTCAGTTTCCACATGGGATAGTCGTGAGCACTTGTGTGGGAATCATTTGCCTCTTTACACTCTGCCATTAATATTGTTGCTGTTATTGTTAATTTTCTTATTTTGTTGCTGTTTCCAGTAAATTGTTCTTATCTCAACCCATAATCTTTACCTTTTTTGCCTCCAGTTCTCTTCTCCATCCCACTGCCAGGGAGAGGGAAGGGAGATGAGGGAGGGAGTGGTGATCAGTGAGTGCTTTGGCGTGTTTTGGTAGGAACAATACATTGGGGAATATCATTCCTAAACTACTACACACATCCTGTTAGGAAATGTGGAAATTAGGTACCTGAAGGAGAAGCACTTCCCTTTACAGTGAATGGCTGTGTGATGTGCCAAAGGTTTTTTTTAAATTATCTGGTATAACTTCAGGGATGGAGTGTTACTGGGTAACACTTTACAGGACATACTATGAACTATGACACTAGACAGGATGTTCACAGTGGGCCCCAATCTTCCTTTGCCCTAATTTTTTTTTCATTTTCTAGGAGCACCTGATCTGTTCTATTGTCACAAGTCAGTGGTATCTTGTGACATTGATATGCAAAAATCCATCTGCAATCTTCTATCATAACTTGCCATGATCCAATGGAATACAAGTTATGGGTTGCCTTGATAGTAGAAAATACTACTCATGTTTGGCAGAAAAGAGTTTGCCTGAGGACTAGATAAAAGATAAACAGGGCTTGCTAAAATACAAAGAGCCATTTGCCAAACGTGAATGGAGTGAATTCTCTTGTGATCCATGCTGCAGAGTGTGGTACACATCTGATACTGTCTTTTATACGCAGGAAGAGGTCTGTCTGTCAAAAGACAAGGAAAGCACACGCCACCATCATTTTCTTTCCCACATCCCTTATCCCTTGTGATAATTTTAATTTTCCCTTTTATCCTGACTAAGTGTTGAGCTTTGCTAACACCAAACTTACATTTCATTACATTTTGTGATAATTGGTCTGTTGGTAATTTGTAGGTTGATTGGTTTTTTGTTACCTGTAATTACAAACAGGCACACTTAAATGTTGCTTTAGTGCTAATCTGTTGCTTTAGTCAAGAATAATTTAGATATTTTTCTTGTAACTGAAAGAAACTGCTGATGGACAGGCAATCTGGCTGATGGATGGATCCAATACATGTTGTCTCATGGCAGATGAAACAATGAACAACAATGAAAGGACCATGCACTGCTTGCAATGGCAGGGCTTGTTATGTCTGTTAATTACCAGCTGTTGTTAATCAGGTACATATAACCAGCACATATAATCTCCATTGACCTGTAAGAGGGGTGATCGTTATTTGGCACAGAGTGCTGCACCCTTTAATCCCTGGGCTCTTGACAGAAGATACAGTCTTGTTTCTGATCCTCTCCTGATTCAATCTGAATGGTGATGGAGTAGAAGCTGTAGTGCTCATAGAGGGCTTGGGTAATATCTCTCAAAATCTTCTGGCTGTCCGTTGTGTCTGCTATAGACAGCAAGCAGAAAATAATCAAAACACATACATTTTTATAATACTTTAAAGAGGAGTGTTTGCTGACAGAACTTCATAACAAGAAGTTTGTTTGGGAAGTGCTTCTTGTCCTTTTTATCCTTCTTTCTGGAACTTCCATGTCAGCAAAAGTTTGTTCTTTCAGATGTGGTTGGAATATGCATTTTTTGGCAAGATCTAAGCTAAGAGTAATCACCATAGAAATTCAGTTTGGCAGAAGAGTGGAGGAAAGCAGAAATGCTTAATAAAGATTAGTTCATCCAGTCACAGAGTAGCATCAGTGCCAAGAAATTTGGGTGCCTGATAGATCCTCTGTCTTTGGGAAGTAGGGGTTCCATGGAGGACTTTGCCTCTGAACCTGTCCTTGACCAAACCCAGGTGGAATTTTTTTTTCTTAAATAGACCTTAATAGATCCAAAGCAAAGAGATGAGAAAAATTATCTGGGCAGTGGAGAATTTGTCATCTGGCATCAGAATTACAGTTTAAAAAATAAAATATTAACTATTGCCATGGAGCTACAGTGTTTAAAGATTGTTTTACAGCTAGAGAAGCATCAGCAATGCAGATTTGTCTCTAAGTTTTTGTTATAGGGTTCAACAGTTTTCAAGTTTGACAAATCCACTCCAAAATCAATTTGATATTGTGAGAAAAATCCAGTCTGAGCTTAAGTCTCCTAATCCATTTAAAATATCTTGTAGTTTACTTCCTCACTCCATAAGCTCTGCAGTTCTCAGGTTTTGGGTTAAGTAGAGGTCCCTGTTGTTTTGCTAAGATTTCTGAGAGCAGGAATTGAGGGCTATTTTTGTTATTGCTGTTGTTTTTATTCTTCCAACAAAATTATGACAATTTTTTTAACAAGCAACGAATATACAGTCAGTTTTATCCAAATCAGGAAAGACTGACCTTTACTAGACAGCAGCTGAATACTTACTCCTTGCCTATAGAATTTTACTGACCTATGACAACGTGAGCAGAAAGGGCAGTTTGATTCATTGTCAGAGACCAAAGATGAAGGTTGTGAACAGACTCCACTTTCTCAACTGCTAAAATTCTTGCTTTCACTTCATCATAAGCAAATCCTTTTGATGTTCCTGAAAAGGAGAAATTGATGAGAAAAGAATAATTTCAGGGGATAGGAATGATGATAAATAGAGGAAAACGCATCATGAACTTTTACTCACTTAGATGTGTAATTTTTATAAAAATATTCAATGCTTTGGAAAACCCATCTATTTCAGAGTTCACTGTGCTATTTAATCCTATCCATTGTTTCATACTTGTCCATGTTTTAGGAGATACACAGAGGGTTCAGTTTACAAAGGGTGAGCTATTTAGCCAGAACATGTCCTAGTTTTGCAACAACATCTTTTGTGAGTGCAGATTTTATGGCATCACTTGAGCACCTCTGGGGCATTTTGTCCTCAATATTTACACAATAGAGAAGCATCTGTTTAGCAGAGAAGGGAAGACACACGTAAAGATTAAAATGGTTTGACTCAGAAATCTTAAATGATATTAGATCCCAGGTCTAGTTACTTAATGGGAATAGTCAATAATGATTTTCCCAGACAAGCCTTCTTACCATACATGATAGTGGTGACCCTCGTTCAGAGTGAGGACAATTGTGACAGGATGAGTTGCAACATGAAATTTAGAGTTTAATTTAAATCCAGATTTGATGAAGAAGTTTAACTACACATCATCCCTGGAGTAAGACCTGGGAATTTGCAAATGCACATGAACAGCTATGAGTTAGGATGCTCATCATGATCCACTTGGATCAGTAAATGGAAAAACATTTTTAATTCCACCAGTTATGAAATATAATTATGATGTGCACAGTATTGGTTAATTTTGTATTTCATACCATAACTGATATTTATTTGTAATTGTTAATGACTTCAGTGTTGTATGCTTTGTCCTACCCATTTATTACAAGAACGGTATGCTATATGGAGTACTGACTTATGATGCTGACATGCTCATGCTCTTTTAGAGAAAACCATGGGCAATCAGTGCCTGTATGACACAGTCACAGGGTCTCTGGGGCTGACAGCCTGGGGCAGAATGGATGCATGGGATAAGAGCCACCTCCAACACCAGCTCCAACATTCAAAATTCTGGGCAGAATGCTATTTACGAGACAGGAGACTGACTCCAGAGACCTCCCCGGGAGGACAGTGTAAGGGGCTGGCCAGCACTGCTTACAGAAGCAGAGAGTCAATACTCTGAGAAAGAGACTCTTGAGCATCAGAGATTGCTAGGCCTTCTGGTTTTTTGTTTTTTTTTTTTCAGTACTAAAGAAATCTTCTGATGTTTTGGCAGCCAAAATGCAGCAATTTGCTGCACTCTTGTCTAGGTGTACTTCTACCCTACAAGGGTGTATCTCTATCTCACAATCACTGAAAGCAAACCAACCCTAGAATGAAGCTTTACTGTAAAACAATACTGGAAATTTTATTTCTTGAAACAGAAGTGCAAAGTGAAAGAGAGAAGTAAATAGCCATGCAGACAGTCATGTCGAGTATCCATTCAAAGCCTGCACCATTAGAGCTGCTTTTCCCTTTAATCCTTGTGTCTTCATTGCTGAGAAAGAGGCTGTGTTACATTATTCGGTGTGAGGAAGGCAAAAACAGGCCCCTGTGAATGCTCAAGTCATTTGGCCTTGCAAATCAAATGTTCAGGCCCATAGCTGACAGGATTAAACATTGCTAAGCCTAGTTCTTCTTACTGCTGATGTGCTGAGAATTGTCTATTGCCATGACTTGCTTTTCTGGACTGGTGTAACTAAAAACCTTTTAAACTTCTGCCTCTTGCACTCAACCTGTTCAAAAGAATTATTTCTCTTTTTTGCAAAGACTTGTATTTCACACAGGTAGAGGAAATACACAATGAACAAGGTGAGTAGGCATCTCATATACCAAAAAGGTGATAAAAAGCAATGCTACAGATTCGACAGACAAAAGCAACTCAGAGCTCATTAACAAAATACAAATACACTGATTTTTGCACAAACTGGCATACATGTAAACCTAGCATAATGGTAGAAAGCAGATTTCATTAAAGTTGTAAGTAGGCTTAAAGTATAATCAGAATCATGAGAATATTGGAAACTGATGCAGAAGTGTATTATTATAATTTTTCAGCATATATAGCCATTATGGAGAAAGAGATATAAAAGAGAAAACAAACCCAAAATACAAATGTATTGATTCTGGAATCAGGTCCTACCTTCCATTAGCACAATCAAAATATCCCTTAAAATGGTGATGGTAGTTGCCAAAACAAAGATGGAAAACACAAATGTGCAGATTGGGTCAGCTATTTTGTATTCTGGCTAGAAAAATATGAACACATCACTTTGTTAATTTCATTATTGTTGATTATTGTAATTTTCAATTACTTAATACCAAAGAATAATATATTCCATTCATCTAGTAAAGAATGAGTGCTGGCCTCCTTTGCGAGTTAGGAAACCCCAGCACAGGGAATGAAGGTGCTACAGATGAAAAAAAGGAAAGAAACCAAAGTATCCAGTTGGAACACCAAGAAGCAAATGTTACACTCTTAACAGTCATTTCAGTTCACGCGAATAATTCTTTTTGACTAAATTGCAACGTGCATCATTAAGACAGAGGAAATATTCACATAGTACCTAGTGTCACAATGCTGTGAAAGTAACACCCTTAACTGCAAGGAAGGCAAGTGAACTAATAAAACTAACCTTAAAGAAGATGATAAGTGCGCTAATTAGCACACTAATGCTCTGCAATAAGTCTCCGATGGTATGCACAAATGCTGCCCGCAGGCTGGCATTGCTCAAAGCTGGCTTTTCCAGAGAGGCTGACACGTTTCGTTCCCTGGATTGTTCCCCGTGGCTGTGCCCGTGACTGGTCTGGTGCAGAATCAGGCTTAGCCTGCAAGAGATGTAAAGCTGCAAATACCAGCGGATATATTGCATCTCTGAAAGTAGTGATGTCACACATACCATCACCCCTCTCACTTCTGAATGCTGAACAGTAAAATCTGACACATTAAGTAGAAATGCAGAGTGGCTAAGCAGATAATTCCATCGTGTTTCAGTGGTTTGGATGCAAACAAGGAAGTCTGTGAACAGGGCAATTATAAGGCCTCACTTTCTTCTTGAATATTCTGACATCTAATAAAAAGTGAGATGGAGATTAATCTTTTCCTGCAATTTGTGCATTCATAATTTGTCTTCCCAGTGTGGCAGCTAACAACAGCAACTTTCAATGAGAAGCAAGATCTCTCTTCTGGACTCCTTTCCATATGCTCATGAAACTCATAAACACAATATTTTTGAGGCCAATACCTCTCTATAGTTTTTTATTGAATTACAGATGCAGGTTCAAGGTTCAGACATTCTATGGAAAGCAAAACAACATAACTTACAGGATGTTGGCGAGCACAGCACAAGCAGAGGTGATGACCATCACTGTAGCATCAATATCATAATTGGGTTGTAGCAGCCTCATGCTAGCCAAATATGTCAACACACCAGTCACCATCCAAACAATTATCATAGACATCAGAGCTCCCAGAATTTCTAGGAATTAAAACAATCTGATTTAAACAGTCAGAACTGAAATGTAAGAAATTTTAAGAGGTTGATAGTAATGGTTCCAGGCTTGTGAGCTTTATAGCCAGGAGACCTGCTTCTTGTATGCTGGGAGATGATGCACACAAAGAATGGGTCAAAACCCCTTCTGATGACAGCAAATCCAGGGGCCTCCCAGGGCAGCGTTATGCATGTGGTGCCTTAACCCTGTTCTACCTGCTCCTACTTATGTCTCCTTTCCAGTTTAGAGTGCATGTGGCATTAGAAGAAACTGGAACAATGAAAAAGATCATTTGGGGAGTTCTAGAAGGAGCAAAAACAGCTATAATGGGAAGTAAGGATAAAAGAGCAAATCTTGTGTAGATGCCTGGCTCTGACAGTGCTGCGTAAAAACCCCAAAGACAAGCCCTCCTTCCCCAACAAGATTATCTTGGTCACAGGAGCAGAGGCCAGAGGGAAGGAAAGAGGCACCGCTCACCCAAACCCACTGGCAGACATAATGGCCCTTCATTAGCCTTCCCTGTTTCTGCACACTTCTCATTACTTCACACTTCAGAAAGGCATTTACAGCCCCCAACGAGGTCCTGGCAGCAAAACTTATCCTGGAACTCATCCTGCCAATGCCACAAAATCATTTTTGTGCCACCAGCTGTGATGAGAACAAAAGAAGTTATTTTTTCCCTGGGGCAGCAAAATTTAATTTTGCCTCTATTGGCTCTGAGTTGGGCTCAAATAAATCCAGTCCCCAAGGCCACCTTTTATTGCACTGCCCCAGGAGAGGTCCAGGGAAGTGCAGATGAACGTGCAGCATGCTTTTAATAGGATGTGGGACTAGTAATTGCCATGTGACTTGAATGGGTAAATGAGAACAACTGAGACAATACCAAGGAAAAGGAAAGATCACAGTAAAGTGAAAGGCAGTAGATAGCCAGAAAGCATTTTCACAGACCTCCACTGACAATTCATGAAAACAGCTCATGATTTTGAATATATTTTTATGAGGGTCACCCCTTTTGCGGCAGTCCAGTCTCCAAATGCTTATCAAGTAACCATTTTTTTCTAAAACTGGCAAATAACAAGTGAAAGTGCACTGAGAGGGGAATCTAGTTTTGCTTAAAAGTAGATAGAAGCTCACATAAAGGATATAGGGTTTTTTTTCTGCAAGTTAGAGGTTGAAACTCTGCAAACTTGGCCCAACTGAAGGTGTTGATGGGTGTACTATCGTGGGCATGAAAGCAGCCAAGAGCTTTTGTGAACACCTACATTCATATCTGTGTGGATGCATGCATATCCTCCAGAACAGAATATGTTAGAATTCATCTTTACCTACATAGGTTAATATATATATAAATTTTCAATGTAGTATTTCAGCAAAAGTTCAGCTAAGTTTACAGACCAGTTCAGCAGCACTAATTACTTCACTCAAGATGTTCTCAGTGACGTTTCTTCAGAACTACTAGCATTAACAGAGGACAGCAAACAACAGTGTAGGATTGTGGGTGAATCTCTGAATCATAGCCGAGGGAAATTGAGGTGCCAAGAGAGTTTTTGTACCTGAAAGTAGGTTTGGCTCACACTATCAGTCTTAATATTGTGCATCTTTTTGTGTTGCTGAAAGTAGCTGCGCTCATTCTGGCTTGGAGGGCAGGAGGCATTCAAATGGCTTCTGCTAAACCTGGACCCTGTCATACAGTCTTTTCATGGCAGTATCAGTCTGAGAGAAGCAGTGAAGAAACAGCTTCCAGTGTGATGGAGGGCTGCACCTGCAAGACCTTGGTAGTCAGTGAAGAATGACTTTGCCACCTGACTGCCCTCGGCTATTCTATTAAGGTACCCACCTGCATATTAAACTGGAAATATAGCTGGGAAAATAAGCAAGAAACTGGATAAATATAATGGAATGCAATTAAGTAGCCTCTAGCATTTGATGTGGGGCTCTCTTTGCAGATAAAAACGCAATAAAGAATTGATTTTGAATTTCGGCCTTGCAATAACAAAAAGAATAATCTACTTCAGACTGAGGATGAAGTTACATGAGGTGGCTGAACCTGCCTACATCAGCAAGAGAGAAGTCTCTCACTTTTTTTCCCCCAGGCTAAGAGAGCATAAACACAAAGAGTAATGATGGTTCAACTGATGAGCTGGTACTGGTAAGTTGTAGTTCTCTAACGCTGAAAATTCAGCTGTATATTGCCTACATAATGCCAGCCGTGCTTGAGTCATACTGAACCTCCCTCTCAGCCAGGAGCCTGTTTCCAGTAGAGCTGATAGAATATACTTAGGGAGCATACATATACAAAGGCATATGTATGATCATGGCATATGTCTTCCCTGGTACTTTCTGCAGCTACAAACAACCTCGGGCTACAGATATCCTAAGTCAGAAGCTGCTTCTGGTCCTTTGTATTGAATGTCCTTGAAGAATTTATCATCTGAGTCCTTGGTTTAGGTGCACAGGTGTCTAGAGTAACTTGAGATACACTGACATCGCCATGTATAGCTTGGCACAAGATGTATAATTGACCCATAGAGTTCTGGAGTAGCAGCTGGATTTCAAACATCACAAATCATTCACATATGAGAAACTAAACTGAGCCCTAAGACATCCAGCAGGAGATTCACTTCCAAAGTGAGACAACTAAATTACAATGTCTACCTCTAGGTGTGAGCTAAGTGTCTAAGCTCTCTTTGCAGATAAGGAACGTCAAATTAATGGCGATTGGCACAGCTCCCTGCTTCATTAGCTGATGGGAACATATACCAACTTCTTAACCATGAGTGTCTGATCACATTTGAGATGCCCTGGTCTTGTGCGTGGCATCTGTGTAGTCACTTGTGGGTCTTGTGTGACAGCTGCCATTCCTCAGACACCCTAGGGATGTAGCACTAGACTTCTATGTTTAGGCACCTGAATGGAGTCTAGATTTCTGTTGAATGTATCAGAGACTTGGACTCTGTGCTTAAATGTGCTCATGTACATGTAGACATGGATATTTAGGTGTCTAAATCTTGAATAGACTCATACTCTGAGAATATTTCTCTCATGGTTAATGTTTCGCTGTTGTCTTTTGTAAAAACACTTGTGGTTGATTGTCAGGCTTTTGGTATTAGATGTCATCAGTAAAAATACTGATTTTGATTAAGGACTGAGTACTTTAAAAACCTGCCCATGTTTGCATCTGATAAAAACCAGCAGTGATAAAGAGATTTGCTGGGAGAAGATCTAGAAAAGGGTAGATGTTAAAGGATCTTACTTTTCTACAAATGTAACATTATTGACTTTTTAAAATATTTTAAGAATTTGCTTTATAAATGGAATAAACCCTCTTTTTCAGTAGTATTGCTGCTTTTATGGAACTTTGTGTTTCATTACAGATTGAGAGCTCAGTTCTCCTCACACTCAAGTCACTGAGGGAAGTTGCTGTTATCTCAGCCAAAGCTAACACCAGCCCAAAACTATAGTAAATAATGAACTGAAAGACACACTTGTAGATAAGAGATGATGACACCCTTTACGTCTTTGAAGTTCACTGTCTTACTCTGTCATGTGTCCTGGAGGCTTTGAGAGCATTAGTGCACAGTCTCTAAATGCCTGAAGCCCTGTGTTGGGTATGAGCATGTTTACTAGTCCCTGGATATGATAACTTCCCTTTCCCATTCCACATGTTCATCCTGTGAGATGTTTGGTACCTGCTCGGTGCCACCCAAAAGTTAGCTGTTTGGTAGGAGGTTTGGAGGCAAGCCACAACGAGAGGAGGCTGATCAGGAAACTTGCCAGATCCACCAGGATGTGTGCTGCATCCGTGATCACTGCCAGGCTGCCGGCGATCTGCCCACCTGTGTGAGATATGTGTCTGTATCATGGCTCTGGTCAGAAGTTTGAGTCTATCGGATCAAACTCAAGATCTGCTTTGCTGTAAATAAAAGGGAACACTCATTTTTCAATCATCATACACAAGACTCAAACCTATTCAAAGATTGTTTCATTTTGCACCTCATTCATGCAGTACAAGGCATGAATTAAAAGAATATGTCTGCAAATTTCTTGGTGTGTGAGAGAAAGAGACTTAAGAACAATAAAAGCTGTGATACATTAGTTCTGTGGCTACATTACTACTGGACTGTTTTACTGTGACTATTTTAATATCAGATTTCTTCATGAAAAGCCCTATCAGGAATCACATTTCCAGTATTCTCCCACTATCTTTTCATAGAACACTGATGTTTTTATGTATGTACAAAAACTCAGAGATGTAGCTTATGGGATTCATTTCCTGTTTATTATAGGAAAATATGCATGTTCTTCCTGAGGTTTGGATGGCTGGATGCCTGACTGCTTTTTTTTTTTTTTGTCACAGGAAACACTAAAACAGGGATACATGGAAAGGCCCTGGTAGAAGAGCTGTGATAAACAACCAACCATTTTAGTGAGAGCATGGAGAAAAATGTTCTCAGTTCTGTTCTCAGGACTAATCTGTCATTTTGCAACTGTAATGCATGATTTAATTTTCCTGCTAGTGCTCAAAAAATGTGGCCGAATATAATTTTACTTCGGGGGGGCTGAATTTTATGTGAATTCTGAAATAAAAAAGCCAAATACCACACTCAAACCATTTTATGTTATTGTAATCCACATTTCTTTTACCCAGTAAACCAGGTATTGTTTAACCAAATTCTTCTAACTGTGTATCAGGGCTAAAGGCAAATCCAAACAAACTAAAAGTTTGCTCTAAACAACCTCCACTGCTGATGGCTACAGGAGAAGACAAGAATTACAGGCAGGATACTGTCCTGCCAACTCATTACAGCAGCGGAATATTTTCATCAGAGAGCAAGTATAGAAGAATGGAAATGTGAAATTTCCATACAGCCAAAACACCTACTTTCAGCATTTGGCAATACATTTCCATTCTTCACTCATTTAATTAATTTCAGCTCACCCATTTCTCCTGACCACAATCCATATGAGTATCAATGAATCCTGAAAAACCTCATAAAATACCTCATTCAAATCTTTGGCAGGATACCACTGCCAAAGGGGCATATAGACATATCTCGTTTCCTTATAGATGCAACGTCTTCATGACATCAGGATGGACTGCCTATTTAATTTCCTCCTGTATGCAGATTTTAGATTAGAATACCAAACACCATATGTTTTGTTGCCACAGAAGTACTTTGCACGTATTAAGACATATATTATTTTTCTCTGTTGCCTCCCTACATGTCCCATTTACAACTGCCTGAAAGCTGCTCCCCAGAAGGGAGCAAGCATGGCTGCAGGATTTGGGGGCATCTCATTCCTGGCAGCAAAATGAAAAATTCAGCAGAATAGGTATTTCCCAGGACACACACAGGTATAAATGCACACATACTTTTTGGTCATGACACAGCTCTTAGGCTTCCACTCTTTGCAGGATGGCTCTATCTCAAGTGGGAGGCAGTTTTGCATAGCAGAGGGAAGAAGTCTTGTCTGAAAGTGCACAGATGTTAACAACCAAGGCACCAGCTACCTTTCAGCAAATATGTAGAACACAAGCTGCAGGCAAAACAGTATTGCATTTTAGATACCATATTTCCATGTTCTGTAGGACAGCATTGCAAAAGCTTGCTTCTGGCTTTCTGTCTTTGAAAAATGTTTGTAAATTATTGTTTTATGTATTGTTGGCATAACTAATGCCTTGGGTGAGTTTTTGAGAACTCAGTCTGCTTATCTTAGCAACTTGTTTAAATCTTTATATTTTGCTTTGACATGAGGACGCAAGCAGGGTTTGTCTCTCTTTCTAGTGCCCAAAAGGAAATTAATTACTTTGAAATCCACATTTGGTTCTTAACCACTAAAAATGCCTGGAAAGTACTTTCATATCAGGGCTCTACACAGGGTATTATTGGTTTGACCATATCTCCAAATCTATGGAGACTGTAACGTGTCTGCCTTGGAAGAACGGAAGCTAATTGTCTTTTAAAGACAGTTGGCATATTGGGCTCAGCCAACAGTGCCCCTTTTGGGAGAGCAGTACTGGCCAGCACAGATGGTTTGAGCAAAAATATCATGGAAAGGCCTAGGCATTCAGAGAAGCACAACTTTTCAGCCTCTCTGAGAGTGATGCAGCTTTGGTTCTTCTGTTCAGCATAATAATGCCCAGGGAAGCTGTTTGCCCTAGAATAGAAGGAAGGGGAACATATGCTTTACTTTCAAGAGTAAAGCCTGTGTAATAGTTATAGGATTTTACTGCTTTGTGTCAATACTCCCAACAAGAGGCCTTTATGGCTTACTATTCCCTACAATGGATGTTTATAACTTTGTATACTACAATCAGTAGAAATTGTCAGTCACTCGACGGTCAATCATGAGGCGGAGGCAGTCTTGCCTAACTATTAAAAAAATTAAATGTATGGTTCATAATTACTAAAATCTCCATAGAGTGCTGTCTGTAACTGCAGTTAATAACTGGTTTGTCAAAGTTTAATGGTCTGAAGCAAAATGGTCTTCAAGCCTGTTACTTAAGCTGTCACTGCAAAAAAGCTGTATGATTCATTAAGCAAAATGAAACATTTAGTTAACATATCATCTGTCCTTCCAATTATCCTCTAGCATTGCTGCATTCACCAAATTTAAGCCTACTGATTATATGGTTTTGTTAATAATGCATTACTTCTGGCACTGGAAATTACTGCATGGGGAGTAGCAATATGCATGGGTTTTCGTGGGGGAAATGCACATGAGCTACAGACAACGGGGCTGCATGCAGATGGAGTGCGTGGGAGGGAGGAGTTGGAGAGGTCCCTGCTGGGTTTGGCAGCCAAGGGAGAAGGAAGAAATGCAACAACTCTTTCAGTGCCTTCACTTCTCACCTGTGGGGAAGACAAAGCCTTTCTCTTTCATTTTCATGGGGCTCCAGAGATGCCTGAGATGGGAAAATACGGGTTTCAGAGGGCTTCCTGGCTGATTTTTGTTACATCGCCTGGAATACATATGGCAAAAGTCTGTGGGATTCCTTGTGCCTTTCCTTACCTCACCTCACTGTGGAGAAGTGCAGATTAAAGAGCCAGGAACTATCAGGCAGATATAAATGTCACGGAATCCATGGAGGGAGCAGATCAGTGGGACAAAATGAAAGCTAATGCTCTATGAGCAAGCCAAGTACTTGTATTAGATATCGTAGGATGGGTCCAGAAGTGAAAGCTAATTAGGTAGGGGAATAATCTTCCATTGATCCAGAGGCATACCAGCAGGCCAATTTAAAAGATAAACGTGCCCAATATAGATACATTGACTTAACTGTAGAAAAACAGATGGTGATTCTGGCCCTGGATTTCCCTGGATTTTTTGGAGACTTTTGCATTTATTATCAGATTCTGCTGCTAGCAACCTTCATCAGTGCTGAGGTCTCATTGGCCTGGATAAATATGTAAAATCTTTTAATCTTTTTTAAAAAAATATAACCAAATTTATTAGAAACCTTTTGTGATATGATGCTAAGACATGTTAGTCACTTTTAGTCAAGCTTAAAGACCTAGAAGAACAGTTCAGACTATTAACTGATTTTTGTCTTCCTGTCTGGATGCAATTCTTGAATGAATATATGAAAATATTGTGATAATTTCACTTAACACCTGCACCCTCCCACCATGATTCTTTTAATGAATGGTGACAAAGGAGAGTTGCTTAATTGCAGGTGGGTTCACCTCTGTGCACCACAGGTCCCTGCAGGCAGAGAGTGTACAGAAGGTATGAATGTGGCTGTACTGGGCACAAGGCTGAGCTCTCTTTAAACACACATACTCCCCTGTTATCTCAGCAATCATGAAGAAGATGCAAATTAATGATGCTACACAGAGCTTCCTCCTGGCTTGATGCTGCTCCCTCTTTCTGTTCTCATAGGCCTGTGAGTAGTCATGACAGTGATATGCTGGATTAGCTTCAGTAACTTCTGCTTCCTGCTGCTGCCTCTCTTCATTTAAATTCTTCTGAAGCCAGCTCATCCTTCGGGATAGAAAGAAACAGAAGGTTAAAAAAGAAAAACCCTGATTATGTGGGCATCTAGCCCTGCAGACCCAGAAACTATGTAATTAATGCTTTCAAAGGATAAAAGCAGCATTGGGAACAGCAGAGCAGGTCATAGAAGAGGCTTGCTCACACAAGCAGGGCTCTGTGGGAGGGAGCTGCACATGAAATGACTGCTCTGACTGTGTTTCCCAGATCTTTGGGCTCTCTTACATCATTTATCAGTTTATGAAGCACAGGGTGGTTTTCTTAGGCTGTATATTTCATGCACACCATATGATTTTCAAAAAGTCATATCTCATGCAAATATTTTCTAAATTGACCATAGCATGGAGACAATTCTACTGAAAAAAATCAGGACTTTATTCCCAACAACTTTGTCAGGAAGACTAGTAAAAAACCCCCACCAAATCTCTTTTTCTCAAATATAATTGGCTAAAGATATTTGTCTCCTTTCTTTGCATGCAGAACTTTTTTATCTCAAATTTCCAGATATATACTAAAACTATCAATATTCCAGCAGAGCCTGAGCATAGAAAATATTATCAAAAAAATTTCAGAGTTATTTTAAAAAATCAAGTAAATCAGTTTTTTGTAGTATGCTGACCCCTTTGAGCCACTGATTTCATGGAAAGGTGAGAAGTTCAGCACAAGTGGCTCTGAGTATTTCTCCATCACAAGGTGATTTCCCAGCAAAATCTACTGCCAAAAAACCCTCAATGTTGTCCCTGTCAGGATTCCTGCACAGAAAATATGGGGTGGGGGTACAGAGGTCCAGGGCCAAGCACACTGCATTGCAGCTGTGAGTGACCACAGCTGGATGACCATGACATCTGGTGCTTCCACTAGAGCAACCCAGAGACTGCCCCAGGGGAGACCCCAAGGTGGTTTGATGAGCAAAAATGTTCCCTTCTCCTTATCTCCCAACTGAGAAGAGCCCAAAAGTTCACTCTGTCCTAGAAGGCTCAACTGAAAACCATTATGTCTCTCCAGGTAAGACATTTGTTGCCAGAGCTACTCCTGATATGATGACTGTGTCCTGAGACTGTGGCATCAGAAGGTAAATTCTGCTGAGATGCACCTACATAACATCCATATAACCACGTGTTGCAGCTCTTTGAGCTCTGAGTGTGCAGGGCTGACCCGGGAACACAGCAAACTCCACTGCTTTATTTCAAGTCTGAAATTAGCCTGGGGTCAGGATGTGGGACTTGGCTTAGCTGCCCCAGTAATAATAGCCTTCTTTCCCCATTCTCACTTCAGAGTGTCCTTTGGGACCCAGAAGAATTGTTTCTTCAGCTGAGTGAAGGAAATCTGTAATCCAGGAAGTAGCATGGAGGCCAGTGACTTTCTATAGTGTTTCTGCATTGTTTGTGGAAGTGTCAAGATGCCTAAAATCTCACTGGGAAGAAATCAGCTGGTGGCTGCCAACCTGCAGTAGTCAATGTCAAGAAAAAAACTGTACTGAAATCACAAGCTTTTTCCAGCTGCTTTTTTTGGGCAACCTGAGCAGACTGCAGCTGCTCAGCAGGTCTGAAATCCTGCCAGATGCCCCACACCAATGGGTGAGAGGCAAAGGCACCTGCAGGGCTGTGGATTCTATGGCTTTTTGTGTCGATCAGCACCACAAAGGTACTGGCAAAAGGAGAAAAGCTGGTCCACCTTGGCAGCCAAGCCCTGCAACTGTAGATGATCAGTGTGGATTGGGTTTTGTAAATATTATTGGGATGTTCCAAGGATGCAATGTTCCCCTGAGTCATCCTGTTTTCCCAGCCTGGGTAGCATGTGGTCTCTGTTTGCTCAGCAGAGGCAACTGATTTCCTCTGTATGTGAGGAGCTGGTGTGAAAGAGCAAGTGGTCAGATTTAATGCCTGATGCTTGGAGACAGTGAGTTTTCTTAGTCCTTTTGTCAGCATTTTCTTTATTTTCCTCACAAAAACAAATCAAATGGATCTGGGCTGTTCTGGGGAGCTGGCTGCCCATCTGGCAGCTGGGTTCCCCACTAGCCAGTCCTTCTCCAGTCTTTTAGTTTTACATTCATCAGGGTCCTCATGTGCACTGTGTCACTTTTGTACAGTATTTTCCTGATGAATTAGACACAGAAGGTACCACAAATTAATTCCTTCCAGATGGCTGAATAAAATGTTGTAGTTCTCTCACTCTCCCCTGGAGATCAGGGCAGGCAAGATTTTCTTTATTGTGCTCTCTCTCTGGAGTTAACTTCCAATGTTTTTCTATAGTTTGCATGTAAAATTAATTTCCCTTTACCTCAATTTTCATCAGCTGGCATTGAATGTTAAAATCATCTTAATGACATGAGTCACGATCATCTCAACAGCCTGTCAGGGCAGGGATGCCAAAATTACCGCTGCATATTTCTGAGCTGCCAAATCCTTTCTTTGCTGCTAACAAAATAGGTCGCCTTGCCCTTTTTATTTTTTTTTTTTTTTAATCTTCAGATCTCTCTGTCAGCTAACAAACCTTAGGACATCATGGAAGGGCAGGAAGGCACTATCCACAGATATTGTTGGACAGATGCAAAAGCAAACGGAGGCAGCATAAACCCACAAATGTCACTTTTTTCTGTCTAAAGGGCACCTAAATAAAAGTACCCCAGTTGCCAGAGGTGGTGAACATTCACTGTTCTCTTTGAACTCACAGAACAGCATCTGTGGGTCTATTCCCACAGTGGCCCGATGAGTTGGGAAAACTCCTGCCAGGTCCTGTCCATTATTTGTCTCTTCCAAAAGCAGCCTGCCACTAATTAAAAGAATCCAAGAGGCAAATTTATAAAAGGGTGAATCAAAAGCTTAAGGTGCAAAGATCACCTCTGTTAAACCAGAAGCCCCTTCAGAGTGTGTTAGAGCAAGATGTAGCCTTTGAGTATCAGATCTCTGCACCTGCACATTACAGAGTCACAGATTAAAAAATAATCTTCTCTTCATTTCAAATTCTCTTTTCTTTGTTAAAAGAGATAGTCAGGGGAATGTCACAGAAAGGCTCCTACTGAGTCATGCCCAGAGTGGGGAAAGTAGGAAATATTAATACATATTGCAGATTCTACACAAACCATTAGCAATGGCTTTTATTACAACTTCCTTTTGTTTGTTTTCACTTGATCTGCTGGGTGCCTTGATCTGCAGGCTGATGGGAACAATTGTCATCCTCCTAGACCATTATGAGTTCCCCAGTCAAAAGAGCAAAATGTAGAATCACTGCACTTCCCATAGGAGATCATCTCCTTCACAAGGGAAAATAGTAATTTTCTGTTTCCTGAAAGGATAATGAAACAGCCTTCAGAGAAAAATTTATCAAAGCCATAGTCATCTCCCTTATTCTGGCACAATTCTGACTTCAATCTTGAATATTTCCAAGGCATTTAAGACCCTGTTAATAGCCAGGCTGTCCAGTTTCTCATTTTCCTCATTGTGGGCACAAAATAAAGACAAATATTTATATATTTGCATACATTTAGATGTCTAGCAAATGGGGATTCATGCCTCGGTTATTTTATTTAGACTCATTTTGAGGGCCTGGCCCTGTAAGCAGAAATGTATTGCCAAAAATTTCCTTCTGCAAAACAGTGTAGCTGCCTGGAGATGGACCAAAGGTGCATGTAGCCAAGTACCCAAACTCTGTTCATGGGCATGAAGGATTACATTAGAACAAAGTACCAAAAATAAACATGTCCAGAGAGGTACTGCTGCCCAGTTGCAACAAAACTGGAGGCTGAGAGGTGGCTGAACCAGAGCTCCTGTCTAACTGCGCTTTACAGATCTTTATTCCACAAACCCAGCTGACTTGAAAATGTTGAGATCCACAGTTTAATTATGATTTGTGTAAAAATAATGCATCCTTTGTTACTCTGAAGCTGTCTGCCTGCTATTTTAATTAGTTCTTGTACTGTTAGAAATAATGAATGACTATTCCCTGCTTACCTTCATCACATCATTCATGATTTTATGTATCATTGTTATACCTCTGAACCATCAATTTTCTAAGCTGATGCCCTGGCCATTTAATTTCTGTTTCATACCACTTACCATCTTGGTTCTAATTTTCTTTCTGAGATGAAGTGTCCATAATTGAAGTGGGCATAATGGAGATGGCGTAAGGCCAGTACTGGGCAGACACAGTCCTTTCTGCAGAGTCCTAATGTCACCTCACAGGAGGGCAAAGGTAATGGGACTCGTTTTGCTGAGTCTGCTAAAATACTGTGTTCTACTGGGACCAGCTGGTAAGCCAGTACAAAGGAGACATAACCACAGGGCCCTCAGCTGAAACACTTCAGAAGTCACAAGAAGCAACTACAGTCTTCCTGAGCATTGACTTCTGTAAAGCATAAGGAGCGGTGGAAAGCCTTTATTTGATGAGGACTCTTTGATCTCATAAGGGTTTTTATATTGCCTGCAGGAAGGGAGAAAAAGAAGAAAATACTCCCTATGTGCTTGCTGTACAAAATCACTCTTCACCTGAAGAAATTATCTCCCAGGCTTCCTTCAGACGTTTGCCTACTGACATGAGCCTGGCAGACAGGACTCAGTTATGAGCCTAAGACTGGTAGATAGGAATATCTACAGGTCACATTAATACCCCGAAGGAGTACCTTCAGCTCACATTAATGCCCTGTGTTAAAAACTTTTACATAAAGACAAGCCCTAAGGTTTTTACAAATCTTTTTTTGCTTTCAGCATCACCCCTCACTTTTTTTTTCTCTTGTCTCAGAGATAAAATTAAACCTAAAACCTTGAGACTAAAAGCCTTGAGTTTCACTTGTGTGTGATAGTATCCAAAATCCCACTGTAATGACATATAAAGAACATAATCAGAAATTCATAAAACCATGCTGGATCAAGCCAAAATCTATTTCATAGTATAGCTGATACAATCAGATGCAAATTCACAGATTTATGAATTGAGGTATTGAATATTTCTGGTCAATATTACACTGATCTATTGCCAGCAAGAAATAAAATCATCTGACCTGTCTTCATTCCTTGAAACTTCCAGAATTTGGTTGAGCCATTACCTAGACTGTGATAATTTGTTATCTAGATCACTAGATAGTTGATAGCAAATAAAAACCCAGCATAATAAATGATTAATCATTGGAAGAACTTATCCTCTCTTACCACCAGCAGTGATTGTGAAAAGACCATAGAAAACTATCTTAGACACCTAGTTCAGACCAAATTTAAAGAGAGATTATATGAACATCTCTTTGAATGACTTACAGACAAAATTTCTTGCACGAAATTCTGAGCACTCAGCATCAGACCCTGTTATCATTATGGTTGATATGCTTCCTCGAGGCTAGTGGGAAGTGGTCTCCTGTCCTGAAAGTTATCCTATATAATGTCTTTGTTACCTGAAGGAGAAGGTGTAGGGCATCCTGGTCAAGTTGACAGAGAAGGCCAACCTGGAGGTGCAGCTGATAGATTGGAGGGCAGGGCTGCCATAAGTAGGCTGGAGGAAGGGGTCAACAGCAGCCTTCTGAAATTTTACAAGGATGAGTGAAAAGTCCTGACCCAAGGATAGACTTGTAAGACCACATCTGGAATATTGTGTCCAGTTTTGGTGTCCCCAATATAGGAAATATCAATAAACTGGCACAGGTTCAGCAGAGGGTGACCTGGGTGGTTGAAAGCTGGAGCACTTCTCCAGGGACTGGACTTGTCCAGTCTGGAAAAAAGGTGGTTCCATGAGCACCTTTTTGCAGCCTGCCAATATTTTTGAGGAGGCTATTGAGAAGATGGAGCTTTATTACTGTGCATGGAGGAAGGATGATGTCATTGCTCATAAAATGAAACAAGTTCAGATTGAACATGAGGAAAAAAACCCCAAAACTGTGAGGTTAATTCAGTACTGAAGCAGAGTGCCTAGAGAGGTTGTGCAGTCTCCATCCTGAGAGGTTTCTCAGGACTAGACCATACACAGCCCTGAGCAATCTTGTTCAGTGTCTTGGCTGACCCTCCTTTGAGCTGGAGGCTGCACCAGAGACCTCCTTGAGAGTTTTTCCAATGTGAATTATCCTACAAGCCTGTAACTGATCTGATTTTCAGAGGGCTCAGTTAAAGCCCACCCCCTTGTAAGCCTTTCAAGTTTAGTATTGGAAACGTAAATGCATCCAAACCTGCTAGTGACTACAGACAAGCCTGGCATGTGCAAAACACTCTCCTCCACACCCTGAGTGAAGGGAAAGGGCTCTGCTTTCAGGCTTACTACTCACATGGTCAAGATAAAACCAGTTTTGGTTCCTACGTAGTGTAATGATGACATTTATCAAAAAGAAAGAGGCTGGGGGGTGGCAAAAAAACAGGCAATCTGTGTGCAAAATAAATTCTGTTAAAAGCATTAGAGTTGTTCATTAAGCCTACACATGGGGAATGGAAAAATGTGGTAATTTATACCAAAGGTTTATTGCTACTGATCGGCTTAAGACACCTGAAGCTGTGCAGGCAGCTGTTCTGTGTAAGCCCGAGCCCAGTGGGCAGTTGATGGGTTGGCTCCATCCAGCAGGCTGGCACCCTGGGTCACTGGTGTCGCACCCCAAGCTGTTGGGCTGCCATCCTGGGTCGCAATGGGGAGCAGGACATGGGGTTCCCCTGAGCCACCAGCTCTTCCCAACAGACGGGAGACTGGCTCTCAGTCCCTATTTCTGGTTATTTCTGGGACTGGACAGAGTAATTATACTGTGCAGTTAATCAAATTTAATCCAGGAGAAAAAGCAAAACCAACATGCAGCACAAAAGCCACAAGGCTGGATGACAAGTCCTCCTTGTTTTGGAGAACTGTGTTACCAGCTCCATTGCTCAGGCACTTCAGGACTGGAGAGCCCTCCTGGGACCAGCCCTCCATCTCAGAGGTGTTGGATGTAGCTGCAGCCATCAGCCCAATGATTGCAATTGCTGCAGCAATTCACTCCAACTAACTTCAAGTCTAAATTAAGACATAATTATCAGAAACAATTTGACTCCTCCAGAAGGTGAGTCAGCAGTCAGATGGTAAGATCAGCTGCCAGGCACTCTTGCCCCTAGTGTGCCTCCTAATCCTCCTCTTACCAGGAATATTGGCTGTTGTCAGTAATCCAGGGAAACCAAGGGCTTCCTCATAAGGCAGCCTAACAACGGTCCCTGTCTCAGGGAACCATGTAAAAGGGTTATCCAGAGTTGCTCTTTGTGTCCAGAGGTGGTGAGGGGCCAAAGAACCTCAAGCAATAAAGACGGGTCTACAAAACTGTAAACTTTCAAAAAAAACCCAAAAAACCTCTAAGAGTCTTCAGCAACTAAAATGATCTAAGGAATCATATGGGATCTTTTTGAAATATAAATATTACACAGAAGTAATTTTGGACAGTACCATGTGTATTTATGGAGCCACATAAAAATAGTTAAATAGTAACCAAGACAATTGAAGGACTAAAATATGATGTCAGTGACCCCAGTATAAGAACATGAAGAGACAAATTTCCATTTGAACTGACAGCATTTATGCCAAGTTTCTGTCCCATGCATTTTAAGAAAGTCCAGCAATAAATAACATGAAAATCAATGAGATAATGGAAATGTCAAGAGGTGCTAAGCTGTAACTGAGCAGCTATTTTCTTTTAAAAATACTTACTGGTCTGAGTCAAAAGGAAGAATGAAAGTAAGTTAAACTGCAAAACTATTTTCTGATGGACATTTTTACTCATTTTTTAACATAAGCTGCAGCATATCTTATGTTTTCAGAGGGTCTTTCTTCACTCAGACAAGCTTTTACTCACAAGTTCTCTGGCACATGAGAGGTACATCAGCCCTAAGTCCAATAGACTATCCACAGGAAGAAAGCATCGCCTTTCTTTCAAACCAAATGGATGATTTAGACATTCAAGCATGAAGGAGCCTTGAATCAAACATAGTGTCAATAGCATGATTATAATTCAGCCTAAAATTGCAGCCTAATCCATGAGGGTTTGCATCCTACAATAAATCTACTAAGCTTATAAAATACATAGCAGGAGACACTAGCTTCAAGAGTAGATTGGTTCAATCCATCACATACACAGACACGTCAGACTGCTGTCTAGTAAATGCTTCAAACATTTAATAAGAAAGTTTGGGAAGGAAAAAATCAAACAAACATTTTGAAAGTGGTTAAATGTATTCCCTGTATGCACTAAGAAGCTCTCCAGACTTTGACTCCTGCAAACCATTGGCAGATCGGTGATCTCATATTGCTCAGACATAACAATGGCAATGAAGGAAACAAAGAGTTGTGTTACCTGTCCAGGGCCAAGGAGTACTTCTTGGTGTCCTTTTCACTCACAAGACAAGCTCTTTCAAGACCCTTTTTGGTAGCCATGAGGAAAGTCGATGGAATTTTACTTAGGTTTTCCCCCTCTTAAACTCTCTTTTCTCTCTTGGAAGCAGATATGAGCAGAAACGTTCTCTTGACTTATGCAGAAGTCTCTGCCAAATATTTTTAAATGAAAATGTTTTAATAATCTCTTCAATAAATGCACTGTGAGAGAAAGCTGCTTTCCTAGAGCCGATGGCGTCACTACCATGCCAACCAGTAACTTGCTGAGCGTGGCAGATTGGATGTTTTGGGCCTTCCTCCCTGTTTTTCTTTTTTTCCCCTCCATGTTCGGTGCTGGGTACACTCTTTGGTCACGCGGTGGGTGCGTGCCCTCCCAGCTGTGGGCTGGGGGTCAAGTACAGTGTGCACACATCAAAGTGCACACAGGTGCTGGCATGGAGGCACGGAAAGGGAGAAGGAACGTGATTAAGACAGCCTGATTTGCCTGGCAACAGTCAAACCCCTGTTTGCCTTTCTGCTTCCTTGGCTTGGGAGGAAAGTAAATCTCCCTCACTCCGGCTTTGCGCAAGACTCTTAATCTAAGCAATTGCTCTAAAGACTGATTTCTAGCCCTGTCATATTTGCTCCTAATGGTTCAAAACGAAAGAGACTGCTTATTATTGCCATTTACAACACAGGTTATTGAAATCTTTATTCCAGCAGGAAGGACTGAAGGTTGTTATTTCTGCTTTATTCAGTTTGTTAGTTCTATCAAACAGCCACAGTGCTCAGAGACCTCCAGCCTCACCTTTCTCACAACCTGACCTCAGACATTCACTTCAGCACTAATGGGAAATTTTGCACCAGCACTGTCTGTATTTTACCAAATTTTTGGCAGAAAAAAGCCATGATTGAGACCCCTACCTGTGCACTGCCTTTGCAGGAGAGACTAGCGCTAGTCAGTGAGCCAATGTTGGGGGCTGCACTTAAATTTTTCAGTCTTTTTTACCATGGGTAGCCTAATACAGATATGATGAGCTGGGATCTCACTTCCCCCAGCTCACAGAACACACACTCTGTCTGAGATTCATGGGGGAGGGGAGACACATTTGTATGTGATATAGATGCAAAAAAATGGATTTATGCCATCAGATATCCACACATTGCCTCACGTATGTCAGCTGTGCAAATGTTTCCCCGGAACCTGCAAGCCAAGGAGCTGAATGTATCTCAGGTAGTTTTATGAACAGCCACAGAAGAAATGCATGGGGGTTTTTTCCACAATCTGCTATCACCTTTGCCTCTCTAATGTTCTTTCCTTGAGAGCCATTTCCCAGGTGCTTAAACCTACCTATGCACCCTTATCAGTCCCTTAGGTGGAAGAGATCGATTCTATGACTCATGCCTGGAACTTCCTATCTCCTTCTGGCCATTAAAAGGTTGGTCTTTAATGGTTTTTAAAGTTGCTACCACTTACTGGCAATGTAAATGTAAATCGCTGGCAAAGCTGGTTTGAGAAAAAAAAATCACATCCAAGGGTGAACAGTATGGACTCAGGGTATTTTCAGAAATTTTACAAAGCAAAAGTACCACACTACTTACCACCCCAGAAAGGCCATTTAGTAGCAATTTTATTCTGCTGCCAAGAGGGAGCAAGGGAGGCAAAAAAAGATGGTTCTCCAGCTATGCACTCTGGAACCTGACACAGGCTTATAATTCACATCCAACAAGGGCTTCTGCTGACTCCCCTTCCCATAAATGTCAGTATTATTACAGTGTCTCTGTGAGCTTCTCAGTTCATCTTTCCTTTAGAAATTACCAAACAACATCACCCTGTTGCAGGCTGGGGATACCTGAAAAATAAACCTTGCCTGGGATTTGATTTACAGTGGATCTCAGTCTTTCTAAGGTGCTAAGCCAAAGTATCAGGCCTAAGCACCCTCAATATAAGGAAAATTTAAAATCCACCTCAGAAGATTACAGACAAAGCCAGTTTCTGTCTCAAATCACTGTAAGCATGTAACTTTTGTTAGTGAGATAGATGAGTTTCCATCATTTTGCAAAAGGGTCCTGAGCCTCAGGTGCATACCAGCAAAACAAAGTCATAGATCATTCACAGCATTTAATCTAGACTTCTGGTTTGTGTTTATTATTGTCAGTGCTGATGATTGTGCTTCTCAGGAGACAGGCTGTGAGGCAGGATAGAAAGAAATCTCTTCAGAGCTTTCCACAAAGACTTCGGTTTCCTCTTTATACGGACTCTGAAACTCATTAAGAGAGAGACAGCAGCTGTCTGTGGAATTTCTGTTTCAGAAAAATTATTCAGACCATCTCAATAAATTCATCTTAGGCTTTCAATAATGAAGCAGTTTGTTTCTGAGTCTACATTAAAAATGTCATATATCCAATCATACCAGTTCTAATGACCCTAGTCAAGGACATCTCTCAAGATTTACATCCAATACAGACATGTGAGGCATCACACTGGCTTTTGCAAATGCAAGCTTCTCATCATTATTATCCAAAATCTCCATTAGTAAAAAAGCATATTCTTGATCCCATTTCAACTTTAATCATTCACACTTTAAATATAAAAAAAAAAAAGCCAAAAAACATCCCATCTCATCCTATCATTATGAGCAGATACTGACAGCTTAAATGTACAGAGGAAAAGTCAGTGCATCTATTAATTGAAAATGTCAGTAAAGTCGATCATTTTTATGAGCCATGAGACATCTTAGAGATCATCTTCAAAGTTCCTCTCTACCTCTCTCTGGCATCAAGCTCTAGTAGCTCTGTACCACGTTGCCTGCAACCCAGGAATCCAGGCGTTTGTCATTTCTGGGGCTTGGTTATTACAGTTTTTACATTTACAGTGAGAATATGCTTTTTTACCCAGTGCAGCTCCAGTGCCTTCAAGCCATCTGTCATTTTGGGATCCAAGGCTGGAGGCAAGACAAATTGAAAGAAAAACCACTTTCCTTTTCTTGTGAACCTATCAATGCAGTAACACTTTATAAGCGAGTGTCAAAAGGAAAATATCTACCCTGATTTAGATCCAATTTAAAAATCTTTAAAAATATGTTAATGTTAAATATTTTAAAATACTAAATTTTTAAACTGCAATATATTTATCTTGTGTTTGCTGCCAGTATTTCAAAAGAATGGAGACTTTTGAGAGTAACTGACTGAGGGGTAGAAGTCATCTGCAATGTTTTAGATGGGATTTTAAATTGCATGAAGTCATTGGGGAGAAAAAGACTTTTCAGCCTCTTGTCAAAGTAATTTAAGTTTGCTTTGGGAGTGGGGCTCTAGCAGAAACAGTGTGGTACTATTTTGTGGTGTACATCTCTACCTCAAACAGTAAAAGTCTATGCTGCTACCAAATCAAGAGGGAATGCTTCTACAGAGCCTGGAGCTTCAGGTCCAGAGTATCAGACAACTATTCCCCGCACACGGAAGTGTCAAACCTCAGAGTTTCTCCTGTTGAAGCCAATGGTATGAGATAGCTCCTCCCTAGACAGAAATCTCTGAAGGAGCTCAAGACCTTGCTCTGGACAGTGAGAGAATCCAGGGTGCCCAAGCTGGGCAGGGAACACAGTGGTAAATACATGAGGAGATATGGATGAATCTAGACCCCAGAGTGGGAATCCTGGAGGGCACCACAGACATGAATCTTGCACAGCTACAAACTTGCAGGCCTCTTGAAGGTTTTCTTTCTCCAAGCTGTAAGATGAATATGGGTCTGTTCTGTATGGTAGCAGAAAAAAAGAAAAATATAAGGTTTAACTTTTTGTCCTTTTTATCTTCTTTATTCAAACTTTTATTTTGATCTCATTTTCTTAGGGCCAGCATTTCAGAAGTGTCCTGAATTAGCTTCCCAGTGTCTCAGCTCTCATGGTTGAATCTACATCGTACAAATAATCCAGATCTCATTAAGTTCCTTGGAGGGACCAGACCTTCAGAAGTAAGCAGTGCCAAGAAATGTTATTTTGATACAAAGCTGCTTTGCTTTTCTGACAGTCTGGCAAGCTACTTTGGTGTCTGAATGTCCCAAAAGTCCTGTTCAGGAGTAGCACAGTCTACCCTGAGAAGTTTTTCATTCTAGACTGTAGCTTAAGAGAGTGCAGTTGAAAAACAAATGCTAATGTCATCTCAAATGTTATTGTCAAAGAGTATGTCAGCTTTTGTTATAAAAATATATTATCTTCCTCTGAGCACTTAGTGGTTTTCTGTCTCTTTTCCATTGCAATTGCAAAAGGGCTTCTGCTTGGTTTTGTTTTTATGTCTGAAGCTGGTTGGGGAATTAAGCTGGTAATTGCATTGCTAACAAGTATTTCTTAGATATATTTATTTTTCCTTGGGGAAAGAGACTGTTAGAAAGAGAGTACACATATTTTGGCAGCAAAAGAGACAGCTATGACATTTAGCTCTTAAGTTACTACCTGGATATTATTTTAATTGTTTTCATCTACTAATAAAATATAGTAACTTTACTGCATTAGTTCCTTTATTACACTTCCAACATATATTTTGTTGTCATGCTCTTCCTAAGTATATTTGGGTCATGAAGATACATTACAATGCATATTGAGAGCCAGTTTGTTAAAGACACAAGCAGTTCTGCATTATTTCTCACCGGTGCAAAACTAATTGGTTTTTCTCAGCTACTGCATATATATTTATTTTCCATTTTATCATCTCTATAATTGCAGTTTGAATTAGGAAAAGGACAGAGTGACCTGGTAAAAGCATTTGCAGGGACAATCTGCATGAAGGCTTCCCAGCAACTAGGATTTCTCAAGCCTGTAGAAATGCAGTGTTGTTGAACAGTCCTCACGTCCTTCTTGCCTGGGCCATGCAGGCACTGGACATTGCTTTAGAACTTTTTCTTTCCTGCATGACTTCCAAAATTTATTTGCAAGAATGTGTGGTATTACTGGAAGGAAGGAAACCAGGTCTCACAATTCAAATCTTCAAGAATGATGAAACTTTGAAGGAGTGAGCTGGTGTTTTTCTTTTAGTTTTTCTTGCTTACTCCCTGTCTAGTTTCTGAGTGTGTACAATGCCCTCAGGCTGGGTGCACCCCATCTGCAGGGTGAAGGCTCCTGAGCCACTCTTGTGTCATTGCACAGGGATGGCATGCCTGAAACTTCCTGGTGAAATGCAGCCCACATTGCTCTGTCTCCTGGAAATTGCTACCTGAGTAAGATTTTCTTTGCAGCCACGTATTTTGTCTCTTTTTTTTCTAAAATAAAACTGAAAAGTCCAGCATAAGTCCAGGACTGGGACTTCAAAGACTGCCACTCTGGCACCACATTATGGGACATAGTGATGCACTCATGATGTAACGGATCCAAATGGGACACACTGGCTGTGATTCAAGGCAGAAAACATCAGAGAATCCTGGATCCAGCATCTCAGAGGTGTAGCACATATGTGATTCCCAGGCAGTGCCCACCTGGACTCCCAGACAGACTGAAGGGACATTGACCTTGCAGACTGAAGCTCAACCTGTAGAAATTGTTGAAACACTTCTAGTTTAGGAAAGCAAATCGCACTAGACAAAGTATAATTTTAATGGCATTTTCCACCCATGCATACCTTTGAGCTGCCTACTGTAAGTCTGTTTCCTGCCTGGATTCTCTGGATGCCTTTTATATGGTGCATATGAAGCATCTGGAAATTAAATGAAGAGTTAAATAATGGCTCTCTTGTGTATGGAGCACAGTAAAAATTATGCAGTGAGTTTTTATAACTTTTTTAATATAATGAAGTTAAAGAGACTGAATGCTGATTTTATGATATGAAATTTCCAGAATGCTCCCAAGTCAGCAACAAGCTATTCATAATCTTTTATTATAGCATTGTCATGATGACTGTAATCAAGTCCCTGAGCTACCTGATGATACCAGGGGTAGCATCAAGCTGGTAAATACGGAAAAGTTTACATTTAATATGACTCCAGCTCTTGAATTTTTTCTAATATTAAAAGCCTGTTGATAAATTTGGATCTAGTTTTCTCTTCTAAAAATATTTGGGTTTTGTAGATATTTGTAGGATGCAAACATATGAGCTGATTTGGTAAAATACAAGTTAGTGTTCCTACTACAAAAAAACTTCTTCACCAGCCTCCTTCCACACTCCCCCACTGTCTGAGGTTTTCAAAGACCAATAAAAATTTGATCTAAGCAGAATCTGTCAGGAAGGCATTTAAGTAAGAGCATGCTGATTATTACAAAAGTTGGTTGCACTCACCTGCTAGGTTTTTTCCTGCATATCAATAGTAGTACATTGCAGTGTCAGCTGGACCCCAATTCCTACAGAGCATCTGAGCTAACCTCATACCAAGTGATGAATCAGAAGGTTTGCTTTGATGCCCTGTTCAATGTGTTCCTAGCATTTTGAAGTGCCATCTGTAAAAACAGGCCTTCTGTTGGTGTTTCGACACATCAATAAATTAAGTAATTGCTCCAGGTCATCTGTGTGCTAGCGTTATGAAGACAGCAGCGTGTCACAGTCATAAGATTTGCATTTGGAAAGTGTAAGTCTTCTCCACTTGCTAGCACTCAAATCAGAACAGCTCTTCCCCCTTTTCAGCCCCATGGCTGAGCTGTCCATTCTTGTAGAGCTTACACAGCCTTCTCTTAAAACTTCCAATGATGGATACTCCACATGCAGTATATTTCTGGGCTTAATTACTTTTGCTATTGGAAAGCTTTTCCAAGTGCCTAACTTAATCCTCACTGTAATTTAAGCCATTATTTCATACTGGAGAATTAATTCCTTCCTTCTCTACAGTTACCTTTTATGTGTTAGAAGCCACAGCCATGCCTCTCTATGCTTTTCCTTTAGCAAACAGCTCCAGTTCCTTCAGGCTGTTGTTTTGGACTGTTCTCCCCTGGATACTCACCAGCATCTACATCACTTGTGAGCGGCAACAGCCGGGCACAGGGTCCAGCTGGGGCCATGCCAGTGCTGAAAGAAGAAAGATTTCCACTACGTGTCACATGGGCAAAATCCTGCTTATATATCTCATTGCAATAGATATATCTCTGGAGAGAGTATAAAGTTACTGACTTTGGTTCATACTGTGATTTACTAAGTGCCCTCTCCCCACAGACAGATCTTTTTCTGTTATACTTGTGCTCACCCCACTTTGGTTATTGCATATTTGAGTAGACAATTACCACTACCTGTGTATAAATACCTTTGACTTGGTCTGATTGATTTGCATCTTCTTCTGGTTTTTGGGGGAGTTTTTTGGTTTTTTTAATAATTTATTCAATTTGTCAAAAGTATTCTGAATTCTGATTCTATTTTTCAGTCCTCCAGGTAACCCTTTCCAGACTGGGGTTATGTGCAAAATTAATAAGCATATCCTTTATGCCTCTGTCCATAGCAATAATGAAAATACTAAATAATGCTGGAGAAGGACAAACCACAATGAAACTCTGACTGAATTAAAGTGCATTAGAATAAATTATCTTCAATTGATCTAGCATGGAACTCACAGATGTGGATGCCTAATTGTGATCACCATGGCAATGCTGCAAGTCCACCAGAAACAATGATGGCACAGTGAAAACTTTGGGAGTTGTCCTTATTTTCTAACAGCAGTATAAATACTTTCTGGAACCATGCTTTGACCAAGGTAACAGATGGTGTCCTAGAAAAAAGCCTCAGGAATTTCATTAACACCTGTGCCCAAGAACATGGGGAAATGTTGGTCTGTATCTTTATTTTTCTGAAACTTTGCCCTTCACATCTGCCACATGGAAAGACTCAGGTCAAGGCACTGAGAGTAGATTAATTGCGGGGATTTGGTTTCACACCAGTATCCTGTTGGCTGGTGAGCACATGTTCCTGCTTGTGTGGCTCTGCATGGTCCCCATTTACATCAGGCTTCCGTCTGCCCTGAAACTCACAAGATCCTTCACTACAGGGCCTGCAAAGAGCTTTATTTGTTTGTAAATAATTATACTTTAAACTGAGATTAAAAATCTTTTATTTAATTTTATATATGAATTAGGCCAAATTATGGAAAATATATTTCCTATGCATTTTAGAACTTCTATTGAAAGAAGTAAAAGAGCAGAAAAAAAAAAAAAAGGAAAAGAAAAATTGCTGTGAAAACCACATCTGCCTTGGTTGCAAGGTTATTTTTCTCTGAAAAAAAAAAAAAAAGGTGTTTCAGAGAAAAATTTCAAGTGTTTCTATTCAATGTCATGTCATCTGCCTCTGAAGTCCCCATAATGACCTTTGCTGTGGCAGTTTTTGATCAGCAGGCAGCATATAATGGCTTAATACATGAGATGTAACAGTATCAAAACCAAGGAGCAATCATCTTTGGAAGGCATCAATCGACAGGAACAAGTTCAGCTGAGGGCCACTGAGATGCTCGGGGTGTGAGCACTTGCCCTCTGAGGACAAACTGAGGGAGCAGAGGCTGGTTCATCCTGGAGAAGACACAGCTTGGGGAGTCTCTAAAAGCAACCCCCAGAACCCACAAGCTGGCCATCCAGGAGATGGAGCCAGGCCCTTCACAGCTGCATCTAGTGGGAGGATGAGAGAAAATAAGCATTAAAAAAAAAAAAAAAAAAAGAGAAATTCAGGCTGGATATAGTAGGAGGATGGGAGAGACCTCCTGAGGTCCCTTCCAGCATGAATTCTCCATGATCTTGTGATTTGCACACTGACAAGGACACAGCTGTGATTTTAACTTCCACTTTGAATCTCCTCATGTGTTTAGCTCTGGATTGCACATGTAGTCAAATACGTTATTTAGTGTTTTTCATGGTGTAAATAATCTGAATAGTGCCTGTGACACCCTGTGAGGAGACTCTGGTTGTAATGTAAAAGTAAACAGCCTGTTTTAAGAGAGAGAAATATGTCATGCAGTCTGAGGAAACATCCACAATTAAAATAATTGCTGCTCTGGAATATGGCACATATTCAGGAAAAGCCATAGGTAGGTAGAAACAGTTGTAATGCATCATTTTCCTAGCACCCAATCTACGGTAGTTTTACACCACAGATTTGCAGTTTAAAACCTTTGAGTGCCGTGAAAGATGATTTATCTGATCTATATGGTACAGTCCAAATGTTCTGTGATAAAAATGAGCTATTGATCTGAGGAGATCCTAATTTAGATCAGCTCACTTAAAAAGAGTAATAAACTGAAACAGTCTGGGAAGCTTATGTTTCAAATGACTTATCAAGGAGTTAAAAAATTTAGTAACCTGAGCCAGCAATAACTTTAACAGTAGCCAAAGTCCCAGTTTTTACTGAGCCAAATTTTCCTGAACTATTCACAGAAGTATGTGGATAACACTTCGTTCTGTTACACTGATGTCCAGAGAGATGCTCGTTTGTAGTAGATCTAATGAAAAGAAATGAAAAGTAAAGCACATTCTGGAGAGTTTGAAACATAACATTAGCAGGGATAGTGAGTAATAGCTTTTTGGGCATAAAGTGTTGTAAGTAAAGGATGAAGGGCTCAGTCCTATTTTCTCATAGATTTTCCTTTGCTGGAACTTGAGGTTTTGCCAAGGATTTGGTGAGATTTCTAGAAAAAACTTTATTGATGTTTTATTGCTGAAAATGTGACTAAATGGGTACTTTGGCCATCCAGTTCTTCACAACCACACTTTTTTTTTACTGCCTAGCCTGCATAGCTCTGATTTTTTGATGAAGTTTATGCAATAAGTATGAATTTAGTGGATTCAAACATTATAAAGGTGAATGCACAAATTGCTATAAGATTGCACTCAATTTTCAATAACTCACACAGGCTGTATCCTACACAGTTAGGTGTACTGTGTCATATTCCCATTAAAGACCTGGATAACAGAAAAGCATGGATGTCCTCAAATATGAAAATAATGAGCAAAGGAGGACTGAAAGCACTTGAGAGGGTTAGAATTTAAAACAATATATTAGAGAAATTATCTGAAGTCAGGAAGATGGAGCATGGTATAGAGAAGAGCAAAAAGTGCTACACTTGGAAAGTAGAACAAAATGAAAAAGGAAAAACAATTCAGTGGCAGCAGCACAGCAGAAAAGATGATTGTAGGGAATTGTAATCTAAACATAACTGATGTCATGCTGTTGCCAGAAAGGCAGCTTCTATCCTGGAAAATGGACAGCAGTTCTCCTCTCACCAGCACTTGCGAAACCTGGCAAGGAGTGCCATGTCCTTGTTTAGTTGTTGCATATCTGCAGAGACAAAGACCCTCTGCTTGGTGTTAAGAAAAGTGGCACTTTGAAAGTATTTTCTGTAGAGCATGATTGAAACACAATAGGTTTGACTTAGCTAGGCAGGCTGGTAGAAAGGCAGAAGAAAGGTTGCAGAGGTTGTGCAGAGGACAAGAGGGACAAGCAGCAGATTAGGATAATTTGCAGCAAAAGAGAAAGCTGGGCAAGAAACTGTCTAGTTAGAAGAACAGTTAAACAATAGAACAAGTAAACAAGGGCGCAAGCCCTCTGTCACTAAAGGTTTTGAGAAATGTTTAATACAGATGTGAATTGCTCCTTCAAAATGCACGCTGTAAGGGGAGCCATGAGTTCCTAGCTCTTAATTAGACCCTTATCAGTAAATAAGAGGAGCCCCAAGCAAGATGGCACAAGAGACTGGAAGAGGTCTTACCCAAAGTTAAAAAGATAGAGTCCTGAGATATGTAGAATCCATGTTTAATTATAAAACTATTAATTTATTAATTTATGTTATTAATATTAATTAAATTTATTAATTATTAATGTATATTTAGTCCATGTATAATTATTCATTATAATATTTGATTCAATTCTCCATGTCAGAAGACTGTCTAATGACCACATGGTACCTATAAGGTGGTAGAAAATATTTGCTACAGATCCCACTTTCAATAAAACAATAAAAAATGCATTAGTACAAGACCCAAAGTCCAAAACAGGACTTTCAGGAGAAAGATACGGATTCTATTTGCTTTCCATGACAAAGGAGGGCTGCTCCAATGGAGGTGAAATTGTGTTTCTCTTTTCTGTGTGTTGAGTGTGTCAGGGACTGCTTTATGCATGTTCCCTCTGTGCCCCAGGAGCACCAAATCACTGTTACACAAATATTCACAGAGCATTTGTTAAAAATAAATAGATTTGAGGGGTTGTTTCCATGGGGTAATGCTCCAGTCCCTCAAACAGCATGGTTGCTTACTGTCCAGATGGTGATGGGAGTCTGTTGTGAGAGTCTTTGCAATAGCATCCTCAGCTGGACCTGGTTACACTCCCCAAAACTCTGCTCACTTGTTATGATTCATCTGGACAGTGGTCCTGCACAACCACTGTAGCACAATCATGGTCTGTTTCTACTGATAGTATTAAATTACGCATGAAATATCTGTCTTGACTCTGTACCAAACACTGTGCTACCCAGTTCTGCATCTGCACAGCTTCCACTATTTACAGGTGTATTACCTATGCACAGTCTGGTCAGTTCTGCAGCAAAAACCATCTAGATGGGTCCTTTGGATGGCCAGGTTCTTGTCCGGGTTAATCAACACACCTAACACCTAAACACTGCCTGTCAGTCCGTCCAGGCACAGCAGGAGCTGCGCAGGGGAATCTCCAGTTTTGTTTGACACTCCTCCTAGGGGCTCCTGCAGCAGCTGCCCAACAGCTCTGCTGTGCAGGGGCTGATGCTCAGGCGTTCCCCTCCTCTCGAGGCAGTGTCCGGGCTGGGGCAGACCCCTTCTTTCATGCGTGCAGAGGCTGGCTGGCAGCTCCGGGAGCAGGAATTAAGGGTGAAGTGTGCTGGCTGCACAGCCAGGCTCGTCCCTGATCCCCAGCTGCACCACACTGGCAGCTGTAGGACAACTTGAATTTCAAACTTAGGTTTCATGTATGACTGAAATTCCATGGCTTTTGCCTCACACACATTCACAGAGCAAAGGGTACACGCTAAGCTCCAGAGCAGAGCCGTGTGTGCCGAGCATCCTCTGCGCCAATTATCACCTCATTAATTCCCGTGGCAGTGCTTTTACTCTTTCCCACAAGAGCACATTTTCTATGCTTTCACTACTTGTCATCGTAAACTGAAGCTCTTTGTTAAAAATCTTCACTTGATGGACAAATTTAGAAGCACATAAGCCTGATGAGATAGCAAATTAATAATGGCCTGCCTGCACCAGAAAGCAATAGAGATGTAATTTAAATGACTGTTTCAGGGTTCGTAGATAAGACCTTTCATATGCTGTATGCAAACTAAACTTCCTGACCCAACAATGATGTCTGTCAGCAATAAGAACAAAGCCCTACTTGTATTTAATTCTTGTACACATTTCTCAGTCTGGGGAACTGTACATTTTGCTACATTCTTGAAGATTCCTTCCCCTTGACTTTTCCTACATATTTAGTGTAGAGAGGACAATGATGGTACAAAATTCAGTTAAAACATTGAAGCTTTTGCTTTGCAACTCCACCAGGCTTGTGAAACCTTTAATACTTCTCTTAACATTATCCGTGCAATTAAGTTAAATTAAATTAATCACCTGCACATGAAATGGCTTCACATAGTGACTGGTAGTTTCAAAATAAAAGGCCACACTGTATTTTGGAGATTTGGATGGGGACAAAAGAAGATGAAAGATATTTTGAGGGGAGTGGGGTAAGGGAGAGAAGAAATGTGCCTATTATATAAGAAAATACAGATATGTCTACTCCAAGGAGGTAATGACAGATTTTTGGGTCTGCGATCAACCTATTCTCCAATTCTTGGCTAGACACCGAGTGGAAGCTCTGAAAGAATGACAGAGATCCACACTGAGGAAAATTCAGAGAATCAAAGATCAAGTAATGCTCTGCTTTGTACATAAAATAAGCTATAGCTAATTCCTTCTTTTTTTTTTTTTCCTAGTTAGACAGCAAGGTAAATAGTGGCTATAATTTTTCTGGAATTAATTTTTCATTTACAAACAACAGTAAAAGTCCCCTCTACTACAGTGTGAAAGTATTAATAGTTTGAGAACAGATATCATATAATCATAAAATCATAGGATCATTTGGTTTGGAAGGAACCTTAAAGATCATCTAGTTCCAACCCCCCTGCCATGGGCAGGAACACCTTCCACTAGACCAGGTTGCTCAAAACCCCATTCAACCTGGCCTTGAGCACTGCCAGGGATGGGGCATCCACAGCTTCTCTGGATACGTGTTCCAGTGCCTCACCATCCTCATGGGACAGAATCTCTTCCTGGTATCTAATCTAAACTTGCCCTCTTTCAGCTTGAAGCCATTCTGCCTTGTCCTGTCACTACATGCCCTTGCCAAAAGTCCTCTCCAGCTGTCCTGTAGGCCTCTTTCAGCACTGGAAGGTGCTATAAGGTCACCCCAGAGCCTTCTCTTCCTCAGGTTGTACAACCTCAATTCTCTCAGCCCATTTTCAGAGGAGAAGTGTTCCATTCCTATGATCATCTTCATGGCCTTTCTCTGGATTCACTCCAGCAGATCCATGTCCTTCTTATGATGGAGAACACAGAGCTGGACACAGTACTCCAAGTAGAGTTTTGAAAACCAGTGTAGAGAGGAAAATGACATCCCTCAACTGCTGGTCATATCACATCACCTGAAACATCAGTGACAGCTCTTCTGAAGAGCTAATTCCTTAAGAATTTTATTTCGTATGCATCCACTGGGAAATGCAGTGAGACAAGGGTGAATAGCTAAGAATTTTTGAACTGAAATATAGTAGGACAAAGGAGAGCTCATGGACATGAATTTCTGAGGATTTCAGTTTCTCTAGCTGTAAAATAATGTCACTGGTCTTCTCTGGAATACATTTTGAGATAAAAGCAATCTAATAGCATCGTAGGAGAAAACCCAATTTGGAATCAGGAAGTTGCCACGCTCAAGTGGATACTCCATCAATATAAGTATCCATTGGCTGCTAGAAAGCTGCTTTTAAATAAATGGAAATGACATGGTTTTATAGAATTTCAAGGGGGAAAAAATCCCCTCCTTTTTACCAAAGAGCTTTACTCTTTATATGAGCCTAGGGGATTTCTACAGCTTTCAGCAGCACAGCGTCTCAATAAAGGATTATGTTTATAGTCCTAAACACGAAGAGCCCCACAACTGCCACTCTGCTTCACACTTAGGACTTCACAGACACAACCAGAAGAGAGTTCCAAAGCCTGCTGGAAATGACTATACTCATTCCAGCTATTTCAGCGGCCTCCAAATCAGACCTATGCCTCAAGCACAGGCTGCTTGAGCCAAAGTGGATTCCTCTTTTGCTACACCATTGTTTGATCCTCACATTGAACTGGCAGTTCTTTAGGCCTCACATCATGCTATAAATGAAAAGATCTGTATGTAGGTCTTATGTAGCACTATCGTCACAATACATGGCTGGTAGAGGTTGAGAGTTCCAATAAGGATGGGCAGAGAAAGGGTTAATGACCTGTATGAAAGCATCTGAAGTAATAACATTCCTCCAGGCATACAGGTATCTGCCTTTCAGCCCAATAGGAATGGTGACAACAGAAGGGCTGAGTACTAAATAGAAACAGAGACAGAAATGTTAGCCTTGTTTTCAGAGTATTTTGGACACTGAGTGTAAAAACGCAGCATGTTTTCTGCATATGCAAAACTGCTAGATTTTTAAAAGCAAAAATACCAGCGTTATATTTATACAGCAGGAAAAACCTCGTTGTTTTCCACAGCTAGGAAAGAGGAAATAAATACCCCATGAATGGCAACCAAATTAAGGATTAAGCAACCAAATTCCAGATTAAGGAGGATTTGGGCCATTTGATGCATGAAGGATCCATGCAGGAGATTCACTCACACTCACGGCTGGGTGTCTAAATCAGCCTGAATTATTGCAAATGAATCCTAGTAGGAAGGTATCCGAATGCAGTGTAGAGTTTATTTGAATTGCATTGTGCTGGAGTGTGTTGGGTGCCTGTCCTATCGCTTGCAGTTCCCACTTGTTTGCTCTTGCGAGCTGTATCGACACCACTCCATCCCTTGGTTTGCCATATTTTGTTAAACGGCATTTCATCTGTGTGTTGCTTTCTCATTGTAGACCAAATTTTACTCTCACTAACAAAAGGCTACTCACTTGACATGAGTGCAGTAACACCTGTGAAAGAGGAAACTGGCAGCCTTTATACTCACTGTGCTGCTGACTCTTTAGATCTAGTAAAGGAACTTGGGAAAAGACTAGGCAGTCTATCAGCTATTAACTTACAGACAATTTCACACTTCATATGCCTTTTCTCTGCTTTCAGAACTGTGTTGCTCAAGAAGGCTTGTCAAATTTTAGTGACTTCTGCAGCTTGTGCTCACATTGCCTGCATTAGTTCACTGAGTATGGATTTCCAATACCTCTTTTACATTCTCATAGTTCTTATAATTAGACTTCTCTTCTATCATCATCTGAAATAGCCAGATGCCAATTCTGTTCTGTCCTAATTGCTGCTAATGACTTATTGATGCAAGCAGTTGCTTTCCATCTCTTTGCCCTCGAGGTGTTTATATATGGCTCTTTAATGCAGTATCAGGAGAAATATCTCTTGGTGAGAGCTAGGGTCTGGTGTAGTTCTCTTGATATTACTACAGTACAGCTTTACAGAATACTTATCGAGATGGTGGAGGTCAGAATATTAGAATTACTAAGGGCAAGAATGTAAAGGTATGGAAGTACCTGAAAATGTACATAGCTGACTAATGAACAGTCCTGAACAGTACTGACAGTAAAAAAATGCTCAGGTATCTGAGCTAAACTGAAATCAGTGATAACGATCTGTGAAATATATAGCAAATGAAAATAGGAAGTGTCAGAGCACAAATGAGATACATGTTTATTGTAGGCTTTTAATTCTATTTACACGTCTGAATCATAAAAGTGTGACTTACTGTGCCAAGAGAGCAAAATATGGAAAATTTTTAAAAGAGGAGATTTCAGAATGATAGTAGTTGGATTTGTGCAGGCAACACTTTTACTATCCAGCAAAAACTGATATTTCAGACATTTTTCTATGCTGTAAAGCAACAGTAGAAAGACTCTGGACCAGTTTTTCCTGAATGACCAGACACATCCATTCCCTAAATGTGTTTCTGTTCATAACAAGTAAGACGATCATTACTGAACATGCTACAAACATGGTACACAAGTGATGGTACACAAGTAATATATGCTACTCTATGCTTATGGCTATGTTGGAATTCAATATTACTAGCAGCATTGCAAACGAGACAAGCAATTTCATGACCACACATGGCTCCTGTTGTACTGCACAGCTCCATCTACGTTATAGATCTCCATCAGATCAGATAAGGCAAGAATTGGGTCTGGAATTTCTAAAGTCATTCCTATTCAGGTCACTGACTTGAGATTTCACTCCCAAGCTCAGTAGCAGCTCTATACAAATTTCCAGAGCCTCTCACTACCTGCCCAGTCTTGTCACTGGTACAACTAGCTGTGGGAGAGGTCCTGATTGCAGGACTATGCATTGGAAAGCTATGATTAGACTTCTGGAAGACCCAGCACTTCACCACAGAAAATCTCATTTGGGCTATCCTATGAGAGTTAATACAAAAAGTAAAGCGAGAGTTAATACAAAACATAAAGCAAGAGTTTGAGGCACTCAGACTAATGCTTGGTTGGCCACATGTACCAGAGAACTTCTGAGGGTTTTGTTCTGAACTGCAGAACAACCTGGGATAATAATTTGATAAATGCAAAGATGACAGGTCAAATAGGGCACCATTTTCTGCTCTGAAAAGGAAGAATGTATTTTCTGTTTTCAGGACTGTAATCCTTAGGAAGAAAATATAAAGTGATCTTTCATGTAATTGGTATGGCACTGTATTGTAAAATCTTTTCTGAATAGTTACCTTTGTTTCTAAAGAACAGGGCTAAAAGTAGACATTAAACAAAACTCACTGAGTGGTTAAGAAAGTGGGATTTTTGGCATGCACAGTAAGCAATTCTTTTGTCAATTTTGCAAACTATTCCATTTTTTCAGCTATTTGAACTAGTTTCTGGAATTCAGCAGCCTACACAACACACCTTTAATGCTTTATTTTGATTTTAGCAAATTCCAGTTTAATTTTTAATTTCTGGGTGGTTTTTTTTAACATTTGTATTTCATTAAATGAAAATTCTCATAACAGGTTTTTATTTTTTCAAGTTATGTTTGATGTTTTAATGCTGGTTTAAACAAGGACAGTAGAGGCATCTGTCAGAGAGATGCTGCCAATAAAATTTGGTCTATTTTTTCCAGCAGAGACTATAAAGAACATCTCTGACTATAAAGTCATCCAGAAACATGGTTGTAAGAGAGGCTCATATCTTCATGTTTTCTCTCACCTTGAGATTTTTTGTGGTGGAAGTTAGTATCATAAGAAAATTCAAGGTTGTTTCCTTCATAGCAACTCCTGCAAATTGCATTGAGCAGCAGGAGAGAATTGTTTTTAATAGTGTAAGAAAGTGGAAGGTTAATTTTGGAAGCATTTCAAATATTGTACCATTCAATGTTGTCCCTTTCTGTCAAGCATATGGTAAATACTCCTAATTGAAACAGAAGGGCACAATAAAGTTCAGATTACTTTTAATGCAGTGATCGGTGCTAAAGCAAATCGTGTTAATAAAAGAACAGCACAATTATGAAAAAAACTGTCATTGTATCTGGACTACAGCTGCTCACTGATATAAGTCTTCCACAGAAGAGGCACTGTTTAACCTCAGATAATGGAAGGTAAAAAGAGAAAGTTGCCCTTTCATAATCACCTTTGTTCTAAGCATGGCATTCACTGAAGCTTTCAGGGGAAGGCTTGTACCAGCTAGTATTTGTATGGGTTGTTGAGTCACCGACAAAGGCAGTTCTCTCCTTTTCACATGTTCTGCCTTCCATTTCTGAATTCATCCTTTGTTATAAGAAACAATTCATGGATTAATCCCAGTTTGGGATAAAGACATCTAAAATTAGGAGTTTGCAAGTAAATGTCTGTAGGTGAGCTTGGTGCCTAAACCCCTGCTGTAGTCAGTGGAGGTTAGGGAGACCCAGTTGCCAACCTGGTGAGAGCTGAATCTCTCTACTGACTCCCTCTATGTCCTTTAATCTAATACTAGTTAGGATTCTATTCCATTAGTAAACATAGGTTTCCAGTGCCATTTCAGGTGACCTAGGAAATCTACACAGCTGACAGATATAGCCATGACCTGCAGGAGACCTGTGCTCTTCTAGACTTGCAGCTGAAGGCCAAATGACCATCTCAGCAAATTCATGAAGGCATTTTGAAAAGCACTAGGCACCTACATTTGGGCACCTGAATCAAGACCTTACATTTAGACATCTTAATTTAGGTGTCTCAGTCTTGAGCTGAATGCCTGTACTGCATACAAAGGATTTTTGAATCTGTATTACCTTTAATCACTGAAGAAGTCTGCAAGAATCACATGTTCCTCAGAGGGAGGTAAGGACTCCTCCAGTAGCAGCCGATTATGGGGAGGATCTTTACGGATACTAAATCTTTCCATGTGCAAAGCACTGCTGTTAAGCTTAAGAGGCTAAAGAAATCCAATCACGGAACTGGAGAATTAGAGTGGCAATACACAGTTTCAACTGCTCGTGCAAAGAGAAGATACTGGCTACTCCTGTTAAAGCGGGGATTAGATAAAATATCAGTGCCACAGTTATTTTAAACAGCCTTAATGCTTTTTTTTTTTCTAACTGGATGAGTCAATAAGTGGGAAAACGGGTTTCCAGACCACCTTCAGCAGAATACCATTAGAATAATAATTAACAACTAACAACCCACATATTCTTAGTGAATAAAGGTTTACTGGAACAAGATAAATAAAAATAGAAAATGCCTATGCAAATTCCAAACAACCATGGGCTCCTTCTTCCCATAGGAACTCAGAAATAATTAGCATCTCTGAAAATTAGTTCATTTATTTTGATGGCTATATATGGTTCAGGTACTTCAGTGTAAATTGAGTATTCTATATCTAAAGGTTTCCATAAAACACTGCCATGGTAAGAGAAAAAAGACATATTTTGGATTCCTGGAAGTGGCAAGACATGCAATTACTCTGATTAATAAACATTTTGGTGGTACAATTTAGTACTTAACCTCTGCTGGGTCATGGCTCAGATAGACCAGGAAATGCACTGAATTTGCTGAATTGTCAAACCATTCTTACTGCTTTAACAATATCTTCTTCTCATCTTTACATTGTTTTCTTCTCCTGAGCTATGTTTTAAATCTTGGTAAGTCCCCAAAGACAATGGTACACATGTTTCAGCCTGGTTGTGGTTACAGACTTCACCCACAATCTTTTCTCCACCAGAGCTGAGAAGCTGCAGTCAACCAGCTCTCCACTGGCATGGGTTGTTAAGGTTATCTTGGCCCAAGTCAGAAATCATACAGATGGCTTCAGCTTTCTCTCTCAGCAAAAGAAAGGAGAAGACAACTACAGCCTCCTTCACTTAACTCACTGCATCATTTCTTTCCCAAGAGTAGCCACAGCCTGGACAAAATGGTCATAGTGACCAGTTTTTTCACAACAAGTGCAGAAAGAGCAGATAAAGGAAAGGTCTTCCCAGGAGGTTTTGTATCTCAGCGGTAAACTGTCTCAGTGTATGGATGAATTTCCAGAAGAAGTGGCCTCTTTTCTCGGAGCCTCCCATGAAAGCGTATTTCTCCTTAATGTAGTGGTGAGTCAATATGTGCGTTTGTGCAATGTGCGCTGAAATCACTCTGGGTTTGGTAAGTAGCAAATCTCCAGTAGGAGTCATAGCTGCTCCATGAAACAGGAAAAGCAAGGTCACACAAAGCTCACTGCCTTCTCTTCCATCTCCAGAAGATGGAAAGTAGCCAAAGAGATGAGAAATATGTTGTGTGGGAGTGTGCAGCACATTTTCAGGCGATCTTCACAGGTCTCTTGCCCGTGGCATGACTGACGTGAGCTTCATGCACCCACACTGTGGAGCTCTTTTGTTGTCTGAGGAACACTGTCCACCTTCTGTTGTACCTATTGATGAGGTCTTGATGAAACTGCTTCATGGTCCTGCTTAGCTGTGATCCTTTCAACAGCAAGGGTTTGAAACTTCAGACATTTTCAGGGGCCCAAGGATCAGACAGGCTTGGTGCAGTTTTGACATCAGACCTTAGGAGAAGAGTTACTTCTGGGGCATGAGGGGGTGGTGAGACATTTTAAGTAAGCAGTCAGATGTATTCCTGTCTTCTTGAACCTGCACAATGACATTAGAAGAAAGAGTGTTATGAGTATGCTTGAAAGGGAAAGACAAGTTTCTAAAAACTTTCAAAGAAAACAGTCCGTAAGGAATTCTGAAAGTTAAAAATAATTCAGAAGGAAACTGTGGGAATGATTTGTGACCTAAAGAGAAAAAACCAAAGGAGGTGAACTTAGCTTTTGAAAGCCAAAGAATATTGCAGAGTGGTTAAAAGTGTCTATAAGAGAAAGATATCAGATAATAGCATGATTTCTATAGAAATAGCAGGTCATTCCTTAACAACAGTATCAAATGGCTGGAGGCTGATGTCTGAAAATAAATTGAAGAATTAATTAAACTGCCAGCTAAAATAATTGAAAACAGAGCAAGTCCATTTGTTTTCCAGATAAATGACTTTGCAAACAAAAAGTTTTCTCTGTGGAAATATGGATGTTTTCTATCTATTTTCAGCAAATATGCTGTTCCATGCCTTTGTGGATCAGCTTTTACTAGCATGTTGCTCTGTTGACATGAAGATTAAATTTTTCATTATGCTTTGTTGCAGAAAGGTCTCATGATATCTATACTTTCTTAACAAAAAGAGAAAGATAAGTACAACAAAACACGTAAACTTATCAGATTTGATTATGGTGAGTTTGAGCAAATCACACCTTCTGTGTTTGGAGTTGTTTTCAGAAGCATTCTGAGAATAAATTACACTAATTTCAGGATTCAAAATAATTAAAAGGGAGGGAAACATTTTCTAAACAGTTCTAGTTAGTACATGCTAGCTGATTAAGTACAAGATTAAATACTTCTTGCTCAGACCCCTTTTGATCAAGACTTGTTATCTTTTTAAAATATATATTCAGTTAAGAATAAACCAAAATCTTGTGTTTGTTTCACACATATGAAATTCTGGTTGAATATACAGCCATACTCTTGAAAACTGGGCAAGTAGTACATCTGACCTTCCTTTAATTAAACTATGAAAATACTGGAAAATTGTAGAGTCCGATAAGTAGAAAACTATTGCAAAACTGACTGTATTTTTTAATCTACTTATCCATGCCAACTTTTCTGTCAAATACGTTTCAGTGAATATAATAAGTTTGTATGTCTGATGATATTTCAAAAACTTCATACAAGAAGAGTGTGAAGACCAGGCAGTTAAACTTCATGGAGCATAGGTCAATTTCCAAAATGTAAAAGAAAAAAAGAGAAGGAAGAAGAATAAATAAAAAAAAGACAAACTTCCACAGAGAGAAGGTACCAGTTACATGGAAACCCGGTTTGGTCTTTGCTGAAATTCTTTCCTTTGCACTACTTAGGTGCTTTCTTTGACTTGGTTCTTAGTAATGCTCTAGGGAAAAGTTACACAGATGGCAGAAATTTCCTACACGAAGAATTTATTGTCATTCCTCCCCTTAATAGATGGGAATGTAATATTCATTAAAAAGATTCCAAACTTCAGTCATCCCCTAATGATCATGCAAATTCCCTCATCAATGCATATTATAACAGAAGAGATCTGTGCATTAAGAATCACTTCTACCACTTTCTATGGCATTTCATTTAAATGTTGTATTTCTAACAACATTTTGCAAAAGTTACTTAGCAGATTTGCTTATGGGGCACATCACAATAAGGAGGAAATGGCAGATGCTTCCCTGCAGTTCTGCTTTGTTTTGCTTGGCTTGGCCAGACTTGGATGTGTCACAGGTAAAATCCAGCATAAAATATTTACACTTGGTGTTGATTTTTATTTCTGCAATACAAATGAAACACCAGGACTCCCTTCAGGATGTGGGAAGATTTCATGAAAATCCTTGCAGACCTGATAACTAGAAACAAGCAATAAGAAACTCTGTGCTACTTATGCCCACACTCTCACTTGACCAATGACAAGAAGGTATGATTGGTGCTGGCTGGTAGTGATTTATCTGTCTTTAGGTTGCTTTACATAATGTTTTCATTCACAATAGCACAGACCCCTCAAAAAAGAAAAGAAAAAAATTACATCATAAGCCTTGTCATCTGTCCAGAGTTAAGGACAGTGGTGAGTAAAAGCTGCACTGAGTTACACTCAAGAAGTAGATGTTGACAGGAAGAATCTCAAGTCATAGTTAGGCTGGGAAACTGGACTGCCAGTGGGAGGGAAGGATAAGAAGGATGGACATCTAAAATTTAGTCCAATTTAGGTTTCTGCTCTGAATTGTTCTCAGGATGCTCTTTCCCTTGATTACCTGGGGAGTCCACACAATAACTTTGTAACTTAGGTAATGTGTCTTAAAACTCCTCACACTGACCAAGACCTCTTCTTTCATGTGCATTTCAGCTATTACATGCCTGGGATAGCAGTGGGGAAAAAACATATGATTGCTGTTTTCCTTCTGCTGGAAAAACCTAAGCTTTAATTCACCATGAAATAAGACCATGTGCTTAAATGATAGTTAAAATGGCTGTGAAGCTGCTCAGGCTCTGTGAGAGCTGAAAAACCCATAAAATGCCTGAGGAGATTAGCACAACAGCAGGCCTCTGATGGTGTGTCCTTCTGGTCAGTGTACCATGCTCAGTGGTGGGGAGAGCATCACTCAGGTCACATCACACTGGGAACGACCTCCCGCTTAGACAGGGCTGATCTGACTGCTGTAAGAAGATGTCTAGAGGAGTTCACTGAACAGCAATATTATTTTTTAGGTGAGAAATGCAATGTAAAACCCTTGACCTTGGTGTGCTTATCCACCTCTGAGGATACGAATTTCATTTTCTCTTTGTTTGTAACAGCATGCTGAAAAATAACAAGTCAAGGCTCTGGATTCATCTCAGGTGAAGTTCATTTATCAGGTACAAAGTTGCTCTAAAAACAATTCAACTTCTACATACCAGAGAGTCAGTAAGTGTTAGATTTTTTGCTAACTTTCTGCCAAAGTCTGTGAGGGCAAGAACATTTCAATATCAGGGTTTTTCTTTATCTGATGATGACACTATTCAAAAGGGAGTGGGGTTGAAGCAAGGAATACAAAGTCATGCTTGAGTAACTTTAATCATTAATAACTTGCTGATTTATAATTGGCTCAAAATCCTCCCAGGTTTCAGTTGTTAGTTCAATGGATTAACAACACAAGGACACTGACCTGCCGTGTCTTGGCAGGAGGAACTTCCTGAGTGGAGATGCAGGAGCACTGAGCTCATTATGCATACTGGGCAGGGGAGGATCAATCATACTTCAGAGAGGGAAGATGGAGAGCTGGAGAGCAGAAAAGGTGGCAAAATTAATGGAAAGGCTTTTTTTTTTTTTTTTTTTTATGCTTTCTCTAAAATGTGACAAAAAAGAGGAATATGTGTTACGTCTGAAAATATGACTAGGTGTAAAACCAGATTGTACCATTTTAAGGGAAAAACATCACTGTAGGAATTGCTTTGGCTCATCAAAAATGGCAGGCAGAAAAGAGGATACAATGAAGCAAGCAATGGATTTAAACCATATCAGCTTTGGAGAAAGAAAAGATCACTGCAAGAGAAGAGTTCTCCAAGAAAAGAGATGCTTTGCCAAGTTTATTTTCATTTCTAGTTTCCACGAGTAATAGAAGAAATATGACTTGCACCATCTTCTTGCTGCAGTTTAGATAAGTGACAAATTATGGCAAGGTATTTGCTGTGAGACACCAACACAGCTCTTGTGGATCAGCACACTCCTGTTCTCTGGACCATGAGCCAAAGCTGTGGAAATAGGTGTCTCTAATCTGGCATTACCCCTGCAGGGCTCAAACAAGTCAGGCTGGTTTCTGTCTTCTATCAGCCAGGGTCCTGTCCCAGAGACTAACTACAAAAATTTAAACTAAATAAGGAGTTTGACCAAAGCTCTGCAACTCAGAGTTAGATTGCCATCAATTTTTAGTATACCCACTGGCAGGATCAGACTTTGTAAGTTAAATGCAGCTGATGGATCAGTCCTTCAATTGGAAAATGCAGTTGTATTAGATTTTGAGAGTACAATTTGATTGCATTTTTCAGAGGAAAAATTCCAGCTGGCTTGCTCTGGCAGTGTCAAAATGTTTTTTGTATTTATGTTCCAATTTTATTTAATAAATTAGATATTGTGTATTGTAAGAAACTTTTTCCTAATACATAACATTATCACAATGAAATGTTTTTTGTTGTTTTTGACTAAAACCCTGAACTTTGATTGAATAGGAAGTTTCACCATGGTGATTCTAAGTTTTTGTTTAGAATTCAGAATAATGACAGAGAAGTCATTCTTTCCTAGAGAACAACAACAAAACCACTGTTTTCCATCCAGGTCTACCACTGACAATGATTTGAGAGAAACTGGAGACAAAACTGAAAGGGTTTGAAAAAAGTGGGGAAGCAATAATATTTATGACATGTTCCTATTAGTATGATAGCTCATTCTGCTCTGTCAGATGCTAGGTTGATAATCTGCTGCAAAGTTGCTGCCTAGTAATGAATAAATTTCCTTATCTAGTATATACAGATGTTTTCATGCCTATTGCCTATTTCAGGGTTTATACCTTGTCCTCCTCGCATATCTGAGCAATGCCCACACATATCAAAACTCAAAGTGAATTCCTTACTGGAACTCAGTTTCAGTGTTTTGCCCATCAGTGTCCCTGGTGTAGAGCGTGGGGGTGTTCTGCCCTTTTTCTGGCATCCAAAAGTTACACGGTCAAGTCTACTCTTGTCGGATGAAGTGTCATTGTCACTGGAGATAAATGGGCTCAAAGGATCTAGCAAAGGTAGACATTTACCACTGACTTTCATTTCATCAGGAAGATTAAGGCACGTAAATATCAACCTGTGATAAAGACAATTTCTGAAATGTGTAATTTTCTTAAGGACAGTACAAAGACCTTTTGTTTTAGGCAAACACAGAACTGTTTTCAGGTGGTGTTTGGCTGGAGGGTCCTGAACAGTCATTGAATGTCACCCTGAAGATGGAGTTTACCTGGGTACACAGCACAGTTCCTGCTCAAAGAAACCAAACTATGTAGATTTACAAAAGACTGGCATTTTGCACAACAGAACTACTGCAATGCCATCATTTACAGTCTGTTGCCATAAAGAACTGTGGAGTTATTATTTGAGATGCAAAAATGCTATCTACTTGTTCCAGGGAGAAAAGGGGGTCTGAAGGGATGTGGAAGCTGAAACTGAGACACTGCAAAAAACTTAACCCAAACAGTAGTTTTATTACCAAAAGTGGCCAAGTAAACAGGAAAAAAAAACCCAATAGAGTGAAAAGAGAAAATGAGCCCCCAGGTACAAACACTCAGATTGCCCAGGTGTCCCCCATGAAGTTGTCTCACTGACTCCCCGGAATGCCCAGACTTCCCGAGCAGTGGCTGCATCCTCAAGAGTCAGCAGTCTCACAGGTGACAGCAGGTGTCCCCATCAAAAGGCAACGTTGTCCTGTCATGTGAAGCAAACGAGCACCAAGCACGGGCCACCTGCCCTTTTTCTAAGTTGCCGAAGTGACCTCAGCTGGGCAGGTGTGGCTACCACTGCCCAACTAGGGATCCTCAGCATCTCCCCCAGTTATATAAGTGGGTCCCTCTTGCGCACGTCTGGGGGCACTGGTGCCTGTGTGATATGCTCCAGGAGGTCTCTATTAAATGGGTCTGGGGGCTTATTTCATCCTCCTTCTCCTCTTTTTCTCCTTCAAATGCCCTTGGAGGGCCATTAGCCAACCGTGAGAGCACAGTTAATTTTAGTTCACACAGAAATGCCTCCTTCAAGGCCAGAGACCATCTTTATCAGCCTGTTTTCCCATAACTTGGCAGGAGAAGCACAACTTCTCACAGGTGGCCAGGCCAAATACAGACCAAAAATATCACCATCTAATTCCACCCGAATAAAATAGTGGACTCAGTTTCCCTAAGTCTTTACACTAGAACCACAGACAATTTCAAAGCTTTGGGTTCAGCACTTATACCTTTTTTACTAGATAAAACACAATAAGAGAACTCAGTGAATCAGGTAATTTCCTAAGAAAGATTTATATGAGGACAGACTGATTGCACACATCCATCATAGATGGAATTCTTCTGATGCCTACATTGCTGTTAGACATAATGTACTTTACTCAACATTTGCTTTAGCTTTGATGCAAATACAGTTTTCCATTTGTTCATGTATAATCTACAGTTTAGCAACAACTCACAATTTTCAATACTTAAAGGAGGCTTATGAGAAAGACAGGGACAAACTTTTTAGCAAGACCTGTTGTGTTAGGACAAGAGATAATGGCTAACCTAAAAGAGGGAAGGTTCAGACTAGATATAATTTAGGGATTTTTTACAATGAGGTTAGTAAAACACTGGCACAGGTTGTCCAGAGAGGCTGTAGAAGCCCCATTCCTGCAAATATTCAGGGTCAGGTTAGACAGAGCTCTGAGCAACCTGATCTAGTTCAAGATGTCCCTACTCACTGCAGGAGGGTTGTAACCAAAAGGCTTTTGGAGGTCCCTTCCAGTCAGAAACATCCTATAATCCTATGAATTTATCTGATTCCTGATTTCCTCCCATTTATATCACTACAACTGGAAACACTTAGCTAAGGATGTAATACCTTTATAGGTAACCAAAGCATGTAAAATCTACTTACAACCACCCAGGTAGGAAGTAGCACTCTGGCTTGTCCAAGGCCTGTGTGCAGTTGTCCAAGCATTGTTGCATCCAATATCTGGATTTTTCATAAAAATCATGACAATAAAATCAAATAACAGAAGATGGAACATGAGTTGAAGGTTGTGATGCTGCTGGAGATGGTCTGAATTGACAGGAAGGACCTGTATCATTCCTGTGGAATGACAGCTAAAAGGTGAATGTAGGGTGATGAACTTTATGTCAAATATATTTTCTGTGTGAGCATGTAACATGATCCAGTGCACATTTTGCAGCTCTATTTCTAGCTGTGATTTGCAGGCAGTCCATTTTTTGCTCATGTAAGAACAGCAGAATTATTATTTCCAACTATATTTCACACAAAGAAGAAACAAATGTATATTTATATTTATCTTACTTTGTATTTATGGATAAAAGTCCTAGGGACCCTCCTCTCTAACAGACATCTGCAGGTATGCACAGGAACCTGGAAAAATAAGTTTTTCTAATTATGAAGATGAGCTGTAACAGCATCTCTTTTATTGCAGGGCAGTGACACTGTGGCAATCAGTGTGTCCCAACAGTGTGCAGAGACAGAGACGCTCAGGAAAACGAGGGACAGCAAGCAAACAGCATTTAGGGACTTTCAGAAGTGTTTGTACTGATCAGTTGCTGCTCATCAGGAGATACCCCGCAGGAATACAGGAGTCCATGGACAACAGGTAGTATTTCACATAAGAAATTATTTCAGCCTTCCTCCAGCCCTGTCAAGGCAAGAAGGAATAGAAAGGATGGAATTACAAGTGACCCCGATAAAGTTTGATCTTGGCTGGGAAAACCATGATGAGAGTAATAAGGGCTGATGTCAGAAGGCCCGCTGTGAGTTCCAAGGATGGGATTTTCAGGGGCAGCGCCGCAGCTTCACCGCATTGCAGAGGTTCCAGACAGCTCCCACCAGCCCGTCCTGCTCCAAGAGCTCTCCAGCTCTGTATGGATTATTTCCCTGTGCTGTTTAATTACAAGATCTTACTGGCTCCTTACACGGTCCCAAACTGCAGGTTCATTATCTGAGCCCTCTCTTTACCCAAATCCTCTGCTCTGAGGGATCCCACACAAAACATACAGTAAACATTCACAAATGCACCAGAGCTCTTTTTATACTTTTATACAACAAGCACTCTGTAAAAAAGTCACAAAAAATCTGTCTATAACCAGGAAGTTGTGAAATTAGTGTAACATGAAGAGAAAGCAAAGGAAATGATTTTATAAGTACATTAGCAGGGAGAAACACCAAACGTGGAACCCTCCACAGCAGTGACATTTGTAGTCTAAATCAAGATGATAACCACAAAGAGACAACAGAGAGATCTTGCTGTTCCTGTGATTGCTGAGGCTGCTATTAGGACTCCTGCCATTCAGCAAAGCAACTGCTGTTGTCCTTGGGAGCACCAATTCAGGATCCGCTTCAGTGGCTGTAATTTAATAGTAAAGGCATCAGAGGCTGAAAACTGGAACTTGGCAGGCATGCCTGGAAGAAGAAGGCTTTTTGTGTGCGAATCACTAAACCTTCAAATTCCTTCTGCAGCTCTGCTTCCCTCAGTCATTTTATTTCCAGGAAATGTACAGCCTCAGCATGTCAAAAATGAGAAGCATGGAAAAGCAGCCAGTGTTAAAATCACAGAGCTTTATATTGAGCTGCAAAATCAATTTGAGTAAAGTTAGGGAGCCCAAGGAAGCAGAGCCCTTCTCTCTGCCCTTTTCATGCATGCTTCTCTTGAACCAGGTCTGGACTGCAGGCTGTGCACTCACGCTTGATTACAGATTTAGGCAGCAAACTTCAGGCTTGGGTAGTTTGATGAAACTTGTGGCCTCATATCCAGGGCTCACGGAGGTGCTGTGGTTCAGATGAGTCACAGCATGTTTGCATTCCCTGAGTCTTTGATGAGCATGAGGCAGCAAGCATCAGCTCCACCATCAAAATGCTGGGTTGTGCAGAGCTGGAGCAAAGGCTGCAGCACCTGCAAGGGACTTGACCAGGTGGGCATTACCCACACCGACAAGAGCCAGGAGAGCCACACCAACTCCAAATGAGCCAGCACTGTTCTGATGCTTTATAAGTCACTACTAAATGTCACAGGGACAGCAGCATCAATCTCTTGTTCACCATCCCCTAATTCATATATGAAATTGGCATATTTTTTAATTGGGCATTTTTCCTTGGTGGCTCAGCTTTGGTCATAATTTTCATTTGCCTGTGGACTCTCTGCATCACCCACAGACATGTGACAGCTTGAGCAGTCAGTAAACCCACAAAAAAGACTAGTGAACTTTGCCTGGCCCCAGAGAACGGCGCCGTCTTACACTAACACTCTTCCAGTTCCCATTTAAATAAAACCTCTGTCAGGGCAAGAAAGCACGAGTGCTGCTGAGCCTTCCCAAGGCTCCTCTGTCAGGCTGACAGTCAGGATGCAATTGATACATTCTCAAAAACACAGCGTACTCTGTTGGTGTTAGCTTGTGTTTAACATATTACAATGATGTGTTTTCCTGGGATGAGAAGTGAGATGAAGCCTTAGCACTTAGATCTAATGCCTATGGCATTTTTAAGCACTTAGTTGAATGTAGGACGTGGCCATAGCTGAGACAGGTGATGGTGGTGAGTTTCCCCATGAATACAAAAGGCAAAATTCGCCACCCCTGTGGGCAACAACATGAACACAAATAGAGTGGCTGCTGCTCAATTTTGCTGTGATAGAGTGAAATCCTTATAATAAAGAGAGAAGCTCAAGTGCCCATGTGCATGTAAGCTTAAAGTCCACCCCAGTGTACATGCTGGGGGGGCAGCAGCCAGGCCATACTAGTCTCTAGCTGTGCTGGCCAGGGCCTTGAGCAGAGCCCAGCTGATGAAGGACAGGGTTGATATCTCCAGCCAAAACTGTTTTATTCCCCATAAATAACAGTGTAAAAAAATCTTTTTTTAAAAAACTCGCATTTTCCAAAGAACCTAGTCTTTACCGAAAAAAAAAATCAAAATTGGATCTGTGACTGATGCTACTATATATACCAAAAATGCAAATACATCTCCCTTCCAGTGCAATCCAGGGAGAAGAGGCAGGGTTCTGCAGACATAACCTGCTATTCCTGAATTCCTAACCTGCTAAAATAAAAACAAAGTACCTTCTGGAAGGGCTCTGTAACACAAGGATGCCTGTGGTTGATGCTGAATCATACTCTGCTGAGCTTTAGGGAAAAGAAAAGAAAACACAAGTGACTCTGAGCACCACTGCAACTGTAACTGATATTCTATTTGAATTAAATATTTCATTTACTCTGTCACAGTGACTGTGACCTTTTCAGCTGCAGTTTGGCTCTAAATGACTGATGTTCTTCACGTTACACACACAAGGCTCAACAGACTCGGTCTGTCAAAGAATGAAAATAGCTCTGTGGGTATTTTGTCTCCCTGTTTCACAGAGATATAACAGTGAATGCAATAAAAAGTAATGGTGTGGAAGAGATCATGCTGCTGCTTTCCAAGGGTCATGTATATATGGCTGATGAGAAGCCCTGGCATTTCCACTGTCTACTGAATTAAAAAATAGTGACGGGCAGCAGCAGCCACCTGAAAACGTGCTGCACAGGTCCCGTGTCTTCAGTGTCAACGTGACCTCAGCAGAAAGCTATTCCTGGAAGTGAACTTTCAGAATAAATGTTGGGTGAACTCTCGAAATCCTAAGTTTTCTTCATTGTCTAGGGTCTGGTACTTACAGGTGGATTGAAATTATGCTATGGAGATAATAGTCCACCTGTCCCCCCAGTCTCAGCTGCACTGCCGGAGCTTGGATGGAGTTTCAAGGTGCTTGCCCATGCTCTGATAGCTGATGCTGGTGATTTTATTTCTCTCCTTTCAGAGAACTGCATCATCTTCCTCCAAAAAAGAGAAAGAACACAATTTTTTTTAAACATGTCTGCATTAGTGAGCCCCAGAACTTATTTTGCTGGAACAGTAATAAAACCTATTTTCTTTTCTTATTTTTCAGATTAGGTCCTTTTCAAAGCACCTTAAGGAAAGAAATAAGACCCCTCTCTGGATGTCATAAGTCCCTACAGCACAGGAAGTGACACCAGGTACCACAGCAAGACACAGACAGCCTGGAGCACATGGGGAAAAAAGACCTGGCAACTGGAAGAAAGGGCACAAAAGCTATCACTGGCTGGTTACTTCAGGGTGCCGTGGGGTAACCTGTGGTCACCTGTGTCACTGTCTTGATCACAGCCAGCAAAAGGCAGACCTGGATGCAGCTGGATGGCTTGGGGCTGGAATTCAGCACAGGGAAGTAGATAATGTAGAGGCAGAAATAGCTGAGCTGGGATGAGAAGGGACAGTATAATCTTTTTTAGTAGCTCTGATGGCTTTAAGTGGTTGTTGAACTATAGCCTGATTTTAACACAGAGATACACCAGAGATCAATCGCTGTTCAGGAATGACTGGCCTGAGAGTGTGCACAGACCAGTGTCAGGTGTGCATGGAGTCATGTAATCAGCAATAGAAAAGTACTGTAGGGTTCTTTGCAACTTTGTGAAATCTCAGTTTGACACAGAAGAAAATATCACTTCTGACAAGAGTCCACTCACTTTTCCAGTGAAAATGCTTCAGTGTCTGCAAAATTAAGCAATTGGAGAATGCTACAGGAAGAGGAAGGGTCAGGATGCAGAAATTATTGGGGATACTATATCTGAGATGATATGCACAGCCAGTCTCACTGCAGATGCATCATCCCATGGATGTTCACTGAGCATCAAAAGACTTGGCTATAAGAGTCTTAACACTGTACTTGCATGGATAAGCTGGAGAGATGAGAATCTGATAGACAGTAGCTCAGTGAGACCCCTCAGAGGAACATGAACAGGACTCCAAACCAGACAAGAGGCTGGGGAGGTGGGAGGAAGCCTTTCCCTACAGCACTGAAGAGGAGAGCCAGAGGACAAAGTCCAGCCATCAGAGAGCCACAGAGGAGACTAGAGGAGCCACCAGTGGAGGTAGACTAAGTGGAACTATAATATAGGCCATAGTGTTTAGTTCCATACTCTAGAAATAAGAGGAAAGAAAGCTGAGGAAACAGGAAACTCAGAACTGGAGAACTCCCTCATGCAGCTTCCTCACACGGGGCACCAATTGTGGCAACAGAGCAAATACACACACATGTGAAGACACACACAGAGGTAGCAAGAACCAACAGCAACATCCATCAATGACAAGAACCAGAACCAAAGGTAAGAGCCATTTTATTAACAGAAGGCTTCTCTTTTATACTTTTTCTTATCTGTCCATGCATAGACATGTCACACTCTATTAGCCAAGCACTTCTGTCCACGAGTCTTAGACCATCCCCTGATAGGTAGTTCACATCTGTCCTCATGCTGGTAAGACTCAAAATACATCTTGTTTTTCTCTGTAGTCTTCCTTCTTTCTTCTACTGTCCCATGCTACTGCAAGGCCATAGACTTGTTTTTCTCCACTTTTGGATGCTCACAGCTCCATCCTTCCCAGGCCAAAGCTGTCTTTGGCCCAGGAGTCTTCAACACTCACAGTCATATAGCAGATTGGCATTAATGGGTCCAAACAGAATAGAGTCTGTCTCAATGGGCTCCAGCCAGTACTTTGACAGACTAGTCTTTTGTAGTGGACTTCATGGGCTAATCCTTTGAAGAAAGAAGACAAATTCCTCATCACATATGGGGGGAGGAGTTCCACAGGTTTCCAAAGAGAGAGCCAATCTGCGTAATATATGTACCTAAATTCATAACCTATTTGGCTCATAACTGGCACAAACTCACAGCTACCATGGCTGTTGGCCCCAGAACAAAGTCTTGTACCAATACTGGTGGTAATCTGGGGGTGGCGAACAGCAACACGCAATACCACAAAGGTCATCTCTGATGGCCAAGGCAAGCCCCATCAGCAGGCAAAAGGGTGTTAGTGGTCGGCTCTGCTTTCTCATGTTTACTTGTGTCAGCAGTGTGCAGAGAGGATGGCCCCATACAGTTAATTCACCTGTATATGCTGACTGCAAAAACTATATATGCTGCAGGTGGATAATGCTTTATATTAAAGCAGAGCGTGAGGCAAGAGCCAGGCTTACCTCCCACGCTCATATCTTGTGATATCAATATATGTGACTCACTCTTTAGCTGCTCCAATAAGAAACCAAGGAATATTTCATAAAAACCTATCCAGAGACTTATTTGTCTTCAGAAAAAAATGTTAATCCATGCATCCTTCCTTTTTTTTTTTTTTTTTAATAATTCAAGCTTTATCTCAGAGTAATGCATTCTGCCCAAAGCTTTTTGTATACTCCTAAATAACATACAGGTGTGTGGATTCAGTGAACAATTATTCTTTGTGCTTTCCTATCCAATTCCATTCTTTATTTCCAGAAGCAGTTTTCTGCTAGGAAATACAAGAATAGTTAACTGTACCCATAACCCTTCTTCTGTGCTATGCAAGATTTTCTATCCTTGTTCTTGTCTCTTTACAACTTATTCCCCTGCACCAAGAAACACAGAACATTCTGTACCCTGTTTGTAGCTCTCACTGATCTCCTGCTGTTTTCCAGTATTGTGGGTGTTGTTTACTTTCACCAGTTAAAAAAATAAAAATGTTTTTCTTACTTTATCACCATTATGGTAAAAACTGCCAGGAACTCCTTGGCGGACTGTAAAATCAACAGCTTGTAGATGTGCAGTCAGAACTTGCAATCGTTAGTTATAAGGTGATTATCCATTGCAATTGTCAGCTTGTTTCAGAGCCCAATTATTAGGAGAGCAGACTGTTTATTTTGTACATATTTGCACAATTTTGTTAGGTTTTGTCAGTGGATAATTGCTGCTGATTAGTGCTCTCTTATCTTGTCTAAAGAAAGATCATGTGTGGGCCACTTGCCACAGACACATTGATTACCATAAAAAAAGCCAGCATGGGTTTCAGTTATTTATCACTGTTTTCCCATGTTTAGAGGCGATGAAATAGCTTTTGACAAATGAGGGCCCTCTTATGGCTAAAAGATAGTTCAGTATGTCACCAGAAATATTTAATTTAGTTAGCCCTATTGCACGTGTCAATTATGCTCTCAAATTTTAGACTTTGCCATCACAATTACCATTTTGACTGGCACTTTGCAGAACTGCAGGGGAACAGGATCCCTGCTCAAAAGAAGCTTCCAATCCGTGGGCTACAACAGGAGCAACCAAACAGCATGACACTGGTAAGCGGGGCACAGAGATGCATGTGTGAAAGACTATGTGATGCTCTGAATGAAGAGCAATGTGAGCACCGGTTTGCCTGTCTGACTGGGTTGTGAACCTGTGCTGGTGCTGTAAGTCTGATAGGGAGATGTCCTTCCTGGCTGAGCCAGTGCACTGGGTGAGCTGACAACTGGGAGTGAGGCCGAGCCAGCCACTGCTGAGGCATGTCATGAGAACACGGGCCAGCTGGTGTGCTCAGTGCCTGTGTGAAATGCACAGCCTCGCTCCTTAAACCAAAAGAAGCTTAATGGCATAAATCACTGGGTGAAGGATTTTAGATCAGTCCCAAACACAAATACAGGCTGGGCAGAGAATGGACTGAGAGCAGCCCTGAGGAGAAGGACTGGGGGTTTTGGCTGATGAGAAGCTCAATATGACCCAGTGATGTGCAGTTGCAGCCCAGAAAGCCATCCATGTCCTGGGTTGCATCAAAAGCAGTGTAGCCGGTGTGTCAAGGGAGGGGATTCTCCCCTCTGCTCCACTCTGAGACCCACCTGGCGTACTGTGCCCAGCTCTAGGGAGCCCAAATAAGGACATGAACCTATGGGAGTGACTGCAGATGAGGGCCAGGAAGATGATCAGAGGGATGGAGCACCTCTTCTGAGAAGACATGCTGAGAGAGTTGGGCTTGTCCAGCCTGGAGAAGGGAAAGCTCCAGGATGAGTTTATAGCAAACTTCAAGTACCTAGAGGGCTCTACGGAAAAGCTGGAGAGGGACTTTTGACAAGGGCAGGTAGTGGTAGGACAAGGGGTGACATCTTCAAACTGATAGAAGGCAAGTTGTGGTTAGATATACGGAAAAAACTCTGTACTTAGGGGATGCTTGAGAAACGGAGCCCGCCAGATAAACATTCATGTCTGGAGCGGGAAGCGAGCCAGGGAGGAATTAGCTGCGAGAATTGCCCAGAAAGGTCTCCGGCTATTTCCTCAGCCCCGGTTCCTCCCGGCGACACGAGGTGGCAGCAGCCGCTCGCGTTTGGGCAGCCCCGCATCCCCCGCAGTGCCGCTGCCGCTTGTTTCGGAAAGGTGTTCTTCACCTCGGTTTCCAGCCATTTTGTGAAAATCAGGGTTCCCGTAAGGAGCGGAGAAACAGGCGCTTTTTACTCGATCTGCGTTAAACTGTTTGGCGCTCTGGGGACAGAGCTTGGTCATGCTCCAAGCTCGGCTGGAGCTCTGCTCAAGCCAGTCATGTCACTCGAACGAGCCGTAGTTAGAGAGAAAATTAAAACCCCACTCCGGAAAACCGCTCAGCTTCAACCCGCGGCTCTGAGGGCTCGCTGCTTGTGAAATGCCGTGTGCGGGGTAGATGTGACCGAAACCCAGCGGTGCGTCCCTGCTGTGAGCGCGCTGAGAGCACCCGCGGGAGGAGCAGCCGGTCCTGCCCCAGCTCACCTGCCCTGCGCCCGCTGGGGCCGCCGGTTTAGTCTCTGGATTTACATTCTGCTTTTCCATACTTCTCATTTAATTGCCGTGTCAGAGAACACCCACATCTACTGACTTCAGTGGAATTCAGCCCGTGTTTTTATACCATTGTCCAATTGCAATATCGCATTTCATTGAGGAACTCTTTTGTAATTGGAAGGGCATGTGAACATATATTGTATTATACAGCTACTTCCAGCACAAACAGCTCAACCCATCTTGTAGAGTTTGAATAAATCTTCAGATCAAGTTCACCTCCTGAATGACCCATAGATCAGTGCTGAGCTCTGCTGTGGTAGTCAATTATTTATTCATGATGTTTACCCCATTCTCATGACAAAAGAAAGATTTAAAGAGCCATTATGGTGTTTATGGAAGTGTTAACCAATTAAAAGCTCAAGGTTGCATGCTATTTCTTCGGAATAACAAAGTAAAAAAAATCTGGAGAATGATTGATACAGTTAATATATTTATTGGCATTAGTACATTCTCTTTTATTGCTGGGATCAGGGTGACATCATTCATCATAAAGACAGCATAATTGTCTCTGAATGTTATAAAAGGTGAAATTCATTCTCCTGGAAATTAAAGAGAACATTGCAAAGCTTCAGTTAAAAAAAAAAGGGTGGGGGTGGGACTGAATGTTACAGATGATAAAATGTACTGGCTTTAAATTTCTGTCCATAAACCTGGAATAAAGCTACTGAGAATTAGTCCAAGATGAAAATTGTAATGCAATAACCTGAAATTAGTTTAGGTGTTCCTCTAATCTCATTTTTCATGGTGTAGGACTATTCATCATAAAATCTGTTTTCCTTCATTGGCAGTATTTCAGCTGTCTACTCACTGAATGAAAACAGTAAAGGAGTGAAGACACCAAATGAAATATATGTTATTTGTTCTGGCAGAATTATCTCACTCTCAGCAAAGCAAAGTAGACAGAGCAGCATCTTCTCCCTGGTTTTGCTCCCCACACTCAGGACTACTCTGATCTCTTACTCCCCTTTTTCACATGCAAGTTTGGCTTTAGGAACAGGCCTTGATACCCTAACAAAGTGTCTCTCTCATGGGATTTTGATTTTTCTTAGATTTAGCTTTTATCTCCATGGCTAATTTCTTATCTACAAAGAGATGCTGAGGACCTCTGTGCTATTCCTTTGAAGTTAACTCTACTAGTCTTGCCTGCATCAAGTAAATCTCATCCTGTGAGTCTGGATGGAGTCCTCTTCCAATCTGATGTTGCCTAAGAAATGGGATGCAAAAAGGGAGAGGATAGGAGTAAAAAAGGCTGAAAGTTCTTACTCAGGACTCTACAGGTTCCACTAAAGCTATGTGTTCCTCCTTACCAGAGCAAACCTTTCCAGACCTGTCTCATACTTTCACTGTGTTCGCTGTGGGAGTGTCATCCATGTATGTTATCCGTGGGGAGGGAAGCTCCCATTGCAAGATGGCCTGCATAGTTTTCCATGTTGTAAATCAAGGTGGACATTCACAGTGACTTAGAACTAGCCTTCTGTATTATGCAGTAGCTGTATATATCTGGCTTAATCCAAGTACGTTTAAAATTAGCCTTTAAATTTATACAATCCCTGATGTTCCCAATAACGAAATTGTCAGTGCAAACCAGACCAACTAAGTAGTATTAATTAACACCTGGAGAAAATTACAAAATATGCTCTTTAATCATTACTTGAAGGCATTTTGTGCTTACCTTTAGTCTCCTCTCCTGATTTGAAATAGCAATTTCTGGTTATAGCTCTTTGTTAGAATAATAATTAAATCTAGTCCGTGCATATACATTGTTTATCTAAAGGACACTAATTAATGCCTAGGTTAAAGGACTAACTGAGATTAAACCTTCAAGCAAGCAGTCCTTAGATCCTTCAGGAGGCAAAAATTTCTATTAAACATGATGGTGTCAACCCAAATCAGTACTCCTCATTGTTTTCTCTTTTTTAAAAAGAATCTCTAAGTCCACTTCCACTTTCTCATCTCAAAAGATACAGCTTCATAGACATTTGTGTGAGGGTTTCTCTGCTCTCTAAATGTTCAGTAAGTCACCAGAAAGGTTCAGACTAAAGGGACTTTTCAGTTGATGCTCAATGCAGGGTGATGGGACTGACCAGACAGAGGAGGCAGGGACGCTGCTCCTGAACTAGAAATGGCAAGAGGAATGGGATGCCACTGGCATTTTCCCTCAGGAAATTCCCTTCACTGATCATTGTATCTCCACTCTTTGGACTTGAAGTGGGGCCAGCAGGCCAGCTGTACTTCACAGCCGTCCACCACTGAGCGGATAGGGTATCACAGCTGTGCTCCGAGCCTGCCCCTGGCTTTATCTTTACATGTAAGTGAGAAGTGCAAGAGGAGTATCACCACGGATGCATGGAGAAGGCATTTTACCCTTTTATCTAAAAAGTAAACAAAGGAGCAGTCTGCCATTAAAGCCAGAGGCAATTAATGTGGAGTGACCAAAAGGAACTCACACCATGTCTACCCTATACTATAGCCAAAATTTTGAGATGTAGAGAAAAAGCACAGTGCAGTTTCAAAAAAATTGGTTAATCTGGGGCCAGGTCTTTCGCCTTCTGAGAAAATCTAAAGTAATTGCATTGCCCAGTGCGGCTATTCCAGGTTTTAGCACATACAGTCCCTGACTAAACATGGACTCAGCAGCTGTCCTTGGTGGGATAATGATTACAAGAGATAATCTTCATGTTTCAAGAGGTATTGCTGACAGAACTCAGGGAGAAATGCCTTCTCTCTCTCTCTCACAGTAGCCAGAGTATTTCATAGCTATCCAGATGCATTATGAGAACTTTATGTCTTTCTCTAAAACAAATGGTGGAAAGCATTGTCAGAGAAAGCACAGATGGATTGTGTTTCTCCCTGCCATGTATCACTATGGTTAGCTGAAGATTAAATTTCTCTTTTGTATTTAGGCAATCTTGCTTTTATTTTCTTACTAACAGCAGCTGGAGGAAAAATGCTATAAATCTGTTTATTATACATTCTCCACACGACTACTTGGTATTTTCTAGTTCTGCTGTCATTTAAATCAAGGATTGAACTCAGTGTTAGTTAAAAAATTCGGGGCCTATTTGATGGTCCTCCCCCTACTCCATCAATGATCACATCACAGAAGCACAGGGCAGGAGGAGACAAGGTTACAAACACTGGCACTGTTTCATATTGACTATTTTACTGTCTTGGTGTCTGTGTTCAGTTCTTTGCTAACTCCTAAAGATTTACATCCCAATCCATCCACATCATTGTGCAGGGCTAGGTTAACCTTGACAAAGCTGTATCCTTCAGTGCTGAATTTAAAGTTAGAAAAATTGAGTTTCTCCTTACACAGCCTAGCGATTTCTTTTCCAAATCTTCCACATTTAATAGCAACACACAGTAAAGTTTTCTGCTGTAGACATTACCAAGAGAAAGGTGGATAAATAAAGTGAACTCAGCCATTGAAAATGCTGTAGCTTTACTCAGAGAACTGATAAGGCTGTTTCAGACATACAGAACAGAGGAACTCAGGTATAGGTGCACTGCATCTGACTAAAATTATCATGTTCTTTCTGTTAAAAGTAAAAAATGGAGTAGTTGGTAAGGCTTTATGTGTTTGCTGCTAGGTAGAAAATATATACCCTCTCTTGTTTTCATAAAAAATAATTTATTATTCACCATTTCAAGCCACATACCAGCTGCTGATTATTCAAGCTCTGTAATTGTTTCAGTTCTTAACACTTACGAGCCATTAATCTCAAATAACAATAACCATTTATTACCAAAGAAATAGATAAACCACAATTGCAGGAAACTTTCTCTTCCAGGAGGTCCTAAGAAGTGCTGCGTCATAGAATGCAAGTGTTTAAAAATTTAGGTGCTTGTGACAGTGGCTATTAAGTTCTGTGTGTGCATTTGCAGACAATGTTCAATTCTGTAATAAGCAACATCTCTGTCAATAGCCTCTAGGTGCTGCCACAGTACAAACAAACAGGGACCTAATGCTGCATTTGTTTCATTGTTCAAAAGAAACAGTAATCTTTATTACAGAACACTCGTATTCTAGCAGGGTTTTAAACAAGTACGGAGAAGCAGTATTTTTCCTTTGCAACTCTTTGGCCAACAGTTTAATTGTAATAATTTCCAAAAAAAAAAAAAAAAAAAAAGAAAGAAAAATCCATGCATCAACATCCCCTCTGAAAGGAAAAACTACTTAAATACATGGTATGTAGAAATGTCAGTGTATTTTTTAAAAAATTATTAAAAGGCTAAACCAGAAGATTAATATTCAACTTCAACTTGAAGCTGTTTCCTGACCTACCAAATCTCATCTGCACATAGAGATTTGGTCTTCTTTAATGCTTGCAGGGAAGTCTCCCTCTCCCCAATAATTTCAAAAGATGATCAGCTGCAAGGACTGGAAGCTGATGGAAATCATTTTGGTCTAGACATGGAGACAGGTTTAATACAGCTGTTAGTTTAAAAAAAAATAAAATTCCAGAAGTGTTTTTTATTTCTAGGCCAAAGACTTAAAAAAAATAAAGGAAATCTTGCCCATCAGCAGCTCTCAAGGATTTTGCTTTAGTGCCCCATCCCTCAGATAGGATAAGCAGCACAGCTTCAAAGAAATCCTGATTTACCTGAGGACCAGGTCTGAAAGTACTGCTCAGGGGGCACTCAGGGGATGCTGCTCAGCATTCGGAGGCAGCTGTGCTCCAGACCCAGGGGCTGAGCACCCGTCCCTGTGATCTGTAGTATGACCTGCTCCCATTATCTCATAGATGAGCACACAGAAAATCTGTAGAAATTGTTTTTGCATTAAAAAACCCGACCTCATTTACACATATATATCAGTCATAACTATAACTGCAGCAGCAAATCTTTGGAGATGCTAAGTCTGGGTGACTTACATCATGCCAGCTTCAGTTTCCAGCCTGACACAGTGTCAGTGCACACTGCTCTGAGCCCAGCACTGTCACTTCCAGGGAGGTGCCCAAGAAGGAGTTGGCAGTTTCGCGTGGGAAAGGGCAGTTGTCACGACAGCTCCTCACCAGCACTGTTTTTATTTATGGTTTGACGAGGGGGAGAGGGGCGCCTTGTTTCTAATTTGAATTCATCTGCCTTCTGGTAAAATCACTCTCTGTGAGATTTAAGAGTCTTTTGGAGTTTGCTTAAAGGACGGATGTAAATCTGGTCTCAAACATCAATGAACTTCAGCAGGTACTGGTGTGTCAACCTGGATGGCAACTGAAATTCTTCCTCTCCACATCAGAGCTCCTGCATCTGAAGAGACAAGGAGTTTGGTCAGCAACTAAGGCCGGGATTTGGCAGAGAAAAGCCTGGCAGGACAGAAAACTTATTTCCTGATGTTAAATTATGAGAAAGATTCTTGGTTCTCCTATATCTACTAATGTAAGGAATACTTTTATTAGATGAAATTTTCTCCTATTTATAAAAAAAATTGAAACTTCTCCCACCTTTCACTTCTAGACTTAGAAAAACCTGTTGTAACTACTCCCTTATCTTTATCAGCATAACCACAATGTGTCCATGTAGAATATAAATGCCATTATTATTTAAAATTCCTAGCATCAACTTCCAAAAATGCTGACAAGTCACTACTCCCAAGAAAATGTATAGTGGTTAATTAAAAATGAAATGTGCAGAAGTCATCTAGTAGATTACAATCAACAGGATTCACTGAATGAACACTTTGTTCCTCACTGCTGAGACAGGTTGTTTTCCAGCCTTTCCTCCTCCTCTCAGAGGGATGTTGGGATAAAGATGAGCACAAAATAAAACAAATGAAGAAATGTGGCTTCAGCCCCAGAAGCAAATAAATCATTTGTCACAGGCAAGCATTTGGAGATACACATTTCCACCTTTTTCAGAGATGTGCTGCTGGCCAGGGAGGGCTTTTCTCATTTTATTTAACCTTGAGTAGAAAACAAACTGAAGAAACTCACAATAGGCAAAGGGAGGTGATGATGCACCTTGAGGCATGATGGGGTGTCCCACACCATGTAGTATGGAACTGGGAACACCCCACTCAGCGAGTCACCTGCCGGAGTCCTTCTGTGAGCCATGGAGGAGGAGGAGCCTCTCAAGGGGATCCATTTTCCCAGCACCAGGCAGGAATGCCTGGGTGTAACAAGACATCTCTGTACATCAGAGATGGTTTTGAACCAGTCTCTGCATGGTTGCTGCAGCAATGTGAGGGTAGGTCCACTGCTGGTGCAAGGGGTAACCAGTTTTTGCAGATGCAGGGAGACATTCCCTCTGCTTTATTAGCACTGGCTGGTACCACAGGGAGCAGCTTACACAAAGGGAGTGGGGGAAGAAGGAAAATTGCCAGAAATGAAGCTATGATCTCTGCTTCGTATCCTCAGAAATGCTCCCAGAAAAGTATAAAGCTCTAGTAGGTAAAGTCAGCCCAGAGAACACACAAAATTCTAGCCAATATGTCAGACTTTCACAGACTCTGGTAAAACACCCCATTTCTTAAGAGTAATGTCTGGAGGCAATAGGTGGATGTCTCCGTATGTTGCTATGTGGAACCTCCCTTAGCCTTCTGATCATGTTCCTTTTGATGCAGCCAAGGAGGTGGCTGGTTTTCTGGACTGCAAGCACACATTGCCAAGTCATATTGAGCTTCTCATCAACCAACACTCCCAAGTCCTTCTTCTCAGAGCTGTTCTCAATCCATTCTCTGCCCAGCCTGCATTTGTGCTTGGGATTGCCCGGACCCAGGCACTGGACCTTGCCCTTGACCTTGTTGAACTTCATGAAGTTTGCACAGGCCCACCTTTCAAGCCTGTCTGGGTCCCTCTGGATGGCATCCCTTCCCTCCAGAAGTGTGAACTGCAGCACACATCCTGGTGATGGTGGCAAACTTGCTGACTGTGCACCAGATCTCACTGTCTATGTCATCAACAAAGATGTTGAACAAAACCAGTTCCAATACCAATCCCTGAGGAACAACACTCATCACTGGTCTCCATTTAGGACATCTTCTAGATGTAGCAAAGAAAAAATGAGCAGTAAATGGGCAGACTGTGCACCCATAACACCTTCATTTTTGACTTTCCCCTATTCCTCTGGCAGCTATAGTTAGACATGTTGTTTGGTCTGGGGTTTTGAAGGGGGAGTGAGTTGTAAGATCCATTAACTAGGAGCATACAGATGATCTCATCAAAGCAGCAGCTTGTCATGGTTTTATGTCAGTTCCAGCCAATGGAGGCAAGAGCACCATTGAACTGCACAGACTAGCGCCACATCTTATCCGTTTCCTTTTAGTGCTGAGATATTTTTCACACCACAGGCCTAGCATGGAAAACGCAAGTTTTCTGAGACCCATTTTATGGTTTTAAACAAGGTCATTAGAAACAGAAGTTGCAGTTCATCCCTGATATGCTTCAGGGAAGTAAATTTCAATGCACTGTTTGGATAAAGTAAGAACAGCATTTATTGACTCAGCTGAACCTCTTCACCCAGCACAAGCTGAATTGTCCAAGAAGCCATAAATTTCAGGGAATGGGAAGCTAAAGCACTGAAGTTATGAGGTTCCCATTGGATACTGCAACTGAAACTGTGCTTCATAATCCTCCCAGCCATACTCAACAGTTTCCCCAGCAGAGGTCTTGTATTTCTAATTGTAAAGGGAAGAAGGCAGGGTTTCCATCATATTTAAATTTAGTGCCCTTTCTTCTAGAAAAAAAAAAATCATATGATTTCCAGGTACATTTACAATTTAGATTTAAATATTTTTCATTAGAATATATCATTATAGTATTGTATAATTGTAAAGTATTTAATTCTAAATCACTTTATGGGTGCTCTGTAAGGAAAAATATTCTGGTTTCACTATTCAACTTCAAATCAATTTTCCTGTTTTTATCTAAAACAACCTGTATAGGGGGAAGAAAAAGCATTTGTTGGGTAGAGCAAAGGCTTTTTCAGGTACCACAGTATCATCTCTACATTTTTCTATTATTATTCAATTACTTATGATTTCTCTTCTATCAGTAACACTCTCTGATCTGTACCATAATAGCACTTTCTTCACAAAGTGGTTTATGTCCAAATGAAGATAAAATGCACTGGAAAATTCAGAAATGAATCTTTATATCTGTGGAGTTTTGGTGGGAGAAAGATTTGTTCTATTTAGATACAGAGATTTCTCTGAGCATAGACATAAAAATACCTCCTCTGACATTTGTAAAATTTTTTTGTTTGGTGTTATGGAAAACTAACTAATGCTCAAACAACTTTGTGACCTGGAGTTCTGAAGTTCTTTCTCCATCAAAATGAACAAAAAGGAGTGACAGCAACTAGGGAACTTGAGAGCGAGACCAGCATATCATTACTGACAAAGAATATCTGTAGAATAGGAGGCATCCACTGAGAAGAACTGTGCTGCACTGGTGAAAGAGAAAAAAGTTGAATGTAATAGTGTGCAGAGGAAGTTAATATCCATGGAGATGAGTGATATGTTTAGACTGAGAGATGAAAAAGACAGTTTTGACAGACAGATTAGATGAATTAGAGTAGGATGACGCAAGTATATATGGGATTTTTTTAGCCTTCCTTTCTCACTTCTACTATTTTTCAGTTAAGCACAATTTTCCCTTACACAACATTTACAATCTCAACTCCAGTTGAACAAGACTTCCATCAGGCTTCCACAGTTTTTCAAAGACAGAAGGACTTAACTTCAGGAACGGAAATGCCGGAAATAATGTCATTCCTCTTGGGCTGAATGCTAGGCTTTGACATAACACAAGATAATACATACTTACCATGGTGGAATCACAGACTCACAGAATATGCCAAGTTGGAAATAACTCACAAGGATTATCGAGTCCAACTCCTGACCCTGCACAGGACCAGCCCCAAGAGTCCCACCGTGTGCCTGAGAGCATTGTCCAAATGCTCTTGAACTCTGTCAGGTTTGGTGCTGTGACCACTGCCCTGGGGAGCCTGTTTCAGTACCTAAACATCCTCTGGGTGAAGAATCTCTTTCTAATATCCAACCTAAACCTCCCCTGACACAATTTCAGGCTGTTCCCTTGGGTCCTGTCACTGGTCACCACAGAGAAGAGATCAGTGCCTGCCCCTGCCCTTCCCCTCAAGAGGAAATAGTAGACTGTGATGAGGTCTCCTCCCAGTCTCTTCTTCTCCAGGCTGAACAGGCTAAGTGAACTCAGCCACTTCTCTTAAGACAGAATGTGCCTTGTCTCAGTAAGGAGGCAAGATCTTGCTCTTACCCTAAGGTCAAATCTAGAATGAACTCTCCAAAATATCTTCAATTATAAGTAGGACTTCCAAAATTTAGGAAGGAGAGAAGTGTTCACCATGACCTGTCATGGGTTTCTCTGATTAGGATTTTTTTAATAAGAGGAAGATCAGCTTCTGATGGAAGTCTCTGGAAGTTTCCCTCCATCCTATAAAGCAGAGCCAATGAGGGCCAGCTCCGAGGAAAACTTCCTGCTTTTGAACCATTAAGTTACGCCCCTGCGTGAAAACA
>JAWWEE010000074.1:136725092-136744739 GCA_035221455.1 Xenops minutus | reverse complement strand
ATTTCTTATTTTTAGTTTTTAGTTTGTTAGTAATAAATTTAAGCATTATTCTAAGTTCTGCTTTGCCCATGGTATTATTCAAAGCTCCTCTTTCGGTTATCTCTAGCCGTAAATTTTGAGCTGATTTTTTTCCCTTCCCTCTGGAAGGTGGGGGGAGGGGGGTGGAAAAGGCCTTGAAGGAGTTTTGCTGGACACCAGGCGTTTATTCAGGGTCAAACCACCACACAGGTATTCTTTGCACTTGTCACTTCCCTCATGTCCCCACGCATCCACAGGTCTCCTGTTCAAGCACTGCTCTTAAATTCCTGCATGGATTTTTCTTAAACCTGACGGCACAGGAGGCCCTTCTGTATAGCTCTGGAGAAAGGCAAGGCTACAATAGCTGGGAATCATTACAATTCTGAATTCTAGAGGTTCTTAAAGTCAAAACCTTTCTTGAAATATAATAACATGTTTTAACTGATGAGAACAGAAAGAGAATAGAACCATATGCCAATTTGTATAACATTCATCCCATTTAATTTAATTGATTTAGAGATAGAAACATGACAGCACGTCCCATTGTAGAGGATAGAGCTCCTGGGTGCAGAGTGGACAGCAGCACCACCCTCCTCATGCCTGCCTGCTACCGCCCAGCTCTGCTGGCATCTCTACACTTGCTGGGACCACCATCCTCTTATCTTCCCTGTGATGAGATTGTCTCCCACTTAATTACACAGATGTCTTGCTGTCCACACCAACATCACCAGGATTTCAGCCTCCAGCTTTCCTACATTGCCTTCTGCATCTCAAATGGGCTCTTGCCATCCTTCCTGATACCTGGTTCCCAATGCTTACATTTGAGATGTCTGATATGAAGCTTCTGACTTTGTGTTTCCCTGAAGTCATTCATCTAAACTGTTCTTACAGCTCAACAGGGTTGGGAGCATGGCTGTGCCCTTTGTGAGACTGCTCACTGCTTGGCTTTGGGAAGGACAGACCAGGCACCATGCAGTACCTTCCCAGGTACAAGTTATTCCAGCTTCCCCTGAGCTGTTAAAACTCTGCTCAATGCTCACAATTTCTTTCACATCCCTGGACACAGCCAGTTCACAAATATGCAGCACTATGAAAATTAAATGGAATTTAATAGCTAACTAAATATCACCATGGGCATTTTCTGATTGCATTGCACTGGAAGGGGGACAGCTGCTGCCATGTGCCATGTAATCTCTCGTGCTGGAATGCAGCAACAGCTCTTTGAACAGACATCAATGACAGATGTAAAACTTGTCTTTACACAGCATAGCTGTCAAAGACTTTTTTCTGTTTAGATTAATGTAAGAGTGAATAAAATCCTCTATCTTCATCTTGCTGATCCTGAACACCTCTCTTTGGATGTGGTAAAGGAGTCAGTAGATACTTTTTAAAAGTACTATAAGCTTTTAGGAGTGTTGAAAGATTAAGTGATTTCTTCTTTTTTTATATCCGCAACATTTTTAAATCCTTTCCCTCTTGTTATGTTGAATTTGGGGCTTTTTTTAACATATGACTTGTCCATACAGTCACTTGTTTTTCTCTGTCTGTAATGAATTTAGATACAGCCTGCAAATAAACTGCAAGAATTCTACACATTCAGCACAGGAGATCTAGGAGGAAACAGAGAAAACATTTAAAATAATGAGCAAGTTGTAAAAAATGCTGCTTTTCATTTGATCACTTGAGAAGATTATCTGGAAAATTCCATTCTGCATCAGTAATGAGATGAGATGCAAAGACCTGTCTTTAGTTAACAGATGGATTTGATCATCTAAAAGGTCTTTTCCAACCTAAATAATTGTATCATTCTATGTAAACTCCCACTCACATCTAATAGAGGCTCATAAAGCTAAGGAACAACTGGCCTGTTGCAGATTGGTTGCATGGGATGATAAAGATTTGAATATTCAAAGTAAGACAAAGATCCCAGTCCAATATACTTCCTATATTTCTGAACTCCAGAAAAAAAAGAAAAAAAAAAAAGAAAGAAAAAAGTTAATATATTACAGTTCTGGCTGATCTTTTGTGGACACAGAACACTGAGGGATTTCAGTGTTCTCTTAAGACTGAGCAAGCACCAGCTGCAGGTGTGGACCTTTCCCATGTAGAGCCTGACTGTCTGCTGCCTTATGGAGGAGGTGGGAGAGCTTGGGGCATCTTTCTCTTGTTCTCACCACTACTTGAAATAACCCATTGTTTCAACTCCATTACTCAAAATTCTCCTTCCTGCACTTCATTTTTAATCTCATTCTTCAGGACAAGGTATTAAGTGAAGAAAGGAAGCCACAAGGTTCAGAGTATATCCAAGACTCTGCAAAAAAAAATAGAAGTGGGTGAGATAAAGAACCATAGAGCAATAGAAGCATGGAAAGGTTGGAAAAGACCTCCAAGATCATCAAATCCAACCTTTGACCAAACACCACCACATCAACTAAACCATAGCAATAAGTGCCATGTTCAGTCACTTCTTGAACATCTCTAGGGACTTCACCATCTCCCTGGGCAGTCTGTTCCACTGTTTGACAGCCCTTTCAGTGAAGAAATTCTTCCTGATGTAGAAGAAGAGAGCAAAGAGGATGGCACTGGGTTATGTGAAGAACTACCAGGATGCTGTTTAACTAGAAAATCTAAACAATTCCAAACTGGGTTTGCGAGCAAATAAGATATAGGATCAGCCTGAAGAATCCCTGTGTACATCCTTATGAGGGCATCCCCACCTGTCTCAAGCATTCCTGTGAATTTTCTTTGGAAGTCCCTTTTCATGGTATCTCTACCTCTGGCTTCTCATGCCCATGTCACCTCTTCTCAGATCTTGTCCAACTTTTCCTTTCCCTTGCTTAGATTAAACTGTACATGTTCTGTCATTCTTCCAGATTCTGGGCATGTAGGAGAAAGCTTTTGCACATTGCTTATTCATTCCTTCTTTTCTGCTAGGATTTTTCCATGGCCTTAATGCCATCTCATGCAAGCAATCCTAGGAGCCCTGCCATTTTCCTGCTCTGCATCTCTTCCACTGTTCTTAGTACTTGCACTTGAATCATGAATTATCCTGGTTAAGACTTTCCACTTTTTGTGTCAATCTTTCCAACCTAAATCTGGAGACAGTGACCTGTTAGGAAACCCCTGATTCCATATTCACTGAGCCTACACATTTTAGATCATAGGGGTTTTTAAGTCAAGGGCATTGAAATCTGTGTTTTCCAACTAACACTGGTGTGCAAAAAAACCTCTCTGAAGATTAGATGTCACAGAAAAACTCTACTCATGACTTTATTTAATTTGGGGGGGGGGGGGGCCGACTCTACTGGTGGTCACACCATGAATATTTTATTATAATATTAATAGTCTAAATACTGATAATGTACTTTTAAGTATAAACCTGGTTTATAGTATTGTGGATACAAAACCTTCATAAACTCACCAGAACTCAACCCACAGAGATTTTCCAAGGTGTCACACTAGGCATTCAGGGCACGTGTATAGTCTTGTGGTGTCTTTTTATGCAACTAGCACGAATATTCTGTTTGCCAAACAGGACCCTGAAGTGCAAACTGAAGCTTAATGGCTACACTGCAGTGGAACAGCACAAGTTGCTGCATTTTAATTGCCTCTTATTTAGGAAATGGCACAACATAATGAAGTGCTTGGATTCTGGCCATGGCTCCAGTCTCCTGTGTGGCTCTGTCCTCAAAGCTGGATACCAGATATCAGAAACCCATTCTTGCTTTTTATCTTTTAAAAAGATTTGCAGCTACAATTTTAGGACAGCAGTGTTTTCAAGAGCAAATTTTCTGATGTTTGTGGGTGCACAGGGCACAGAGAATTGCACAAGCATGACCTCAAACAGTTTTTGTGCACGTTTCATGAAATTACTGTGGTTTTACCCATAGTTGAAAAGAGACCCTTTACCTTTCTCCTTTCTCTTCCACACTTCTCACTCTATGATACATTTTGCATATATGTCCTCTCAGTGCAGATATTTTGCATTATGCCTTGCTGAGTTTTCACAAAGAGAAGAGCATCCATCCCCACGTGCCAAACACGTTCCTGCTCTTACATGGTGTTAAGCTACTGGGGCAGCTGTCAGGCAGTGCTCCTCCTTTTCCTGGCTTTATGCATAGCAGATTTCTTGTCTGCAAGCCAAAGTCTCTTCTCTTGCCCTCTTCAAGCCTGCAGGGACTGGGGACATTTCCTTTCAGGTTCTGAAATCTCCCTTCCCAGGCATTGTATGACAGGAGTTGTGCACTTGAGTCTGTCTACAGCACAAAAATGTAAGTGCAGACTTGAGACAAATATGAGTTATTAATTGAACTTCATAGTGGCCATGGGAAGCAAGAGGCTATTAGTTTAACTGAGGGATGGGGAAATTGAGGCAGCCTCCCAAGGTCACACTGTGGAAGAGGATGATGAATAATCTCGTAGCCCGGACCTCAGCTCTTATTTGCAGACAATTTTTGCCTCTTAAGATATGGGACACCATTGGAATTGTGGTATAGAATTCTATTAATAATCAGTAGTGAAAAATATGGCACATCTAGCAATAACAGCTGGAGGAAAATTTAGTAATTTCCTTTTTAATATATTTCCTTCAGTTCCACAGTGTTTGACATTAATTAAAAGAGACCCCTGAGCAGCGCAGAACAGCAAAACCCTCAATCAGTCATAGCTGAGAATATGTTAAAATTTGGTGTATTAAACTTTCGTGGCTTTTGGTTTAGGTTTGAGGGTGTGCTCTGCTTTTTGTTGGCTTGGTTTTAAAATTCACATTTTCTGGCAAATCAACTGAATCACCTGAGGGGTCTCAAATCCAATCAAAGACTAAGTGATTCCTTCAAGATTTTCTGCCTTGTTAGTTTTTAATTCCAGATCAAATCATTTATATGAAACTTCACCTATATTATAGTTCATTGATGCAGTTAATTTCAGGGAGGTTTGGCAAAATAAACCTCCAGTGAAAATATTCTTAGTTAATAACTGGCATAAGAAAGACAGTAGTATTTTACCATTGTCATAAATTGTGAGTTAATTTCAGAGCTGAAGTGAAAATAACATTATTTCAGGTTCCAGGCCCATGTGGCAGGTTGTCTGCTGCGGGACTACACCAGGCCCATATAAAGATACTTGGTCAGGAAAATGCAGCATCTGCTTTATCATGGTCAACTTTGGACTCGCAACTGATTCAGAGTTATAGCCTACCCTGAGGACCTTTAGATGAGCAAACTTTCAGGTGGATCACCAACTCGTAGGTAGGCTGACCTTCCTCTTCTAATTTATGATCCAAGCTCAGCCAAAGGCTTCTCTGAAACAAACTTGTCCTTCTCTCCATCCCACCCCTCTCACTGCTCAGCGTGGCCTGGTTTCACAGATTCAGTGTGTCCAGGAAAGTGTGTAAATGTATAGTGCTTATTGGAGTGCCATTGCTTTGGGACATCTGTGACTCAGACCCAGCCTCTGCCTAAGAAGGCTGCACCAACACAGTCTTTAGTCACTCTTAGCGGTGCACACATATGCCCTCTCCTCCTCACTGGCTTCTGATAACCATCCGCCTCCAGGCAGTGTTCATGCAGTTATGACGATGAGGTTCACAGAGGTATCGACTACGAACCTCCTGCATCAGGAGGTGTACATACATCTCACATCAACAGCTCATATCTGCTTATCTATGCAGATCCTTTACAATTAGGGAAGATATGGCAGCTTTTTTGGAGTGGCAATTTTCAGACAGGAATACAGGAGGTGAGTTTACAACCTGTATCACTATACCAAACATATAGAGATAAAGAGAAAACAGCTGAAATGATGCCTGAATGCCAAACTCCTCCTGATTTCAAGTGAGATCCAGACATGTATTTCATACAAATGTAGTTCTGTGACAGAATGAAGCAAAACTTCCAAAACTCACAGTACATGACACTGATCCAATAAATAAATTTCTATGGCACTACTGAAAAGATACCCCTACAGGAGAAAATGCATTATTTCGACAAGTGTTGGTGAGACAGTTAAGGGAGCTTCATGCCAGTTCTAAGACCCAAAACATAAGCAGAGGGACAGGTGAGCAGCAAACTCACAGGGTACCATGGCCAGCACCCCTTCCAGCTTTGTGTGGACCTGCCTGAATTGCCTCTTATCAGGAACAATCTTTCATAAATTGCATCTTTGGAAGACTGCCTACAGAAGCAGTTCAGTGCCATGAGATATATATTTGTTATTATATATACACCTACATACATACATATTCATGTGTACATAACCAATAGCACACCAGTTATAATTTTGTACATCTCAAATCAGTAATCTCACTCCATTGCAGTATGTTCTCACTGCAGCCATAATGCTGCCAAAAGTCTAAAAATCACAGGTTTTAATCTTCTCATATTCTTAGACATACAATGACAGACTTCACGCAGGCACACTCAAAAGAAGAAATGTAAGACCACAAACATTTAAAATAGACAATTAATACAACAGAGCATTTGCTTTGGAGATCAATATAGACTTTGATAGGAAAATTATGTCCTCCCCCAAATATATATGATGAAAACAAACCCAAAACCAAACAAACAAAAAAATAACCCAAAACAAAACAAAATTTAAAGTACTGCAATTTACACAAAGAGCAGGTATTCAGAATAAATAGTATTTGCATTTCTAACTAGGCGAAAGTTGGTTCAGGGGAAAAGGTACTTCACTGTGTATTGGACCTATTGTGGTTAACAATTTCAGAACACTTCCCTTACGTTAAAACTTCTAAGTTAATTAAAGAAGACTAGGATGACACATGATTCTATAATTAAGTAGGCATTACAGTCTCATCAGCAGAAGTGAGCAACTCTGCATTCCACAGATCAAAGAAGGAGATGGTGACCTACATTTTCTCCTTCCTGACAGCAGGAACTGGTAAGCAATTTTTGGTAATAGACCCGAGCAGGGTGGAACAGTACTCAGCTGTGTTCGGGGGAAACTCCAGACCAGCAAAACCAAGATCTGTCCAGCATGACACAGAGTAAGGGTCTCCTCTGACAGAGGTATATTCTATAGTTCTTGAGGTGCAGAAATTGCGTTTTTAACAACATAATCTTAACACAGTAAGATCCTGATTCAAATTCAGATGAAATTACACATTCCTGCTGACTTCTGAAAATTCCAAAATCTTAAAAATCTTGCCATATTCTCCAAAACAGATTTTTTGAAAGGTGCTTTATTTAATAACAGTATCTATAGCCTGTCAAAGGGTTAAAAATGCCTGTCCACAGCTTTGGTAACAGTTTCCCGTTAAAGCATGAGGCCAAAATCACTTCTCTGTGGCTAAGGTGTTCTCCTGGCAATGGGATTGAGAAGCTTTTCTCAGATGCTGGACTCCCAACAGTCCCATTGACACTGTAATGGGGATTTTGACCCTGCATTATGAGCTATGAGTCAGTTACTGAAATCCAAGTGTTTCCCATTTCTGCATAATTCTTTAGGCGTAATTTAAACTTGATAGAAAAAGGGAAGATGTCCCATTTCCATCTCAGTTCCTCCAGTTATACGGTTCTCCAAAACATATTAGGCTTCTGAGAAAGAGATTAGCTTAAAACACAGATTAATAGTTTCTGCAGAAAGAAAGTCTCTTTTCTCCAGATGATATCATCAGTAACTCAGTCTACTGGTTAAATCTTCTCTTTTTTTTCCCAAGCAGACCAGCTGCACCAATCCATTTCCAAGACCAGCTTGACCCACAAACATGATGGATGAACTTAAAAGAAGTGGTTTTTTCCTAGGGATTTGAATTTTGCACACTCTATTGTTCATGAAAGTTCAAGTGAACTCAAGAGTGATCACTTAAATCCCAAAGCACAGAAGATGCAGACATAACCAATAAAGAGAACTACACTGCGATACCAAGCCCAGCTGGTTTATAAACCTGAGACAGCCCTCACTGTAACAGAGCACCACTCCTTGGGTGCAGCTTTGTTTCCATTTACATTTTCAAGATGATAAACAAGGCCAGAAGAAAAGACAGGGGAACCATGGGAGTTGTGTTTCACCCTAGAATGGCAGCTGAAGACCAGGTGAGGTACTTGAATAAGTCGAGGTGTCTGTGTTTAGGCAACACATTTGACATCCTTCATGTTTCAGTGGATGATCACGGGTTATTTTTCTACACTCCTTCACAATCCATGTTACAGTGCTGAAGGCAAAATCCCATTACTTTTTTGTTTTACCTTTACACCACTTCTCACCATCTTCCATTAAAATAATTAGAAAAGGAATTATAGGGGTGGTAAGATGCATTGCCAAAATTACTCATCTTTGAGGTCTGCTGTGAATTATTTGTTCTTGTATCTCATTTAAGCCCTACAACTCTTTCAGCAGCCAACATTGCCCAGCAGTTAAAAAATCAATACACTCCTACTGAGGAGTGAGTGTGTTCCCATCGCCTGTGCTGATTTGTTCTGTAACCTCTGACAGGACCACTTTACTCTTTGGGTCCCACTTTGATTGTGAAATTTTATGGAATAACAGCCCAAAGAGTTCAGTGGTAGTTCTCAGTGTTGGGGAGCAGAGTGTCCTCTCCACTGGCAATGTCCAGCAGCAGCACATGAAGGTTATTTGCCTCCTTTGATCATCCTGCCCTTGCCCACCTTGGCCAATGCTTTTTTCTGGAGAGCCCTGTGAGACCCACAGGCAGCATAATGCAGCTGAGGAGCAAGCTCTGGTGCATGCCTTGCAGTGAGACCCTTTTACTCTGCCAAATCCCAACGAAACTGTGAGCTGAACAAGCATTTTCCAGCACAAAACTCACTACAGAGCTAACCAGGACCTATGCTTACATTATCACTGCAAGTCGGAGCCAAATCTCTAAGTATATGGGTAACTGCAAGCCTTGCTGGCTTTAATCATCACATTATTTCTGAGAACTGTGATAGCTGTGTTAAAAAACAGGATCATTTACATGGATTCTTATGCAAGATCATAAACCAGATTTCTTCCAGACTTAATACTGCTTCATAATCTCCAACAGTTAGCACCCATACTGTTTGGGTCATGAGAGAGCTAATTTGTCACCCTTATGGCTTCCACAAGCAGCAGGATAAGAGCAGCAGTTTTAATTAAAAGTTTATATGCAATATATCTCACAATTTCGGTGTGACAAATGCTTCTCCTCATCCTGTGGCTTCCCTGCTGCTGGTCAGAACAAAATTCTTGCCTTTGCAAAACTGAACATTTTTGTCAAAACACAGGAAGACTGCAGTGATTCCCACACCTTTATCTTGGACTTCTGTATGAGAGGTAATTTTTTTCCTGTCATCCCTATTATTTTATCTATTTAGGGCTTCATTCCACAGATGATACTGTCTGGAATTAAGGCATCTGTATCTTCATATCATCAGTTTGCAATTGCTTTAAAACAAAGACTATTTTCTTCTGCATTCATACCTAGTACAACAGATACCTCAGCATTAACATACCGGGAAAAAATCTTTGAAGTATTCCCTTTTTAAGTAATTTTACAGTATGATGACTATAGTGAAATAAAAAGCCCAAAGCTATAATTGTACAAATTATGTTAATGGTCAAAAAATGTGAGAAATTATACACGCAAATATATGTCTAATTTAAAAGGTATGGGTCTGTCTGCTGAGTAGCCATTTCTTTTTTGTTGTTGTTGTTGCCGTTGGTTTTTTTTTTTTTTTTGGTTCCTCATATTAGCTTCCATTTCTGATTCTTCCTTTTCTACACTGCCCTCTAAAATGGACTATTCTCTTTTCTCATTACCTAAACCAGGAATTGCTGCAATTGCTGATGTAATTGTTTCCATAAACTGAAAGCAAGCTTTGGAGTGACTTTTCAAAATCAGCATATTGCAGTAGATCAATCCAATATCATCTATCCTTTGTGTCATTTTGTTCAATGCAAATTCATTACCACATAGTCTTGGATCAGCACAGATGAAGTCTCCTTAGTACAGTTTTCTGCATTCAGGTACAGTGCTTTAAATATATGCAGACGCTAATGTACTTATTCCAATGCACAATTATTTAACTGCAGGCAGGTGTGACATCGAAACACTGCATGCACAACCCTCTGTAGTTCTGCATCTGCATTGATTAAAGGATTCCACAACAATATACACAAGCTAGTGTTTGCATATGTTTGGAGCTCTGCACTTGCACCTGTACGTATAAATTGTTGCTTTTCTAACTCTAGTGATTGAAAGTTCATCCATATGAGTAGCACTTTTTTTCTTCTTCTTCTTCTTAGAAAGAGAAAAAAATACCACCTTTACCCTTCTTGAAATCACTACATGAAAATCAGTAAAAAACCCACAATAAATATTAAAAAAGGTTCGCCTGTTCTTAGCTCTCTGCACATATTCAAAGCTCAGAACTTCACAGTTCTTTCTATGGTAAAGAATTCTCAATGTGAATCTCTGCTGACAGTTGTTAAGGTTCGCCCCGTACTCTTCCAAACTATATCAAATTTTCCATTGTCTTGTTTTCCAATTCACTTGTTGTTCACCTCTAATAGTCTTGTTGCGTAAGTTGTTTTTGCCTGAGTAACAATGATGAATAAGATTGTACTTGTTAGATGTTTCCTAAATTGTTTGTTTAATTACTTTCCCAGTGTTTTTTCTAAGCTATTCCTTTGCATTTGATTTCATTTGTACATGTGATCAGATGACGTCAGTATTTAGCAAGTTCTTCACCCTATTAATTGGGGTATGCTATGTTTGAATTTACAAAATCTTAAATGATTCTCTAAACAGCCCTCTTGCCTTCCGCAAGTGTTATTCCATTTGCAGCATATAACCACATGCAGTTACTGAATGAGTAGCAGTTTCATTAATCCTTTCAATTAAGCTGTTTCATTCTGCATCCATGTCCTTCTCCTCAAAAGTCCATGAAAGCATTATGCTTGTGCAGTTGTTGTTGGTGACCTTGAAACTTGCTGCTTAGTCTGAAGAAAATAGTATTTTTTCTGACCTGTTCACTGTTAATTTATCAGCAAGGTTTAAAACAAAAATCTTAAAATTAAAAAAAAAAAAGGTACATTGTATTTAATGGATTAAATACAGATTTAGAGTCCATGAAACATGTGGAGTACACTAACCACCTTAGACAGCTGCATAGACCTGAGAAAATAGCAATAACAGATCGACCAATTATCAGATTAATAATATTCCTCTCTATCTAAGGAACATTGACATTAATTACCACAGAAGCAGAAGTGAAAAACAGACAATCAGAAAGTGCCCCTGCCTGTCAAATGCAAGTAGGTCATTAATCCTAAAGTACTCACACAGTCTTTACAAACTATTTAGCCAAAAGACCAGCTATTGTGTTCCCAGTCTGCTTTTATTATTCTTGGGAGGCTGCACCATTATGTCAGCAATAAGGAAAAAGACACATAGTTTTGGGATTTGTCCATGGAAAGAGAGGAAAGCAGCAAGATGTTGCAAAAGGGCCACTACAGACTGCAGATGTTTGACGCTGCCAGATTTAAAGACCAAGCTCCAGAAGAACCCGCCAGGAATAAAAGCCACGAATAAGTATAGTTTTGCCAGCAAGAAAGTCAACAGATTTCAACTTACACCAGCAAAATGCTCCCAAAAGATTCTTTCCCTTGTGGTTTGATAGAACCACAGTGCTTAATGCATTGAGGTAATGTAATAATGTTAGTTTTCTCCTTTTTTGATGAAAGTGCTTTGTTTAGGAGTGGAACATGTAGAAGTTGACATACAGAGAATCAAGAGGCACAAGTTTACTGTGCGGGGTGATCAAGGGCTACAGCCCAGAAGAACACACAGCCCTCCAGCTCCACAGCTGGTTGAGCGCCACATGGTGCAGAGCTCAGTCCTGACAAAGGCTATATGTGCCCTTAAATAACCTGTCTTGGAAATTCTAGACAAACAGCTATGTCATTCCAAGGCACTTGCTGAAATCTGCTCTAATAACTGAGAGCCTGAAGGTGCTGTTGTCCCTTGTTTCTTATTTATTCTTGTTTGCAATTTCTCTTCACTCGTTTTAATTTCAGAATGATTTTCTGCTGAATCTATATGGATGGGCAGAATGCTGCAAAATAGACAAATGTGAGATAAGAGTTAGAAATACCAAACACTGCTGGTCTCTGTGTCCTAATGTAGATGGGTGCTTAGTTTTAAAATTCTTTATAGTTCCTCTTCACTGTGCCAAACTGTTCTTTATACCAACTAGCTGATAACAAAGTGATGTCCCCCCTGCAACAAGAGAGTAGTTTTGCAGCATTTTGGAGTTGCCATATCTCAAGATGCTGTCACATCCTTCCTCTAACAACAGAGATACTATTAAACCAGTCAGTTAGGTTTTCCATTTTCAAAGCTAAGAGGAAGAGTACAAAACTGGTGGAGCTGAAAGATAGCATTGTACATTGGATATCATGTAAATATGGGTTTGTGTCAGGAATTACTTTTTCTCAGCCAAGGACAGAGGGCAAAAGGCCACTATTAGGTCTATGTATCATTTGTCACAGGAAGAAATCATCTGTACAGGCTGAAGATGGACATGGAATTAGATTTGTTGTTTGCATGTGTTAGTAGTTAATGGAAGAAGCCCAGAGGCCCAGTCCTGCAGAACCAAGTCATGTGAGTAAATCAGAGGCAGCCTTGGTGCTGATGAGGTCCATCTTGCACTTGTGGAAGTGCTCCATTGTGGAGTCTTTACCCTGCAGGAATGGTCCATGGCTTGACTGCGTGTAGCTCACAGATTGTCAGCCTAAATGAGATCAATGCTATATAAGCATCAATGATAACATCTACCTGCTATTACAATGTTCATATAATAAATTATTTTTATATGAATATTTGACATCTCTCCACTCTAATGGAGAAACTTGGACTTGCATGTCATTCAAAACCTCCTTCAAATAATAGAAAGACTGTCAAGTATATTCTTAGATTGGAAAACCTGAGCACTTAGTTTTGTTTTTATTCCTCAGGGGGTGCTGTCATAGCCCAAATTTACAAATATATGCAATAAATGAAGCATTAAGATTTCTTTCCTTTTTAAGGGTAAGAGCAGTTTCAGTCAGAATCAGATAAAGGGCAGACACATTTTTCTGTGTGAGAAAGACACTACTGGCAGGTAGGAATCCCATTCCAGTCATCCCACTACTGGTGCCTATCACCACTTATGCTCTCAGAGGGTATGAGCCCTCTGATTTGCTGGAAGAGCTGCTTGCATAATTGTTCCCTGCAGATTTTGTTAAAATTCCAAGTAAAATGTACAGACTGGGTTTTTCTCTCTGAGGTCTGAACTGGATGACAGAGTTTTCCCACACTGAATGTACATCGGTTGGACTGGAAGGGCAGTAACTTCCAAGGTGGGAGGGATTAAGACTCAGTGGTCTGTGTTGGCTCTGAGCAGAGCAGGACACTGTCCTCACTGTGAGAGCAGGGGCCTGGGCACAGCTGTGCTTGTGCAATGCACTGGAGCACAGGGCAGAGATCATCTGGCTTGGCCCTGGCATCCCTGTCTAACCACAGAATGGGAAGTTGGAAAACTGCATCATTTGGCCTCAGCATCCAAATGTGGCGCTGAGCTGTGACAAACAGGCAGAACAAGTGTCTTGGAGATTGCTTCGGCATCTTCTGTGTGCAGTTGCCCAGCAGCTTGTTTTACAGCCTGTACATCTCCTGACAACCTTGTCTGTTCGTTGGTTACTCTGTCATAACATATTTACTTCTTGCAGATGATTAGAACATCTTGGAAGTATTTTTTAAAGCTGTCTCTTGCACATGCCTCTAAGCCTAATAAAGTTCTGTGTTTTTGTTAAGAGTGCATTGCTGTCTTCTTAACTGTGAAAAACAGAAACGAAAAGCAGAGAAGCTGCTGTGTCTTTGCCAAAAGGTTTCATTTAAGTATTAAAAAATCAGCAAGCAACCAACACTTCTTCATGTTCCCAGTCACAAAACAGAGAGTTTTGTAGGTAAGTGGTTATTTAATGAGGTGAATAAATCAATTCTCCCAATATATTTAATCTAATTAACAAGGTTCAATATACCTATGTGAATTACCTGTTTCCACACATCACATGTTTAAAGAACTGAACAAAATTAGCACTGAAAACACTGTAAAATATCAGCGGGAAAAAGCCCATCCTCACTGGATGTGAACAACATGTTTTAGCAGCTGTTCCTTTAATCAGAACTCAGATAATGTGAGCCCCACTATTGCCTTCCTTCATCCTGGGCCTGAGTTGCTCTCATGGATATCTTCCACCCACATAAATCAGTTTGCACTGTTTGGTGCTCAGTTCATGTAAAAGCACAGCTGTGTAGCGTCAGAGGATTTCAGCAGATTGCCACATCATGCAGATGACACTTTCAAAACCTGCATTCAAACCAATTTAAGAAGTTGACCACCTTCTTTCTTAGGTGGATGCCAAATTCTGAAAGTGGTGGTCAATTATCTGTGCACCTTCCTTGATGGGCGAGTTTGACATCCTGATGCATGGGAAGATGTCCTGTACAAACAAATGAGGGACTATTAAGAGCAGTACCACTAGGAGGAGGCCCTGGGGTACTAGAGGTGGTTGGAGCAAATTGTTTTCAGTAGTTTCTAATTTCTTCCTGGAGAAGTTCTGAAGCTATTGCTGTATGTCTCCTCTCTGCAGAGGGACTTGACCTGAACTGTGTCACACTAGTACTCTTCCAGAAATGCCAACATGAAGCATAAAAATAAGGTATGAACCACAATATCCATTGTTTTTCATATCTCTGCCACCAACCCAACACCTCTGCATATCTCTTCAATGCTCTGGTGTTCTTTCAGCCACTCTTTTTCTCTAAAAAATGTCAACACATCATAATCACATCATATGATATTAGGAGAATGTCCTCTAGTGTATTCAGGTACTTTATTCACCTCTACGCATGAACAAAATTAAGCATCATCCTGGGCAAATAAAAGTTTTATGGCAACAGCTGAGGAAGGCACTGCTTCTGTGTAGAGTGCTAGGAGCTGTGGGGTGTACCACCAGTGAGCCCAGTGCTACACGCACATGGAGGCAAGCCCTGTGGTGACAGGCAAATAAAGCTTTCAGCATTCCAGGAGAGGTATGTGCACAGAATTTGATTTGCCTTCTCAAAAGCACGGGATGGACATTGGCATCCAGTGGCACAGGAAGAATGGTCACTTGATGCCTGTCAGCAGTCATATCCCTCAAAGGCAGAGCTTCCAGGACTAGGAAAAAAAAAAAAAATCAGGTGGGCTGAGGGAATCCTCTGAGGAGAGAGAGAGAAGTGGGAGGAGATGCCTTCACTGGGAGGGATATTGAATGTGGTACTGAAGATGTAATTGTACTAAACATACTTAAACACTTCAACATTTAGTAAAAGACATACAGAGTAATTCTAAAAATGTCTGATCTAACTAGTAGGTTTTAATCCCATCTATAGAAAATGGAAAACACCTCCCAGTTTATTTTAAGGTAAAATCTTTTGCAAAGACAAAATCTGCATTACACTGTAAAGCATTTACAGAAATACTTCCAGCACTTTAACTGCAGAATACAGAAGGAGACACAATATTACTGTCACTGAGCAAAACTCATCTAGCTTTTTTTGAAGCCAGTGGTAGACTGCTACTGCCATCAGTCAGAAACAAATTGGGCCTTGAATATGCACTCATTTAAGTAAATTGCTTGTTAGCTTCTCCCATTAAGTCTTCATTGGTAGGTTGAACCTATCATTGCTAGGCTGAGTGAAAACCCACATTCATTTAGAGAGACAAGGCAGAAGTCTGATGGTTGCAGAATATGAATTGTTTTGTCTTCTCTGCTTCCTTCAGCCACTACTTCCAGAGAAGCAAAGGCAGGCAAGGCAAAACCAGCCAGCATACAGCTCTGGCTGATACAAATTCATGGTCTCTGCATCCAAGTGTTGCCATTGCTGGGCATGAACAAAAGCTTGCGTGCCTTGCTCTGCCTAAATTTGTCTTGCCCTACCTGGAGCTGTCTTTTCACTTGGTTTTCTTGTTTTCACTCACGTTTTTTTGACACACAGTCCAATTACCCGGATCATAAGTTGCAGCTTTTTTGGACCTTTGCAAGAGTCTGAAGACCTTCAAGAGAATCTCAAAATTACGGGATTGTTTATGAACTCCAAGTGCCAGACTGCCTGCCTGTCCTTGTTGACCTCTCTGAGAAATAACTGAGAAGACAATAAACAGTTTCTAATACATTTTGTTGCTGGAGAATACAATACAGTTTTTCTAACAGATTGTGTTGCTGGAGAATAAAATATGATCTTTCCTCGGCACGTTTACCAAAATTAATATAAAATTTGCCTATTCCACAAAACTCTTAAAAAGCCCTTAAAAAGCATGCAATAAAAGGGTTAATAACTCAGCTTCTCCTGTGCCTGTAATACATTAGTTTTTATGGCTAAATGTTAAATTTTACAGTTACATACATTTTAACTGCACTGATTTTTACTGTCTAGTCAGTTATGCATTTATGAATCATCCTCAGATTCTTTAGCTATTTGAATCTAGGAATTAAAGTTAAAATGCTGCTTGGTACTTGCTTTTTTGTTTTTGTGTTTGTTTTTTGTTGGGGTGGGCAGGGGGGTGTTGTTTGGTTTTTTGTTTGTTTGTTTTATTTTTAAATCAGCATACAAGACACAATTAAAAATGTTTATTTTCAGGAAAGAAAGTTTAAACTAATGAATACCTGAAGTGACATGTATCTCAAAGAAATCAGCATAGACATTTAAGGAACAAAAAACTGTACTCAAAGAATGACTCGAGAATAAGACAAAAACCCTTTCCTACACATACATACTTCTTAGGCACTTTTTTTGAAAAGGAAACTATTCTTCCCAAAAGACAAGTAAAACTGCAAAATTTTAATACAAACTTCACTTTCCCCTATACCCTCGCTAAAATATTTCCCTAATTTCCAAACAATGCCATGTGTGCTGCTACCAAACTGGATCAAAAAGCTTATGGAGTTTATCCGTAATGTTGTCCTCAGAACCATTTATGGAACATATATTTCATCCACAAGCTCTACGTCTTGAAACACAGTTTATTATTCTGGGCTCACGGCAACATTCAGCGCTTTGGATTCAAAAGCTGCTGACACTTCATTTCCATAGCTCAGTCTCTGTATTTCTATGTTTAAGTCCAGTTGAGTCCTGGCAAGCTGACAACTCAGGCAGCACACCTTCAGCTAAAGATAGGGGGGAAAAATTTTATTAATAGAAGATAACCATCAAACTATATTACATCATGACTCTTTCAGGACAGACAAATTCATTTGGGTGGAAACATAAAAGTAATTGCCACAACATCAGAAAAAATAGACACTTCTCACACACTTTTCAAATGATAGAGCATTCCTGATAGCTACAGGGTGGCCAAAATAATCCTTCATTGGAGAAGCAACCACTGGGTGTATATTTATTAGCTACCTAAATAACCTGAAAAGGAAGCAAAAATCAATAGGATCAAAAAGTTAACAGTCTGAAAGCAGAAATACAGCATCAAATGAAAGTGTGTGAATTAATACAAACTTTATATTGTAAAGTGTTGATCCCTGAACCAAGCCCAGCAAGTCCCTTTAGCACACTTTAGCTACAAACCCATCACACAAGATCCATTGGGGTATGACCACAGAGAACCATTTTAATTTGGCAATGAACACAGTACCAACACCTTGCAGGGTTGCACTCTTTATGCTCATTTTATATGTCCTGAAGTGTAACATTTGCTTGCATATACATTCTAAATATACAATATCCACAAGCAGAGAGACACAAGCACGCAGATCCAGAAGTCTGCTTCTCTACTTATTATATGCCTATTGTAATTGAAATGTTAGTATAGCCACAACTTAGACAGCTTAAGTTGAAAAGCACTCAGCTCACCCATCTTCATAAATCCTTTGAAAATTAATTCTTCAGCTTCTGCATATAAAGCTTTTTCCCTAAAGAGGTACTTTTTCTATGATTTTCTATTTTCTTTAATGTTTTCCTCTTAGCAAGAACTACCACATATTGCCTATCATACAAAGTCATTAAAGGAGAATTAAATTTTAAGGCTTAATGTATGCCTTTAATTTCTTCATAAATTTGTGTTGACTTAGGTATAGACAAGAGTTCTGTTGCAAGGATGAAAGTTGCCAACTACTATGAGTGTCTCAGAAACTTCAGGGATGAGGTACAAGAACTAGGAGACCTAAAGTATGAATAAGTTCCAGCATTTACAGATGTTTCCTATAAAGGCAAAATGAAACCATAATGTGATTTCAATATAGTCAAGACCAATTTCCATTTTAACTCTATTAAATGATCAGTGGATCATGAAAGGTGATCCTGATAATTCTAGCTGTCTGATGTTTTCCCATGAAGTTCTTGCTTTCGGTGGCTTATATTTTGCCAAACACAACCATTTGTAGTACATTTTCTTTCTTATCTCTAGACAGTGGTGTTTTTATTTTGATTCTTAGAGTTTGGTACAGCCAGTTCAGCTGTTTCAGAGAAGAACAGGAGAAAAAGAATCAAAAACTTTGCAAGAACTAATATTCACATGTTCTTTATGTTCACACATTGCAAAAGGGAAATGCAGCTTAGCAAAATTTGTGCTGTGCCCATGAAAAACCTCTACTTAGGGCAAATGCTGAGCTTCTAAAATATACAATATATAGATTTAGAAAAAAAATATGGAATTGATATGTAGAAAATACATATAAATAAAATGTATAAATATATATATTACCAATTTGTACAAATAATGATAAGAAGAACTGAATGGATGCGTGCTGAAAATATCACTGGGCATCCCATCTTCACTGCCCATGCTTCATTGCCCCTGCAACAACTTATAAATACCAGTTACAGCAAGCATACCATCAAGAAAAGATTTGTAACTCTGGGTAAATTTTCATTTCAGAAATCACCCTTAATCAGGGAAAACAAACAGTTAAACTCAGAGCAGAGGGGAATTCTTAGCTCTAAGGAATCTCCTTCTCTGTGCCTCTGCTGTTTCAGTGCAAAGTGCACGTCCCTGAGCATTCTCACCTTGATGCCCCTCCTGTTGCCCGGACCCGCTAGGTTTTGCCAGCCCACAGCACTCCTGATAGGTCCACAGAGAGCCACTGCACAACTGCAAAAGCCAGCTTTGTTATTTCCATATTGGAAAGAATAGACTCAATATCACATGATGCCAACAGAAATTAGCCTACATTGCTAAACTACTAATTTAACACCTCAAAAGCACTACATGCCTACCTATAAAAATCAGAGTAAGATTCACCTCAAGAAGCATGAACTGAACCCACAGCTGATTGTCTACATTACTGCCCTATGACTGATATATTGATCTCGGCAATCCCCAGGGTGTCTGTCCTAGTTCAGCAGGTGGGACCAGTTATCACTGTGTGGGGGTGATCAAAGCCTTGTATTCTACCCCCTCTATTCATTCCCCAAGAACAATGGACCATTCCCAGCAGCTGCCCAGGAAGAAGTTAGCACCTTCACACCCAGCCTGAGGGGGTGTGGCTGCCAATGGGCCGTCAGCTGTTCAACAATACCCCATGACTCACAGAATTAATCACCCATTGTGTGAGTCCCCGCCCTGGGGGAGGGACTGGGTGCTCCCTGAG
>JAWWEE010000074.1:136710081-136724992 GCA_035221455.1 Xenops minutus | reverse complement strand
GTGTGTGTGTGTCTCTGCTTCTGGGGACCACGCGGGCCGAACACGTGGCCCGGGGAGGGGACCGGGAAAGTGGGGAGCGATCCCAATTCAGCCGCAGCACTTCTCCACAGAGCTGCTTCCCAGCAGATCGGCCCCCAACCTGTGTTGGTGCCTGGAGTTGTCCTTCCCCAGGTGCAGCACCCTGCACTTGCCTTTGTTGAATTTCAGATGGTTCTTCTCTACCAATCTCTTCAACCTGCCAAGGTCCTACCGAAGGGCTGCACAGCCTTCTGGGCTATTGGCCACTCCTCCCAGCTCTGTATTGTTTTGTCAAGTTTGAGCTCTTATAAGGTGTTTCCTTGATACTCTCCTCTCCTATTTATGGATTTAATCGAGTAGTAAAGGAAAATAATCTTAAACTATGGTAAGCTATTTACCAATAGAGTATGCATGCTTTTGTTGTGTGGTTGTATAATTTATTATGGAAGAGATTAATATATTCAATATGCATTTCCTCCTAATGAGTACTTCGTAATTGATTCATAACACTAACACAGTATTTTTCTGCAAAATGCAAGAGAAACAGTGGGGAAATTGACTATGGCAACTGAGCTCTAACATGTAATCAGTTAGAACTGCTTTGCCTTCCACTTAGGCAATAAGCAAACACTATATTGTGTAATAAGTCATGCCTGCTGTGTTGCTAGGCACTATACTAATGACTATGCTTAACATATGTGTAAATTATTATACCCTAACTTAGATCCTGCAGTGCCTTATTGCAATTTCTCATTTTTAAGTACAAGTGGAAAAAATACAAATTAAAGGGATTTTTTTTTTTTTACACAAAACCACAGCCTTTGGTTAAAAAAAAAAATCCCATAAAACATAAAAAACCCACCCTAAAATGCTACCACTTCTATAAATTTATGTAAAATGCATAGAATGCAATAGAATAATAATTCAAGTATATAGCAGAATCTAATAACAGCTCTCAGGCTGTGACCCCACTGTCTTAGACACAACTAATGCTTATGAACCCTTATAGTCCCTACCCCAACATATTAGGAAAGACTTCTTTACTGAAAGGATGGTCAGAGACATTGGAACATGCTGTCCAAAGGAAGTGGTGGAATCATGACCCCTCAAAGTTATCAAAAGGCATCTGGATGTGGCAGCTGGGGATATGGTGGTTCTGGGTTAATGGCTGGACTCAATTTGGTAAGTCTTTTCCAACCTTAATGACTCTATGATTCAACATTTTCATTCAGGATACAATCTTAATAAAATTAACCTCATTAAGGGTGTGACATCACACCTGTAAGGGAAAGGGAGCACTCCAGATTAGTAGATGCTCGTGATCAAAAGAAACAACACAAATCAGAGGGTCCGCAAAAACTCATAAATTTTTACTAGTAAATTATACACCTGGCATTGAAATTGGTATAAATTAGTCCCTGACCTAATATATAAGCATACAGCAGTGGGGTTTAGATAAAGGGGAAAAATGAAAAGGACGGCGGGGGAAAAAGAAGGACAGCGGGGGAAAAAGGACGAGATAATCAGTCCTATTGGTTCAGCCAAAAGTATGTCCATGGTCCTGGAGCACACACCCAGGTTAGCTGAGAGTATTTCTTTAAAGATACTTTTCCCCTGGCCTGAAGACAGGTTTCTTGATTTCTAGGTAAATTAGTTAACATGTCAGTCCCTTCTTTCAGATCTTTCTGGAAATGGGTCAGAGGGCTTCAGGAGCTTTAGGTGGTCTTGATCTCCCAGTACAGGTGTTGACCCATGCTCACTTCTTGGCCTCATTCCTGCATTTGTCCTGTGTTGTACTTACCTCCAAGAAGTAGAGCAAGGATGTCTGTCCCAGGAAAATGCTGCCCTACCTCCACATAGCCTCCTTCTCCAGCAACACCTTGTTGTTTCCCAAGGCATTATTACCAACAATCTCTGGTTATTACCAACAATCCTTGGTTGGCTTCATAGTCATCTGGCTACTGGTGTTTGAGACATACACATTATCTTATCTTTTGGGATTCTACATCCCTACACACATTTGCAGAGAACACAGGAGCAAACAAAGACATGTGTCAGTTGCTCAGATGGTGCCATTACCTTCTCCTATTGCTTCACCTGCCCAGCTTTCACTGAAAGAGAATTTAGAGAGGTGGGGAGCAGCAGCAAAGGTCTGACCAAGGCTTTTTGGGTTGAGAATAGCCTGTTCTACGCTTCAGTACTCACATTAATTCTGCAGCTTGTCATGGACAACATTCCCTCTATTTTTAACATATCTCCTTCCCATTCTAATTAATAGGGGTGGGATTTATTACTGTCAATAACTACTGTATAGAAGCAACCCTAGAGAGAATTTCCACAGAAGGAAGAAGCAGGGGAGATTTCACTGCTATTCTGAACAAAACAAACCCAAATCAAACTCCCTACTACTCCTCTCCTGCCACACTCAATCTGTTCAGACACACAAAACAGGGATGTTCACATCAAAAAAAATCTACCTTGTCACTTTTATTAACTGGAATTTTGACGCCAAATGAATGTATGTTGAGCGCAATGAAAATGAGACCTGAGAGGATTGGTGGTGCTTGGGAGATTAATGCAAGACAGTCAGAAAAAAAGCTGCATCCAAATGAGGAGGAGCATCATGCATAATGCATCTGTTACCTGTCCATAAGAAGAGATGAAAATTGCTTAAAAAATAGAAAGCTTTCTTCTTATGCAAATAGGCAGGTAAACCATTCATTTCCAGGAGTAATTTATTGATACATACAGACCGCTATTGGTATATTGCAAAAAAATAATTAGCACTACCCATTTCTTTGCATCTTAACTCCAAGCTAGAATACAATTCAGTTAAATACATGCTCATATATGACCACTGTCTTGCTGCCATATGGAATCCTTTGAGAAACAGGAAGGAATGCAAGAACAATAAATCAAATTACTCCTACAAAGGAACAATAATGGAACAGCACACCTACTTGCTCAGGAAGCATCAAGCAATGCAAATATTGTTTTTTATGATTGTCTCTCAAACATGTTATATATGCATCCACACATGTGTTGCACTATATGAGCTAAACTAAACTAAATATACCAAAAAAAGTTGAAACTGTTCTCAAAAGTCTCCACAAAGTATGTAGCCATAAAATCTGAAAGTTTTAGTATAGCTTGCTAGCACTTTTGGTTGCTAGTACCTTTGTACAAAATTCCCCAAATTCAGTATTATGATTCTTTGTTAAGAATTTCATCAAACAAGGGAGTTTAACAAGGTAAAGGGTTTCCTGTCTGTAAAAACATACTGAGAAAGAGGCCTAACACTTGATATAACTAGTCAAAGCCACTCAGAAGGCTTGGAACCCTTCCAGAAGGTGTAATATTGTGTCAAAGGAGATGAGGAAGTGTCCTAGTTCAGCAGGAGGGACCAGTTGTCACTGGGTGGGAGTAATAAAAGCTATGTATTCTACAACCTCTATTCATTCCCCAAGAACAATGGACCATTCACAGCAGCTGCCCAGGAAGCAGTTAGCACCTCCATACCCGGCCGGAGGGGGTGTGGCTGCTAATGGGCCATCAACGGTTCAACAGTACCCCATGACTCACAGAATTAATCACCCATTGTGTGAGTCCCCGCCCTGGGGGAGGGACTGGGTGCTCCCTGAGAGTACATAAGCGGGGGTAAGAAGACCTCGGTGACTTCTTGTTGGATCCAGAGGAGCAGCAGGACTTTGACAGGTGGAGACCACCGCTCCCCACCAGACCACAGCTATCATCGGCACCAACAGGTTCTTCATTTCCTTTTGCTTTGGACTCGGGGGAACCACGCAGGTCTCAGCACAAGGGCTAACAAACCCTTTTGGGCTGGTGCCCCAGGACACTGGGTTATACTGCTGGGTTTTGGTGAGTTGAAAGCAGTTTTTTCTCTTTGTGTCAGTGTATTTATTGTAGTATCTTTTATTAAATTGTAACTCTGACTTATAATCTCTCTTGTGGTGGGTCCATATCTCCTGCCAGTTTACCTTTAAGCTAGCACAGTGTCCTTCAAACCCTTGCTAGATGGCCGCTCTGTGTGTTACCAGCTGCTTCTTGAATTCTTCTAGTGGAAGTCTGGGCCGTGTAACTAAGTATCTTTAGATCAGTGCTATTAGCTGTCCTTTGTGGGCCTCATAAATGTAATTAGATGTAGTAAATTAATTGAATTTTTGAAGAAATTTTGAAAGCATCACAAGAGTACCTTGTCCACAAGACTAAGTATTCCAAGACAGGAAACATAAGGATTAAGGTTGCTCCTTATAAACTGTCACTTGGGAATTGATGTGCTGGACTGGTGAGCTCTAACTTGCCATCCCTGTTGTCTTGAAGTGTCTCCCTGCAAGTTGGTTTGATGTGGATGATGTAGGCAACAATTACCACTTGAAATCCTATAACTTCATGAACACGTGGTAGTTCTCTGGACTGACCAGCCCTTTCATGGAGAAGGATCACTGGAGATTAGCACTTGGCTGCAGAAACAGAGAAAACTAATTTAATTTAGGTCTTCGGGAACAGAGGATTCAGGTCCTGTCCCTTTCAAGGAATCATAGAACAGCTGAGGTTGGAAGAGACAGGTCAAAAGGAGTTCACCTGGCCCAACCCTCTGTCAAAGCAGGGCCACCTAGAACCAGTTGCCCAGAACCATGTCCAGGTGGGTTTTTTTAGTATCTCCAGGGTAAGAGACTCCACAAGCTCCCTAGGTAACCTGTGTCAGTGCTTGGTTACCCTCACAGTGAAGAAGTATTTCTCCAAATTCAGAAGGAACCTCCCATGTTGCAGTTTGTGGCCATTGCCTCCGGTGCTGTCACTGAGCACCACTCAAAAGAACCTGTCTCTGTCCTCTGTGTGCCCTCTGTTCAGATATTATATACATTGATAAGATCCCCCTCTTCTCTTCTCCAGGGTAAACAGTCCCAGATCCTCCAGGTTTTCCCGATAGGAGAGATGCTCCAGACCCTTTAACATCTTCAGAGCCCTTCACTGGGCTCTCTCCAGTATGTGAGCAGTACAGCACAATCCAGGTGTGGCCTCATCAGGGTTGAGCAGAATGACAGGGTCACATCCTCAGCCTACTGGCAGCACTAAAAAGATTAATTTGTAGACTGATCATAACTAGGGTAAGCAAATTATAGTTCTGACTTCTAAGGACTATTTAGTCCTGATTTTCCTTTTTCCTATATTCTCTATTCTTCTTATTCCCATCCTAACTTTGAAAGTGTATTTTGGAAAGTACAATTAATAAAATATATGTACTGGAAATACATTCCCAGTTTTGGATTTAACTCTTATCAACTCTATAACCCAAAGTCATAAACTATATGTAAATATTTCATTACACACATTTAATTGGACTAGGAATGTGCTTTTCTCTGATGTAGATTTATGAAATTGATTGCAAAAAGGATAGGGATGATACTTGACTCTTCTATTTTATGACAAGGTATAAAACATTGTCAGTATTTTAATATATTGAATATTATTAATGTTTAACTAGGGTCTATAAAATTTTCACTAGAACTTTTCTTTGAATAATTGCTTCAAATTAAATTTATTTTTTTAATATGACAATGCTAGGGACATTTCTATTTTTCAGAACATTCTTAAAAGGGGAAATAAGGGAAGGGAGATATACTAGAGATTTAGCATTCACTGATATAGTGGAAGCATTACTGAAGAAAGTGGTGTTTCAAAGGGTCAGTATTAGCTCCTGTCTTTTATATGAAGTAGATTTTAAAAACAAAACAAACAAAAAAAACCAAACCAAACAAAAAACCACCAAGCAAATACAGAATAAATGACATAAGCACCCACCCTGTTGCCTGGTGGAGAGTTCCATTTGTGAACCCCACCAGTGTAGACACAACCTTTTTATGCCATAAGGCTCCCAAAGCAAGTTGCCGCTGTCCACCATGCGTCAGGCAGATGGAAAAGAAACAGCGTGCTGGAAGAGGAGCCTCCACAAGTGCCCTGTTGTGTGTTCAGAGCTGCTCATGGGGCCCTCACCACTTGCTGTGTTGTAGTTTGCTGCCCGAAAAGCCCTTGCTGCAGCACGTGCCCTGTGCTGAGCTCCCTGGCATTTCAGCTTGAGATGTCCATGCTGGGGAGGGGTCCTTGGATGCTCACTTGGTCTGAGGCACTGAAACCTGGGGAGCAGGGCTAGCGCAGGAGCATCTTCATCAGCTGCTCCCACTTTAGTCAAACCTCTCTTATGCACCTGGACATTAGCTTCTCACCCTAGCTGGCCTCTGCTTGGCTCACCAAGTACTAAGATAAGCTCATCAATTATCTTACAGGTGTGAAGTGATAACCAGAATGCTTGGATTTAGCACTAGTGACTTCTTGTATCCTCAACATTTTTCTCACTTCAGCTTCTGGCTAGGATTGAGTTTTTCTTAACAGCTCAGCTTTACTGAAGCCAAAACATCACCTGATAATGATTTTTGCTAGTAGGAGATGGACCAGGTTAAGAGGTTAAGCTAACAGCACAATTGGTGGGGTTGCTACCACTCCAGTCAGACTCTACTACTAAATTCTGCCCATCCCTTATTTAACTGAGGCAGCTGCATGGAACCTGTGTGGTATCACAGCACACATTGGTGCTCCTGGCTGCAGGGATGTGCGGGTACCTGAACTACTTTTAAATAAAAAGTATAGGTTGGAGAAACCATGTTGCTGCATTATAAGACTGCTCCACATGGGTTAGTTTTATTTAAATCTGCTGAAGCAAAGCAAAGCACTACTGCAATCACTTTGCTTGCAGGACTCAGCCTTTCCCATTTACAGCTCACCTTGGATGGCTTTTCTACCACACCCTGGAGACTAACATTTACAGACCACAGTCTCCTTGCTCTCATCTCTTACGTGTGAAGGATGTTTTAAAACGTTGGAGTTTTGGCCCTTAGGGACAGCAGTAGGGACCTGCACCTGTTGACTGGAAGAGACCTTAACCAGCCCTTCTCCCTACCCTGAAACCAGTCCCAGGGGAGCCCAGGCCATCATGGGGGTGAAATGTGGTTCCAGAAATGTGTGCTTCTGGAATGTTTTGTGATTGTTATGGGTTTTTGTGGTTTGTTATGTTTTAAATCACAGAAAGCTGTCGGGGTTGCAGTGTGTCCCATCAATCAGCACACCACGCAGTGTCTATATTAAACATCCTACCGAGTCTCACAGGGAGCATGAAATTTCCAGTGACAGAAGATAAGAAAATATTCAGCAGGCTTTCTTAAACAATTTATATGTTAAGGGACTGAAAGGTCAGTGAGCAGAAATTGTATTTTATCTTTCTTGCATATATATTGCTTGATGATTAGGTTAAAAATGTTACAAATACAGATGTGAGTGAAATATATGACTATTCATAGGCAGAGATGGGAAAACAAGAGGGTTATACTGTTCATTTTAGTCCCTGAACAACAAATTCAGAGAATTATTGTGTATTGCCAGGGAAAGCTGTTTTTTCTGCCTCTTATAGGTATTTTCAATCTTTTACTTTGTCATACCTGCAAAGTTTGTGTAAAATTACTAGCAAAATACTTAGTTTATCAATTCTTGGCCACCTCCAGTGCAAAAATGCATGAAGAGCTAGCTCCTCCTTCAATTGGCAATATTAGACAAGTGCAAATCACATTTCCACCCTACTAAGTGCTAAAGGGTTTAATCTTTTCTTCAAACACTTCCAGGGATGGGTGGTGCCTCAGTGGACCTGGTAAGTCTGGTTTGGTAATTAGTGCTGAAAAATCTGAAGTTCATATTTTCTGTTCCATGGGGTAGATGTATGCTGGCCGTTCTGGAAAAATAATTCATCAAAGCAAAGGGGAAATACCACCTTCAGACCTTCTGTGTAGGGACTGTGCCTTGCCTCAGCTAAATCAAGGCAGAAGTTTTTAGCAGAGAAGTTTCTTTTAAGAATAGTTTTCATTTCAGCAAAAAGAAAATAAAGAATTTTTAATGCACAGGACAAGCAACTGGGCACAAGGCATTTCTGGGCTTTTTGCCCAGATCTGTCATTAACTTCTTGATTATGTCTTGTGGGTCTGTTTTATGTTTCTAAAAAAAAAAAGGCAATAATCTGAGTGTTAAGAAAATGGGGAGGTTTGATTCATGGCAGTATGGTCTGTAGGGTCACGTGGCATGTTGGGTTAAGAGACCTTCAGTGCTTCTCTATATCCATTTTGCCATTTTTCTTTACTATGTTTTGGCCACAATTCTGTGTTCTTCAGGGCAAATGCTCTATCTGGCTATATGGGTACAGCCAAGGTAGCTGTGCAGGACAGAGACATCTGTGCTAGCTTTAAATTACATCTCATTACAGAGGACATTCCTACAGGCAAAGTCACCAGGCTTCTTTGAGATGCATGAAAAACAATGCTGAACTGGTGGGGTTCCCTTTGATGTTTGGCTTAGCTCCATCATGATGCAGTATCCAGCATAGACTTATCCCCATATGGGAATTTTCTTCAGAATGGTACAAACAAAAGAGCATCCACCTCATGCTGCAGGAGGACACAGGAAGGGCTGCTTATGCTTTATTGATCCTTGTCACAACACCCTCTCCTTAGGGAGTTAGGGTGAATGGGCCCTGTAGATACAAATATATGTGCACACAGAACAGTTAACAGAAAACAGCAAGAGGAAAAGTATGCAGAGGGGCAGCAACTGAAAGTCTCACAAACAGTGATAAGCTCTGAAGACTTGTGTTCTGGCTGAATTTGAGATAGTTCATAAACTCAGAATAGTAAGAACCTGTGGAGTGTGTCCAAGGTTGTCACCATGCAAGAGCATCAGCACCAGGTGTTGTATCTCACACCATAGCCAAGGAGGTGGCAGCTGCTATATGCAGACACAGACCACAGTCTAAAGGGTTTGTATAGGGAAGGAAAGGACTTCTGAACACCTTTCTAAAAGCCACTGGGGCATTGGTATGACCTCTGCTTCTCAATGGACACCCGGAGTTGGCCTCCTCAGTGCTGCTCTAGCTGAGTAAAAAGGGGAACAGAGAGGGGTAACTGAATGGATGGCACCAATAGTTACCTGCTGGTAAAAATAACAGCTTTATTTTCTTTTTAATAATAGCTTAACTCATAAAATGTGTTCCAATAAATGTTGTTGGTCATCTGTATCTCCCCCTGACTGGTTCCCCTTCTGGAAAATTTACCTTCTTTTCCCTCATAGTTGGATACAAGGAGGCAATGCAAAGAAGATTCCATACTGTCCTTGTAGGAGACTGGGGAGGCAGGGATGATGGTGTGGTGAGGAAGGCTTTTACAGGGGCAGAAGATAGGGCAGCAGCACACCCCAGCTATCCTTAGCCCACTGACCTGAACTAAAGCTCACTCATGACATCTAGGTACTGATAATTAACAATAATGGTACCATTAAATTACCAACCTCCTTAGACAGATGGTGCTACAGGCTGTTCTGCCTCTTTCATTTGGTGAGTAAAGCAGACACAAGTGAGTAGTCATGCAAAGTTTACTAAGAATTCCTGTCCACAGCTGACTTTTTTCAAAGACTAATTTTTGAATGCTTTTTAATTTTTGGGAACACTTCAGTACACAGAATTTTTATCTCATTAATAGTGCTAATAGGCTCATGAATGGACAATAAAATCTTTGCCTTTATGTTCTCCAGCCCTGTTGCTAAGAGCTAGTAACAAACTGTTCACATAAAATTTCACATTTTTCTTCACTTAAACCCCAACAGGAAGAAAAAAAAAATCTGCTGACATTGATAAAGAATTTGAAAAAGCTCCTATGGTTTTTGCCATTACAGGCTGCCAGTTTATAGTCTGGGAACATTATCGCAGCTTCATTTCCACAACAAAAAGGCCCCATTCTTTTCTTAAAGGTTTGACCCTTCATCTTGTCCTTGGTGTTTTGCATCAGAAATGCACTTGTGTTGTCAGCCCTTCTATTAGCACTCACTTATCGAGGGTGCCAAAGAAAAGTCTAAGAAAAGGACAAGTGTCTAACAGGTTACTATAGTTTCTTTTGTGTTCCTAAAATTTGTAGGCTTCAGGCGTTTATAAATGTAATTAACATTTGTGCATATGATAAATTTAAAAAATGGGTGAACTTTTCACACTTGAATGTTAACAATTTCCATTGTCTGTTACCAGTAAATTTCAGTGGCTGGTTACTTTTACCCTACAGAGTTTTGTCAGGGTTTAATCCTGCTGGGTTGTACTAAGTTGACTACACCAAGTTGCGTGTGAGTGTTGATCTGTTGGAGGGTAGGAAGGCTCTGCAGAGGGATCTGGACAAGTTGGATCCATGGGCCAAGACCACTGGTACGCAGTTCAACAAGGGCAAGAACAGAGTCCTGCGCTTTGGCCAAAACAATCCTATGCAGCCCTACAGGCTTGGGGCAGAGTGGCTGGAAAGCCGTCCAGTGGGAAAGGACCTGGTGCTAGTCAACAGTGGCTGAACATGAGCCAGCCCAGGTGGCCAGGAAGGCCAAAGACCTCCTGGCTTGTATCAGAAACAGTGTGGCCAGCAGGACCAGGGCAGTGATTGACATCCTGTCCTCAGCACTGGTGAAGCCATACCTCAAATCCTGTGTTCAGGTTTGGGCCCCTCACTACAAGAAAAACATTGAGGGGCTGGAGCAAGTCCAGAAAAGGACATTGGAGCTGGTGAAAGGTCTGGAGCATGAGTCCTGTGAGGAGCAGATGAGGGAGCTGGTGGTGTTCAGCCTGGAGAAAAGGAGGCTCAGGGGAGTCCTTATCACTCTCTACAACTCCCTGAAAGGAGATTGTAGCCAGGTGGGGGTTGGCCTCCTTTCCCAGAATGAGAGGAAATAGCCTCAAGCTGTGCTACGGGAGATTTAAGTTAGACATCAGAATCAATTTCTTCATGAAAAGGGTTGTTAAACATTGGAATGGACTGCCCAGGGAGGTGTCAGAGTCATAATCCCTGGAGGTGTTCAAGAAAGGATGAAACATGACACTTAGTGTAGTGGTCTCAAGATGGTGATCGGTCAAAGTTTGATCTTGATGATCTCAGAGGTCTTTTCCAACCTAAATAATTCCATGATTCTGTGATTTTTACAGACACAGAACAGGAAACAGCCATTTAAATGTTGATGTACAATAAAAGGTATTTTCCCACCAAAGGTGACAGAAAATACTTTTAATTATTGCAGGCTGAGAGGTAAGAGGTGTCTTGCTAATATTATATATTACATATTGCTAATTCTTTTTTTCTTTCACTGCCATTTTATACAGTCCTTTAGTCACAAGCTATGAAAATGTATGAATACCCCACTTTTGCTATATCAGCTTAACACAGCCCCAAAACCAAATCAAATATGATCTTGGCAACATCTGAAGGTACAGCAAAACTAATGCAGTTGAAAGTGGAGAGATCATGCAGCCAGAGATCTCATATAACAGTGTTCTGCCACCGAAGTACCCCAGTTAAATTCCAGAACAGATTAATTTTTAATGGAAATGATTGTTTTATGGTTACTTGTTGTCCCTCAAGGAGTCCAAAGTTTTAATGTCATCTGGTTTAAAACATACTGGTGTCTATGCCACAAAACTGTATCACAGCAGTTATACAGCTGACAGCCTGGTTGGCAAACTCAGCAGCAAATCCAATAACTATTACATTAGCCTCTGGTGGCAGCTTTTGCAGGTCAAAATAAAGTAAGACAGCACCAGGAAATCTGCACTCTCAGGTTCAGGTTATTCCATGGTAATAACCTGAACTTTTTTTCTGAGGCTGCCAGAGTGATACCTAAGAAAGGTTCTAGTTCACAAAGTCCTTAAAAATGCAGTTGAGGCTTAGTCCCTAGGAGGATATTACCCCAACATAAGCAATTAGAATTAGATAGAGATGGAGTTCAGTCAGTATCAATGAATTTTATTGATGTGTCTCTTTAAAGATTGGTGCCCAAGAGAAAAAAAATGCTGCAGCATATAATTTGAGAGTAAACATTTCAGCATTTTGATACTGAAAAAGCCATTTTTTCTGGAATGCCCCAAACATTATTGCTGTAAGATAAAACAAAGGCCTATCCTATAAACAATACATAAAAAGACAAAGATGTTACTTGTCATGCTACTTATTTTAGGGCTAAAGTGCTGGCTACATGTTCCCATTGCCCTGTTTTAATGTTCCCAGCCTGGCTTCTGCAGGGAAGTGCTTAAGTTTTCTTATGAAAGAATGAGACTATATTTTTATCTAACACTATTCATACAGGGAATACAGAAAATATCTCCCTATTACCTCTTTGCTTCCCATCTCTCCCTGAAACAAAAGTATACTAATAGTAGGTCACTAGCACTGATATGAGACTTTCTAGAAATCAATGCAAATAAATCAATGTTTAATCAAAGGGACATAGTAAATTCAGTTCAGAAGCCTCATCCCATTGCATCTACCTATGATCTCTTTAGTATGTGATATGTCAAGTATGTCTGCTGGTGGCAGGTGAACAGCATGAAAGGCATTCATCTCCCTGCTTGTGTCAGAGATAGGATGAAGAAACAAGGCCTGGAATATTTACTCTTCCTCAAATGATGCCTGGGGAAGAAAAAAAAAAAAGACAATGAAATTAATACCCTGGGAGTCAAAAAAAATGGGGGGAAGAGTGGAATAGGGTATCGTGGTTTAGGTAAATTCAGAGATGTTCTTGGACAGACAGGTTATCCAAGGCATTCAAAAGGATTACAGATTAAGACTCCCAAATCAGGCAAAATGATTCAGATTGAAGGAAGATATGGTTAGAGAAGAGAATGTAAAGACAAATTTAGCTAATTTGTTTCAGATTCAGCAAAAGGATGCTTAGAAATGAGGGCAGAAATGGACAAATATTTTAGCAATAACGATTAATTGTCATGAATAAGATTGCTAAGGTCACATAAAATAAAATAATTAAATTTAATAAATGAGTAGATGGAGAAATAGAGAATGAGAAATCAAAGGCAACAGGAAGGCTATAAGACAAGGAGGACAGTAAAATTCTGAACAAACAGAAAAGTATCCTCAGGACAGCTAAAAAGTCTCATTTGCAGAGCGTTTGAAACAGTGAGGTAACACCAAAGAAGCTGTATCAGAGACAAAAAATCACAGCAGAAGGAAAAAAAAACTTGTAAGCAACAAAAACAGTTAGGGAAGATGAGATAGTCAAAATAGAGACTATAAAGACAAAAGGAGGAGGACTGAGGGTGAAAATTTGAAGGGTGCCAACAGGTAGTGGAGGAGTGGGAGGACCTACCAGAGGAGAAGAGAACAGTATTTGATGTAAAAGTAGAAAGCAGAGAGAACAGGCTCACTAAAGGATAAGATGGAAAGGAAGATGATGTGGGGAATTTCCAGTGGTCCTGAAGACTGCAGTAAGCGACATATAAATTGAAAGAAGTGCTCTGGTTTGGCTAGGAAAGAACATTGGTGATGAGAGTCTCAGCTGATACTGAAACTAGATAATACAGAAAGTCTGATAAATACTAGAAAGGAATGAATTTTTGGTTGTCTAATTGTGTGTGGGAAAAGCTAAGGGCAGGGGGTGGGGGCAGGGGGGAAGTGCAATCATGGTTCCAAGCTGACCAAAAGGAGCCAGAGAAGGGAGGCAGGGCAGTGGAGAAAGAGGTGAGGAATAAAAGAACACTGGACATTAGGATTGTATCAAACAGGGAGTAAAGAGGTAACACCATAAAAATCTTACTTTCCAAGGCAAAGAGAGCAAGAAGAGTTTGGATTTAATTGAGAGTAAACCAAGGAGGTAGGAAAATCAAAGTAGTTTTAATTGTCTTTAAGCAGATTTTGCTATTTAATATTAAGCAAAGCAAGATCCAAAAGTCTCTATAGATGTAGAGCCATATATTAAACTGATGCTATAGTTAACCTTGTTTCCTGAAGGAGAGACAGGAGATTAATTTCTATGGAAGGTATCCAGACACTAAAAGTACAATCGAACCAGACAAAATATCATAAAATCTACCCCAGTTATGGGGCAATCTAGCCATTAGGGTTGTGGTGAAAAAAATTTGGAGAATGATGAGGGTTGATTAATAGATTTATAGCCCTATAAACTGGAGAATAAACTCTACAGGGACCGCCATTTTCAGGCTTTCTTTTTCTGAGGAGACTACAGGACTACAGGGGCCATACCAGCCTTGAGGCTGAAGTATCAATGCCGGCTGCTTTTGCTCAGTAACTAGAAGATTGACTTACCTGGCATGGTTTGGATGGAGAGCTTGTGCCTAGATGATTAGTTTAGGAAGTCAGCACAAATCTTTCATGTGTTTTCAGTTATTAAATAATCATGGCAAAAGAGGCCATGTCCTAATTTCCAAGCTATTTGTGGCTTACCAAACAATTGATGTTGCTCAGAAGGGCTTCTGATGAGACAGGCTCTACTCACACATCGGCAGTGAGTTTTTATGCTCTGGTTCCTTGGCAAGGTGTGACAATCATGTAATGTGCTGTACGGGTATTTGGGTGCCACAACGGCTACAGGCCCTTGGGAAATTCAGTAAGTTTTCCTCAGACATTAAAATACTGATCACTCCAGTGCCAGCACAGTATGCAGCTGCTGTTTGCCACACCCTCATGTGGTACACAGTGGACTGTTGCCAATGCTAACAGCATTGCAATAGTTGACTGTAGAATAAGTTGTTGACCCACAGTAAGCCACTAACTAAGGCTTTCATGTCGTAATCTGAAATATAGAAATAAATTTATGTATCCAGCATTGAAAATGCTAGAGCACTCTTGTAGGAGGGGAGTCCAGCGAACATGAACACTTTCACGAGTGGATCGAGTTGTCAGCAAAATGAGAAGGACACCTACCAGATCTGTGGACTGTTACTTGAAATATTGGAGTGTTTCCCATGTTTTAAAATATTTTAATAGTTAGATATTTAATGTATTAGATA
>JAWWEE010000074.1:136654955-136709979 GCA_035221455.1 Xenops minutus | reverse complement strand
GCCACCCCCTATTTTCCCATATTTGTTCTAATTCCACCCCGTTTTTCCCTTATTTGTCGCGCCCCGTCCTTATTCTCACAGCTTACGCCCCGAACCCTTTATAAGTCTCGTGCTCCTTTAATAAATGTTCCACTCCTGTTTCACCCTCCGTGAGTGCAGACCGCTCCTTGTATACCGACGGATTGCGACACACTCTTCCTATAACCAACAAGAAATATACCCTTGTAGATCACACCTAACCCCTGCAACATGACAAGATAAAGAAATTGTAAAAAGAGCTTTCTTAATACATTGTTCTCTTTTGTTTAGGTAGAAGAGTACCAAATAATAAATGACATGAGAATAAAATGTATTTTAAACAAGTTCACCTGCTTAAGTATGCTTTAGCATAGTTAAGTTCATTTAACAGACTTATCTCTTCTACCTAACCTCTTGCAGGTTGATTGGTAATGATGTTAAACAAAAAATACATTATGAAAAAGCAATCACTCTTCCAACCACTCAAAAGAAAAGATTGAATTTAATCTGCTTTGAAAATTATTTTTTTTTGCAGTACAAAATCAGCAACAGAGTAGTCGGCTTTCTATTTTAAAATGTAGGTAGGAGGAAGCTTTCAGGTTGCTTTTCTTTTTTTCCCCCAAAGATTACATATTCTTTGTCTTTATGGTTTAAGCACAGACTGCCTAGCCTCATTAGGAAGATGGGTTGACAAAAACTTCAGAGAATCTATACAAATCTATACATTAATATGTCTGATGATTAATAGTATGTGGATTTCTCACAACTCAGATCAACTTAGATCTAATAAGAGGTATGGACTTCTGTAAAATTTCTAGTAAGAGGAAGACCCAGAATCTGTTTCCAGAAGAAGTGCAGTTTCTCTTATTTGCACTAGTCTGTCCTGGTGGGAAATACAGAAAAATAGTTTCCCTACACTTGTTTCTCATTTAGATGTTGACAGAACTTCTAACTTGCTTTTGAAATTCTCACTTTGAGTATAAAAGTATGATAAAATCTGGCAGATGAGATTTGGCATAAAACACTTGAAGACCAAAAGCATGTATGACTGACAAAAAGACATGACATCCTGAGATCCACCAGAAATTTAGAGGGAAGAAGATGCATTGCATATGACTCACAAACCTGTAGCTTTTCCCATGATTCAGAAACCAGTCATCTCAGCTGAAAACTATCATGGGCACCACAAATCTGGACAAATCCAGGTTTAATGACTGAAATTCATTAATAGTTGATGGCTACTTAGTAGAAAACCAGCTGTGGTCCAATTGCAAGTCCCTGTGAGTTTGTTCCTGCACGGAAAAGCCAACACAGCACTTGACCATGCAGTCAACAGTGTGTGGTGATGGCTCTGTGGGAGTGAAGAACCACTCAGCTACAAGCCTGCAAGATTTACTTACTTGAAATTTTACTAGGGCACCTGTACTGATGGTGCAGGGTAACTCAGCAGCTAAGTGACAAAACTCTGTACAGGATCATTTTACAAACAGAAGAAATAAACCCAGGGAGAGCAAATGGAACTCAGGATTTTGGGATTTACATTTCATTTATTTTAAGACTGCTAGAGTTCTATTTAAGTCTAATTGTACATCTCAAAAAAATTAGGATATACTTATTTTTAGCATCATAATCTTTGTGGAACCTATAAATTTGTACTTCATGCTTATAGATTCTTTCCTATTACTAACCCTTTCTTTAAAATTACCTGACCTGGCTGGGGTTAGGAGATGTCCCAGGGAGATTTTAGCCTGCAAGTTGTCATTGGAGCTCCCCTCCCTGCCCTCACCTGAGTACTGGAGATGTGACCCAAGGGCAATTCTCTGCTGGACCTCTCTCAGGACGGAGTACAAAGAGAGGGTAGCCCAGAGCCACAGATAGACAGACACTGCAACACTCCTAGCATGCCTTCAGGACAGGAGGAAGGACCAAGCAGAGCAGTGTAGGGCTGAGCAAAGGGCCAGGAGTGTGAATACCATATGGATACTGTCATCCAATGATCCTGCTGCTGTTGCTTAGTGGATAAACTCAGTATCACTTGTTCCGCTGTACCTGGTTGCCCATCACAACCGAACCACTCATTCTGTCATGCTGACAGAGGCCTCCAGAGGAAGGACAGCAAGCACCAGACAAATGCTTTCTGCAAGGCCAGTTCAAGTCGCTTTTCACAAAACTCTCCCTCAGGGTTGTACAGCTCAGCAGACCCAGCTGGCGAGCAGTGTGGATGTCTCCCTCCCTCCCTATCTGGTAACAGATACCATACACATAAACACTATGTACTCACCAAGCTTGGTTTCCAGAGCTCATGGAGCTTAGGTTCATCACAGAGAATGGCTGCACTTGATTATCGGCATCATAGAGTTTGGGACCAAGGTAACATTATGAAGAGACAAGGCAGAGCTGGAAAAGGGAAATGGGCAAAGCACGGGGGCATGCACAGGACATTATGACAGGAGATGTGTGAGGTTTGCCGAGCTTTCAGCAGGGGAAGAGTTGGCACGTGAAGACACCATGTGGTTGAAGAAAATCTCACTGTGATGCTGTACAGCCCCCCACTGACCAAAGAAGTTTTAAAACCAACTTTGTCCTACTATGCAAGGATTTAAAGCATAAGCTCAAACATTATGATAATCTTCAGTATTAAATACCTGCCATTTTTTTTCAACTCTACAGGGATTCTCTGAACTTCTTTCATCAGGAATGGCTAAAGCAGTTCAGAGACCCCTGGCACCAGTCTGGCATATGTAATGTGTACTGGAACTGCTTCTTTACTCCAATCTATCCATTTTATTCCAGTGTAAAACTGATATAATAGAGAACCAAGTTTTCAGCCTCTGTGTTTGAATTGCCAGACCTTAGCTTGAGAACAGAAGAAAACAAATCAGTGTAACTGTTACATATTTCTTGTCTTTCTTATCTCCAGAGGCAAAATCATTTTGGATATTTGCCCTAGGGAGCAGAAAAGACCATGTGTTTTCAGCTTTTGTGATATTGGTTGCTTCTCAGATCAGAAGATTACACAGTAATCTCAACAATAAAATAAACTCCAAACAATAATATCCCTATGTTATAGCTATATAGAAAAATATCTTCAATGAAGACTTTGAAAATAAATAAGAGGTGATGGAGAGGTTAATTTGAATGTAATTCTTAAGGTTATTTCACTTGTGACTGGGAGCAGCACTACTGAAGAAAAAGCACTGAATTTCTCTGACAGGACTTTAACTCAATCACTAGCAAAGATCCTGTCAACAGGCCTCTAGCAGTGGTCCACAGTTCCCAGGAAACACGGGAGTAGAGCAGGTGAAGTGGGCATTGCACATGTGCAGTCTTCAGCAGCACAGCCCAGAAGGATGCTAAATTGTTGCTTTGTCCTCTGCTTTACCATCACCAGCCCTCTTTGTCCACAAAAAGGCCCATAAATCTGACTTCATGCCTCTCTCCAGCCCCAAACTTCACAGTTTTATCCTGGTTTCTAAAAGCATATGCAAGTATAACCTCAGATAGGAACTTGTGTCCCAAATCTCAGGTCTATGAAAAACAGGTAGATGCTTAATGAAAACATTTTTTCACTTCCTTCTTGTTCATGCTGCAAAATAACAGCACACACTATAAGGGCCAGGCTCTGCCCCTCCAGACAAACATACACTGATACTTGAGTGGTTGTGGTTAAACTGGTGAGTGAGCTGGAAGTACAAACTGCTGGCACCAAGAGGGTTTCAGAGCCGGGTATGCATTTCTCACAGTTATTATATTTTCCCTGGCAATCATGAAATTTATTGTTTGAAAAGACACTTCCTGTTTGAAATTGTTATTTGGTTTGAGAAAAATAACATATTTCAAGCTTTCTTTGCATATGTAAGAAAACACAAACAACAATTCTCAGGTTAAAAACAACATTTAAAGGATTCTTTGCCAGTCATCTTTAAAGCCTGCAATTTTCTGTAAAATTTCTGTTGCATTTTTTTCCCATCGCATCCTTTATGTCTCAGGTCTTCTCAGCGCTCTCTTTCTGCAATGTGTGAAGAGACATCTTAGCAATGTAATATCATGTCAGGGAAAAAATTATTCTGTGATTTGGCATACTACTGCAGTACAGTTTTAGGAATCATCTGAGCTGAAGTCAGATTCTAGTTTATATTTAACAATCATCTAAAAAGGTGTGTTATACTCTTTTAGGAAAACAAAAGGATGAAAAAGAAGATTTAAAAAAAATACCACCAGAAATAAACTGTAGAGATATATACTTTTTTATAAAAATATATTAAAAAATATCTTAAAGGGCCCAAAGATATGGAAGTTCTCTTCTGTACTTGCATGTCTTTTCTGGTAGATGTTCAAATCAAGATCTAGATGAAGAAAATAAAGCTGCTATAAGAAAAATCCTTTTTTACACTGAACTATCTTCCTCAGCTACAACATTTTCACTGCCTGTCATGCAGATCTCTTTCTAAAATGTAAGTCTGTGTTCAGTGCTATCAGTGTTAGTGTCTCCCTAAACTTTGCAGAGCAACCTTTTCATGGTCATCCATGGTGCATTTATCTTCACAATTTTTTATCTAAAAGTTGGCCATCTAGTACAAACTAGCTGTCCAGGAAACCTCTGCAGTCAGTGGAGGGAGACAAGTGTCTTCATGCAGCATAGACAGACACCTCAAGAAGTGCATCTAGCACATCTGGATGTACCTGCGCCAGCCCACTGTGAAGACAGCTAGTTTAGACAAGCTCAACATGACTGAATATGGGTGAGATAAAGCTCACCACAAACGTACTCTTGTACTGTACTGGGGCTGCTGTAAGGCTCAGCCTTACCCCATCTTCATTTGGGCAAACTTTCAAGATATCTACAGGAGGAGTCATTTGCCCGAGGGATCCTCTGTGGAGACTGGAGAATGACAGGTACATCCTGAGAGTGAGCCATACCCCAGGGATTCACAGAAGAATATGAGAAAAACACTCTCAAATTCTATTCAGACCACCTAAGAACTGCTAAGAGATTACAGCAGGAAAAATGCGTGACCCTGTTCCATTTCAGGCAACCTGGAAAAGGGTTAACATAATGCAGGATGAATCCCAGTTTAAACTCCATTAAAATGGATTTGCATGTGCACTGTACAGCACTAACTGTAATGTCATACTTTGCTGTAAGAGAAACAATACCTAAGTATAAGGAAAACCCATAGTTTCCTGAAATAGTAGCTCTTAGACAGTTTTTTTTTTATAGCAGAGCAAACCAGATGCTGACTTTATGGAGGTGATAAACTGTTTTAAACACCATAGTACAATAGAATTTCAGCTGTTTGAACAGATTCTGCTAAGTCATTTGTATATGTCCAAGGAGACAATATGCCCTTAATGACTATGCTTCTGCATATTTTTAAGTGGCAGCTTAAAAACATCAGCCAGCATAAAGTGTTGGAATCAAGTGGTCTCCTGCTATGTTTATTAATTTCAGTGCAGAGCCATTTTACCTTTGTTTTTTGACATTCAGATGTCTGTGCACCATATTCCCCAGTATTTCTACTTGCAGAAGTGTGGTGCATGGAGATATGCACAGATCTTGTGTTTCAGACCAAAGCTGCTGAAGTGTTTCTGGCACAATGCTTATCCTGGAAAGCACCAAAGTCAAGAGTCCAAACAAGTATCTAAACTAGCACACCAGAGTCTGGTTAAACCTGTCACTTCTAGTTGCTATGGTTTAGCATTCATGTCCACCTCACAAACTGCTCACCTGTAACCCCACTCTCAGGGATAAGCAGACAGCTGAATGCAGAAATACCCTTTTTTTCACCAGTCTTCTCTAATCCAAATCCTACTCTGAAGTGCAGCTCCTTGGTTATTTCTGCTATTGCCAGTTTAACTGCTGTTATCTCGGTCCTGTTGGATCATGGCACAGTAAAGTCAACACTGCTGCTAAACTAGGCTGGATGACAGCATGCAAAGATCCAAGGCTAGGTTAGTCTAATCCTTCAGCTTAATTCTACAATCCTCATTAGTTAAAATCACCCATGCTTCTTCTCCTTCTCCTTCTCCTTCTCCTTCTCCTTCTCCTTCTCCTTCTCCTTCTCCTTCTCCTTCTCCTTCTCCTTCTCCTTCCTTCTCCTCCTTTGATTGCATCCCCTAACCAAACTGTCCCTGCAGTCATGCAGGACATGCTCCCTGTAGTATACCTGTTAATTCATTTTCTTTCATTACTAAGGTAAAAACGAGATTTCACTGATATCTCATAAAAACATAAGCAAATAATACATAAAGATAAATTATGAGTATGAAACTGTACAATTCATGCCAAGTGAATAGGACTATTAGCTACTTTTCTCTGTCCACACAGAGGATATAGATTTCTTTGCTTCTAAATAATATTATTTCTATAATAAGATTTCACAGAAACTGATTTTGTAGCTCTCCCTGGGTCACTGTGGACATTTTCCCACTACTAGTGATTTTCAAGTGCTTTCCTACAGTCTGATTTTTTTTCTGTGCTAAGGTTAACTTACCTTACTCTGAAGGAACATTAAAACCAAATTTGTAACAGCATTGGTGTTAGCTGCTGTGAGCTGAGGACATTACATACAGAGAGCTTACTGAAAAGCTCAGAGCTCAGGGACTTCTTCATATTAGTTATGACATTTTTAGGAATATTTAGGTTTTGAGTCAGAACTCAGGTGGGTTTTAGTGACACCAATTTTATTCCAAAAGGAATATTTTCACACTAAAGGCATGGTTTGCTCCTATATAAGAAAAACTTCATTTTTATAAAGCATAATGTGCTGACTAGGTGAACTGCTCTGCTGTGCTGAAAGATTGTATAAGGTTTATGCAAAACCTTATTCTGGGTATACATAAAGACCGTAGAATAGGATGTGAGGGGGTGTGTATATGTATGGCTTTCATTCTCAAAACAAGACACTGATAAAGGCAAGAAAAAACTGGGATTGTTGTGCCCCAGTTAGCTTGTTAAATGTTCACACTAGTAGATGTAGTTAGCAACTGAAAAAACAGCTCGATGTTGAGCTGTTATACATTCATTAGAGATAAGCAGGATTAGAGATACACAGGTAGGCAAGTAGGTAGGTGACTATATATTAGTATTTTTTTTTCCAAATTTCAACCAAAGTCAGCTTGTCTCTTTCTTGGAATAGAAGGAGCCACAAGACAGGAAAAAAAATTATTTATTACATGTTAAGCAATTCAGATGGGTTTAGAAGCTTTAGTGTTCCAATGACTTGAAGCAGGAATTTGGAGTCTGGCATAATACAAGCATGATTCTACTGGTCGGTGTTTGGCTTTATCTGTAAAATGCTGCCCACAGCAGAGCAAGTTGGTAGCTTGAATTTGAAAGGAAATGAGGCTTATTTAATTAAGTTCTTTGTAAATCCTTCCCTAATAACTTTTGAACCAGATGGCCAGTTAAAAAAAAAAAAAAAAAAAAAAAAAAAAAGATAAGGGGACTGAGGTTTCTACAGCCTGAAGTTCCTAAAAGCTTTTGGAAAAGCAGAAAATGTAAAAAAGTAGGAAGAATTAAATATCGCATACCTGGTGGAGAAGACAAATGAACTCAAGTTACCTGTTGTATTTGGCCTGTCAGCAGTATTTAGATTTGAAATTACTACTTCAAGCTTTTTTAATATAACTATTACAGGGAGTATGAACTCTTCCAGCTAATGTAAACTGATTCTAAGATACCTACAGTACTATCCAAGGAACTAGTATCTTGGTACATCCAAGGAACTATCACCCTGGCAGCCCAGAATAAACCACAGCACATGCTTTCTCTTGCTCTGCCCATGGGAGATAACTGAGGACAAAACAAGGGGGAAAAAAGGTTTAACAAAAATGAGGGAGGAATATTTTGAGAAAATACTAGCTAGGGGCTAAGACGAAGGCTAGTGCTCTCCCAGGTGAAGGTAGAAGGAACAGACACACAAATTGATAGAAAAGGAGATATAAGTATTTCTGCAGCTAATGTGGCTTCCTGCTTAATAAACATAATCATCATGATACCATACATAAGTATTTTCACTGAACTCAGCTTTTGCAAATATGCATATACATCTGTATGTGTACATATTTAGATCTGATCAAACCTGCTTTATCTCATATAGATATTTCTGGTGGCAACAGGAAGGACACTTCAGGGAAAGGGAAGAACAGTTAAAAGTGAAAATTCTCTATTTCTCTCCTAACTCTAAGATAAAATTTGGGGTTGCAGTATTTGGATTTGAAATTACTACTTGCAGCTTTTTTGATATAACTATTACAGTGAGGCTGAAAGGTCTTCCATCAAATGAAAATTGATTCCAAAATGCCTGCAGTATCACCAGAGTTGGGAATTCTTTTATCTTTTGCATCACCTCAAAAGAAAACAAGCTTGAAAAATGTTCTACATGATGAGATGAGATTGCAGACATACAAGGAATGGAGACCAGTACAGCAATGCCAATTTACTTTACTGCATCCTTTATTACTGTGCATCATATCTTACTTTCTCCTATTGCTGTCATGTTGCTGTTATTTTCATTAGACAATGGAAATATTAATTATTAAAATTTGTTTTCAATATTACAGTTTTTTATCATAATATCACAGAATAAAACATCGACCAGTAATAGATGTCAATAGAAAATGTTGGAAGCCCTCTAGTAAGGAATTGTGGGGCAGACAATTTGGAGTCAAACCTGAATTTAGAAGAAAATGTTCCCTTGTTTTCATAACACAGCAGTAGTGGCTTTATGCAATGATATACAGGGTTTTTTTTGCTGCAGAAAAAAAAATCTGTCTAAATGTGGGGATACTATCTACATAAATACCATGTTTTCTACAAACCTTACTTAGCCTTTGACTTGAGTCTGACCATGAGTGCCACGGGTCAGTTTTGCATTAGATGCTTCATGTTTTCTTTTATTAATTTTATAAATATTGCCTTCTAATTATATGGGAGGTTCCACTGCAAGCTTTTGCTACTGGCTACCCTTGGCAACCTATTAAAGATTAGGGGCAGGCTACATTCTCATCTTCTTTTCAATTCTGCCCATTTATTGAGCCTATTTAAGGCTAGAAGAACAGGTTTACAAACTTAAACTAGGACAACTTATGCAAGATAAATCCCACCAGAAATATAAAATCCCAAAGATATAAATAAGACTTTTTCCAGTGATATTTCTGAATAGTAGCTGGAGGCATCAAAAACTTTTCTGCTTCCTGGCACCCTGGGTCTTCAGCAGGCTGACAGTGTGTATTTCCCCCTTTTATCATTTGCCTTACAGTACACCTTGCCTAAGCACCACTGAGACCCAGCGCCTCTGTCTTTTGATCCCAGTTTGATTACTTTGCTCCTTTGCTGACTAGATTCTCGCATCTCACAGGGAGATGTGATTGAAAAAGTGTTTCAGAACTAGGCTCATCATAGTATAATTTAGGAACAGATAGAAGCATCCCCATCACAGTATGAATATAGAAAAAGTTACAACTCAGAAAAATTTCAATTTTTTTTGTAGCAAAATGATAACAATATAGCTTAAACACATTTTAGCTATCTATATTTGAAATAGAAATGTTCTTCCTGAATAGAGATTATGTATAAAGATTTATGAAATAAAATCACAGCTTTCAAGAATGTCAAATAGGAAACAATCTGCAAATCATGTTACATTACTTTCTTCACAAACTGACTAAACTTTACACTAAAAACAGTCCAGGAGTTCTTTTGACTCTTAAATTTCCTATCTTTAAGTCATACTTTCCTCATGTTTAGAAATTTTAATTTCTGGTCTCAGTTTTCCTGTGAGAAAGTCATACGTTTGTCCTTGAGTCACTTACTGCCAGTTGCCTGAAGTGAATTTTTACTTTCTCTGGCATTTACCTCTCCAGCAAAAAGAAAACCCTGTTGTATCCCTCCCTGCTTTTGTTTCTTTAACTTAAATACACCAATTCTTTTTAATTTTGTGACATAAACAAGTTCCCTGTTCTCCTGATTCTCTCAGTACTCCCACCTCCCAGTGCTGCAAGACAAGTCTGTATTTCTAGGAATCAAAAACAGTAGAGATGGCATGAGGGCACAAGTACAGGATCACCCACACTACCAAACCATTAGCCTGTTCCTGGCACACATTTAGCCCACACTGCCCAGTATTCCTCTGGACAAGACATGGTTCGAAAGACAGAGCAAGCCACGGGCATTCCCAGGAGATACTTTGAGATGAATCTTGGACTTGCCTTTTAGATGTGGCAGTTGGGAAGGGGAGATACAATTTAAGTTTATGAGCCATTTATTTTCATATATAGACATAGTCACAGAATTTCAGACACTTAAGGACACTTCATTTAGATGTTGGAGATACGCTGATACAGTTGATGATTGAATTTTCTGTTTCTATGGACTTATCACATGTATGTTATCACACCAACTGACCTTTTACTGTTGTGGCCCTTGGAATCTGCTTTGGTTTATGCTCCCATTTCATCATAGCTGAACTTATTTCTGATCTCTCATTTCAAAGTATTTTTCAATCACCACATTTTCAATAACATCACAACACAAAGTAAGTCTTGTATAGTACCATTTCTGCTGGATTTTGTGGCTGTTTGGTGCATGCTCTTTATAATATCACGCTCAGAAATATTTAGATTTTTAACGTTTGTTCTTCAGTTTAGAATAACAACCCTATAGGGAATTGCATCTATGCCTAAATTGAAACTTAATGGGAAATCTCTGGCAAACTGCATTCACTCTCTTCAGGAAGCTTTCTGTCTCTTTTTAAGAATCAATCATCAAAAGGGATATTAAAACTAATTTTTTTCTCTTTGTATTCCTTCTTAAAGAGGATACCCATTTATAGGCTTTAGTATTTACCTAACTGTTCCACTCCAAACTGCTTTTAATATTTCTTCTAAAAATGTGATTTCAAGTTACTTATTTTGAACATTTTATGTTTTACAAAGATGACTGCTATTCACTATTCATCTTGTTCCTATCTAGTTTCATATTCTGCATTGGTGGATCTAATTTCTTACTTTTGTGCAAACCCCTTGTAATTACTGTATAGATACTTCAATTGCTTTTTACTCTTTATATCCATTTTCTCAGACAGACCAGCCACAGTTCTTGTTATATCTTTTTTTAATGAATACAAATACATCCTTTTAGCTAAGAATGTTCTCCTACTCTTTAATTTATTCCTTTATTTTTTGTTTATGCACTTTTTAATCAAATTTTGTTTTCTTTCTACTAAAACCAAATGTTCTTTCCACTCCTTGTAATTCCTCTCACTTCATCACTCACATAACAGACTCCCAAGAGACCAGAATCCCTGGTGCTCAGTACTTTTATCATAAATGTTTTCTAAGAAATGGATATCTTAAAATTATTTTTTTTCACAGATAATCCTTGGCTGCATTGTACTACTATGACTACATCACAGAACTATAGGAAAGGCAAACTGCAGAAGTTGCTACAGATCATCAAATCCAACCAGATCACCATGTCCAAGACAGGGTGTGGAAGCAGCAGCAGAAGTATCAAAGATGAGACAAGAGTAATAAGAATGACCTAGGAATAGGAATGGAGCCTCCCTTTCTGGAGTCCATCTCTAACCACGTGGATGACAAGAAGGCAATCAGTAGTCAGCATGGATTCACTAAATGTAAATCAGGCTTGACTAACCTGATTGCTTTCTACAATGAAATGGCTACCTGGATGGATGAAAGGAGAACAGTGGATGTTGTCTACCTCGACTTCAGCAAGACTTTCAGCACTGTCTCTCACAACACCCTCGTAGACCAACTCAGAAAGTGTGGACTGGATGAGTGGACAGTGAGGTGACTTGAGAACTGGAGGAACTGCAGATCCCAGAGGGCCATAATCAGTGGCCCAGTGTCTAGTTGGAAGCCTGACCCTGGTGGTGTTCCCCAGGGTTCAATATTGGGCCCAGTATTAACTTTTTCATCAATGACTTGGATGAAAAGAAGCCTCTGTGATGGACCAAACTTTGATTTGATGAGCTGGTTGAGCCCTGCAGATCTATTGTTTCTCTGACAAGACTGCTATCTTAAACAAAGTGGGTTTGAGCCAGATAAAGGAAAAGTCTGATAAGAAGCAGAACTCAGGGAGGTAGGGTAATTCTTTTTATTATGCCAGTCTCCTCCCTCCTGATAAGGCATTTCCATCTGACAGTGTAAAATTCCCCACACTGAAGTTATCAGAGCGTTCCCACATAAGTCTGAATCTATATAACCAATTGAACCCTTTGTTGTATGAGCACCTACCCCCAATGGAGCAAGGCCATGACTATCACTCTGACCACAGACATTGAAATTGCATCAATCAAGTCTTGTCCCCAGACTGACAGGTGGTGGTGTATTTTCTTTCTACTGTCTACTCTTGCCCAGTCCATCTCTTTCTGTCTTTTCTTTATATATTTTCTTCATGATCTTTTTATATTTTTATAGAAAAGAACGAAAATGGCTACATATATCCTGTCCACTACAATCAAATTGTTTTTAAGTAAACCTGTCTCATGTATACACCTACCATTCAGTGTCATTTCACTCTAATTCACCCCAAGAGATCTATTAACAAGAATCTCAGTTATTCTGCCCCAGAGGCTGGTGGTAACAGCCTCCTCAGCAAGTTTGCTGACAAGACAAAGCTGGAGGGGAGTGGCCCGGCCCCTGAAGGCTGTGCATTGAATGTACTGAAGGCACCTAGACATTAACAGTTCACCACGATTCTAACAGATACATAGCAGCTTCTTAGGACACTCACATCAGAGGCAAAGAGTGAGCAAATGCTGACAACTCATGGAGGTGAGATGTGGGATAAGATGAAGAAACTCATTAGTGAAATATCCTAAAGGGTAGAAAAAGGCAGCTTTAGCTCCCAACCTAAGAGACTAGAAGACAAGATGAGGTCTCAGTAGTCTCAACAGGACTCCTGGGCAGACCACTTGTATTCAAGTATCCCAATGCCTGTATGCTGGACAGATTACCTGGGTGTTTGTCTGTGGGAGTGTGAGACAGCATATGTGAAATCAGTAATGTTTTAAAGTAAATTACCTTCCAGCCCCATTTTCAGGGGCAGCATAGGTGTGGTTGCTCTGGGAGGGGAGACAAGGTGGGAGCTGAGGGTGACCATGCACAGGCAGAGCCAGTGCCATCACCCACTGGGCACACTCACTCCTCTCCTGAACAAGGTGAGCAGGGGTGAGTTGACAGGAATAGGAGCTGATGACAGCTAAATGACAACCAGAAAAATGTGAAATGATGAGTCAGGTCCAAGATCAGCTGAGGAACAGGGCTGGGCAAAGACTTACCCACAGCATAGCTGAGGAAGGACTGGGCAGAAGTGAGACTCCAGACCCCTGGGAAGAGGGCAGAGGTCCCAAATAAGGCTCATGAGTGAAATTAATGCTCACTGGCTACTCAGGGCCCTGACATTCACAAGGTCTTCCACATGGATTTGTTAACAATGTTGCAACATTATTTCCTGTTCATCCAGTTGATTTTTACAAGTTTGTGCTGAAGATTGACAGACCCTTGTGCAACTTGTTCCAGAGTTAAACCATGCTCGTAGCAAAGCTTTTTTTCTTATATTTAAATAAAAAACTCCGTCACCGCAGCCTGCAACTGCTGCTTCTTGTTCTTTCACTATCCTGTCTCTTCTAAAGCCCCCTTTCAATAGTGGAAGACTGCTCTTGGAGCCCACTGGAGCCTGCTATTCCCTAGCCTGAAGTACAGTTTGCTCTGCCTATCTTCATGTGCCACATACTCCAGCTCTCTCACCAAATGGTTTAGTAGTCCTCTGCAGTCTGCTGACAACCACCTGGCACAGGGCAGGGCCCAGCCTTTATAAAGGGCTTGAGATGTGACCTCACCAGTGTTAAGCAGAGGAAAACGGAGAAGGTAAAAGAAGGCTAAATGCATAGAGGACAAATGGAAAGAGATACTCCATTTCCTGAGCATCTCTCCCCCAATTGCCATTACCATCCCTAATCTGTTCCAGGTCATGTCATTTGTCCACAGAACCATGACAACCAGAGGAGACTTTTCTGGTTCATCAGTCTACAAACACACATCAAACTACATCTTGTTCACTTTTCAAGATGGCCATAACAGCCAGTATGTCTATGTATGGCTTCTTTGTGACCTTTGTATATAAAAACCTCTAACATCTTCTACTTTCATGCATCCAGACACCATTGGCTTATTGTATATGCAGCTGTAATTTACTGATAACATTTATTGATCATCTATTAATTCTACATGAAGTATTTATAAATGCATCCTTCATATAAAGTATGATTCACTCATCTACAAAAATGTATTGTTTGTGCAGTTATATTACATAAAAGAGATCTTTATTATTAACAGAATGAAATTACTGTATCCTGTAAAAATTATTCATGATTATGAAGATGGAGAAACTGTGCTGACATGTTTAATAGTACTAGAAATTTGATAGTATGGCTATTATACTGTGTATATAATATATAGGTTTTTATGGCTGAACAGCATTTGGCTTCATTCTTTATTTAATAGCTATTTTCCTCCACCATATTGTTCTAACTTCTATAATTCCCTATAAATTATGCTACCCACTCATTAATTAATTGTCCTACTTCATTAAAGAAAAAAAATATAGCCATACATATATGTAACAGTAAAATATCCAGGAGAAAAATTCAACAGATAGATACATCTAGACAATTTGTACTGAAAACTATTTAAATGACCACTTTGTAGTGTAAAGCAACTGTGAATGGGAATTGTGAAATGTATGAACATGCAAAAAAAAAGCACATAGTTAAAAAAATTTCTAAGTTCAGTGAGAAAACTGCCTTTTCACTCCTAAAAGATTTTAAGACCTGATACTCATCAGATATTAAATACTGTATTTCTTCTAACTTCCCATACTTGACTTAATGGCAGGCTGATTCGTACAACTAGGCAACCTTGCACAACATCCATTAATGTTACATAGTTTGACTCAGAATCTCTATTCTACACTTTTTTCCAGGACTTCAGCTTTGCCTACAAGGTTACCTTGCAGTAAGAATATTCATTATAGTCATGCCACACTAATGGGGATGTTTCATCCATGTTCAATGTGCTGACTTTTACTTCAGCAGGATGCATTGTTTCTATACAGACAACAGCATTTATTTTGAATGTCATGATCAACTCCCATTTCAAACACCATGTGTTGAGGGACAGCTTCTAAGATGATTTGAAGGACACTTAACAGAGGCTAGTTAAGGGGGAAGTCAGTGTAATTCTGAGTATGAAGTCAAAATTTTAAAGTGTCAGGATTTGTTTCCAGATATCACTTATAATTGCATCAAAGTATAATCCTGATATAATTTTTCATACTCTTTCAAAAGAGTCTTCTGTTCTGCAACAACAGTGTCTAAGAGCAGGATGCAACTTGTACCTTCTGTTTTCAATATGTCACCAGCAGATGACTGCACCTTTGAGGGCCAGATACAGCTGCTGCTGCTGGTTTAGCTCAGTTGTTTAGAGCATGGTGCTAATAACATCAAGGTTGTGAGTTCAATCCCTGTATGGACCATTCACTTAAGAGTTGGACTCAATCATCCTTGTGAGACCTTTCTACCTCAGATTAATCTGTAACTCCTATATTGTAACTGTAGTGTCAGAGATGGACAACTGTGGGAGCATCGGGTGGAGCAGGTACATTCTGTGCAAAGCTGTTCCCAGACTGTGAAACACACTGACAGGTACATTTGGTACAGTAGCTCTAATGTAACCAGAAAGAAGATCATGCCATGGTTATTGCCCACACCATGGTTATCAGTTTGATGCAGGAAAGCATAATTTGGAAAGCCTACAAGTATACACTTACCAAAGAAAGAGATTTGTCTTCTTTGACAAATTTAACTCAAAAGACTTACACCTACCAACACAACACAACTATGATATAAGCAGACTAGATAAGTAAACCAATAGTTTTGATGTAAATACAGTTCTAATGTCAACACACACAAAAAAATAATTATATTAATTGACATCACAGGAGCCCAAGTCAGATAAAAGGAAGGTAAAATCAAGTTGCCTAATGACAACTGGACCAACAATCTCTACTTAACACTCTATATTCAATATTCTCATGAATTCTAAAGTTTTCTAATCTAATTGCTACAGTGTGCCAAAATCTAGTTAATTTGTATTTTATCTCCGAGAGATGTACTAGCCTCAGAGCCACAGTTAAAGAAGCTTTCATGATTACTTAATGAATTTAATTATGTACTCTTTTTTAAAAAAAAGTTCTCTATTTAGAGAAATGTATGGTGGGTTGTTAACAGGTAAGAAATTATGAAACTCCTTGTGCACTGTGTTTTGGGAATGTTTTCAGGCATTACAAATAAGAGATAATTTTTAAATACATCAGCAATGCACACCATTCTGGTTCTATGGATCAGATAAAATTATCCTCACAGCATTATAGTATTGAACTACTCCTACAGCAAGTACTACATGAACATCACCACACTGACAAAGAGCTAATGTATACTTTCATTTCTACAAAGTTTACATTACAGTATGACTGTTCTCAAAATGTTTTCAAGCATCAGAATTCAATGTATAAAGTCTGGATTTGACTGAAAATCCATCTAAAGATCAATGTTTCTTCTGTATTTCTGATACTTGCCTCCAGTCTCTCCCTTCCCTGCAGAGCTTGTGCTCTTTTCTCTGGACCATTTACTATCTGCCAGTATCCTCTACAGTTCCACCCTTCCAATCAACTTTAGAAGTTAAAGATGACCACAAATTGTGTCTAGCAGTTTGGGACAAGAAAGCCAGGAATATATGGGAAGAGTGTAACAGGAAAGAAGACAGACTGCAACAGAGCAGCAAGTTGAAAACTTCAAGCTAAAGAAAGCTTTACAGGTGTTTATTGGTTAAATCTGAAACCTCTTAAGCTCCAGTACTCAAGAAAAACTTCATCTGATCAGCTGCAATTAAAAAAAAAAAAAAAAAAAAAAAGCTCCTTTTCAGAAAATTTTTAAGACAAATAGTGAACACATATTTCAGTTTACTGGAAACAAAATGTGTTAGAAATAAAAAAGGAAGCATGCTTTCAAAGTTTTCTTCTTGAATAACAACAAACTTAAATCTTTAAAATTGCTCAGCAGAAGCAGGCTGATACGTAATGGAGTCAAAAAGACTAGTACAAGAACACTGAGGCTATAGATAGTTTGAAATTCCTATACCATTTCTCCTCAGCTGGGAAAAAATAACTTTCATTTTAAGAAACAAAATTACAGAGACCTTGAGAACTCCAATGCAAAGAAGTTTATTTGTGCTGATTATGTGGTGCATAATTTACTGTGTCAGATCTTAACAACATTCCATCTATCCGGGATTAGCAAATGTCAAGAGCTGAATTTCCACCGTAATTTCAGAAATCCAAACATTTTTGCCTCAGTTAGATCTCTTTTTGTTCCTCTGTCATGGTTTAACCCCAGCCAGCAAGAAAGTACCACGCAAGTGCCACTTGCTCATTCCCCACCCCAGTGGAGAGGAGAATCAAAAAAAGTCAATCTTATGGTTTGAAATAAGAACCATGTAATCATTGAAACAAAATAAAATATAATAGTGACAATAATACTAGAAACAATAATAATAATTGTAATGAAAAAGAGAAAGAATAAGAAAACCCAAGAAAAACAAGTGATGCACAGTACAGTTGCTCACCACCCACTGACTGATGCCCAGCTCGCCCCCAGGCAATGATTGTTGGCTCTTGGGCAACTCTCCCAGTTTATATACTGGGCGTGATACTCTGTGGTATGGAATATCCCTTTGACAAGTTCAGGTCAGCTCTCCTGGCCCTGCTTCTTCCCAGCTTTTTGTGCACCTTCTCATTGGCAGAGCATGGAAAACTGAAAAATCCTTAATTTAGAGTAAGCACTACTTAGCAACAACTGAAACATCAGTGTGTTATCAACATCATTCTCAAAAAAAAAAAAATTCAAAACACAGCGCTGTACCAGCTAATAGGAAAAAAACACAACTATCCCAGCCAAAACCAGGACATCCTCAAGTGAAATATAGAGGTAGGAAACATCTTTTACTTGCCATGAAAAGAATTCCCAGCAAATCTAAAACCTTTCTGTTTGGAGCTACTGGGGAAAGGATGCATTGTGAACAAAAAGCCAAGTGGCAAGAAAGCAGTGTTTCCAGTTATTCACATCTTTCATATACGTCATAACAAATTCTGTGCCAGGCGGCCCAAACTGAAATCAGGAGTCTGAGCTACCAGCTACAGTGCAAATATTTGTATTCTAATGTTCAGAAAAGAGTAATGCAATAATTTCATGGTGGCAGCTGAATGAGATTGATGCCTAAAATCCTGCAAAATACTTTCAAAACAACTAGTGGACATAGATAAAGTAGCTCCTCTAACAGAAGCTTCTAAGGTGCACAACAAAAGGACACGCACTCACATCAGGCAGATGTTACAGTTTTTATAACTTTCAGTAATTAACCTATTTGATATCTATAGCCAACCCATCGTACCATTTTCCCCTGGTGCCCACCCTCAGAACTCCTCAGAACTGCCCCTTGGAGCCCCTTCGAGGGGTCTGAGATGACTCCTGTTTTGACTACAAGCTATCTTATTGTCTTGGAGTTCTCGCAGGTGTTCCTCAAAACAATGTGTCCTTGATAACGTGTGTCTAACAGAAGTTCAGGAACGTGTAAGAAAGTGCTCAGTTACTTCTAAATACGACCTAAAATGTGAGAAGCTTAGGAAAACTTATTTAACTTCTATAACTCTATGAAAATCTACAAAATATACACTAAAATTCTTAGGCATCAACAGTTTCAGAAACCATTACACCTATGGATCACCTAAGGGCAGTCCTGGCTTACAGCTGAAAACTGTCCATCAGCACTTGCAGTAGCAGGTCCCTTTCCAGCACCTCCTGCTCTTCCATATAGCTGCAGCAGAGCTGACTTGCTGTAAACAGAAGCTGAAATTGTTCCTCAGAGAAGGCCCAACATACTGGACAAACTTTAGATGATCCACCATGAAATGCTGAAGTTTTTAGAGTACACAGCTTCTAATCATATCACAAATTATAGTAATTTTTCTACCACTTCATGTGATAGAGGTGTGACTGGGACTGTCCTGAATTTCAGGTTCAATGGGACTAAAACAGTAATTTATCTGGCAACCATGTTGCTAGTACTTTGAAGTAACTAGGAGAAACAGCTTAAGTTGGAATGAACCGGATGATGGGTGTGTGATTTACAAGGGGATCTGTATCTCAGATTTCAAGGGAGAATGTTTTCCAGGCAAAAGTGATTACTTCAGTTATTCAAAAGGAAATATAACACGTTATCCTCTGTTATAAGATATTTATATATGAACTAAGTTGTTCTGCACTTGAAAATTATGGTTTCATTGCCTGAGAGATACACTTGACTGAAGCTGGAAATGAAAATAGGTTTTTTGCCTCAGTTTCTTTCTAAATGTCACTGCATAATGTGATCTGCTATATGCTACCAAGAGTGTACACCACAGTCACAAACTTGCTTTTTTAAGTACCATCTGGAATGCATGTGTCTGAGCAGAGCCTGAGAAGACATTCAGCAAAGTACGGAGTGCTGCATACAAATCAGTGCTTCTGGCAGGTCTTGAGAATAAAGAAAAAAAAAAAAATTGGGGCAGGAAGATGAGTTACATTGCCTGTCTCAGGCTAGGGCATTCAGGGCACTTTCCAATCTCAGTGGAAAAAAACCCAAAACAGTAAATGAACATTAGTAATGGAGAATTTTTTTTTTTTTTTTTTTTTAAGGAATTGGTCTTCCTGAGGACCAAAGTGCAAAAGGTTGAAAAATATTTGATTTAATCACCAACATTTGAAGGAGCTATGCAATAATTTAATATATTATTAATGGAGAAGAAGCTAAATTTTGTTCTTTAAAACTGATAGGTCAGTGAATGGAATTCCATGGACATGAGTTGTGACACACACTGTATTTGATCTTTGTTATTTACTGTACTATAATTGCTTTAATTCTTAGAGGAATATCTGAAAATTATGCTGAAGTTTAAATATCAACTTGTTTATGCAGTGCATTCATTTCCACAGTAAAAATGAAATGTTTTTAATATTGGGCAATTAACCTTAGTTTTAGATCATGCAAATTAATAGTCTTGATTTTAATTTTGGTAGAAAGAAGCAATTTTTTTTAGATGAAGAAAAATATTTAACTGACACTGGAAAAATTAACTCATATTAAATTAGACTGGCATTATTTTAGAATACATTCAAGAACAAATTAGAAGACAAGCTTACAGACTGATATTTGCAGTAGTCACATACTGCCATGAGAAGCAGATGTGATAACAATTCAAATCCTTCAGATTTAAACTGAGCCAAATTTAGACTATAAACTCTTTGGGATTTGCATACACTTGCTTCTTTGAAGTATGTACTTTTAAAGCCCTATGTTAACAAAGCATGGAAAGACTAAAGACTAAACTTGTGAAAAATTGCAAACTCTCTTTACAGAGAGTCATCTGGAAAGGACTGGACCTATGTATTAGCTTTACGCTTTTAATTACCTGGTAGGTATTACCAAAAACTTAATTATAACTCTATATTTTGTTTTCAAAAAGGACATCTTTTAGAGGCAAAATTGCTTTGTCAAACAGTATAGAGCATGCGAAAAACAAGTAGATCCATTTTTTTATATTTTTCTTTAAAAAATGGTCAATTACTAAGGAATTGGTAGTGACAATCAAAGAAAAAAGAATCATAATTCCATCCCTTCAATAATTTCTGCTATCATTCAGTGGTAATGGGATGTATGGCTTCTAGACAGGCAACTAGCACATGCTGGCCCATGCTAGCTAGAGAGGCGATTTTGGCCAAAAGCCACTAATACTCAGGGTCTGCTGAGACAGAGAAAGAAGGATTTCACGCTAAAATGCATGGAACCCAGATAAGCAGGGCAAGAGCCAAAGCAAGGCCGTGCTATAGATGTTCCAGCAGTAATCTGGGTCAGGGTATGAAGAGTTGAGGTTTCTGACTCACACCATTGTGCTACTATTTTACCTGGTGTGGTTTTTTTCCCCATACTGAGTGGCTGTTTTCCTATAGCAGCAAATGATGCATCTTTGCTGGTCCACGCTTTTGGTGGACGATGCAATCTAGTGTATGAGCTCTGTTAAACTAACTGAAGTGTCTCATCAGTGGTCCAATGGCCGATAGTCTGGACACTCTCTGGTTCTAGACCTGGACCTCTAACTCATTTTGTATGGAGATACTGGAGAGTGGTGATTGTGAGAAAAATCTTCAGTGATACAGCTGATGTTTTCTTGCAGAGGAAAGAAATGTTACTATACATAGCAGAAATCCATGCGGGACATACAGAGAATTAGTGTTTATTCTGAATAAAGGTTCTAGTGAGACATTATGAACAAAAATGAATGCTGAAATCCTCAGAATTGAATCTAAAGAGAGAGAATCAGGAGACTGATCCCGAAAGTTTTGACATATTACTTGCTGATGTTACCATCCACTAAGACATATTGAGTGTCACAAATAGCAGTAATACTTCTTAAACATGATTTTCTTGGCATTCTGACGTTACCTTTGCAAACTGATGCTCCAGTGCACAAGAGGTTTCATTTCAGAGAGGTTACTTTAATACGGTTTTTGTATTTTGTGTCTTGTTGAGCTGAAGGCTGTTTCGTGTTGATCCAGAATGTTATGTACTCATAACTTCAGATTTCATAGTGCCTCAGAGACACTAGAAAAATCCCTATTCCCAAAACCCATCTCTTTGTGCTCCCTTTCCATTAGTTTTACCCAGTCATCGACTCCTCTGAGTCCAGTTGTATCCACAATTCCCCCCGTTACATCCCAGGTGGCCACCGCAGGTTAGTAAATTAGGATCAAGAAAACCTTTTCGATTACTATGGAAATCAAATGAGTCCAAAGACTGTGGGCGGCGCGTGCCGCTGTTCCCCACAGCACAAACACCTCCAGCGCCCCAGAAAGGCTGCGGAGACCACACCGCCCTGGCGCGTCACCCCCTTAGGAGGAGAAGGCTGTAAAAAAAGAAAGAAAAGGGGGATGTTTGTTTCAAACCAGCGCTTGTTTAGTTTTAAACAGCCCGAAACCAACGCCCCCTCAGACCGCGCGCGCCGGAGACGCCCCCGCGCACGCGCAGATGGCCCCGCGCCCGCCAGGGCTCGGCGCATGCGCAGTGCGGGTGCCGCGCCGGGCCGGCCGGGCCGGGGGGATTTAACCGTAAACATCCTGCGGTTTGAACGGCGCGTTCGCGCGCAGGAAGCGCCGCGCCGCCATCTTGAGGGCTCCGACAGCGGCCCGGCCCGCGCCGCGTCGGCTCCGTTTCGGCTCGGCCCGGCAGGAGCAGCGAGCGGCCCCCGGGGCCGGAGCAGGGTAAGGAGCGGCGAGGGCCGGCCCGGTCGGTGCCGCCGCCCGGCGGGGCCCGGCCACAGCGCGGCTCTCGGGGCCGGCCCTCCGGCCGAGCCCTCCTGGCGGGGAGCGAGGCTGGGGCTGCCCGAGGGGGCCCTGCGCGGGGCCCGGTGTGCGCGGCCGGGCGGGCAGGGCCAGGCAGGGCCCGGGGGGGGCAGAACGGGCAGGGCAGGGCCCGGGGTGGGGAGCAGAACGGGCAGGGCAGGGCCCGGGCGTGGGGGGCAGAACGAGCAGGGCCCGAGGGCAGCGCGGCTCCGGCCGGCGCACCTGGAGCGGGCCCAGGCGGGCTCCGCAGGGACCTTCCCGCCCCCCGGGGGGGCTGCGACGGTGTGGGGAGGGGGAGAGGCGCAAAGTTTCATCTGCCAGTCTCTTGTTTCGTAGTGTAATTTACCTTCTGTCACGGATGAAGCAGGGTATTGAATGTTCTCTCAGTGATCGGTAATAACATGTGAACTACCGCCTGGGCACTGTGGCTGTTGAGCTGCGTGTAAAGGCCCCTATAAAAATGCCCGCCGCGTGAAGAACCAAGATCTTGCTCTTATGGACACTCTGTTATAAATTCGACTGCAATTGTTAAAATTTCTCTGATCCTGAATAGAAGGCCTTCTGCTCTTTAAATGTGAAACACTGCGTTGTGTTTTTATCAAAAGCAAAGGAAACTTTTTCACTGTGACTTACTGGCATGACACTGCTTCAGTGAAAATGGCTTTTTCTTAGATTTAGACACGTGAAGAAAATACTGTAAATTTGTAGAAGTTACCACTGAGGCCCACACTGTGTGAACGTGTGCAATAAGCAGGCTTTCCTTACTCTCTTGCTCAGTAAAACTCGTGTGTCATCAAAAAAGGGGGACATCAAAGCATGAGTAGGGCCAGGCTTGCATTTTATTTTGTGAAGGTTCATTTGTAAATATTTGACATTCTGAGAAACTTGGAAAGGTAAAGCCCACTGATCTAAAGTTTTAACTAGAGAGGAAGTAAGTGCGGTGGGGGGAATAAAAGGAGGAGCAAAAAGTTAGTGAGATCTACAATAAACTTACCTTGCTATACAAATTAATCGTGTCTTGCCACCAGGGTTGCTCATGTCTTGGCATTTCCCACAAAAATGAGAGCAGTTGCTTGTTGCTACATCAGTTTAGCTTCTTAGAGACAAAATGTTAAAAAGTTAATTTTTTACATTTTGGGTCTTTGGGTGAACAGTATAGAGGAGTAACTGCTACAAAAGGCAGAGTAAAGTAAGGAATTCTATTCTTCTGTTTAACTTGTGTACCTTTAAGGAGTGTGTTAATACCTGGTTTCTGTAAGTTTATTGACATGACTTGGAACTGGAATTGCATGAAACGGGTTGTGATAATTAAGGGTCACCTTAAATTAAAAAGATTTCTTTTTCACTGGTTGAGTGAACATTCTGAATGGAGGGGCAAGGGCAGGATACCTGCTGAGGCTTAGGTATGAATGTGGAATTGGGGGAGGAGGGGAACAGTGTTCATAGGGTTCAGTAATCTCCAACTCTGTACAGTACTTGTGAGTTATCTGCCTTTTGAATGAGTAACTTTAGTGGGGTACTGGTTCTATCTGATTATATAGGTATGTAGTATATTGTAATTGGAGAACAGTGAATGTAGTTCCTGTAACGGAGTGGTGTGGTTTGAGTAATTAGTTAACCTGGTAGTGCAACCTCAGCCCTAGAATTTTTAAAAAAATATTGATGGAAAAACCAAGACCTGGAGACAAATGGAAAAGGCTCTGTGCATTTTTCAAATGTGTGTCAAGTCAAACTAGTTCAATTTAATCTTTTTCAATAACTGATTTGTAGACATAAGAAATTGAGGTGACTTGTCACTGAACTTCAGTAAAGCTGCAGGTGCCACAAACAAATGTATTAAAATTCAGAACAATGTGTATTAAGGAGATGATTATAAAGGTGGTTGAGGGAAAGAGATCAAATAAGGTAGTGGTGAAAACAGGCATGGAGCTGTAAGGTGGCATTAGTGGAGTTTGTGATGAATTTTTTTCAGTGGCAGCAGGTGTTCACTGTGCTACTGAAACCTGTGAGAGAGACAGCACTAGTGAGTGCCCACAGCAGGGAAGTTCAGTCATGTAAGAAGGACTGTATAGTGAAGGGTTCTGAGTTAAAACTGAAGAATTCAAAGTACAGTTGCAGGGTCAGGGTGGCTCCTTTGAACTTTTGAAGTCTGGTAGGGCCAACTCAGACTGTTGCAGGTGCAAAGGGTGATCCCACCCTTCCCAAATCACACAGGTCTGCTTTGGCTTAGCAAAGCAGAAACAGTTCAGGAGGAAACTGTGTGTAGGGGGAAACCGGCAGAGAACAGAGATTGAAGGGTAGCATAAGGACAAATGAATTAAAATGCCTGGATGATTTCTTAAACTATAGTATGGAATTTGTTTACTCATCTGTGTATGACTGCAGTTTTGGAGTAGGCTTACAACAGGAACAAAAGTGACTGACTGTAAAAAAAGCTGAAGACTGAACTTTACTTACGGAGTAGTGTGTGTGTATACATAATCTAACCTCTGGAAAGCAGAAGACAAGTGGATTTAATGGGCTAAAGTGGACCATGGTCAAATTAAAATGCTGTGAATATTCTGTCATCTGCAGTATTATTGTCAACTGTTAGTTCATTAAGCACCTTTCTGAGTGCCTTGAAGGATCGGACTAACTATGCCAGCATGCTTTTCAGAGTTTAGATAGTCAGCCATTCTGATACGCAGAAGGACTTTAAGATTTATAGTATGTTGAGGGTTAAGATGAGGTTCACAGTTGGCATCTACCAAATTTTTTTGTTGCTACTTTGGAAGGCTCAATTACCAGAGTGCTACCAGTATTATATTAGTTTTGCTTTACATGTTCACTTATTTTGTGTATAGAAACACAGCCTTTTTTACACTTCTTTTTAAAATGTGCAGTTGTTGACCAATTCAGGCAGAAGAAACTGAAGACAATTGTGGCACATTGAAGCAAATTCAAAGTTAATTAAAGTTTCAAGTATTTTAAAAGCTCGACTTGGCAAGCTCAGGATTTGGTCTTGTGTGAGTACGTATTTTTGCCTCAGAGGAGTGCAAGCAAAACAGAAAAAAACGTAACTCCTTAGAGCAAGTTTTAGGGTCCTGGTTCATATCCAGTCAATTTCAAAAACTGACAGTTATATTTTACCTTTCAAGCTTTTTAAGAGCCATCAGCTACCCTTTTGTCGAACAGCCAATGACATATGTTCAATGTGTCTGCATGAGCACTGTGCCACTTGAAGAAACTCTTGGTTCTTTTAACATTTCATCCCAGTCTCAAATTATGCCAGAAAATCTACTTCTCGTGGTATGCCACTGCATCAGCATACTGTCCTATGAATTAAAGATCAGATGAAAAGCCTGAAATACAGAAACAGAGTATCTGAAAAGAAAGAAGAAAATGTGGAGGAAGTGGGAGCAGCCATTGGGGCCAGTTGTGCTGAGGCACTAAACATCAGCAGCTGAGCTGCTGCAGTTCAGAACTGTGAAGGTGGGCTTTGTACAGGTGCTGTAACCCAGATGTTGCCATACAGAGCAGCGCATCTGTGGCGATTTGGAAGTGGCAGAGACTCATATTGTGACAGGAAATTAGTGCCTTAGAGAACCGAAGTATAATTTTTTAATAACAGTTCAGGTTGAAACACTTGAAAAGTATCTGTAGTGTGATTGTCACTGTTTCTCTTCGTGTATTTTACTGTGGCAAGACTTCAATAACCATTGAAGAGAAACATATTTAAAGTGATGGGCAACTTGGACAGAAACAATTTATCTAAACAGTGCTTCTCATTTAACGGGAAAACTTAAATATCAGGGTTACAGTTAACTGTATGTCTGAAGTTTTGTGGAACCTGTGCTACATATTTTAGTAGTTGTGCCAAATTCAACTAGTCAAAGTACGTTCTTTTGCAACTGTTCAACGATTTTAATGTACTAATAGAAGTGGGTTTGTTAACTATATGTTTGTGTTTTCCCCTATTCCTCATGTTCAGGGGTAATTTACAGGCTTACTGTGACCAGAGCACTGCATGGTTGTGGTAGCAACTCAAGATACCAAAATGCTGTGCTGTGAAGTTGCATCTCTGCATACACAAAAATACTGAGGCCTTTGAAAATGTACCAGGGATTGAATTGTTGGCTGGCCTTTGAGACAGTGTGATGTCTTTCAAAAACCACTGGGGAAATAAAAAGTAGAATACTTTCCTTTAGATAATGTTTATTGATCAAGAAGACTTCGAAAATTTATTTCACTGTGTTTTCTGGAAAAGCTTGCATGTGTCCAGCACTGTGCAGTGCTGTCCTTAGCCCACACACAATCTCAACAAATAAAAATGACATTTTAACTTTCTGTCTATTTACAGTTTCATTATCACTCAAAGCTGTTAATCTCAATCCTTAGAATGGTTTTAATCCTGTATACTGAGTTAATTAGAGCTGAAGCTGAACATTGGCTTTACTTCCTTTAAATCCTTTCCACTGTGCTCATTCTTGGTTATGGAATTGGTGTCTGGTCTGTCATTGAGAGAGAGCTTGACTTTTAGTTCTGCTATGCAAATAATTCTTCTCTGTTTAATGCAGCCGAAACTCAAGGTTTTCATCTTGTGTGTTAACAATACCTATGAGTGGTGTTACAAGTATGGAATAGGGTTCTGCTACAAGGATAATTTTCCCTATCCTTTTATATTCCTTGAAATCTCTTAAATTAAAACAAACAAAACCCCACACAAATGCAAAATGGAAAAAAAAAATAGTTGTTGGCCTTGACTTTGAGATCTACAATTTTTCAGTTTTTACTCAGAAGTCTAGAGGCTGGCATTGCTTCCACTGTATCAGTAATGCTGGTGCTTCTCTTGCCCCTATACTTACTTTTCTAGCAGTCACAGCTGTGACTTGCTGTGCTTCCTCTGGCAGTTTTTCTGTAGGCATGGAGGAGGTAAAAACTGAAATGCGTTTGTTACATATTTTCTGTTGTCTTTTTATTCACTTTCTCTGTTTATGGAAATTGCTATAAAAATTATTTGTGAGGAATCTTTCACTTCTTTAAAGCAGATTTTTTTCCCTTAACTTGTAGTTGAATCATGGGCTTACATCATGCATGGAATTGTCATGTTTAGATCAGAAGGCATTGTGCTGTTCTGCTTCCCCATGGTTTGATGTGTTGGCTGGCACCAGCCACAAAAAGGTAGTTACTAGGTAAATAGATAAAAGGAAGTCTGTTTTTTTTCTGGTCAAGAAGAAAGAAAATGGAATCTTAAGGAACTTTGGAATAAAGCAGTCAGTTTTCTCACCATTTTTATCAACATCTGAAAAAAAAAAAAAGAAACAGAAAGCAGTCTGTTCAGAAATGAAGACATAATTGTGCTTTCTGTTTAAGAAAATATAGTGAAGTCAAAAAGTTTAGGGTTGTGTATTTTATAATAGTGAATATTTTACTGAAACAATGTAGAATATATACTGGTGTAGTATAGTGCAGTAGTAGCTAATGAATTAAGAGTAGGAAGACATGGAAGTGGTAGAAAACTACTGTAGACTGAAAACTGAGATGTGTTTCTTTGCATTATGAGAATAATTTGGTATCATTACTATAAAGTTTAATATATTCAAGACTTTTATTGAGGGATGGCAGACATTTTTAAATTGTGTAAATGCTGTTGGTTGCTGTTCTTTCTGCTTTATAATTCCTCTGTAATAAATATAAATATATGCTATTGCATGAACACCACTTATAAGTGGTTGGCTTCTTAAATATTTTAAACAAATAGTCTGACCATAGTGGTTGAAAAGCAAACACGTACACTACTTCTGAGGATAAGGGGAGTGTTTACAAGGATGTTCCTCATAAAATAAAAAATCGAGAAAAAAATATTTGTCTTTCTCTTTACAGGTTTGCACTTTGTTTTAGACATCTGGGACCATGTTCTATGCCCACTTTGTCCTGAGCAAGCGTGGGCCGCTGGCCAAAATCTGGCTGGCGGCCCACTGGGATAAGAAGCTGACCAAAGCCCATGTTTTTGAATGTAATCTGGAGAGCAGTGTGGAGAGTATCATTTCCCCAAAGGTATTTATTTTACACTAATGTAATGTTCCCTTGTAGTGAAAACAATTGTATTTACAGGTGTAGGTTGGGTCAGTGAAGCAAATAAAGTTCTTAGTGTTGCTGTTTTAAAGGGTGGGAATGTCTCTTCGGATGTGAAATACTCTACTGGGAAACCAGAGGAAATTTTGAATAGTGTGATATTTTTAAATGTTTTTGGGTTTTTTTCCCTTTGCTGCTCTTGACAAGGAAATTGTTCATTGTAGAACAACTAGTGATATGGTTGTGACTTTTGTCACATCAGATGTCTGAATGTCTTACACAAAAAGCAACTATTTGAAAGAGAAAGAAAACTTATTTTTCTCTTCTATTTGGTTGATAAATATGTTAACAGTTTCTATAATGCATACAGAGAAAGTGCCAAGTATAAGCAAAAAATGTATAGTACAATCACAGAGATATTTACTATTTCAGAACAGTGATTTGCTTCATTGTCAACTCTGGAAGGATTGATAAACAAGATAATGTTCATAGACTCACTGGTGAGCTGTAGCATTCTTTTAGAGAAAGGAGAAATTAATAGGCACTCTTTCATATGTTTAACTTTGTGTAATATGTTCATTAGGTGAAATATTAGAAAGATGTTGTAGAAAATAAAAATTTTGAGTTCTTACGGTTTGAGGTTAAATCCTGTATGGCTTAATCTTTCTGTAAGACAATTGTTCCATGTACCCTTCAACACAAGTTTCATGCTCTTTCAGCCCAAAGTACTTAAGAAGAGTTCTTCCCTGCATTTTTTTTCCAGTTTTGTGTTCCCACAGTAGATACTTGATTACGTAGTAAAGTATTGAGATTAAAGAGGAAAAGAATTTAAAATTGTTTTAATGTGATAGTGCTTGTTTATGGGCACTCCATATCTTCCACTATTTCTCTCTGATTTTCTTTTTAACTGCAAGACAGAAGATGGAAAGCTGACAACCAACTGTTTATAACCAGATTTTATTTAATCAAATCATTATTTATGGCTGTCCAACTTTTTCTATTTTTCACTTTTTCCACAATTGAATTAACAAAGACCTTAGAAAAAAAGATGTAGTAAAAATGAGGTTTGTTCCTTCTTTTTTTTTCACTAGACAGAGCAATGTTTGGGAATTCCTGGAGTGAACTGCTGTTAATTTACTGATACTTGCCAGATCATCCGTAATATAAAGAGTATCATCTTGAATGTAAACTTTGCATGCTTTCTTTCTTCAGTTTTCTGCTGATCTTTATACTTGGTTTATGTATTTGATTTTACTGAAAAAACTCATGTAAATTGACTGAAATATCATTAAAGGGAAAAGTAAGGCTACGTCTAATTCACTCATTGTGCAATGTATTTTTAGGTGAAGATGGCACTTCGAACGTCAGGACATCTTTTACTAGGCGTTGTTAGAATCTACCACAGGAAAGCAAAATACCTTCTTGCAGACTGTAATGAGGCTTTCATTAAGATTAAGATGGCTTTTCGTCCAGGTATCTGTCTTTATCTAACACTCTGAAAAGTTATGTTCATAAATATATTTATTAAGAAGGCGTACAGTTCTTCCTTCTTATGTCTGTGGCATTACATAAAGTTATAGGAGAGGTTATTTTCTTTAGTGCACCTTCACACTGGCTGAGTTGCCTGCTGAAAAACATCTTTTAACTGAATTCTTAACAAAAACTTTTCCTATTAACGCTGATTCAGTAAACTCTCAGTTACGATTTCAGCTGTTGCTGGTGTGTGATGTTAAATTTAAATACACTGCATGGTTTTTACCTTCTGTCTGAAAAAGGCCAGTGTCTTACTGAATAGAAGCACAGAAGGGGCCTTGTTTCTATCAAGGGTAAGGATTGCTTTGCCGTGGGTTACAAGAGAAATGTATAAGTAAGCTGGTTTTTTACCACTTTGATGTTTTAGTTTCTAGAAATAATGTAAACTGTGCAAGAAAAATATTTTCCCTTTTGTATGTGTGCAACATAATTTCCCCCTCTATTGTTGCTTGCTCTAAGATTTTCCATGGAGATGGGGTTCCTAATTAATACCTGAATTTACTTTCCATGCAGCAGTTAATTACTTGGCTTACATACAGTTGATAATTTTCTTTAATTCTGGCCTGGGAAACTTTTTTCCAGCTGTAGCGTAGCTGTGGCAGGAATGCTGCTGGATGCTCACAGCTGCTGAATCATATTCTACCCTCTTAAATTTGTGAGTGCAACAGGTTTAAAAGCTGAACTTAATGGGAGATTTTTTGATTTTTATAAAGGCAACTCTTGAAAGCCAGTGCAGCAGTAACTTAATAAAAGTTAAGGTATTTGATGCCTTTATCTTGCTTTCTTGATCATTAGGTTGTAATTCAGGCATTCAGTGGCAATTTGACTGTTGACAATGTTTTGTTTACTATTGTGTTTAACTTATCTGGATGATAAGAACACATAAATTTGTCTTAATTTCACAAGGCAATTTGTTTTTTCAGTTTTCCCACTCCCAACAGCATACATGTAGAAGGTGAAGCACCTTAAAATCAAGGTGTATGAAAAGTGGCATGATGACCTGAAAAGAAGCTGAGACACTTGTCTTTGTTCTCAGTTTATCAGTTTTGTGGCTTCGGCATTGTCTTAATTCTGTCTGCTCTGAGAATCATTTACATATTTAATTTTAAACAGCCAACAGGTAAAATTACTGAATAGCCCTGAAAAGATGGACTAGAATTCTTCATTCCTAGCCAAGTACCACGATGAGTAAGCTACAGACTTGTGCTTTTTCCTGGCCTCTCTGAACGGTAGTTCTTTGATTATCCCTTGTGGAGGGGAGCACAGTGGGCAAAGTCTTTCTGAAGTGTCTGTACCTCAGAATTGCCTGTGGTGTATGTGTGGGTCAGAAGGCAAAACACAGAGCTCAAATCTTCTGCAAATTACAGAAGGAATTGAATCTGCATTTCCCATGCACTTTCAAGTGTCCTGAGCAATAAGACTTGGTATAAAAGAGACATACCAACTACTGGCACTGGTTTTGTGATGTCCAATCTGATAGTCATGCTCTCAGAACGCCTGCTGAATAACAGATTAAGCATCTCCAGAGGATAAAAAAAGGTATGCATGTGGTTTAGGTAATCCAGCTCTTTTATGTTCAGAATCCTAAGAGTTTGTGTAGCCAAGTAAAATCAGTACTGTTCTGTGACTTTTGGAGCTAATGGAACTGAATAAATGACCAAAGCAGTGGCAGAGTAGTCATACTGTGCTGCTGCTGTTTTACCCAAACTGAAGTGTAGAACTCAACAGCTCATATTGTGCATCATGATAAAATTACTTTGTAGCAGATACCTGTAGTGTTGTGATGACATGTGATGCCTGTGTTGACTGCACAGCTCAGCACAGTGCTACACAAACAATAGTGAGTGATTTGAGGTTTCCAGGGTTATACAAACAGTGCAAGGGCTTGAGGATATATATTTTGAATTTAGTCTGAATCTCACTACTAACATTATCTAAGGTTTCTTCATAGGTGTCTCAGCATCAGTTCAGTTCAACAAATTTAAAGACAAGAAGCTCATTCAGGGTGAACAATGCTAAAGGCACAGGATAAAATGCTGTCCTTGTAAGGAATGGGAACTCATATCTGGGTGTTCTTCTCTGCAGGGGTTGTTGATTTGCCCGAGGAAAACAGAGAGGCTGCTTACAATGCTATTACCTTACCTGAAGAATTTCATGATTTTGACCAACCACTTCCTGATCTAGAGTAAGCTTGGGTTTTTTTATTTCCATGCAAATAATATTTGGGTTTAATTGAGGAGAACCTGGTTTTAAACAACTAACTCATTGCTAAATGTAAGAAAAAGAGTCTGTACTTAACTTGTATTCTTAAGTCTTTTAATATGCTAAGCAAGCATGCAATTGTCTTTGTATTGATTTTAATTTCATATTTTAATTTTAACCAGTTTAAGCTGTTCTTACAGAGGCTTTTGAAAAACTCATATATCTATGATCACTTTCCTTTTTCTTCTTTGCAAGGCAATCTACATCACGTAAGTTCTCAGGTTATAGACAAGATCAGTTTTATGGAAATATTCCTGTTGACTTTCTATAGTGACACTTTTTTAATTCTTAGAACTTCTGATTACTAATGGGTTACTTGTAAGCATAACAGTTATACAACCTGAATAGTTCTTGATCTTGAAAAAATTGATGTTACCCTTTTGGATTGTTCATAACGGAATTTCTAAGATACAGTTTACTCAGTATTCTATTTAGTTTATATTCAAATTAGAGTATATACTAATTTGAAACTGCATAAAAATTCTGTGTTCTTCCAAGAAATATACCTTAATACACAACAAAGAGTGTGGTTCTAAATATGTTTTTGATAAAATATTAATAGCTTTTGAAGTTGAAAGGAGGAAGTCTTTTCTTGATTATTAATTTGGCGATTAAAATTAGTAACCCAAATATAGCAAGGAGTGTAAGAGATTTCTGATGCATTTCCAGAAGCTACCATAATTTGGATGATAAGTTTGACCCATTAATGAATGGGCTTACTGTTCTAAGTAGTGTTTTCTCTTCAGTGTTCACTATCAGTTTTTTCAATAATTGACTGAAGTGTAAAATGTACCTTTTATGAACTAATGTCACATTTCTTTAAGCAGGCTTTATCTGTTGGGTTCTTTTAATGGAGATTTTTAATAATTGCCTTCTGTTTATTCAAGTGATATTGATGTGGCCCAGCAGTTCAGTTTGAACCAGAGTAGAGTGGAAGAAATTACAATGAGAGAAGAAGTAGGCAACATCAGTATCCTGCAGGATAATGACTTTGGTAATGATCTCATGCATTATTATGTGTTACTAGCTAATTTTGGTAACTGAGATATGATTTTGCAACTACTATGGAATGCTTACTAAACATAAAATAGATTAGCTCAAACATGCTGTGTTCTTGTACATTGAATTTTTAGTTTGTGTGTATCAGTCTTTCCATAAAGTCTGTCCTCTAATGCTCAGCAGACTTCTAGCTGCTTAGAATAGGCATAAAGAAAAGCTGAAAAATACTCAGTCAGGTTAATTAGTGAAGTACTATGTCAATTATAATTTTCAAATGATGTGAATATGAAGCCAGTTGTTGTTTTAAATCATAAGCATGTTCTCAGTCAGAAACTTAGATTTCTAAGGCTGAAGCAGTTGGTGCAGATGAGTTTACTACTGTTGCTACCTTTTTAAGGACTTTTCTAAAATCTAAATCAAAGCCTAAAGACGGTTGTATTTTAATATCTAGTTCCCAGCATACAGTATTATAATCTGTAATTTAGTAATTTTTTTGAAAGAATAATCTATGAATTGATGGTGGTGTTGATTTGGTATTGGCTTGCTCCTTGTACTTGAAGCCCAGCCTTGGAGTATGAGGTACAACATTTTTGAATTCCATTGAATTCTTTGGTTTCTGTGCAACTAAAAATTAGTAGCATCTTGCTAATATCAATTCAAATAAGTAAAATGAAATGCTTTGAAGAGGAGATAGTTATTTTTATAATTGTTTAAACAGTACTTCTGCTATGGTATTGCTGGGCATAATTTCTTATATTTTGTCATTAACTTTGCAATTAAGCTTAGTTTGGTCTTATGTGGGCCTCTGTTGATCAGTTAGCTGGGTCTCTTGTGTCTTGATTCTTCAGCATTTATGGCAGTGAGATTGTATTCTTGCAGGTGACTTTGGGATGGATGACCGTGAGATGATGAGAGAAGGTAGTGCATTTGAGGATGACATGCTAGTGAGCACCAGTGCTTCCAATCTCTTACTGGAACCTGAACAGAGCACCAGTCACCTCAATGAGAAGTCTAATCACCTGGAGTATGAAGACCAATACAAAGATGATAATTTTGGAGAAGGAAATGATGGTGGAATATTAGGTAAGTTTGAGAAATTTGTTTTTCCTCTGTCTGATCTTCTGCATTAATAAGTTCGTGGGTGAGTAGGGGGAAGTTGTTTTCTTTGTAGCGAAGATCCCTCTCAAAGTTATTCTGTCAGATGTGCAATTCTGGTTTGTGAGTGCTACAGCTGTGTAGATGATGCACAACCTCTTAAGCGTTGACATATTTCAAATGAAGTTCTAAGAAACTCAGTAAATTGCAAATATGTGGCAAGTGTATTGTAATAAAAGTTGTCTGTAAGCTTAAAAATTTGAGCTGACATGCACCTTGAAAAAGCACAGCATTGATGTTTTCTAACATTTGCACTGTCTTTATCTGTGTTGTAATAAATTTGTCTGTACTTTATATATTTGTCCTTACTAATTTCATGAATTTGTGGATGCAAAACTGATTCTTTCATATGGTTGCTTCAGATGACAAACTTCTCAGTAATAATGATGGTGGTATTTTTGATGACCCACCTGCACTCTCAGAAAGTGGAGTAATGATGCCAGAGCAACCTCCCCACGATGATATGGATGATGACGATAATGTATCAAGTGAGTATGATCTAGGGCTAGATCTAGAAATACTCTTCAACTAATTTAATTTTTATTCTAATTCCTTAAAAACATTAAGCTCAGAAATATGAAATGTGGTAAACCACTTGAAGCTGTGGAGGAGGGGAGGGGTAGGGTAACACAGTTTCTCAGTGTTTTGAAATAATGCAAGGTGCTTGTTGCAATTGGCAGTGGGTGGACCAGACAGCCCGGACTCAGTAGATCCAGTTGAACCATTACCAACTATGACTGATCAGACAACACTTGTTCCCAATGAAGAGGAAGCTTTTGCTCTGGAGCCTATTGACATAACTGGTGAGTAAGCTATCTGGGAATATTTCACTTGGGTTGTCAGAGATTACCTTAGCTTGATGGAGTGGAAATGAATGTCTAGTACTGCTGCTGATTCTGCTTCTCAGCTGGAAGAGAAACCAGGGACCAAGTGCTGAATTCCTTTTATTCTAACATTAGCTTTCCAGTACTTTCCAGGTAGGTAGCTTACATGGATGGTCTTAGGGAATACTAGTTTCTGCAGTCAGTAATGTAGCAGCATGATACTGTACCTTTTGGTAAACATGCTAGTTAAAATGCACTGAATTGAAATAGAACTCATCATGTCTTTAATTCTAATGTGCTATCTATAGTGCAGCACAGTTCTTGAGATGCTGTGTTTGAAGGCCGGGAGTGACTGCTTACACTGAGAATGAGTGCTCTCCTAGTGATTTGTAGCTTTAATGAATTGTTAAGTTCAGGAGATGTGTCGTTGTATTTGAATTTCTACTAAATTTGAATTTCTACTAGAGGTAATTTCCTTTTCTTTTTCTTTAATGCAAGAAACTTTCTTATTTTAACCAATACTGTATTTGGCTGATTATAAATAGATCCCTGCTTTATTAAAAAATTAAGATCTGGAAAGAAAGTAGCTTGTCCTGTGTTTTCAGACTGAGCTCCAGGCCCTGATTCCCTGCTTGGCCAGTCAGAGAGCCCTGGCACTGCCCTCTCGTGGCAGGCTGGCAGCAGGGGTCCAGCTGATCTGCTGGGACCAGCAAAGACAGCATTTACCAGAGCTTCAGGGTCTGCTGCAGAGTGCCAGGCTGTAAGCAGTGTACAGTAAAGTCATCCTAGAGCAGGGTGAGAGTTACAGGTAAGGTAACTACCCACATTAACTCCACCAAAGCTCAGGTAGGGCTTAGAGGAAAAACTTGGTGTGATATTTTCACTCTGTGATTAGAATTATAGAATGGCTGGGTTTGAAGGTCAGCCAGTTCCAATCTCTCTGCCATGGGCAGGGCTACCTTTCATTTGACCAGGTTACTCAGAGCCCCATCCAACCTGGTCTTGAACACTTCCAGGGACCGGGCATCCACAGCTTCTCTGGGCCATCTGTTCCAGTGCCTCACCATCCTCACAGTAAAGAATTTGTTCCTAATATCTAATCTAGGCCTACTCTGTCGGTTTAAAGCCATTCCCTCTTGTCCTGTCACTACATGCTCTTGTAAAAAGTCTCCATCTTTCTAGTAGCTCTCTTCAGGTGCTGGAAGGCTGCAATTATGTCACACTGCAGCCTTCTCTGTTTCCAGGCTGAACAATTCCAATCCTTTAGGTGCTCTGTCTCTCTATTCAATATGGTGGCCAGGGTTTGCACCAGCCTAACAAGCAAGCCATGGGGGAGGGAGTCACGTGCAGATAAGGACACTGAGGCTGAGGTAGATTCAGTAAAACTAGGAGTCTACAAAAAAGAATTTGTAGGTTATGGGACAGCATTCCTAGTATTTGATCTTTCACGCTACTTAGAGCTTTTCAGTCCTTTTCCCAAAGCTAACATTGCCTTAGATTCTTTAGGCAGCTTTGTACGTGGGCAAATAAGATCTATAGAGAACCTGCAAGATTTTTTTGTGATGTGGTATCTAAGCTAACCTTCATTACTTGCTAAAAATCTCAACAGTCAAGGAAACCAAAGCAAAGAGGAAGAGAAAGCTGATTGTGGACAGCGTGAAAGAACTGGATAGCAAGACTATTCGAGCTCAATTAAGTGACTACTCTGATATTGTTACTACTTTGGATTTGGCACCGCCTACTAAGAAACTGATGATGTGGAAAGAAACTGGTGGAGTTGAAAAGCTTTTCTCTCTGCCTGCACAGCCTTTGTGGAATAACAGGCTACTGAAGGTAATGCTTTTGTGCAGGTTCATTTTTAAATGGACTGTATTCAGGACTGTGCCTCATATAGAGTAAACATCAGCAAATGAATAGTGATACAGTGATAGCAGTATTTATAGTTGGGAAAAACCCCACATTAAAACAACTAAGATAACTGTTTTAAGCATTAAAGTTACAGAAATAAATAATTTTTTTAATGTTAGTACTATTGGAGAGGAGCTTAAAAAATAAGAAAGGAAGATAGCCCACAGTTACTTGACCTGAAATGACATGAAAGGACACTGAGAATTGCAATAGTTAATAATATAACCTTTCCTCTAGCTCTTTACTCGCTGTCTTACACCACTGGTACCAGAAGACCTAAGAAAGAGAAGGAAAGGTGGAGAAGCTGACAACCTTGATGAGTTCCTTAAAGACTTTGAAAACCCAGAAGTTCCCAGAGAGGAGCAGCAGCCACAACAGCAGCAACGAGATGTCATTGGTTTGTGTTTTGTCAAAGATGCTCTGCTTTCCCTCAGAGCTTATTTTTCTCTTTTGTTTGTGCTTTATATTAAGTCATCAAAGGTTATGGAAGAAGCAAAGAGCTTTGTTATGGTTGTTTAGCTTGATGTACACTCTGTGACCTAAAATAACTTATTTTTGCTAGAAATAGGAGATGCTCAGGACTTGTTTGAACCAGTGGCTTAAATGTGTGTTGGATTGGGTTGTATGCACATCTATGTCATTTCTGTTTAAGTCACTGCAAAAGCTATGCAGGCTCTTAAGAGTACTTAATTCTAAATTAATAGCAGATTGGACTTTGTTATAGTTTCTAAGTACATTCTAAAGTATCTAAAACAAGGTTTGTTGTGGAATATAGATGAACCTATTCTGGAAGAACCAAGTCGTTTACAAGAGTCAATGATGGAAGGCAGCAGAACCAACCTGGATGAATCTGTTATGCCGCCCCCGCCACCTCAGACAGGTGTGAAACGCAAACTGCAGCAAGTAGAACCAGAGCCAGTGTTACCCGTGAGTAAGATTTTTGTTACTTTTTTTAATGGAAGAATGAGAAGTTGGAAGTGTCTTTTAGCAGGAAATGACAGATTTGAGGCCCTAGCTTTCTATAGTCCTGTCAGATTTGCTAGGGTAGTATCAGAACATTTGCCCCAGGTAGTCATTCTGGTGTTTTTCTTAAGTGAAAAGCTTACTCAAACATTTAAAATGCAGGTAGGATAAAGAAATGACAATATTTCCTCCAGAAAAAGTCTTCAAGGACTTAAGTGTATTGTTTACAGAGCTATCAAGTTCTGCTTGGCAAGTGTATATGAACAGCTTCCGCTGAAGCTGCACAAACTTCATGTTTGAGACAGTCCTAATGTTCCAGGCCTAATGCTTCAGAGACAAACTCTGATTGTCTGGAGATATTGCCTCACTGAATTATGAGTAGACTTGAAAACTAACTGTGATGCAGTGTGAAAGAAAACAATGTTTTGAAGGGGAGAGGAAGGAAATGGGCAAAATGAAAAGGTGTATTCTTTTTTTGAATGCTTGCGTGGTGAGAACAGTCCTGCGTTATGCTATGTCTCATATTTGTGCATTTTTAACCTCACTTTTCATGTTCCTTGGCTAACAGGTTGTTCACTGTAGAATGAGACTATTATATGTTATCTTATTAAAAAGGGTAGCAGCTGCTGCTCCTCTTGGCCGTGTCATGGGGTGAAATTGGCATCATCTATGCTGAAGTCAGTGTAATGGTGGTGTGTGAGTGTGTTGGGAATTCTGTGATCACACCAAACAAGTCAGGCCTCTAGCAGCATACCTGTAGTGTTACCTGCTGTATGGCCAAGTCAGAAGTTACTTAGCCATTTTAAGGTATGTGCAGAAACAGCTTTAGGTGTCAGGGTAACTTCACTGGCAAACACTTAACTATGTATAGATTCACGAGGAGAGTACTGTATGTTAGTTTTATTAAAACTGATTACATAAATCCTGTTAAACTGCTTTTCTGGGTTTTCCTCTTGATATAAATATTTTCTGAGAATGATACTTGAGTACCAAAGTCACTCATACATTTTTAGAAACCTAGCAAGGTACCTGTGTTTTAATTCTTTCCTGTTTGTATTGCTGAAAACAGCATTTTGATATTTTGAAGATGCCTTATTCCCCTGAGTTAGTGTGTTTGTTTAGCAGTGCATCTTGTCATGTGGGATTTTAAATTTGCATGTGCCAATCCAAGAAGTGGGTTTAGTAGTTTGGATCATGGACTAAGTGAAGTTACTGAAAAGCCTTTTTTCCTTTTAGTTGTATCATAATTTCTGGTTTGAGTAGAATCTAAAAGATTAAAAATACACATGGATAGCAAAACAAAATTGCTTCCCAGTTTTCAAAAATGAAAAATTCTGACAAATAGCTAAGATTTAGATATTTAGATTTTCTGAAACTTGTCAGTTGCATCATCAATATATTGTAAAAGCACTGGCAAAATTATGCTGTTGGTTTAACTGTATTGTGTGCTCTTAAAGCATCCGCCATCACAACAGCTGGAAATGCCACCTGTAGAAATGCCTCCAGAGGAGCCCCAAAACATCTGCCAGCTAATACCAGAGCTAGAACTTCTGCCAGAAAAAGAGAAGGAGAAAGAAAAGGAGAAAGAGGAGGAGGAAGAAGAAGAGGTAAGAACTCTGTGTAGAAACAGTTCATGTGTTTCCCAGAAGTGTTTGACTGTGGATTCAGTTAGTCTGTCCTTGGGAAATAACAACCTTTGGAAATGTAAATTCTTGAATTATTTCATGACCATTTTATAATATTTAAGTTATTTTGTATTATAAATTGCATATCCATTCTGTTTTGAAGTAGGGGGTTCTCCTGTTCTCATACGTGTCTGGTTTAAACCACTCTATATGTTTATGATGCCTTATACAAGAAATTTTTAACTTAATGTTGTTTTTCATTTTAAATAGCTTGTGCTACTTAATGAAAGCAGTTTTTTGCGAGAAAACCAACCACATCATAAAATGTGATAAGTTGTCTCTTAGCTACAATATTTAATATTCTGGGGGTATCAAGACACACTTCATTGACACCTTTTATTTGACATCTGCTTGCAGGAGGAAGATGGCACAGGGGGTGATCAGGATCAAGAAGAAAGGAGATGGAACAAGAGGACCCAACAGATGCTCCATGGACTTCAGGTACACATGTTCATTTGATTTCTCTTGAAGTAGCTTTTGGGTGTGCCCACTGATGCTTTTGACCGGAGTTAAAAGGTTAAGAAAGAGCTTTCCTTGCAGTAGATGTTATGGCTTAAAATATTGGTTATGTCTTAGAGGGGGAAAAATGTTTATAGTTGTTTAAATCTATATATGAAATAATTAAATGAAAATTAAGTCTATTCATATAACTGTCACTTTTTTACAAAGAACTTTTCAAGTAAAAATTTTCAGCCTTTATGTCCACACTTGGTGTGCAAGGAAGAGTCACAGAAATTTAAATTTTAAAATAATTGAGTTTGATTGTGTTTTTAATGAAGCCATACCACGCCTGACTTCGTGCTGTGTGACTCTAGGCAAACTTGATCAAGGTATAGAGATAAAACCCTTTTAGAGGATGTTTACTCCTGACTAGGGTAGTTGGAACAATTCCATGCCATGAGAAGCTGAATCTCTAACAAGTGTGGGAATCTGACCTTGTCTGATTTCCAGGATGTGGCTTCAGTCTGCACAGACTCCATCTGTAGAATGGATTCTTGCTTGCTGAAACTCAGAGCTTTGTTTTGATATGGTGATTGAACACTCCTTATATTCACTTGAACTGAAGCACAAACCACTGTTTGTGTGCTCTGTGGTGTCCTTTACATATTCTTGGACTACCTTTGCCTTTCAGCCAAGTTTGTAGCTCCTACCCCTTTTTTTCTCTTAAATATTTTGGCAATTCCTGCAATTCTGTAGTCACTGAAGTGTTTCAGTTTCATCACTCTAAGCTGTTTCTGTTTTCCAAAGTCATCCTTGTGTTTTTGGGAAATTGGTAGGCTCCATCTTTGCTTATAAAAGGTCACTGTCAGTATTTGATCTCTGAACTTCCTGTATGGTGGCTTTGGGGGAAGGGAGTGGGAGAACGTTGCTGAGTTTTCAGTAAATTGAGATTTAGTAGGAGTGTGTATTCTATTAAGTTTCTCAGAATTAAGATATTATCAAGGAAAAGCATTACATTTCTGGAAAATGTGAGTTCTATCCTAAGAATTACTTGCTTATATATTTAAACAGTGAAACCTTAATTTTAAACTCCTAAATAGCCTTTATGGTACTTTAATACACTTAAATTTAGTTCAGATTACATTGTAAAGTAATGTGATTAAAGTCAATTCTTTTGCACTCTTGCAAGAATTGTGCTAGTGTAAGAAAGATTGCTTTAAACATAAACCCCTGGTCATTAGCACAGCCCCTCGTGGTCACTCAGTCACTGTCTTCTGCTGGGATGAGGGAGGGTAAAAGTAAGAAAACTTGTGGGCTGAGATAAAGGCAGTTTAATAGGTAAAGTAAAAATGGTATGTCAAGCAAAGCAAAATGAGTTCATTCACTGTTTCCCAACAGCAGGCAGACATTTAGCCATTTCCAGGGAAGCAGGACTTTATTACATGTAATGGTGACTGGGTACACAAATACCACAATCACAAGTGCTCACACAGCCCCCTCTTCCTTCCCTTGGCTTTAATGCTGAGCATGGTGCCACATGGCATGGATTATCCTTTTGGCCAGCTGGGGTCAGCTGTGCTGGCTGTGTCCCTTCCCAGCTCCTTGTGCACCCCCAGCCTCCTTGCTCCAAAACATAGCACCGTATGAGCTGCTGTGACGAAAATCAACTCTCCTAGCCCAAACCAGTACAACTGTAGCTTAAAAGTAATTTCTAAAGTATACAGATGTTGAGATGATAGTGTTGCGTAATTTTTTCCTCTCTGAACATTTCATCCCAATTTCTGAAAAGAGCTTCAGAAGTCTCTTTGGACCATGTCTAGCTTTTTTCAATAGTTTCTTTCTTGTACCCAGAAGAGCATCACACATTAAGTCGGCAATGAGATTCGAAGTTGAGATCTGATTAATAAAAGTAATTTGATTTGGCCAGTCTAATATCTTTTCATCTAGTAGATATTCCAGGGTAGGTTCTGTTTTAAATTGATTTCAGTTGTTGTCCTAGCCAGCAAGAAGATGTATTTTCATTATTTTTTTTTAATCTATTCTTGCCAAGACTCTGAGAAAATGTAAGCAACTTTGGATACCTAGTTTCAGACAAACAGGAATTTTAGAAATAAACAGGCTTTCGCCTGTTTTTTTGTTTGTTTTTTTATTTTATTCATATTTTTAAAAAATACTGTCCTGTAGTTAAAAAAGACTGGTTAGCTATTGCTGCAGAAAGAAAATCTTGTGTTACACTACAGTTTTACTGGAATAAGTTCAGCGTTACTGGAATAAGTTCAGCAGATTAAAGAGTGATTTTTTTTTCACACGTCTCTGGGAAGCTTACTTGGTTTCATTTAGATAAGATGCCTATGGAAGCTTTCATGTGCGTGTTGTAACGTGCTTATCCAATGTCAAGTCCTGAATCCTTCACAGTGTCCTGGGTTTGACAACAAACAGAATTTTACCAAGAGATGTCATTGTTTCTGTGTAGTTCTCTAATTTGTCGTATTGATGTTGTGTTTTTCAGAGAGCTCTTGCTAAGACTGGAGCAGAATCTATCAGTTTGCTTGAGCTGTGCAGAAATACAAATAGGAAACAAGCAGCTGCAAAATTCTACAGTTTCCTGGTACTTAAAAAACAGCAAGCTATAGAGCTGACACAGGAGGAGCCCTACAGTGACATCATTGCAACACCTGGTCCCAGGTTTCATATTATCTAAATGGTTACGTAGAGCAGAGCTAGTGCTTGTCTCACTAGTGCGTACATGTATTGCCCTGTCTGTAGGGCCCACAAGACCATTGCAGAAAATTTAGATTTTATTGTCTGTATAAAGTCCTTGGTTTTCTTCTGGGGTTATTTTGGGGTTTGTATTTTAACTTTACCACTCAAAATTTTAGTGAAACTGCTGGGGTGGGCGATTTGACTTCCAGCTGGAGAAATCAGACAGCTCAAGCGCCCAGATAAAGATTGTTTTAACACCTCGAAGCAGATGTGTGCAATATTGGTGCATGTGATGTTGAGTATCAATGAAAATGTCTTACAATAATTTGACTAGTTGATTCAATAGATATTTTTAACCTATACAAGTAAACCTGAATGGCCAACCTATTGTCTGATTAAAATTTTTGCCAAACTCATCTGAAATGTTCAGCCTGCTTCTCATAGTTGTGGGTTTTCCCCCCTTCTCTAGATCTTAGCGCATACCGTGGGTCTCTTAAAGCTGCCAATATGAAAGGTGGTGCCTGATATGTCAGCTTGCTGTGTCACTGCATTTTTGCAGTCAGATTTTTGTAGCCCTTGATGCTAAGGGGAAACAAGTGTCTGTGGAAAGCACTTCCTCTATGTGATACACGAAAGGACAGAATGTGTTAAGCATTTTAGACAAAACATTCCTTTTCACTTACCACGTCATTATGGTCCACTACTGATGATGGCTAATTACTGTTAATAAGTGACAAATAAAAACTAGTCATTTCACTTAAACCTTTAAGATATCATAATCCTTTAGGTTTGTTAGAGCTGTATATAAACTCCAGTCTTTTTAAAACAGACTTCTAGATTGTAAATTATCTGATTTTGTTTTTATTATTAAGCAGGCATATGAAGATAAGAACAGTATCTAAATTCAGATACCACTTGTACCGAAAGGGCAACAAACTTTGAATATAGAGTACAAATGGGCACAATTCCACTTAATTGTGTAGTTCATTAATGGCTCTTAGGATATATTTATGGTTTTAGTATCAATTTGTTCTGATAATGTACACTCCTGTATTCAAAACATTTTACCAGTTTTGCAAAAGAAGTCCCATGTGATTTTATTTCTAAAGAGTGAAGCTTTACTGTTAGACCAGGTAGCACCAAAAATTATGTGAATATGTTGATTATGGAGACCTGTCTTAACTTTTTAGGGGAAAATTATTCACACTGAAGGTTCTGGTTTTAATGTTGGCACTTTTGTGGAATAGTTTTGGGACTCTGAAATTTCAGTGTATACTCAACTGTAAAATTATGTGAATGTTTGAAAAACTGAGACTACATGATGACCATGGTTTCATAATCCTTGAAAAAGTTAATTGTATAAAGTTATTGCAGCTTTATTTTCAACATGATGTGCCTGTAAAACCGTAATTTTTCCCTTTGTAAAAAGAGACATTGTAGATAACTTGAATGTTTAATTATAGAGAAGGTCATTAGTTTCTTGTTACACATTTTTAGTCTGTTTTTGTTGCTTTTCAAGGTTAATATTCTTGAAAATAGTTGATGCTGTTATGTATAACTTTTCTAATAAAAGTTGTGTTATAAGCTGTTATGTATTACCTCTGTATCATTTGTACACCTTCCATTTATGTAGGAGCGGCTGAGCACTTACAGGAGTGGACGTGTAAGGATTTAGGTTTTTGAGAGATTTAAAGCTTGAACATGTAAATAGATTTCTTGCAGCAGGAAGGAAGAGTTATTCTACTGGCCACACTATACTCTTGTTCAAGCATTCTGTGCTAGAAATGTCTGTGGAAAATTAGGGGAGACTGTCTATAAAATGTGATTCTTCTCCATGCCTGTCTTTTCTCAATGCCAGAACATATGCATCTTGAATTCTTTCAGCTCTGCTGTTCCCTTGCTTCTGCAATTGCCTCTGCCTGTGAGTAAGTCAGTGCCTCTGAAGTTATGTGCTCCTGGTAGATCCAGGTACTTGGATCCAAACCTACAGATGCAGCGCATCTCCCATGGAGCCACATGGTTACCTGCAGAGCTTATACAGAGGCGGGGACAATGAATTCTGATCAACATGGGCTGTCTTGGGAGGGTGAACAGCTGGCCTGGATCCAGTGATCTTAGTCTGGGCTCCACCCACAAGTAACTGTTCTGCTTTTGAGAGACCCGCGGAAGCAGCTGGGTCCATCCCGTGCGATGCAGGCTCGCCTGTGCTGAGCCAGCCCTAGTGTGTGCCTGTAGGTACAGCTTGCCTGCACTGGAAAACAGTGACTTCCATTCCTTTGGTTCAAGCTCTGTAAGGGAGAGAAGTATGGGAACTTAGGCACTCAGACTATAGTGAAAGGTAGCTCTTCTGCCTCTTCTACCAAAAATCTAGTACACTCTTGTCATCAGTTTTGCTGTTACACCACTGTGATCAACACTCATGACAAGCTGGTTTTGCACAAATGTATATGCCTGATGACACTATAATCTGGGGCACTGAATGCAAGCTCTGCTTTATCATATAGGAGATTTGTTACTAGATCTGACCGTGGCCTGCAAGTGGTACTGACAGACTTACATTTCTTGGAAAGCAGCTTTGTGGTAATACACTGATCAGCCGTTGAATAAGGTCTCAGGGTCAGAGATAGAGCATTTGTGCTCTATATTTCTCCAGTATGTATAGGAAGTACATTTCCCTACTCTGTTATGGACACAGATGATGAGATGCAGAAAGGCACTCCATTGCACAGCATTCATTGTTTTCCCTATGACTACTGTTGTGGTTTTTTTAACTGCTCCAGTATCTTTGTAAAGAAGCACAGCATCTGTATTTTATTATAGTTCTTCCTAAAACAAATGTCTAAATGTTTTTTAAGGAATTAACCATAAGCATTCACTTAGTTTTTACTATATAGAAAACCATTTTTCTCACAGTTCAGTGAGTAAAACCTAGTTTTCAGAAAGCTGTCTTGTGAGGGATTTAGATTTAATTGACAACATTAGTGTAAAATGTGTTCCTCGCTCCTTTCCCAGCCAGGCTAGCCTGTCTCTAGTGTGTTTGGCTATAATGTTGCAGTGGAGCAGTGAGGAGAAGGAACTGCTGTAAATGCTTCTCCATGCTCCATCTTCCCACTGGTGGCAGGTTTGTTCTGTCTGCAAAACTTAACTGTTCACAGCAGGGGTAGTGTGCATGCCCTGCCTTCCGAATTACTCCTCCTTGGTGGGTAAAAAAAAAACAGTTCATGAGTCTAAGGAAATATTCCTTCAAGAAGATTGAGTTGTTGAATGAACTCCTGCCCTGTGTTCTGACCACCTTGAAGACACACTGCTCCAGCTCTCCCAAAAGAGAGCTTTGTTCTTACTTCAACTGGGGTTGAAGGGAGGAAGTCAGGCAGGTGATGTTATCTACAGCTGGAGGTTAAATAGTGCTGTGTTTCTTGGAAGGGTACGAGTAGAGGACTCTTCCTAATTCACAAGACTTAGATGTGGTTATTGGCTAAAGGTATCACAGGAACTCACACTGCATGATGTTAAACCAACTTGTTAAGCAACTGACCTGGCAGCTGTTGTGCACAACTTTGATTCAAGGACTTTGTTGAAGACTCAAATTTATGTTGCTAAGGATCTTGAGCTGAGCCCATCTTTTGTAGGCAAGAGATCACCTTTTCTGCTTTGGTCTTTGCAGCTTCTGTCCTACACCAGCAAATAAAGGAAATCAAATCTCAAGGGGTTATTCTTTTACTCCATATTGTCATCCCTCTGCTACACCTGAGTCTATGTGGTGGTACTTAACATTACCTTTTAGGGGGAGTGGGGCTCATATAAATTTTTCTGTTTCTAAAACTCTCAAGTGTCCACTCTTTATACAACCTCTTTCCTCAAGGATTTATGTTCATCTTTGTTCTTTTTCAAAGATTTTTTGTCTGTTACTTCTCCAAGGAGCAGCTGGGCTATATAGTGTCAACTTCTGCAATATGACATAGAGAAAAGCAGAAGGATCAAGAAATAGGTTGTCCCAACAAACAAGGAAGAAAGAATAGTTCTCTGCATTTCTTGCTGACCTCTGAATGTCCGATAATGCCACGGGAGAGACAAGAAAGGAAGTAGAAGAAGGGAAAATTTTTCTTGGTTATTATCACAGGAGCTGGTTTTACATTTGTTTTAGTTTAGAACATCTTCGTGCAGAATTAAAAAAAAATACAAAACGTCAGCTAGGAGAAAATATTCATATTAGCCAAACACTAATGTTAAATGTTGTGTTATAAGCAGAATGCAATGCCAGAAACTTTCTGGGAGAACACAGCCTCCAATTTCATTTGGCTGCAGCTATTCCCCAGCAGCCAGGAAGAATACAAGAGGTAGCTTGGTTGTCATGAGGTGGGTCTCTACATGTTCTCCCTTCCCCAGCCCCCCTGCTTTTCCTGTTTGCCCAACTTTTGTTTTCAATAAAAACATTAAACATCATAACACAGCCTGAAACTAACACTAAATAATTGAGGACTGTGTGGTTGACCTTTAATCATGGATGTTTATAAATGTTGTTTGACATTGATCAAGAATGCATGTGATGAGAAAGAGTTGCTCATGACACTTGGCATCCTTCTGGAGTAGATGGGCCTTTAAAGTCAGTAGTGTTCTCCATGCAAGGGCTTCTCTCTAAATTAAACTGTTTTGCTACTTTTTTTGAATACTTTCCCCTTCCCTGCCTTGCAGCGCCCAGGTAGTGCTGGCAATTTTTTGTACAATTTAGTTTTCTAAGTTTGAGGTTGGTGGGAATTGATTCGGGATAAAACCCACCAAAAAAAATTGTTTTTTTCTCCAGCTGGATCAATTCCCACATCCTGTGCACTGGGCAGCCATACAGAAACTTGTTCCAGCATAACACAAGAAGCACCAGGCGGGAGAATATAGAAGGCAAGGAGTGAGGATTGTTTTTTCAAATGGCTGTGCCAACTCTGCATGTGTGTTAAATCAGTCTAAGAAAATTGTTCACATTATTCCTGTTTGAATTCAGGTGTCCCAGGCCTAGCTAAAACTGATGTATTGGCATGTTCATCTTCAACTTGCATACCACAATTAATATTCTGCTTTTCCAAGGCAGAAGTTGAAGGTTCTCCCTCAAATCAGATATTTCTATGACAGAGCTCAAGTCCAGCCTCTGCCAGCAGATGTGTCCACACTAATTTTCTGTTCGTGTTGTGAAAGATGGTCCAGTCCTCATGTTACTGGAGAGTAAGCCAGAATTAGAGTCAATGTGTGCTTCGCTGGCAGCATGTACCACACATTGGACTGGATTGCTAACTCTGAAACGAAGGGATCGGAATACCATAAACCGTACGACTGCTGAGCATTTTTGCAGAAAAGTTCAACTAAATTTGTACAAAATAATCTGCTTCTCATATTCCTTGACTATGTGACTAATCTCCGAAACAAAAGAAATGCTGATGTTTAAGGAATAAGAAACCACCGTCACATGTTGTGAGAAAAAATAGAAGGAGAAGCAGCTTAATATTTGGATTTCTAAGCCAAATTTGATGCTTAGGAGTGTTTCTCTGATTGGTTAAATAACAGACGAGAGACCCTGAAAATAAACGAACTGCACCATTTTGCATTTTGTAATTACATGAATGCAAACTTGTACCTAGTCTTGATAATGCTGAGGGAGGCAGCAATGAGCCAGAAAAGACACAAGAAGATTTGTTATGGTGGCAGCTACTTAGCAACACAAGCTGCGGGTTTTCCTTGATTATGTCTCAAGACTGAAATAAGTGCAGAGTACAGTGACGCTTCCAGTGCAAAGTTTCATTTTCACATCTGTGAGAAGCAGTTCCAGTTCATTAATTGTGGCAGGCTGCTCCCTGGGGTGTGAGCTGGGGCTGGGATCCCTGGGATCTCCCGCCTTCACCACTGACCCTGTGGAATTACAGGGAGACTCTGTTCAAAGCTGGTACTAAAAAGGTTTAAAACCAAGCCCAAGAAGAGCAGACGCACCATGTGCAAGAGGAATCTATCAGGAATATTTAAATCATCCTCACATCAGCAGCAAAGCCACCATCACTCCCCTGTCTCTGTTGTGCTATTCCCTTGGCAGTGTGACATGAGCTTCGGAGCATTGCAGGTGTTCGGCAGGTTTTGCTGATCACCAAGGAGCTGCTTTTGGTGAGGCACAACTGAGCCAGCAGCTCAGTCCCTGGGGCACACAGCTGTGGAGGAAGATTTCAGTGCAGCTTGGTCACCCACAGCTGTCCCGGGGAGGGCAGATGCAGCTCTTTCTCAACAGGCAGAGCTGGGGAGGAGGAGGAGGATGAGCCTTCCCCAGAGAGCAGTGTCAGGCCTAGCAAGGGGAGAGCACATATAGCCTTGCATAGAATTAGTTTGCATTTATGGCACTTTATTCTTACGACTTTGTAATGCCATTTCTGTTAGGCAAGGGCCCTTCTGGCTCAGTGTGATGTGCTCATGCCCTGAGGAAAATACAGGGGTACCAAATCCAGCCAGATGTGCTGGGCCTACCTACAGTGGAGCCACAGGACTCCCAATCCCTAAGGCTGGACTGAAAAAAAACACCTGTGGGTTTTCATTGCAAATGAGGGGGAGACATAAGGTCTGCCAGCTGTGGAGGTGGATTCAGCAGGATGGGAGACAGGGCCTGCAGGATATGACAAAATTACCTGCCTGCTCAATAGATAACAGGTACAAACATGAACATGCTGTCTCTCTGGTCTTTCTTCAAAACTCCCCTCAGTTTCTGTCATCCCTGAGGTCCAGTTTTTCAACAGCAACGAAGAGTTTTCTGCTTAATTTTAGGGCCAAGACTTTTTCCACCAAAGGACTGGGAATGGGCTGCCCAGGGAGGCGGTAAAGTCCCTGTCCCTGGAGATGTTTAAGAAAAGAATGGATGTGGCACTTAGTGGCATGGTCTATAGTTGACACTGGTGTTTGGTCATAGGTTGGACTTGATGATGTCAGGGGTCTTTTCCAACCTAATTGATTCTGTGATTTTGTGACCAGATTTCTGGAATGAGAGCTGCATGTGCTCATTCTGTGCTATAAAACAAAGCACACCCTTACCTCACATACAAAACAAGGCCTCATCAGTGGAAAATCACAACCCAAATATGCTTACCATACTGGAAGGAAAGACAAGAATACTCTTACTCTCCAGAATTTCATGATTACATGCTCTTGTCTCCTAAGTGTGGTACTTCTGTTTTTGTATTAACGGGTGTGGGTTTAGTTAACAAGTAATAGTAATTTTTTGAACCTGACACTTTCTTCTGTATGGTAAGAGGATCTGGTCTGCAAAATGTCTGGGTACATGGCAATGCAGTACATGTGATCTAAATGTGAAGAAAATGAGCACATGGTATCAATGACTGTGCCTTGTTGAAGGAGGCAGCACTGTGCAAGAAGAGTACCACTGCTGTCGGATTCCTGCAGTGTAGTGACTGGCTGACGCACCATTTTGAGTACACAAATAAAAAGCTTTGCCTGAGTGTTCTTCTTCCCAAAGTCAAAATGGGTGCTGTTGTACTGTGGCCCCAAATCTGGTACTCAGCTGTGAGCTGCCAAGAGCTCCTGGGAGCCTTGGACTTGGGCTTTGCCTGCTCCACAGAAGCTGACATTTTCCTCAAGGATGTGCAAGAACACACAGAGGACACTCCTCTGTGAACGGCACTTGAGAAGCCACCTGGACTACAAAGTTCCACTCTGCTTCCCTCAGATAGAGGAATTTCCCAGCCTGTCCTACTGGGAAGCCCAGGGTGAAGCCCATGTGAGAGAACCCCATAAGGATGACTGAGCTGTGTGCCCCAAAATCCCACTCCTACATCTCATCACCTCAAGCACACTACAGCTGCAGAGGAAAGGCACTACTCTGTTCCCCAGCACAGCACAACCTACCAGTGATAGAGGTGAGAACCAGGGTGGAGAGAGCACCTCTCACCAGGAGCCTCACAGAACACAGTCCTTGCACCCAAATCACTGATGCTCAATAAATTCTTCATCACTTGGGAAAGGCTTAGACTAGAGTACCAGAAAAAAAGGTACTTTTAGGCAAAAATCAAGCTGGTTTCACTTGAATGTTACACAGATGTGAATAATGAATGCTAATCCATGATTCTTTTCTGCCTACTCCAGCAGAGAAGTACCAAGCTAGCACCAGGTTTTAAATCCAATAATGTAACTTAAAACATTACAGTAAATGTGGATCTGACATTTAAAGCAAAAAAAAATAGTGTTTTAAGGTCATTGGACAAACTGTATATTATTTGAAAACTTCAGCTTCTAATTAAACACAGAATAGAGAAATCCAGTTTAACCAAAAGGTACCAGTAGCAATGAGGCACTACCTTTTTGATTGCAGAACCTATAATTTGATAAATCATCACCACGATACATAGTTTGTACATGTTTAAAACACACCCTTCTATAACTGGCTTCTACATCCTAGTTAAATGTAGTAGAAGCAGCTAATATAGTTCCTTACAAACTGTAATTTCTTTTTTTTTCCTTCAATCAAGTAAATTAGATCTTCTTTTTCAGGCTTAGGGTTTAAAAGCACAATAAAGTCTGGTTGGCATGAGTTTTTGATGAAAGCCATGTAACTGTGGGCAAAAGGCCAAGAAAAGAAGATTTAAAGCAGTTAATTTCCTGGTGACTGAAGGGTATGTGTGAGGTCATATGCATTTATCTTCCATTGTGACTCCATAGTTCCTTTTGGAAATAGAAGGAAAGTTGTCTTCATGGCATTTCTGCACTGGTATTTTAATTTTAGAATACCTCACTGTAAAAGGGATGAAGAATCTAAGAAGCCCTGGGAAGAATCTTAAATTCTTCAAATACTTAAAGTATTAGGAAGTGGAAAAGGTCTACAGAAAAATGTCATTATCTCTCTGCTACCAATCTAAATATCTTCCTGCACCACCACTGAGAACTGAACTAACCTGCTCCCTCCATCTCTGGATTGGTCTCACAGAGCCAGAAAACCTTCCTCAGAAAAAGTCCTTCCCAGAAATAACATTCCTGAATATCCTTTTTGTGAGTCTGCAACTGTAGTTATTTGGCTCTCTGTTATTTTTCTCTGGCATTGGCGATTTGTTGTTTCTCTCAAATGTTCATCTGGCTCTGTTTTGCTGAATCGTAGCATCTCCCAAAGGTCTGAACTAATGAGTTTCTTCACTCATACCATATGCTTTCTTTGCCATAGAGAAATTCAGCTGTACAGAAAATAGATTTTGAGGCTCTTTCTATTCCCTTTTTCTTCTATTCTCAAAACTGAAAGGTCTTCTAGGCAAACGGGGCTTCTCAGGTCCCTTCACCCTGCTAGTTAGAATCAGACCACATCTAAACAATGTTCCCAGGTAATTTAGATATGTGACAAAACTTTGAAAGTAATTGAATTTATGTTAACTAGCTTTTTTGGAGTCTTCATCAGAAATCCCAGAGGCCAAGGTCATCCACACACTCAAAAAGTGGTGGCCACTCCCAGTGACAGGAGACACCAATTTCCTACTGAAGGACCTGTGCTTCTCAGGATGGTGTTTACAGCCAGGGAATGACTGCTCCTGAACAAGGGGAGGTTTCAGAAGGTTATAGGAAGCTCGAGGAAGCTAGAAGATCAGTAGCAGAGCACAACCTTTCCAGGAAAGGCCAGGCCAGCTCCCCTGGAGGTAATCACAGATAGCAGACTACCCAACTGACAAAAACAACCCAAAAGAGTTAAATGACACAGACAGAGAATACAAAATCGCATTTAAAATTATCCAAGTAGGACACAGCCCAACAGGGAATGTTGTCTACAAGAAAGTCCATGGAGGACTATTAGGGGAAAACCAATGACAGCTGGTGTTCCTCAGAGGTTGGTGTTGGGACAGGCACTGTTTAACACCTTTGCTGGTGACATGGACAGTGAGATCCAGCACACTCTGAGCAAGTTTGCCAATGATACCAAGCTGTGTGGTGCAGTCCACACTCTGGAGGGAAGGGAAGCCATGCAGGGGGACCTGGACAGGCTGGACAGATGGGCCGCTGTGAACCTCATGAAGTTCAACAAGGCCAAGTACAAGGGGCCAGGACAATCCCAAGCACCAGTATAGGTCAGGCAGAGAACTGATTGAGGACATCCCTGAGGAGAGGGACTTGTGGAGGTTGGTGGATGAGAAACTCAGCATGACTTCACAATGTGAATTCACAGCCTAAAAAGCCAACTGTGTTCTGGACTGCATCAAAAGCCCTGCAGAAAGCCCTTGACAGATTAGAGATGGGCAATCACCAACTGTATGAAGTTTAACAAGGGGAAGTGCCAGATGCTGCACCTGGGATGGGGCAACCCTGGATGTGTGTATAGACTGGGGAACAAGAGGCTGGAGAGCAGCACTGTGCAAAGGAAGCTGGGGGTGTTGGTCGATGGCAAGTTGAATATGAGTCAGCAGTGCCCTGTCAGCCAGGAGGGCCAACCATGTCCTGGGGAACATCAGGCAAAGCATCACCAGCTGGTTGAGAGAGGGGATTGTCCTGCTCTGCTCTGCACTGGGGCAGCCTCACCTTGAATATTGTAGCAGTTTCGGGCACTGCAATCTAAGAAAGATATTAAGCTGTTAGAGAGCATCCAAAGGAGGGCAATGAAGATGGTGAAGGGCGTTGAGAGGAAGCCGTATGAGGAGCGGCTGAGGGCACTCAGTCTGTTGAGCCTGAAGCAGAGAAGACTCTGGGGAGATGTAGCAGCCTTCCAGTACCTAAAGGAGCCTACAAGAGAGCTGGAGAAGGACTTTTAGCAGGAATATATAGTGATAGGACAAGGAGAAATGGCTTTAAGCTGGCAGCAGGTAGATTCAGGTTAGATATAAGGAAGAAATTCTTTACTAACAGGGTGGTGAGGCACTAGACCAGGTTGCCCAGAGAAGTTGTGGAGACCCCATCCCTGGAAGTGTTCAAGGCCAGACTGGACAAGCTGTTAAGTGGAAAGTGTCCCTGCCATCGCAGGGGGCTGGAAAGAGATAATCTTTTAGGTCCCTTCCAATCCAAACCATTCTATGACTCTGTAATTCTATTATTTCCTTATGGAAATTTCTCCAGCCCATAAATTCCCATCCCAGGTCACTTCTGCCACAGATCTGCTATCCACAGTAATACTTAGCTTAGTGAAGCATCACAATTACAGTTCCAGTAGCACAAAAGAATTCTCTCCTGCATTTTCCCTTGTATAAATCACTTTGTCTCTAGTTTTCTCTTGTAGATTCAATGGAAGCAGTATTCAAATGACATTCCAGTTTTTCTGATTGTCCATCAAGTTGAAAGCATACATGTGTGTTCCTTGCTAATCTAGGTCCATGCACAGCCTGATCTCAGGTACAAAACACTATCTCTTGGTTGGAACGTAGGGACATATGGAAGAACCTTTGCATTTGGTTCTAAGAGCAGCAGGAAGGGAAATGTCTCACTCCAATACAGCTGTGCTAGGACACCTTCCAGGCAGGGAGCCTTTCATGCACTGTCCATGTGTGAAGTATAGGAAGATGTTTGCTGACCTGGAGGATGGAGGCAAGAACAGTGACATTGATGTACACTGGGGCTGGGAGAATTGTGTAGAGGAGTTCATATTGGTGAGCACTGGGAACATGTGGCAGAACAGATTTGTTTAGAATAATATTGAAGGGGAACAAAAATTTCCTATAGTGAATGAATTCTTTTTTAATGACTATTTATGGTACTAGATTAAAAACAACATCACTCCCTGATATCCTTCAGAAAGACACTATTTTCATTTTTGGAGGCTGTAATTTCTCAACCCATTTGTTAGTGAAGGCTCAGGCAGGTGTGATGCACTTTGCCATCATCCCAGAACAGTATCCAGGACAGTCTCAGCAGTGGTGCCAACTACAGCCCATCTCAGAGTTGTGCTGGATTGTTATAGTTTCAAAACTCAGTTGGAATTCCTTCCAAAGCTTGGAGGCAACGCCTTAGCACCGATAAAAGGTTTAAC
>JAWWEE010000074.1:136631503-136654855 GCA_035221455.1 Xenops minutus | reverse complement strand
TGTTTCTAAATTTAAAGGAGAGGAATTGTTTATTGGCCAACATAAATATCTTAGTTCTCCCCTCGAACTAAGACATGGATCCTTTGCATCCCGATGTGGCACTGAGATGGATATCTGAGACCCTCTTGGTGACAAGAGTCCTGTCTGGGTAAGAGACAGCACAGCTGAAGTTCCCTGGTGATGTCCTGCCCTCTCTGCTTTGCAAGTCCACTGGCAAGTGAGCAGAATGTTAACACCAGAGGATGGCATTTTTCTCTGAGGCAATAACTAGCTCTCAGGCAATGGCATCAAATCTTAGCTGGTAATCTAGCACTGCCAGAAGAGCAGAAGACAAAACTCTGCTTACGTGTCCATGACACCAATTCCAGTTTGTCTGCTGAAGTTACTGCTGCTAAAGTATTTTATAGCATTTGAGATTTTTGTCAGGGTGTTTGTCATGTGCATTTTTTTTTTCAATAAGAATGGATTTTCAAATTGTCTAGTTTCAATTTCTTTTGCCTTGTTTTACAGATACTTCCCAGTGTTCAGGATGCTTTACTGTAAACACTGGGCTCACCTGTAGGACATCCCTTGGTAAACTTGACTATCAGTTATACAATCTCAGATTTTTCATAAGCTGGCCAGACCTCTTGAAGCAATCCAAAGCATTGTTGCATAATGTATGGGAAGAGACTTAATTTACTTCTATATCCATTTTCAATAAAGCACAATTTTATCCAAAAGATCTGCCTAAAACCTTTGTCTCCCAACTTGAAATAGGTTTCTAAAAGTAATAAAATTTCCCATTACACCAGCAAAGTATATGTTAACTTCTATTTCTGAGTATCAGGCCTTCCCATCCCTCAAGGGATGTCTTCTGTGTATCTTTGCAACCTGGATCAATGAAGTACAACAAATTCAACAGATGTCCCACCTTCAGAGCAGGGTTGTTATAAAACAGGGAAAAGAAGGTTCCTAGGGCAAGCAGAATCAGAAAAAAAACCTCCTTGTGTTCTTAGTACACTTGGAAATTTCTGGTAAAAATTGGGCCAAGGTGTTTCACTCCCGTATGTGCACATACCTATAAGGGCAGCTTGCCATATGTTTCACTCTTTTAGAGAAAACATGCCTGCGATGGCACTGAGCCAACACTGTCACTGCTCACTCTCACTCATCACTAGTGCCATAACAAACAGAAATGGTGCTGTGGAAAGATGGTCTTCATCACCTCATGGGAAGATGCAATCCTCTGCAACCACTGTGGTCACACCAGAGGATTGTGCTGGGCTGGTGTCAGCCACTCCTTCATTCTCTCCTTATTCCTTATGCAGGGAGAACACAAATAGCATTCAAATATTATTATTATGAGGTCACTGGCCTCATAATTTGGTTAACCATTTTGGCTAACTTACATGTTGTACTTTTGCTTTGGCTGGTAGAGGAGGAGGAAGTCCAAGCAGGGACCTTCTCATGTGACCCACCACCCATACCATGACCACAATGAAGAAAGGACCACAGAAAAACACCTCTTTCCCCTGAAATACAAACCTACCACACACTACAAATTCCAAATTACAATTAAAGCCATAGTCCAGAGAAGGAGGGTGATCCCTTAATTTTTTGCATGATGAGGAAGATAGAGAAAAGTGATGATGGTTCTCAGGGTTTAAAAAGGACACAACAAATTGCCTAGCACAGTGAGGACACACTCATTCTCTGAAGGGAGTCAGACAGACGATCAGCCTCCGGGTGAATATCATGGTTCAATGCTGGTCACTAGTTTGTTATTTTCTTATCCTGTTTCTTCATCCTATTGTAGCTGCTGTCTGTCCATGCCCAGTTGAAATCTCTGTGGTTGTTCTCCTCCCAAGGTGACTGGTGTGGTGAAGACAGACAAGGAGGGCGCATGTTGTCTTAGATACCTGTCCTTTTATCCTGCACTTCAGATTTCTTTTAGTCAGCCTGTCCTGCTCAACAGGTACATTGGAAAACTCCTGCAAGTAATGGATCTGGCTGCTGTCAAAGAGCAGGAAATTGGATGAGCTGTTTGTTCCATCCTTAAAATAACCTTAGACAAAACTGCACCTTCCTTGAACCCTGCTTCCATTTAGGTATGCAGGTAACCTAGGTACGGTGGGGCTCTCTGATGCCTCTCTGATGATTCTCCACAGACTTTATCAGAAGCAAACCAAACATGCTCTTGATGATGAAATAACCCACCCTGATGTATAGACATCTGATCTGTGTAGTGGTCAGTCTGGTGACTTCTTCCTGGAAGAAGGCTTCCAGATACCTGGGATATCTTGTCCTACCCAAAGCTGCAGGCACTCAACTCTGGCATTTGTTGAAAGCAGAGTACCAAACCAAATAAGCCCTGGGTTTGGTCTCCTGCTCTTAAAACCCGCTGCTTTCTTGAAACCCATCCTGCCCACCTCTTTCTGCCAAGCTCCAACCTGCACAGTGGATCCTGCTTTCTAGCAGCAAGCCAGGGCTGGCATAGCGTTCATGTCTGATGGAAATGGCAGTTTCATTACTCCTAAAATGATTTGCTCAATGTGAAATGGGTGTGCTTGGCACAGAAGGATGCACAGCAGACACCACACACTGAGCCAAAGGCTTTGGGGATACCTCATGCCTACTAAAAGGCATGGCCAGAAAAAGAGACACCCATTTCCCTCTAAAATGCTCCTCTGTGTACAGGTAACAAAGATATGCAACCTGAATTGCGATAGTAGTTGGAAATGTTTTAAAATCCATTTTCAGGTCACATCTAGCAGACAGGCAAGCTGTCATCAGCTCTGATTTTGCCATTCCATTTTCACTCGCTCTCATTCATGTGGAAAGATTCTGGAGCGCCATGGGCTGTGATCTGCTCAGTTCTATTTTTGGCTGTCTCCTTTCTGAAGGAAGGTGATTTCTCACATGTGGTTGTTTTCCAATTATCACTTGTTGAGACATACCCCCTGGTTATATTACAAAGAGAATCAGGTGGCAAGTACATATTTACAAGTCTTTATTCTAAGGCACAGGAATACCTTTTTGATCTGAGCTTTGAACAGAAGCTGTGGATACTCTTGGGAATCGTGTTTCTTCTCGTGAGTTGACCCAGCCTCTTACTCTTCTCTGACAGATAGCGAAAATTAAGTATCATCTAATTTACTTGTGTGTATATGGGAATAGGGTGTTGGCGACAAGATTTAAAACAACCAAGCGTCTCCTACAATATGTTGTAAAGTTTCCATTGTATATGGTATGAAACAGGCTTTTTTTTTTTTCTAGTTACTCTTCTCCCACTGCTCACCAAGCTGTGACACAGCTTCTTCCTTCATTTAAAAGGCTTAATCTTTTTGGTATATAATATCCCTTTCTAAAGCACTTTATCAGGAAAAGCACAGCTTTGTGGAAGGATGAGTGGGTGAGCTAGCAGTGCTGCGGCCTTTCTGTTTGCTCTGTCCCACTCACAAGATGTACAGGATTATCTTTGAGCTCTCTCAGCAGCATAAGTTTGAAAGCTGGAAAAAGCATGATGATAAATGAAATATTTACAGTAGTAGAGAGCAGATGGGCTCATTTTCCATCAAAAATTAGCTCAATTATTGACAGTATTTAAATAAAACCTTAAATACAGGAGAAAAAAACTCAGCAAGGAGGTTGGGGTGCATAAGAAGTTGGGAGGGGACACATCTAAGACAGTTGACCCCGACTGAACAAAGAGATATTCCCCACCATATGGTGTCACTGTCAGTGTATAAAGCTGGGGAAAGAAGAAGGAAGGTGGGGGGCGATATTCAAGTGATGGCTTTTGTCTTCTCAAGTCACTGTTAGGTGTGATGGATTCCTGCTTTCTTGGGGAGGGCTGAGCACCTGCCTGCCCATGGGAAGGGGTTAATGAACTCCTTTTTTTTGCTTTGCTTGTGTGAATGGCTTTTGCTTTACCTATTAAACAGTCTTTGTCTCAACTCATGAGATTTCTCACTTTTACCCTTCTGATTCGTTCCCCCATCCCACCAGTAGCGAATGAGTGAGTTGTTGTGTTAGGCTGAGTTGTCAGATGGGGTTAAACCATGACACTCCCCATCAACCACTGTCTCAGCAGAGTCCCACATCAGGTCTCAGGAGTTCCCCAGTGCATCCCAGCTGCACCAATAGGACCAACATGATCTTGTGTACAGCAGCCTTGTTACCAGCTGAGGCTCCCTTCTGTGTGAAGGTGCAGCTCAGCAAAACCTTCAGTCACTGGTTTTCCTCCATTCTGTGAGCTCCCAGAAGTGGCAAATGTCCCAGCGAGAGCTGCTGAGCAGAGAGGATCTGTTTTGTTGATACTGGGGATATTTCACGGCTCATAACATTTGATTTTTTTTTTTGGCAGCCACCTTTTTCTTTGCAGCAGTGTGGTCAGCAGTTGTCTTTTCTTGGAACTTGAATGAGTTTGACATATTTCTACACTTGCTGTTACTTTGGTGAGCAATTTATCCCAGGGTCTTTACACCAACAGTTTTCCTCTCTTCCAGCTGTTTGCTCACATCTGATAGAATGATTTCATTAGACCAGCTTCAAGCTCATAGTAGTAAATGTCCCAGTCTCTTTTACAGATCACTGAGATGCAGTTCATTTTCTTGGTTGTAACTTTGGAGACTGAAATTGAGATGCATCAACATTCGGGAAATTTCTGGTTCTTTCTTATGTGTGCTTTCCTTTAAAGACATCCTACTTTTTCCTAGGCAGACAATAGATACTTTATTCCTCTTCTTTCTCTGCATTCTTTGATTCAGAAAATCACATTGGAGAACAAGCTTATAGAGCTTTTCATCTACAAGCACATGTATTCAGCCTATGTTGAGTTGTTTTGGCTCTGGTTCAGATAAAAAAAGAGTACCAGATATAAATATGACAACTGTAGGGTCAGGGAAACTGAAGGAGAAAACCAGCATCTCTCTGAGAGTGCCAGAAGAATGCACACGCTAAATGCAGGGGCTCCCTGCCTAAGATACAAAGTCCCCAGGCCTGGACTGTGCAGCATTACTTTGTACTGGGACACCCAGTCTTGGAGATTTCTGTGAACAACAGTGAACAGATAGAGCACTGAGAAAGAAATAAAAGGTACAATCACACTGCAAAAAGCATGGGCAACAAATTGAAAAGTTCAATAATAGCACCAGATAGCTAGGATGGAAAATGCCCTAAGAATGTATGATTACTCTCTGCGGAGGCTTGCAGTTGAAATTTCAATACACTAAGTGGACTATTTCCTTATCAAATGTGACAGAAGGCAGAGCAGACTGTAAGATACTGCACAAATATGAACTGTGGCCATTATTTAAAGCCACCCTACTGAATAGTTACGTGGAAATTCATCTACCAGTGAGAATAGTTATTTTGTCCATACCTAAGTCATATTTCTGAACCTTTTCTACCTGTCAGTCATTAGGTTAGAAATAATTACGAAATTGAATAGCATGTTAAGAGAAAATAAGTAGTAGGGGGGGAAAAAAGGCATTTTCCTCTATTCAGCTTTGTTTTCCAAGTTTCCTTCTCTGTCTTTTCCACTCTTCATGTATTTTAAAAGGGATTCATTCTAATCCTAAGGAAGAATCAAGTGGCCTGGAAATACTTTATTCTAAATGTGCACTCCTGATCCATAGAGTCATCTGACAGAATGCACTGTTGTGGTGGATTTTATTGAAATGGAGTTTATTGAAAAAAATAAGCAAGGAAGTTAATTTTTAAGGCAGCAAGGGGAAACCTGCTACAATTTCACAAAGTTAATTAAAACCGGAACAATCAGATGATTGCATCAGTGTTCCTTTTAATAATAAATCAATAAACTGATGGGTTCAAATCACGGAATCAGTAAATTAATGCAGTGAGTAATCAAACTGGAGCCCGAGGTTGGCAATGAAAGGAATTACTTTGTATTAGTCCTGTTTCCAGCTCTCATGAGAGCAAGGAACAGAATTCAAGGACAAGGCAGCTTCCTGTTGTCTCTGGCTGCAGGCTGTAATAGTCTAACTAGTTCATGAAACTATTTAGTCAATGAAGAATCATTTTGGTTTCAGGACCGTGCCAAGGAGACACTGCAATCCCATCCTGTTTCACTGCGAGGAAATGTGATTTAGAGAGTTCTCAGAGGTTCCTCTGTAACATGGCCTCTGTGCTGAGCTGCTGCCAGTGGTTTTGGGTTAACTGTTCTCTCTGAATACCAACAAAAGCTAGAAACTTCCCAAAGACTAATAAAGACTCCTTCCATGCAGTACAAAATAAAAGATACAAAGAGGACCCACTGCCCCCAGGCTAGCTGCTCTTTTCCCTCCCCAAGCACTTCTTCCCATTTGCCAATTGTCAGGCACCGCTTTTCTGACCCATCTGCCTTGTGGAAAGGCTATTCCAGCACAGAGCTAAACATATTCTGTAGTGACTCCAGAAGAGTGGCTTTGGAAGTGAAAGGTTACCTGAGATTAGATACTTTTTCTTTGATTATATCCATGACTCTGAATTTGCTATTCCAGAATAAAGTGTCTATCAAATTGTTTATGGCACAAAAAGCCATTCACGTACGTGGTACAATATATCCTCCTTCCAGACCTTCTGGATTGTGTCTCTATATGGACCACCCTCCCTGCCATCCATGCCCTCTGTGCCCACTGATCAGCCAAATTAGTGGCAGAACTTCAGAACACTTTGAAATAATGACTTTATTTTATTGCTTGTTTTATTGAAGGCCCCTTTAAAACTTAAGCTGTCTTGTTTCTCAGAAGAGATACCTAAGCCTCCTTGCTGTGTCTGTGACATTCTTGCTGCCCTATCTTTATTCCAGCAGTTTCAGGAGGTTATACTCTGTAAAACTAAATGCCATGCTATTTTCCAAACATTTCATGTCTTTTTTTGTCAATACAGAGTACTGCAAGAAAAACTAGGTGAACTTCTACCTATGGAGATTTAGTTCAGGCTTCACTAGTGAAGTTTTGAGAGCCACATTTTTAAAGATGCTAGAAGATCCTGACAGACAGCTTGCAGGATATTTAGTACTATCTTTAACACTGATTTGTAAGCTTTTGACCTTCTAACTCTCACTCAGAGCAGTGTCTTCAGAAATCAAGTGTAATGCTGAACTGCACCTGAGGTGTGGTGGGTGCTTTGAGCAAGTGTAAAATTGTCCTATTCACTTACTTGTGTTTAAAACCCCTTGTTACTTAAGTACCTGTTACTGTGCAATGTCCTGGTAGGTATCTTTTCCTGTGTTTGTCCATTGTGGTCTATTGCTTCAGTTAGGATGGTGGCTGTCAGAAGAACACATTCTTTAAGAATTGATTGGGATATTATGATAAGCACATAACAAGGAAGCCAAAACGCTGCAATTTTTATCCCTCACATGTAAAGTGGAAAAGATGTTTCTGCCTTTGTTTTCTTGTGTATAACATAGGGTAGGGAACAGTTCCCCACCTGATGTCCATCAGCACAGGCTATGGCACAAGCTCAAATTGTAGTTGGGACAGGTCCACAGCTGATGTAGTACCATCAGCATAACTCCTGTCCAAGCATAGTGAAGTCCTCTGTGCTCCCTGGATCACACTGAACAGTCAGAATAACCAAATGATTGCTTCCAGATGAAATCACTGTTATGGTATAAAGACTGGGTGTTCAGCCTGCTGGGCACAAACACATCACATCTGGCACAGCAGCTGGGGCTGTGCCACCACTCAGTAATTCTAGAGGGCTGGGTAGGCCATGATATCCCTGCCGTAGACTTCTATGGAAGAAAGGGAAAACATACAGGCAGGCTTTACTGGATTTGACATATTTTTAATGAATTAGAAAAAATGTATGGTAAATTCATTAAGACTTTTCTGTGGAGGTCTCTAACCAGAGTCCCCTAGCTGGGATTTAAAGGACTTGAAACAAGATGTAGAAGTTTTCCCCTTGGATGAGATCCAGAGAACATACTGGAAAGATAAATGCATACTTCTCATCGTCTTTCTTTCTCTGTAAAACATTTAGGCTTAGATCTTCCCTGGAGATAAACTGGCACGGTTTCACTCATTGCAGCAGAACTGCAATAATTTACAAAGGACCTCTGCATTTTAAATCACAACGGCTATGGTAGAGAGAGAAGGAATATTGCAAACCATGGTCTCTTCTGAAGGACCATGTGCCCTCCAGCCCTGGTCCCTGCCTGGCTGCTCTCCCTGACCCCACTCTAAAGCCAGGCTTAGAGAGGATCTCTGTCCTCCACCAGCACACGGTGTGACCAAGGCACAAGCACTGCTGATGGAGCAGAGCTGCAGCCGGGGCAGCTCAGTGCCATCGTGTGCCCACTGAGGCCATAGCCCTGCTCCCTGAGTTCAGGCTCCCTGTGGAGCAGCGCCCTGGGGACCCCACACTGCCCCTGCAGCCACCCCTGGGCTGCCTGGGGTGCTCGGGGTGCCTCGCACCCTCCCACAGCACAGCCAGAGTCCAGGACCTGCATCCAGCCTGGCCTCAGCGACCCCCAGCCTCCCACCGGATCCTTTGCAGACCTCCGGGTTTCCATTAAGTGTCCCTCTGAAGTAATTAATGCCGAGGGCCGCATGCTGATTCCGCAGAGCCCATTAATCACTTTTGCTGAGGCACAGGGACTGTTTGTACAGAGTTTGCAGAGATTATCGCCCTGGCTCCGGGATTTGTCACGCTGCATTACAAATGGTGCTTTAGTGAGCTCCTCAGGTCCCACTGGGCCATAACCTGTCTGAGGCAAAGGCAAATATTGCCAAGCAGCAGAGGTTTCCCAAGAAGGGACTTATCTGTTCCAGATTGCTTGATGGTATAAATAGGACTTTGATATGAGAATGCAATTAATTCCTCAAGGGCTACATTTGATAATGGCACAGAAATTAATCTTCAGTCACAGAAATAACACTGGCTGTTCCAGGGAGTTCATATAAAACCCTGTAGAGATCTCCGCTATCCCATCAAAAATATTTCTTTATTTTCCCTTCTGATAGAATTATATTATTATCTCTGTAACCTGCTGAAATTTCTCTCTTGAAGATGCTCTAACAAGGATTAATTCATTAGTAATGAAAGAAAAGGGTACAGCAGCCACAAAACAGCCAAGTCTTGGGCATCAGCCTTCATGAGTGGGAGGCTGATCCAATGTTCCCAGCTTTCAGGTCCACCCTCCCATCCAAAACTTGGTAGAAGGGTGAACCAAGATGAGGCACTCTCAGGTATACGACACAAGTGGTGCCTGCCACTAGGCAGGTGAGTAGAATATCAAGAGAAGTTTGCCCACAGATCAGGACACACAGATTTGGCCCAATCATAAAGAAAAAAGGCTGAGAAATCTTTCAGAAAAAATAAAGCGTGAAAGCAGGCCATTAGTCTTCTTTCTCAGCATAATGGTATCAGATGTGTTTGTGGTGGAGGTAAACTTGTGTATAACTGGAGGGTAGCTGAAAAAGCCTTAATCAAATGTGGTTTCAAAAAAGCATACATTAAATACAAGTTTTGTTATTTAGAAGTTCAGTAATTATGTATTTTGAACAATCCTACCACCTGCAACTTGAGTCAGCTAGCTACTTCAGAGAGTTCTGGAAGGCACAAGTGAACAGATGGTGTGTTTGTGACACCATCAGGTAGTGGGCAGTGAATATTAGCAAACTGGCAAGCATCCACCAAAAATTATTTCAAAGTATATAATTAAATAAGTTATAAATAACAACAACTACTACTACTAAAAAAAAATCAATAGTTGAAAAGGAAGGAATGTGGGAAGGAAACAAGTTTTTTTTTCAGATTAATTATACAGCCTTATTTCTCATCTTTTCCTAGTCCATTACACAGAGAGACCAATTAAAAATCTAATAAATTAAACACCCCTCAGATATTCTATATAACTGAAGCTAATTGTCTGCCAATATGATATTGTCGAGCATGTGTATTAACAATGCTCCAGTTCTCACTAGCATTAGGTAAATACAGTTTTGAAAACAAATCCTCCCAACATCACAAAAGACCAGATAGATGGAAGAAAATTTCACTGATTGACATAAAGCAGTGATTTGTATGAGTGCCATACCCCCATATTAATTTTACTATCTTCATCTCAGAAGCTTGGCAGGCCTGCCTGAGTTCTGATAGCACCTGTCTCTGTGCACATCTCTCCCTGACTCAACCTTGACACCAATGGAACAATAAACCTGACTTCTTTTCTACACAATACAAAAAGAAATACTGTAATTCTGTGGGAATTCTAATGATGACACAGAACTATTTTTTTTAATATCTAGATTAATTAATATAAAAAATATAATATGAACAGGCAACTCATATGCTGAAAATTCATTATCTATTCTGAGAGATGAAGTCTACAAGTGGGATAAAAATACAGACACAGGACTTGGAGAAAGATTCTGGCTATGGACATAGAGTCATGTAGATTTTGAGGACTACAAGAGTCTTGCCAGGATGTGCAGAGAGGCAGTCAAGAGGACTAGGGTTTGGCTAGACCTGATATTGGCCAAAGATTTCAAGAAGAACAAGAAATGGGTCTTTGGAGACATGAGGAATAAGCAGAAGCACAAGGAAGATATAGGACCATTGCTAAACAGGGCAGGGAAACTAGTGCAAGGTCGCCATCTATAATATTTGAAAAGTCATGGAGATCATGGGTGAAGCTCCCCAGGGATAAATACTGGGCCCCAGGGTGCTGAACATCTTCACAAGTGATCTGGATGATGGGATTGAAAGCAGCCTCACCAAGTCTGTTGATGTGGGTACTGAAGTGGACATGTCAGAAAGAAGAGACATCTTAGAGAGACATGGATGGGCTGGAAGAGTGGGCAGGCAAGAACTGTATAAAATGTAAGAAGTGTAAGGTCCTGCACTTGGGACAATATAAGAAAGAGCCCAGAACAGGCCAAGATCTGTGGCTGGGGAGCAGCGTCACTGAAAGGGACCTGGGGGTCCTGGTGGACAAGACGACCACGAGTTAGCAGTGTGCTATTGCAGCCACAAAGGTAAATCAGATCCTGGGCTGCACCTGCAGGGGCTTTACTAGCAGTGGTAGAAACATCACCATCCCACTCTGCTCAGTGCTTGTTAGGCTGTACCTGGAGTAATGTGTTGTTTCATTGTAAAAAGAAACCAAGATGTCTATCAAGGAAAGTGAGGAATCCTTCTGGACTAGGAAGGGGGACTTCCTCTCCTCAAGCCATCACAGCCTTGGAAATTAAGAGACTTTAATCAGAAAATGTAGAGAAGGGAATAACAGTTCTTTACTACAAATATATATATGTGTATAACTAAAAAAAGAACAGAATAAACAGCAACACCGTAACCAAAACTTTCAAACAAATCAAGTCCCATCTCTGCCCTTTCAGTGCAGTCGTATTTACAAACATCAGGGGGGCTGTCTGGCTCCAGCAGGGCACAGGTGGGGATTCCAGAGCCCACCTGGGAATGGTGGCCACAGGGATGGGCTGGAACCTTTTCCGTGGGCAACCCAAGGACCCTCTCACTGTCTTTCGTCCGAAAGCTTTGGGGGAGAGTGGGGTTACAAACTCCTCTGCACATGGTGCCTGCCCAGCTTTAGACAGCTGGCTCTGGTTGTGAGAGAGCTGGCCTTCAACAAGCCATCTTGTCCTGGCTCCCAACCCCCAAACCGCTGGGTTGTCAAGGGACAAAAAGATTAAAATAAAATCCATGAAAGATTTTGAAACTATAACACATGTCTAGTTCTGGCTCCCAGAATTCAAGAAATATGTGAGCAGACTGCAGAGTGTCCCAAGAGAAGCCACAAAGATGGATCAGAGGGCTGGAGAACCTCCTCTGTGAAGAAAGACTGAAGGAGTTAAGTCTTTTCTCCCTAGAGAAGAGAAGGCTCAGGAAGAGCTCAACACTGTATTCCCATATTTAAAGGGTGGCTACAAAGAAGACCCAGTCACACAGAGAAGACAAAGGGCAACAGGAAAAAGTTGCACTGGCAGAGGTTACATTAAAAAAAGACACTTATGACAGTAAGAACAATCATTCAGTGTAACAATCTCCTCAGGGATGTGGTGGAGTCCCCATCACTGGAGGTTTTCAAGATGAGATTGAAGAGGGTCTAAATAATCTCATTCAGGCTCCCTGTTTCATGAAATGTTGGACCAGATGATCTTCCAAAGTCCCTTCCAACATGGGCTGTTTTATGATTCTATCATATTCAAATTATCATTTACATCTTAATTTTAGGGTACAGGGGTACAATCATAAGCCTAGTCTGAAGCTGACTTTTATTTAGGATTTATTGTGTGTTGGGCAAAGATTGGGCTTTGCCAACAACATCAGCACAGTAGCCAGTTGTCTTGTGAATGCTAGTGATGCCAATCTGCAGAGAGCTTGGGAGCTCAGGACAATACGTACACCATCATTCCACGGGCAAGAAGCCAAACATGTTCAAGAGCAATGGCATTCAACTCAGGCACCCAGGGAGCCTGTGACAAACAAAAACCTGAATGCAGAGTTCCTGTCCTTCACCTTTTCTCACAAGACTCTTCTTGTTCACTCTCTTCCATGAAGAACACCCAGCAGAACACAGGGACTCCGGTCTTTTCAAGTGAGCCTGTCTAAACTGAAATCTGCTTTCCTGTTAAGTGCTCTTCTTTGTGATGCAGAAGATACTTCAGCTTGGAAAGAGATGAATGAGGGGAAGGATCACAGAAGTCTATGCAGTCATGAGTGGCATGGGCAGGATGACTAAGGAATGACTGCTAAAACTTTCACCCATTACAAGGACCAACTTGTAGGTAGCACATTCAAAACTGATACATGAAAGTTTTTTGTGCAACTCCTTACCACAGAAAATTAGAGGCTTAAAGTTTACATGGTTTCAGGGAGAGACTGGATGAATTAGTGAAACAGAAATTCATTGTCTGCTGTTAAAAACAAAATATTTTTCCAGGGTCAGGAACTCCCTAACAAATTGTCAGAAAGCTGGAATGTCGTTTGGGGAAGCACCAAAAAAATGTTTTATCAATTTTCATCCTATTCCTAAGGAACAGCTTTCAGCCACTATTGGAGGTGTGATGCTGGGTAAGACAGATTTTTGGACTATCTCAGAAGAGCCCTGTTTGTATTCTTGGGAGCTGAAAGAGAGGTCAGGGTGGAAAGAGAGAGCCAGGAATTCTAGAAAAGTGGTCTCTTCAATTTTTCTGAAAACCTGCCTGTCGAAGTGGGTGCCAATTCACAAAGTGAAAAATTTCCTCAGTGTTTCTCCAAGACAGTCTGAATAAGTAACCACTCTGAAGAGTCAAACCAGTAGCATCTTTGGCCTCAGAGGAATTAACATGGCAAAAAGATCATTCTGGATCAACTAGAAGTCAAGACTGCAACAAGAAACTTTTGAGGTTCCCTAGTGAGTTCCTGGAAGATTAGACTTTAAAAAACACTCATACCATGCTCTGGGTCATGATCTCCACAGCCAGAATTGCTGGCTGTCCCAGACTATTGCTGTGAGTACACTCAGGAGCAATTAACTGCATGGATTCACCCTATCAATAATGGCATGAGAACGGTTGCTGCTGGATGTAATATCTGCATGCTGGGCAGTGAGCCACATATAATGTTAGGCAAGCACTACAGCAGAATGATTTGGCTGCAAACCTACCAGTGCTGCAAAGTGTGTGATATTGAAAAACCATAAAGACACAGAGTATTTGTCATCATGAGACCTACATCTGGAGGAACTCTTGGGCTACCAACACAGGATCTGTGAGCAGTTTAGTCAGTCCAGCTCCCTGTTTTGCAAAGGCAGAAAGTGAGTCACAAAGAGCAGGGAGGTTTTCTTCAGGGAATTAGAATGACTTTTTATTTTTGTTTTAAATTTGATTATGGTTTATTCTTTTGTTTCCTGCTCTCCTTGACTACTGAGCCATTTCTGGTTCACCTTTCGCTGCTGACCCATTCTGTCCTCCAGTTAACACTGTGAAATCCTCATATATTTCTTCTTTCCTCGGTTACTTTAAATCCCAGTGACTAGTCTACTGTCTCTTTTCCGCCTTCCAGCTCTTGGCTCTGGGTTGTTTTTAATTGGACCCTTGTTAACAGCTTCATTGTTTCCCTGTATCCATATACAGAGCACAGCTGCATGCTCTCCCTCTCAACTGCAGGAAAAGGAACCAAAAAATAAAGTCCCCCTGAGAGAGCCCAACCTCTCTCTTCTATAACAAGCTGTAGCAACTTTTACAAAATAACTGCCTCCATGGGCAGACAGCTGAGCTCTCTCAGACAAATCTGGGGCTTGGAGTGCACGGACATAATAATTACCAGAAATACATCACATGCCCCTCTCCCAGCATTAGTTAGGCCATTCCTAAATCACAAGGTGCAGTCTCTCACTCACTCTCGACTCTCTGGGTACAAAAACTTTTGCTTTCTGTCATTCTCTCTCTGAACACTGCAATCTTTCTCCCTTAAATTGTAAATGGTAACACCTGCTGGGGCTCTTATTTGTTCATTTCCGATTCTCTGGCTGCTCCCTGTGTGAGATATTACGCCCACACAGAGGTATGAAATATACAGTAGCTGCTTGTGAAACTTCTATCCCAAAGATGCAATGAGTATAAATAATGGTATTGTCTCGATGTTCTTCATCTTGTATTTGACAGAACATGTTCAAGAAACTCCAGGAACACTCTAAAGCTGATGGAGAAGTCATTCACACTGTATCAGTGTAGCTGAAAACAAATGAGCAGGACTGCTCTGGGCATCCTATTTTCTTTTCACCAACAGAATGTATTTATTCTTCAAGTCATACCATATTCATATTTACTTTAATGATTCCTAAACACCCCAGGTTCCAGAAGCTTCTAATTAACTCATCTATTTAGTGTCATTAACAGATGCTCAGGGAGTGATTTATTGTACAATACCCGATCACACCAACATATAAATCCAGCCAATTGAATTGGCAGGCAGTCTAGGTAAGTATCTTATGCTGCTAGTAGAGGAGACTCTGTCCTAAATTCAGCATGAATGCCCTGCAGACTGTAGCTGACATATTATTGTTTTCCTCTTCTATTACTCTGCACATGTAGCATACATTGTACTGTACAACACTGATTATTTCCCTCTCTTAAAAAAAAAAAAAATAAAAAATGGTGAGGTTATGCCTAAGACTTGGGGTATATATTTATGCTGAGAAAAGAGGAAATCAATAGCACCAATGAGTTTTTGCTCAATCTTCTTTTAATTTACTTCTGTCTTTCTGTAGTTTCAAAACTGAAACCAGTCCCTCTGACACTCTACAGCAAAATGATCCTAAACTTCATCAGAAAAGTATATTGGGAACTCTGTCTATATTAGAATTGTGGCCATTTATTGATAAATAAGGCAGTGACTTTTTGGGCAGAACATGGAGTGGATACCTACAACAGCAAAGTTAGCTCGATGGGTACTTCCACTTCCACAGTGATGTTTTCTATAGGTCTGGGGATGCTGGGATTACTAGAGGGACTTGTCATGGTTTATAGCCTGGGCCAGCTAAACCTCACCCAACCTGGTGGGCAGAGGCAGCACAGGCTGAGAGCCCCACAGGGGCTGTTCTCCCACAGACACCCTGTGTGCACTCTGAGAGCCTGGCCGAGCTCGGGAGGTACCCACTGAATGGTACAAACACAAGCACTCAGCTTTGGCCTGGAGGACTTGCCTCACTTGGAAACTAGGGTGGGCTTTATTTTTTACAAATTTCAAAATGGTAACAAAACACCGTCTGATTGCCTCTGTCGTTGCCTGGGCAGGAGCTCTCCCAAAGCTGACAGACAAGTTATTTACCTTGCTGGAGGAGAGCTGCAGCTCTGCAGACACATTTTACAGCTTTTCTCTTAAGAGCTCACTCCCTTTACATTCCAGTTCTTCCCAATGGCAACACCATGACTCAGTTTCTGTTAACAAAATGCTAAGGAAACAGATAAATATTGTTTTAAATTCCTTAAGGTGGGAGTCATGAGAGAACTGTTAAAATATTCTCTCTTTTGCAGGAATTATGTTTTAGTCTGTAAGTCTTCAAAAAAAGGTGCATTTAAGCTTTGTGTTTTAACAGCACTGAAAGGAACTACTGGAAATAATTAGGGTGTTTTCTGCTCTACTTTTTAAAAACAATATTTTAGTAAGGTTACTGGGTTTTAATATACTTTTGACTCTGAATGCAATTTTAACGATGAACCATCACTGCTGTCTGCTCCAAGTTTGACTTACAGCAGTGATGTCTGTGGGTGGGGAAGAAACAGAAGAAACATTTATGGGAGAATGGGAAGCAAAACTACATTAATATGGGACTGTACCCAAATGAGCGAAGGCAAAGGGACCGTGACAGCTTGAGAAAGGCAATATACATTAAACAAATATGCTTCATTAGGATATTTCTAGGAGTTACCAAATTTCTCCTCAGGACTCACTTTAGCAGTCAATGTAGGAACAATACCATGATGAGCTGACTGGTTTAGATTTCAAAGCTTTCATCTTGACTACAGTTCCATTCCTCACTGCTTCTGTCTCTCACAGTCCATTCCCAAGACACATGTGGTCTCTCGTATGGAACAATAACAGCACAGTCTGCTCCTAACAGCCATGTTGGGAGGAACAGCTTGGACTGGGACTACAGCAGCAGTGTCTCATGCACCTCCCCGAGCTGGCCAGAGAGATACCCTGCAGACTCTAGGGAATGACCCCGCAGAGTCCACTAAGACTGGTCAACTCCCATCACTCAAGCCGATTTCTCGAAGTCTGTGAAACAACACACAGAATTTGAACAGCCAACAGAAAGCATCATACATTATAGATATGTACTCCAGACATTCAAGAAACCGTGCAGACAATGCACACAAAAGCTACCTTGCAAACCCACGATACATTATTTAGGACACATGACAAACTCATACAGATGAAGAAACTGAAAGCTTTCCTTTTAAGAACTACATCTCAGTTAAGAGGAAACACTGAGAAAAGTTAAAAAATCTGGCCAGTGATGACCGGGAACACTGTGAGAGCACACTAATGCCACAGCATGTGCTATAGTGCATACTCCTCTCAGTCCCTCATCTCACTCACTCAACTTCTGACTCTAATACCACCAAAGATGTAAGGCAGCATGGGAAGCAATAGCTACCAAAGAAAATTGGGTACTTGAAATAGTTTTAGAAACTCCCTCCTTGTGCTATTTTAGGTTGGGATACAGTTAGTTTTCTTAACACTAGCTGTGCTTTTGGATTTGTGTTGAAGACAAGGATGTTGTGATTGCTGAGAAGTGCTTACACAGGGGTCAAGGCCTTTTCTGCCTCTCACCCCACCACCGAGGAGGCTGGGGGTGCACAAGGAGCTGGGAGGGGGCAAAGCCTGGACAGCCGATGCCAGCTGACTCAAGGGATACTCCACACCAGAAGGTGTCATGCTCAGCATATAAAGCTGGGGAAGAAGGTGGGAAAAGAAAAACATTCAGCATGACAGTGTTTGTCTTCCCAAGTCATCCAAGTCACCATTATATATGATGGAGCACTGCTTTCCTGGCGATGGCTGAACACTCGCCTGCCCGTGGGAAGTTGACAATCAATTCTTTGTTTAGCCTTGCTTGTGTGTGTGGCTTTTGCTTTGCCTGTTAAACTATCTTTATCTCAACTCTTCTGACTCTTTCCACCTCAACGCAGGGGGAATTGAGTAAATGCCTGCGTGGGGTTGAGCTGCTGGCTGGGGTTAAACTACAACCCTGCTCTGCTCTGATCATAACTGCATGGAACAGTAAAACAGGCAACAGGACCTGAGTCCCATCACTATCAGTTGCCTTGTATTTCAGGACACATGCACAGCTCTGCTATACTGTGAGGGTATCAGGTGTCAGCCAGTGCTTTGATTCAGCATTTTCAAATTGTATTCTTCTTATTTAAATTTTAAGAATAAACTATGGATGAAATAGACAGACTAGAGATGCCATTATAATGTCAGAAATATCAACACAATTGCACCTCCAGGATCTTCTTATCGAGAACAACAGACACATCAGTCCACATGGCATGTACAGAGTATTTCTGTCTGGATGGGACTTTCTTTTTTCACTCTGCAGAAGAGTTAACTTTTGTATTCAAACAAGAGATAAATAAGCTATCGTATTATTTTAACTCAATTTCATATTCTGTAACACACCAATTGTCAAAAACTAGTTTTAATAAAACTAGCAACCTTGATTTAGAGAGAAGTCTAATATCCCACCGAAATCCATATGGAAGCCAAGAAGCATTTCAAAAAATTGCTATATATCATGTGAATTCTGAAAGGAACCAAGATGCTGGAGAGAATAATGAAACATGAGGGTTCCTAAACATTTTTTTGCAAACCCAATTGCTAAATAACAGAATAAATTATTAGGACAATAACCAGCAAATGTTGAGATACAGTAATAAGCAGTATCACCTAATAAAAATAAGTTTTAATATTAACAACTCAATTTCACAAGATTCATCTTTCTTTTTTTGCAAAGTTCAAACAATGTTCAAGCCCTGTGTTGTTTACAAAGATGGGCTTATTCTCCTTCATTCTTCTGCACTGACTGCACAGCTTCTACTTTAACTCTGTTTCGCTTTCTTTTTCTTCTTTTCTTCTTTTCAGCAGAAGGCTCCTGACCCTCTGATGTTATCTTCTTTTTCTTCTTCAGGCAGCTGAGTGGATTGGGGCCACCTGCCCTTTTGCGTTTTCTCCTCTTTTCACTTTCTTGCTTTGCTAGTCCTTCTTTTTCTTTAAGCTCCACAATACTTTGTTTTTGGTACTCTGGAACAAGTTGATTTGTCTGCAACTTTTGAACAAATGCCAAAGATTTAGGAGAAGGTTTGTCTAGCACCATCGTGTTCTGAATAATAAAGAGGAGAGGAACGCCAGGCTTCTTTTTCACTTTGTTTGATAAGTCTTGATCCTGTAAAATTAAATACTTTAGTCAATATTTTGGAATTAAATCATATTTGCAATTCAAATGCACTTATTTTTAATAAAAAACTATGAAGATAAATTATATTATGAAAAAGATAAGAAACTTAGTCTAGCAGATATACATGGCAGTGCCTTTCAGAGCAATTTAAATTTCAATTTCTCTCCTAATTAGCTGTACTTCTGGTGGAAAATTTATCACCATTTCCTTTTCTCCTGCATGTACATGCATACATGCATTTTTAGAGGAAAAAGTCCCAGTTCACTGGCATGCAGACCATCACTCCACAAGAAGTAACATAACTGCTTTTGTAACAAACCATCTTAAATTCTTGTATCTTACAGAACCATACAGAACTCTACTATAAACCATTTTATATATGTTGTGTATCATTTATATACACAGTCCCAATAACAAACCCTGGGGAAAAAAGGCCTTTCTTATTTGTAGAGTTATTATTTAGTCGAAAATTTCTTAAGATTGAAGTTTTACAAATGTTTGACACTTAATTTCACTTTTCAGACTACTGTGCAAAACAGTTCAGGGATGGGGATGCACACACAAGCAATATGCAAATTAAGACTCACGAGTTGTGTTCTTACATGTCAGTAGGTAGTTGGTATGTTTTCTACACTTTCTGCTAAACTAAGCAATATCGTTATTATAAGAAAATAGTTCAAGTAAGAAGAAAGATTCCCTGCTTCATAATTACCAAATACATTTAAAAGCAAGTAAGGTTTTATATGAATTAATTCCCACAAACTATGTAAAAATCTCATAACTGAGGCTAGCATAGGCTTCCTTATCTTTTGGTATCAAAGCACCACTTGAAATGAAATGGAGTTAACATTTCCCATGAGCTTTTACCTGTGTAGCAATAAAGTAGTGATGAGGGTTGCTGTCTTCAATCATAGAAAGTAAGCAGGTAGATCCACTCACAGGATCCTTGTGGTGAGAACAGTCTCGAACTTGAAATCTCTGTGCAATTAATTTTGCTCCATACAGTGCTTTACCCAATGATTCCAGTTCTTTTATAACACACCTGAAAACCAAAAGAAACAACAATTTCTAAATGGAAAAAATAAGCTCACATTTTTTACAACAGCAAAAGGCTGATGTGAGTTATTTACGAATGAGCAACAACCAGTTGTTTGGGCTCCATGATTTGGAAATGGCACCCAGAAATCTGAAAGCAGTAGCCCCTCTGAAGACATCAGCACGGTTTACTTGGTTGTAAACACGATTAACCAGTAATAACATTAAGTTGTATTAAACGTTTTAAAAGTTTTTCACATCAGTGACAATGCTGAGTCCTTAAGTTTGTTTGATACTATCCAGCATATGAACTACTTAACAAATAAAATTATTTTTTAAATTTTATTTTGAAATTACTAGATTATTAAATTTCAAAACAATTTATTTTTAAAAAGGGAAATAAAGAGGATTTGGGGAACAACAGGCCAGTCAGCCTCACCTCTAAGAGGTGACAAGATTCTGACAAGATCATGGAGCAGATCCTCCTGGAAAATATACTAAGTCATGTGCAAAACGAGCTGACTTGTGACAACCAGCGTGGTTTCACTAAGGACAAATCATGAAAATTATGGTGCCCTCCTATGACAGGGCTACAGATCTGATGGACAAGGGAAGGGAAACACATGTCATCTAACTGAACTTGTACAAAGCTTTTCACACTGTCCCCTATGACATCCTTGTCTTTAAATTGGAGACATGGATTTGGCAGATGGAACACTTGGTGGATAATGAATTGACTGGAGGCTTGCATTCAAAAAGTTGCAGTCAACAGCTCAATGTCCAAGTGCAGACCAGTGACAAGTGGCAATTCCTCAGGGGCTGGTGTTGGGACATGTGCTGTTTAATATCTTGGTCAGCGACCTGGACAGGGGGATTCAATGGCCCCTTAGCAAGTTTGTCAACACCAAGCTGTGTGGTGCAGTCGACATGCTGGAGGGAAGGGATGCCATCCACAGGGACCTCGACACGCTTGACAGATGGATCTCTGTGAACCTCATGAAGTTCATCAAGGCCAAGTACAAGGTCCTGCAAGTGGGTCAGGGCAATCCCAAGCACAAATATAGGCTGGGAAGAGAATGAATTGAGAACAGCCCTGAGAAGACCTTGAGAAAGCTCAACATGAGCTGGGAATGTGCATTTGCAGTCTAGAAAACCAATCACATATTGGGGCGCATCAAAAGCAGCATGGGCAGCAGGTCAAGGGAGATGATTCTTCCCCTCTGTCCGCTCTGGTGAGACCTCACCTGGAGTACCATGTCCAGCACTGGCGACTCCACCATAAGAAGCACATGGACTTATTGGAGCAAGTCCAGAGGAGAAAAGATGGCTCTGAGGAGACTTTATAGCAGCTTTGCAGTGCCTAAAGGTGGCCTACAAGAAAGCTGGAGAGTGGCTTTTGACAAGGGCATAAAGTGATAGGACAAGGAGAAATGGCTTTAAACTGAAAGAAGGTCAGTTTGGATTAGAGATAAGGAAGAAATTCTTTACTATTAGGGTGGTAAGACACTGGAGCAGGTAGTCCAAAGAAGATGTAGAAGTCCCATTTCCTGGAAGTGTTCAAGGCCAAGCTGGACGAGGCTTTGAGCAACCTGGGCTAGCGGAAGGTGTCCCTGTCCATGCCAGAGGGGTTGGAACTACATGATCTCTAAGGTCCCTTCCAACCCAAAGCATTCCAAGATTCTATGAATTAGCACAAAATGATTAATCACTGTATGTAAATTAAACTCTGTATTAGCATTAATCACCTTGCTTCAAACTTGCTATGAGAATCCAAACTCAAGCAGAAGAAATACTGTCCATACACTTAAAAATCTAGAAGTTTATGGCTCTATAACGTTCCAACTAGACAATAAAATGCAAACCTATAATCCTCCTCTTAGCAGCAGTCAGAGCAGGTGTTCACACAGGACACCACAGCAGTCTATGAGGATGCTTGCTTGGATACTCAGAACTGAACAGGAGGTGAAACCTAACTCACTCCAGCAACTGAGTGGTCTATGAAATGTGGACAGCAGTAGGCCTGAAAGAACAGCTTCAGGAACATGGTAGCAATTATTCTTCTTTCCAGAGAAGGAAGTTTAGCCTTTGAGGACAATCTTTGCAGAGACTGAAGCCTGTTCTTTTTGCACAGACTGACAGTGAGCCAGCTCATTTCCTCAGGGAGGCTCTTGTTATGCCATTGAGGTGCTGTCTCAGCAACTCAGTGTTGTGACAGCAGAGAAAACAAGTCCAATTCAGCTGCCCTGAGTGAAAGCTGGTCGAAAAGACCAACAGATATTGCTGAAAGAGGAAGCAAGAAGTGGCATTTAGACATGAGAGGAATACAGTCTGGATCAAAGTGATTCCCAAACCTTTCACAGCTAAGGACATGACTCGGTGCTTCATACTGTTTAGAAGCACAGGCCCGTTCTGCATGCTGTGCAAGATGGCTCAGTGTGTTTTTTGAGCCTAGTCTATACATCCTCCTGGTATTTTCATTACTTGCCTCTATGATGATGGGCAGTTGGCTATTCTGTCATTGCAGAAACACAACCGAGGGAAAATTTGTTACATACAATAGACATAGTCAAGTAAAAACGAAGGCACCTTCGAGACAACTCTGACATGCAGTGTGCATGCTCTACTTCCACATCTTTCCGCAGCGCATCCCTGTCCTCCCCCGAGAACAGCTGCTCTGGACACAACCCCGCACGGGCGGGCTGCAGCTCCCGCCAGGCAGCAATCCCCTCCGTGCCCGGAGACCTCGGCCTGCCGCCGCTGCTCCCACTGCCCGCCGTCCCCGCCGTCCCCGCCGTCCCCCGGGCCTACCGCGTGGTGCAGAGCTGCGCCGCGCCGCCCAGGTACCCGGGCAGCTGCTCCCGGATCTGGATCTTGTTGCGGAGCGCCGCCTGGCAGAAGGTGCCGTCCAGCAGCACCTGGAAGGGCTCGCGGAACTGGAAGCTGTGCCTGTAGAAGCCCATGATCTTCTTGGCGTGTTTCTGCCGCCTCACGCCCATGGCGCCCGCTCCGAAGGGCCGCGCCCAGCCCGGAAACTGCGCCGGGCCCGGGCGGGGCCTCCTCGGGAGCCGCGGCGGGGAGGGGGGGCCGGGACGGTGAGGGGGCCGGGGGAGTGATGGGGCCGGGACAGTGAGGGAGCCGGGACAGGGACAGTGCTGGGGCCGGGATAGTGATGGGGCAGGGACAGTGCTGGGGCCGGGGCTGTGATGGAGCTGGGGCAGTGATAGAGCTGGGACAGTGCTGGGGCCGGGATAGTGATGGGGCCGGGACAGGGCAGTGCTTGGCTGTGAGAGGGACAACGCTGGGCTGTGACAGGCAGTGCTGGGCTGTGACAGGGACAGTTCTGGGCTGTGACTGGGACAGTTCTGGGCTGTGACAGGGACAGTGCTGGGCTGTGACAGGCAGTGCTGGGCTGT
>JAWWEE010000074.1:136595970-136631082 GCA_035221455.1 Xenops minutus | reverse complement strand
ACAGGCAGTGCTGGGCTGTGACAGGGACAGTGCCGGGCAGTGACAGGGACAGCGCCGGGCTGTGACAGGCAGTGCTGGGCTGTGATCGGGCAGTTCTGGGCTGTGACAGGCAGTGCTGGGCTGTGACAGGCAGTGCTGGGCTGTGACAGGGACAGCGCCGGGCAGTGACAGGCAGTGCTGGGCTGTGACAGGGACAGCGCCGGGCAGTGACAGGCAGTGCTGGGCTGTGCCCGGGGCGCTCCGCCCGAGGGGTTTTTGCTGCGGGCTGGTTCATTGCCCCGAGGTGAGCGGCGCTGTGCTGGCTCCTGCCCTTCGCTCAGATCAGAAATACACCGGGTTTGGGTGGTTTTTCCCTGGCCCACTGTAACGATAAAATCACAATTGCTGTCCCAGAGAGTAGTTTTATCACACATCATCCTACAGAATCACAGAAAAAATGGGTTGAAAAAGACCCTGGAGATACTGAGTCCAGCCTGAGACCGAGCACACCACCTAGTCAGCCAGACCAAGGCTCTCGGTGCCACGTCCAGTGTTTCCCTGAACACCTCCAGGGACTCTGACTCCGCCACCTCCCTGGGCAGCCCATCCAAAGTTTCATCACCCTTTCTGTGAAGAAATCCCTCCTAAAGTCGACCTAAACCTCCCCTGATGCAGCTGAAGACTACATCCTCTCCTCTCACTAGTTGTCTGGAAGGCTTCGGATGGCTTAGGAATACTTAGGAAGGCTTTCTTAACACCTGCTTATATTGTTTACTTGTATTGGGTACATCAACCTAAATTCGATGTGCACAAAATGGAAGATGAAAAGCACATATTCTATATTTTAATACTCCTTTTTCTTTTTTCTTTTTTTTTTTTTTCCTGTGACAGTTTAATTTCACTGCAGTCTGGAGAAACAGCTGTCACTCAAAAAGCTATTGCACAAACTCCTCCCTATCCAACAGAAAACACGAGCACACCAGACATCTGCCATTAAAAACCTGATCTTAATGCCCCTGTTTCAGGCAGGCAAAGGGATGGGATACCTTAACACCATTAAAAAGATAATTGGAGACATCTGTCTTGCTATGCAGGTTCTGCAGGAGACATCTTTCTGCCAGGGACAACTGTACTGTGAGCAAACACATGGCAAGTACCTGCCAGTTAGCTGTAATCAGTCAGGCTGCTCTAAGGTCATCAAAGAAAATACCCAGCTGTCATACCGGTCTTTTTGCTAGCAAACAGACTTGGAAAATATGTACTTCCAAGCAGGTTAGTTAGTGTTAAGAGAAACTGAAAAATAAAGGATTTGATTACTGTTCTAGAAATTCAGATCGAGGTGATTGAGAATATTTTCCGTGGGATCCAATTGTGCTGCTGCTAATATTTTTCTGCTGTTAAATCCTTCTTTCCAGCTGTCTTCAGGAGACAGTTACACGTGCTTATCAGTATTACGGACATCCATGGATATATGCCTTATTATGAGCTAAGTGATATGTTGAATTCATTATCAAACACTGTTCTAAATATAGAAGTCTTTATTAACCTTCAGTACTGTGGCTGACATGTTCCTGTAGAGCTGTGATGACCCAGTTCTTCCTCCAACTGCAGAGGTTCATTATTTAAAATATTTGACAAAAGCACTTAGCAAGACTCCGAAGTAAAACCTTATTAGATTAATTATTTTTTCCTTCAAGTACAGTTTTGTTTGTTTGTTTTTGGGTTTTTTTTTGAGTGTGTGCGTGTATGATGCCAGCTAAATAACTGCCCCAAAAGAGGCAGTTATTCTATATTAAGAACATTTTCCACATCTTACAGCTAGAATGAGGAATCTGCAATGATAACAGCTGCTATTGCAGAATGGAGATAAAAAGGAAAAACAAATAACTGAGAGCTTGAACTAGTTTTTGAACTAAGTGCAAAATAAGATGTAATCCAGAATAGGGTGTTAAATACCATTCTGATGAGATACCCTTTCCCTGTTCAGTTGGTAAATATGACCATCACAGACAAGTTGTCATATGATTGGTACGGTTAAATATGTTCAGAAGGCTGTCTAGCAGGCAAAACACAGCACAGAATTCTCCTTCATTGTGCAGAAGATAGCATTAATTGGATGATAAACTCCTTGCCCTACCATTCTGTAAATTTTATTTCACTTTTATGCAGTTCTTTTAAAGTTTCTTTTTAATAAATTTTAAATGTTAAAAGTAATGTCTATAAGAATACTATAGCAGTGCAGAGAAATACAGTATAGAAATAGAAGTCTTTGATTGCTGCTGGACAGATACAGGTCTAGGGTACAGTCCTGATCTGACAAAACAGCTACTCTACTCTACTCTACTCTACTCTACTCTACTCTACTCTACTCTACTCTACTCTACTCTACTCTACTCTACTCTTGATACCTTGTAGGTACACATATAGTATTTGTGAAAAGAAGGTGTCACTGAAGAAGAATATATTCTTTATATCCATAGTGGGAGGAGGGCTTCATGCTGGACTTCGCAAACCTGCACGATGGTGAGTCAGGCATCCCAGGAAACCAGGCTTCACCAGTGGCATTGCACACAAAATGTGCATCAACCAAAAACTAGGTCTTTGCAGAGCTGACTATCTCTTGGCATATATGAGTTCAGTTCTGGTTTTGAGATGCTAGGTAATGCAGTAGTAGAATTAAATAACAAAATTGCAGTGACATGGTTTACTTGAAATGAAAGCTGTTCTTTATAAAAAGAGCTTTGATGTAGGCCTAGTAACAAGGATTTCCCTTAATAGCTGGTGCTTGGCAAATGCTTGTACCTTGGTGAGAAAACAGCTTCTGATTCTCCCAAACTTGTCCTGTGTCAGAGCTTTCAAATCTGAATGTGTTTCTTTTGGGCAAAATTTACTCTGTGATTATCTGCAATAAGTCCTAGCACCATGCTTAAATATGATAAAGGAACAGATTTACAAAAAAATAAAAGGGTAGGGGTTTCAATTGCAAAATTTGGGAACAAAACTATGATAAACACACGCTAAGAAATCATTGTTGGAGTTTATCTGGAAATACTTTCCTAGGTGTATTTTTCAATTTTTCTGAGGTATGTATAGGGCATAGAAGAAGATTCAGAAGCATTTATTACTAAATTATATTTGTCAGAATGTATATTATTTGTTACTGGCTTCTCCTTTCATTGCCCTGGGACTGGTCTTGAGTTTTTGAATTTTAAGCTTCATCATGTACATCCATCTTTTACAGTGCCTATTTTTCTGTTATCTCATGGGAATGCAGCATCTGGATTTATAATAACTATGGCTGTGACAAGCTCTGTTTTTCCTTTATGGATTGGTATGATCTCAGCAGATGAGAATTTTGTGTGCTTTCTGCACTTTTCTGGCTCAACTCTAACTTTGGTCTTTAGTTAGAAAATTACTTCTGGCTGAAATACTATAACTGCCCATCACTGTATGTCCCACATTAAGCGTCTTTTAAATTGTGTTTCATAAGAAGCACACACTCAATGTAGAGGTTGGCATATTGAGTTTCACATACTGGTGGCTAGCAAGGGTAAGAAATAAAGTACAGTAGATACCAATGCAGGTTTTAAGTGACTGTTTAAAGCAGCACATACTTTGAGAATGCTCTGGAGAACTAAGACTTTGCAGGCAACTTTACCTTTCTTACTGGAGCTGAAAGAAATTATAGGGCTGAAAATAATCAGTGGGATTCTTGGCAACTTCTCAAATGTTATTTGAGCTTTTCTCTTTTTTGATGTTGAGCTAAATTCACATGAAAGATGAACAGAATCAGAAATAACCCAATTTAACTAAATCTTTTGTCTTTCTGAATAGATACATGCTGCCGATATGCGTCATTTAGCTTATGCAGCCTTTTTGGTTGATGGAGCTCTTTAAGATATTCATGTTTCATGCTGGTTTCATGCTTAGAAACCACAACCGGTTTCATCCTAGAAACATACAAGAACTTTGTGAAGAAACTTGTCTTTGTTTTACAGATCAAAATTAGCACTTAAAATGTCTGAGTTTATCAAATGCATTTTAAATTATGCCATTTTATCATTATTCCTTTGCAATAATTTTGTTCCTATTAGTAGTATGTTAATGGACTTGAGGTGCTATAATAAATGATCCACTAATAATAAAAAATAGCTATAAACACCTTGAACGTAAAAAGAGTGAATAAGAATAGAAGGTAACTAAAAACACTTATTGGAAAACATTTATTGAAAAAAGAAGAGAAGAAACCTTGAGCAGTAAAAAAGAACCCAAAATTTCTCAAGGGAAGAACTTATACTTTTTAATATTACCTTCATTTGCAGAAATACCTTATTATGTTACTGTCCATTTTTTAATATACTGCTTTCACATTTAGTCCAGTAAATGCTATAAGGTTGACTGTGTGAGAGCATGGCTGAAACCATGTATGGCCTCTGAAACCTCCATTCTTACAGAAAAAAAAAATTGAATTTTTAAAGTTTAGATTCTGATCCCATAGTTCCTTTATTGCCTTTGATGTTTGTCCCTGGGGGTTTCTCTGCTGTTGCAGCTCCCACTTTTACAATTTTTCTATCACTCCTGCAACTTATTACTTTCCATTTTCTATTTCAAATAAAAAACCCCAATAAACCCAATTTCTTCACGTTGATTCTCTTGAAGAATATTAGAAAAAATGTGGAATAGACTTCAGTATTGATTGGTACCAATAACTTCTAAAATCACAATTAGCCTCATGAGAAATAACAGTACTTGAAAATTCCCTGGCACAAAATGCCCATGCATTTATATAGCCTGCTCTTAAATTTTCACATTGAGCTACTCTTTAGAAAGTAGTAAGCACTGAATATCTGACATTTCAGAAGATATTTAGCAGTGAAACAGAATGTTGTAGATGCTGTAGAAATAAGTATGCAAAGAGCTTGACTTCAGAGAGTCACAGTTGGTGATCAGTGGTATCTGAACACAGTGGGTGTGGAGCGCAGCCTCATTCATCAGGAAGAACCTTCCTTAGCATGGGTTGATACACCCGGGGATATTTCATTTCCTTGAGTCTTAAATTGCTGTGGTCAGCAGAACACAAATAACTGAAACCCTTGAATTACACAAAGCTTATACACAGTGTTGCTTCCTGAGGCTGGAGTTGGATTTGGAATCGCCCGCACATGGCACACAGCGCTGCTCAGTGCAAGTGCAGCTATAGAGTCTGTAGAGTTACATAGAGACACACTCCTGGCAAAACTGCATCTGCTCCAGAGACTTGAGGTCCCTGTTATATCTTTTTCTGACCCACTTTTTTTTGTGGGGGGCGGTGTGGAAACAAAGGAAAGAAAAGACTGAGCATTTAAAAGACCTTGTCTGTCCCATAGTTTAGGAAATGTGATTCACAGGTCTTCGAGAGGATGAGTGGGTGTGTGGTTGTTGGCCAGAGTCAACCCACCACAGATACACAGAGGGACCTCTTGTCATTAGGATTTTCACTTTCCCTATGGGATATGAGAGTGGTATGTAAGTGATAGGCTATTGTCAAAAGGTGTCCTGCAAATAAAAAAGGGGTTTCAAAAGGAGCAGATGCCATGACATGCACAGAATTATGTAGAATTAGCTTTTTACTTGAATGTAGGGATTAAGTACAGTCTTAAATTCACTACACTCCTCCCAAATAGAAGCCTTACTTTATGCAGAAAATATGTTAGATTCCTACTTCATTTTTAAGCAGCACACTGGTTGCAAGTACATTTCCTATGATGTCACACTGAAAAAGATCACCAGTGTATTCACATGGAGATGTGCCACATGCCTGTGTTTCATGATGTTTGAAAGCTTAAGCCTGAATACTTCACCTCTTTCAGAAAACCAAGCTGAACTTGAAACTTCTGTAAGGCTGCAAGATATTACAAGCCAATTTTAAGATTGTGTTAGGGGAATCTTTTGCCACTGAGATTTGGAGATTATTTTACTGGAAACTTTTTTTTTTTTAACATAATAATGTTGGTTTAGGCAACTGTAGTTATTGCTGCAAGTTTGTATTTGGGGTGTTGTGTCTCAGTGCAAGTACAGACTGTTATATGTATATCCTAAGTGATTCTTCCCTTTCCCTTTACACTTTGCGATAATGAAATTAAAGTATTCATTATGCTTAGAAATACTTGGAATCGCTGAGAGGGTAGGAAAGAAAAACACAGAATTCAGACATGACCCATTTGCCAAGCGGTAACAAGTCATTGCAGGTTAGCCCTTCTCTGGTGCATGGTCGTAGCCTGTAGCACACACAAATGAAATTCAAGTTGGTTTAGCCCTTAAGGTAAAGTCAGTCTGATGATTTGGAAGGGATTATATCTTTGAACCCTTATCAGATAATTTCCACTTAGCAACTCTAGTTCTGCTCATAGCCCTGATATGGTGCAGAGGTGCTGTGGGGGGAGATGTCATATCTCAGTTTAACCAAGGTTTTTACTTAAGTAGGACTGAGGAATAAAAGGGTTTTGGTCTGTTCAAGCTGTCTTTTGATTTATAGCATAATTTAAGAATGATTAATGGAGATTGTGCATTCTGAATTTTTTAATGTATTTTGTGATGGAAGTCTTCTGTTTAGTGGTTTTCCTGAGTAGTTTGGGCAATGTTACTAAAATTCTTCACTCTGACATCCTTTTCATGAATTCAGAATTTTCAATGGTGACATTTTTTATGGTCTCTTGCCTCCCATGATCTGGTGAATTCTGTAAAGTAGAAAGTTGTTATTTGTGTTTCATTTTTCATGTTAATCATAATTAACCAAATTGACTGAATTATTCTAGCATGCATTAAGTAGTCTAAGCCTTATGCCAGTCCCTTGAATAGGGCTATTTTGGCACCCACAGCAACCTCTTTGAACATGCTGATGTTCTGTGCTGTAGCTACTTGGGTTTTTTGGTTGTTTTGTTTTGTTTTCTGTTTTAAATTACTTTGACTTTCTGTTCAAAAATTTGATAGGCAGGAATAATGCATTACATTTGTGTTATCCCAGGAGCTTTAATGCCTTTTCAGATCCCTAAGAATTTCCCAGTGGTAAAGCACTGTGCATTTACTGACAGAATGTATGTTTTTCTATTTAAATACCTTTCAACAACATCTTTGAAGTAGCTGACACATCTCCAGCAGTCCATGGACTGCAGTTGAAAACTACTATATTACCATAATACTATTTCCTAATCTTAGTTTTCTTTAATTAAAACTATTTGATCATATTTGTAAACTAAAACTGGGTAGGTATGTGAATATAACAGCAAAGTGAAATAATATTGAATTAAACAACTTCATTCTCTAGAAAAACTTCAAAAGGCAGTACCAGTGTGACTGCAACCTTCAGTCATGGAAACCTGCTGAGGGTAGGACCCAAATTTGCAACACCTGTGTAATGGCTGAGCTCACTGGCTACAGCAAACTGCTCTGAAACTCGGGGTTGTTGTTGCATCAGCCTTTCTGCAAACTGCTTTTAGAACAACATCTGCCACATGTGCACTTCAGTCTCTTTGGGGCACAAGGCACGTTTGACCTCACTGATGCTGCAATTCTAAACTTCCCCTTCAACCTCCATTTAAAAGTTTTTTTCCCAATGGAAAATGTAAAGTGGGATTCATCTCACACTACTTTGGACATCTATCACAAGGTGTCCTTAGCAAAGCTGGGGTTTCTTGTTAGGGTTGATGCAGGTCGAGTCAGTGATATCAGTGGCATTTAGGATATGATTTCTCCTGTTGAGATAATTCTTACACTAGAGTCTTTGCTTGAATTAGTCCCAGCATCAATGCAGGCAGCTGGTAGGGAACATTCTAAGTCATGTTAGAACCCTTTTATAGGAACAGGCAAATCCTGGGTCCGTGTCTGCTGGAAAAGGCAGATACATGTTAATATTGGTGTTGGCAAATATGTTCCCATCCCTTAGTTAAAGATTAGTGTCAAATACATTGTTGAAAAGGTAAATCTTTATGAGGTCACATATTTGGCATAGACAGCCTTGGGGGTCTGGCAGAGCTGCCTTTCACAGCCCATTGCGTTTTTCAGAAGAGTGGGTTGAGTATGAAAGATTAAAAAGAAACAGCAACAACAACAAAAAACCCTCAAACAAAATAGCACAGCAAAGCAAAACCAACAGTTAACTTTTCCTACAACACAAACTCGTCCCTGAGCATTGAACAGGTTTTTGTCTAATGTTAAGACCATCCGCCTGCACTGACAGTGGTGAGGGCTCAGATCCTGGTTCAGGGGTGGGGCCCTCACTACGGGAAGGACACGGAGGGGCCGGAGAGGGTGCGGAGCAGGGCAAGGGTCTGGAAGGGTGTGGAGCACAGGAGTGCCGAGGAGAGGCTGAGGGGGCTGGGGGTGTTTGTCCCGGGGAGGAGGCGGCTCAGGGAGCCCCTGCGGCCCTGAACAGCTCCCTGAAAGGGGCTGAGACCGGGGGGATCGGCCTCTTCTCCCAGGGGACAAACAGGCCAGAGGAAAAGGCCTCGAGCTGTGCCAGGGGAGGTCCATGTCGGGCATCAGGAAGAATTTACAGAAATGTACATTGGACACTGGAAAGTGCTGCCCCAACATTCCCATGGGCTGACTGCTGGTGGAGTCACCGTCGCTGGAGGAGGAAAGACTGGAGGTGGCACTCGGTGCAGCCGCGGAGTGGCCGCCCGGGTGGCGATGTGTGAGGCGCTGCCAGCCGCGCTTCCCAAGCGGAGCGATCCCGCGATCCCGGGCAGGGACGGCGCGGGGCACGCTCTGCCCGGCACGCCGAGGCAGGGCAGCGTTTCCGCCCGGGGCCGTTTCCCCGCGCTCCGCCCCGCGGCGCGGCGCTTCCTGTGTGCCGTGTTTCCCTTTCCGGCCGTGCGGGCAGCGATGGCGTCGCGCAAGGAGGGCCCGAGCGCTGCCGGCGGCGGCTTCGGCACGGGCAAGGGCAAGGGCAAAGCGCCCGCCGCCGGAGACTCGGCTGTCAAGCAAGTGCAGATCGACGGGCTGGTGAGCGGAGGACCCGGGGCCGCGGCGGGCGGGGGTCGGGAGAGGCGGCCGCGTGGAGCCACCGGCGGGGCCCGGTCGTGGGGCGGGGCCGGGGCCGCGGGATGGGGATGGGGATGGGGCCAGGGCCAGGGCTGTCCCGAGGGCCGGGAATGGCCTCATCATCCCCCGAGGTTCCCGTGCCGGGCTCCCCCGTGCCCGTCCCCGGGGAGGGGAGCGGCTCCCGCCCGGTGTGAGCGAAAGCCGGGCCAGGGCAGAGAGTAAATTGCCTCTGAATGTCCCCTTTCATTTCTCAGCTCCGTCTCCCCCCGTGCCCGGGTTTGCCTTTTCCGCCTTTTGTGCCTTAGACTCGTATGCAGAAAGCTGTCCAGGTGTAAGAGGTGACAACCACAGCGGGTTTTTCCCTTCCCGCTGTGCTTTTTGCCGTCTCTGCTAGGGCTGCAGCACTGGCTGCCTTTGCTCAGTGAGAAATGAAATAACCTGGCGGGGTGAAGGGACGTAGCAGGGAACAGAGCCATCGCAATACGGACAATCCATACAGGCCTTGAGTGCAGCAGCATCTGCTAAAGCTCATTCTTGGTTTTGCTGCTGGTTCTTTTTGTATTCGTTCCTATCTTGCACAATCGATAATACTATCAATGACACAGAAAAAAAAAGGTACTTCTTAAGGATAGAAGCATTGTTTATTACTTTATTATCTTTGCTAAGTGTCAGCAGAACACTGTACAGCTCAAGAATGAAGGGGAGAATTGATATCTTGGTCATGAGAAGGAAGATCATAGTTTTGAGGCCAGCTTTGAAACCTGCTTGGCATTTATTCCTGGTAGTCCTCAGTCGTTGTCCTGGAGTTGTACAGTAGAGTAAATATTTGGGAAGAGGAAGAATCATCATCATGGCTAGGCTTCGCGAACGAAGATTTACAAGGGCTCTACCCACGCTTGCTACAAGCACGCTGGTGGCTAAATAGGCCAATGCGAGATAGAAGAGGAAGAATAACTTACTTTTGTATAGCAGGTGTTGTGAAAGAGAAAATTTGAATTGCAGTTTTCTGCACTGTTCTGTCCAGCTGTCTGTGAGTCCATGGCTTTGGTCCAGAGAGCATTTCGAAGGAGCAGTGAAAACCGACTGACTGTGAAATGCCCTAAAATTCCAGTAGTGGATATCAGACTGCTCCTGCCGCAGGCTGGTGCCAGACGGGCAGTGTGGATGTGTGGCTGTTCATTAGCAAGTTTAAGAGAATAATGAAAATGGGAATAATAAGAGCAGGATACAGGTTGTAGCTTTAATTTTATTTCTGTGAGTGTAAAAACGGTTTCATCAGTTTTGAACTTTGGTAACAACTGTTAAATTTGATTTATTTTGTTCTTGCTTTAACGAAATAAAGAGAACAGATGTTCAAAAACTGTTCTCTCTCAGGTGTGTAACCTGCTTTGTGAGCTGCTGTTGATTCAGATCAACTGTGAGTGGCCCTAATGGTCTTCTGACAGTCCAACAAGTGCCTATGAGCACTTCTTGTTTCGTGCTTTTTTTCCCCTTCTCCTTGTGTATTCTGGTGCAGCTCCATGGTGCCTCTTGCATGGAGTCAGTGCAGAGGAAGGTGAAAGCTTTCACCTTCCACATGCTGAAGATCTGTCTTACACAAAGTGTTCTCAGGACACTGACACTGTGGTTCATAAAGTTCCATGACACGTGTGATGAAATGTTGGCATAAATTTGCTTGCTTTGTAAGCAAAGGGGCTTCTGTTGTAAGTCCTTCAAATTTCTCATAGAAATTCTGCTAAAATGTTCCTAATATCTCACAGATTTAAATGTATCATCTGTGTTCTCACAAAGTAACGAGACTTCATCAGTGACGTCTGATAAGGTGGTTAAGGGTGAGACTGGGAATGAATTCCAGAGGGCATCAGGGAAGTTTAGGGATCTCCTCTTCACTAGTGCCTCATGTCTTGTCAGTGGCACAATTGATTTTTCAAATGGGGCTGCTTAGAATGGAAAGGCCTGCTAGATAGGTTGTTTTTGGGCCTGTGAATGCAAAATAGAAGGTGCATTAGTCTTTGTGTGTGAGAATATGAAGGTATGGTTAGAAAGCTTGTTAATTCAGAGGAACAATAAAGTAAAAAAACTCCAATATTTGTAATGAAGGACATAACCTTCAATGTAGCACATAATGATGGAGCAACACCTGCTTTTGGGCCTCCTCTTTAAATTTGCTACAATACAGCATCCGATAGTTAATTTTTTTCTTATTCTGATGTGATTAATTCCTTTTTTCATTACATATGGTGTAATTTGTATTTAGATCAAATGCAGTTTTTCAGGTAACACAAGTTTAGAAGTACTGCCATGTCAAGAGTAAAAGCTAACTATGAAATCCTAACTAGTAAGATAGGCTAATTTCATGTAACTTCTTAAAATATTAGTGTTATTAGAGTAATTTATTCTGATTTTGATAGCTAGAACATGATATTGTTTTGTGGTTAATTTTTGAGAGATTTGTAGCAGACAGAAATTATCTATGCGTACAGTTATATATGTTGGCAGAAATTTGGAAACTTTCTTCTGGGGAAATAACAGCTGTGGGATGGGAGATGGGGATGTTTTAGCAAGGTATGTTTGCTGCTAGGTCAAGTAAGTGGTTTTTTATTAATCAGATTTGCCTTCAGAGTAGTCCCAAGACATTATGTTGTTACTAGAAAAGTGTTTCATTCTCTGTGAATCTTCTGCATGAAGTTATTCTAGAAAGGGTAAAGTAAATTAAAATAATTCCTCATCCAACTGAACACTTAAGTACGAATATGACTTTTTTTTAAAAAAAGAAATTCTAACCTTGCATTTATATATGCATTCAAAAAATTACATCCAGTAATGCTTTTGGAGAATACATCATTGGCTGGCTTGCATAATAATATAACTGGATCCTTAACTTCATGTTCTTCATACTAAAGCATTAATATGTGAATTGCTTTTATCATTTTATTAATGGGAATGAGGGTTCATTTTTTATTAAACTGCTGCATATGATTTCTTTTTGCACTTACATCCATTGCACAAAATTTTCACATATTGTGGGAAGTAGCAAAAGTTACATAGACGTCTCAAAATGATTATAGGTTTCTATTGCTTTATTTTAATAACTGCTAATGTGGAAAGCCTTAATGCTAAACAAATTGCCATTCTGTAGTTAATGTTGCTAGAGCTTCCAGCAGAAGGCTTCATCGATAACAGTGGATGAGGGATACCTGAATCTTTAGGCCATCAAACCCTGAGTTGAAAGTTGGAGGCCAGAAAAATTGTAGATCCCCCATCCTTGGAAGTGTTCAAGGCCAGGTTGGATGCAGCTCTGAGCAACCTGGTCTAGTGAAAGGTGTCCCTATCTACAGCAGGGGAGTTGGAACTAAATGATCTTTAAGGTCCCTTCCAACCCCAACCATCCTGTGATTGTATGTTAATACTCAAGATGATCTTCTAATGCCAGGTAGTATTTCTTCCAACTTCTTAATTCTGTGAGTCTTTGAATGTATGTTTAGGTGTGCTTCTTAAAGTTTGTATAGAACTTAAGTTAAACCTTAAGATATCTTGATCAATCTATATTAAATGCAAACATACATTGGCTAAAACATAAATATGTCAGGAAGATAGTAGGAAGTTGTAGGCCTTGTCTGCATTTGTGTGCCTCCAGCACCAGTGTGGCTATAGTGCAGATAGTTCTTTTGTGTCAGACACGACTACTTTAATCAAAGATTGTTACTTTAAGCTTCACTGCATTATCCCTGATTGGGTGATGGTATAGCGTGTGTACTGCTTTGTATTCTTACCTGTGGTATTTAGGGGGTTTATGTATTCATTTATTTACAAAAATATAGATAAGAATCTGGGAGTTTACCTTTTTAATAACAGCCTAACATAATCACTGAATTCTTTGTCAATAGTGACACTACTCATAATTGTGATATTTAAGTTGCTTGTGCCTTGTTTGCTGTGCCATTTTTGCCCTAAACACATAGGATAGATTGGACTGTATCCCCAGCTATGGATAGTGAAAGCCTAGTTAGCTTCTTGGGTAGGGAACACTTTAGGGTGACATGTTTGATCATAGTAAATGAAATAGGGTACCATGGTTGCTGTAAATCAGTCTTTGAGGCTCATCTTGCAATTTTTTACTTAAGCACTTCTGAAAATTACAGCTTTTGACACTCTTTGAAAGAAAGCAATCAATTTTCATAGCATTTGAGTAGTTTGTATCACCAGTGAAGCCTCTATTGAACTGCCTAAAAATCTCTAACATTGCTTAAATTGTGAATATTGTGCTTCTTCTAGTGTCTCTTGTGCTTTTTTTCCCCTTCTCCTTTACTCTTTCTGAATAATGTATAGATGATGTGTTCTGCCTGCTGTTCTCTGTACAGTTTCTTGACATTGCAGAGCTGTAGAACAGGATTTTAGGATACAGTGTCCTTCAGGCTGTATTGTGTTTTGTGTGTCCTCCAAAGGAGTTAAAATAGAATTTTAAGTTGAAGTTTAATCTAGTTGACTTTTCCTTGACCTGTTTCCCTAAAAAATTATTTCAGATTATGCTGGCTCTGAGAGTTAGTGTGTGAACTGAATACTGGCTTGATGTGTTCATGGATACCTTCAACCATAGAGAAGACAGAGGCGCTTTGTTTTATATGCTATTAATCTTCATGTACAATGAGTTGCATGAATCTAACCCAGAGGGGAACTTCTGACATATAATATGTGCTTAAATTCAGAAGAGAAAGCATTATTGTGTGCTGGTAAGTTGAAAGGGCAAGAACCTCCTTGGAATATAACACTTTTCAGTCTTAGTGAAGATTTCTTGAACAGCGGTGGGTAAAGTACCCACACTGTGACGGTCTGAGGATGCAAATTTCGTCAGGGGATAGCAGGTATACTTGCTAACAAAGCACAAACTTTGTATGATTTGTAAGAGTGCATTAGTGCACTCAGCATCTCATAAGTGTCATGGTAAGTGTACTCAAGTGAGGCATTTAAAACCAGAACATCTGGTATCGCTTCATACCGCGTAACCAGTGTGCTGACAAAAGGAGTTAAATCTGAATGTGGAGGTGGCTTAAATGTGTTGAGCAGTGTTACGTTTCAAGACTTTAAGGGGAAAATCTTATTTCAAAACAGGCTTTTCTTTTTTTTGCTCCGTGGAAGGAGAAATAATGTGTTGTCCTCTACACTGCTGTCATTAACAGTTAAACTTTTCATTATATTTTGTCCCTCTCATGTGCATTGATATGGTCTCTTGTGTGGTAATTGTGCATGTGTAGCTCCTGTGAAACAGTAAATTGAGCTCTTGTGATTTCTCTTTAGTTGTGTTAATACCCAGGAAAAGAGTATTTCCACCAAATATCTCTTCAAATAGCTTCCTACATTTTAATGAGGAAAATGTTATATCTGAAACACAGCAGATAATATGCATTACCATGTGTCCTATTTAGGTGTTAACTTTCCTTTTATGAATGGGGAGGTGACAAGTGCTGGGCAGGTGACAAGTGCTGGCTTTGTTGCTGAGGTAGTGCATTATGTCTGCTTATACACTGAAATCTTGTCAAATGTTCTCCTTTGCTCTTCAGTTCATTGTGAAAGAATTAGACCTTTGCAGCTGACGTGCAGCCTGGTGTAGTTGAGGAAAGTGTACATGGTACAGGAGGCCACAGGGAGAAAAATCAGATACTGAAAGGCGCTTGGTGGTGTGTATGAAGTGAACAACTATACCCTATTCCATCTTAGGACTTTTTCTTCCACCTTTTCAATAAATCTTACTGACCTTGTGAAAGGCCCTGTAGGAAGAGGAGCAAGCATTTAGTTGTTCCTCTCCGTCCCCCCCCCCCGCCCCGAGTCTTTGAAAAAGATAAAGTTATCTGCAACTTATTGTTACTATACTTTTTATCATTAATCTTTCTTAATCAGAGATATTTTTGGATATGGTTACCTTGTGTATTGTTTTTCCATATTTACACACAAGCTCAAAATATGTTCTCATTGATGGTATAGTTTTGAGCATGCTGTGCTTTCATATTATTTTCAGTCTTTCAGCAGCATTAAGATTGCAGGGATGTGATCCCAGCTTTACAACAGTGCTTAACAATTTGATTGTGTTACTACATAACAGAATGGTATCAGCTTAATGGAAAATAAATAAATTGTTAGTGTACTAAATGGAAAAAAATCAGACTTGTATAATAAACACTCTTATTAGTATTTTGTAAAACTATTCAATAATAAATTCAAAACAGTAGAATATAACTTTGATAATCTCTTTTGTGACATGCATACACAAGGTTACTTAAGCATAAGTGGGAGTAGTTTCGACTTGATTTCTGATAAACATTTTCTTAATTTTTTTTTGCTTAATCAATTTTTAAAGTTAATACAGAGACTTACTTACTCAGTGGAGTTTGAAGATGCACCTGAATTTTGGTGTATGCATGCAGTAACAGGTTAGTTCTCTTTATTTCTGGAAACTGAGGGTTAGAATGTTACTTTGAGCATCTAAGGTCCTTGCCTTTGTTCTGCTCACACACTGTATCCTGCTTTGCAGTCTGTTTGCTGTGCATCCTTCCTGTTCCTTGGAGCCCATATCTGTGCAGTAAGCAATATGCTGTCCTGTTCGTGTTAAACAAGTGTTCTTTGGTATTTAAGATCTTGGAGGTGTAAATCACTTGTCAGTGTTTGGGGTTTTGTTATGTGTACCTGATGAAAAATTCTGACAAAATTCTTCATCAATATAGGCTGAGTTTTGACCACTTAGGACTCACGTTTTTTTACTATTACATTACTATCACTGCAAAAAGAAAATTAACTGTTTAAAGCTTTTTAAACTTTAGATGACACATAGGGTATTTACTGCAGCTGTCATCACTCCTTGGGAACAATTTGAAAGCCATACTGCCTTCTCCATTAGCTTTTTTAGTGATAAAATTAGAATGATTGTTTTTAATCTCACTGCCACAGTAGCTGTTATTAGAAATGGAACTCTTCTGGAAGCGATTTTCACATGGCAAATCTGTGTTTGAAAGATGGGGAAGCTGAAACTTACCAGCAATAACTGACATTCATGTTTGGTTGGCTTTTTTACTCAATTTTACACTTTTAAGTCAGCAGGAAAGCTGAGACTCCATCGAGGCTTGGTTCTCTGGATTACACTAGCTATTACTAGGAGGATCTGTCGCTGCTGCAGCCCCTTAGCACATAACCAAGTGTTTGCCAAAAGGCTGGGTGCTTCCATGTGGAAAAATTGTTGTTTAAAAGGTTATAAATTATTAAAATGGCATAGAAGTCATGTCCGGTAGGGATTTTGCTGGTTACTTGGAAGGATCTGTTGAATGCATATGGAAGTCATGCTTTAAAGACACACCCTTAAATACTACATTATATATATATTCCAGTTTTCTGTGCAGGGTTAAGGTTAGGGTATGGTTTTTGAAAAAGATCCGTAGTCTTAGATGAGCGCTCCCCCTCCCTGCTCCCCATCTGGGTCTACCCTATTTTACTAATGGTCAAATAGGTAAGAGTAACTCTCTTGCAGCTTTTAGGTTCAAAATTGTAACAGTCTGGTACAATTTGTTTAAAGAATAGGCTACTAAATGAAGTTGCTACTGCTGCTTTTGGCTGTCGTCTTTAAATCTTTTTATAGGAAGCTGCTAGAAGTTGATGCTGAAGAGAAAACCTGATATGTGCAAATACACTTCTAGTTCAGTGAGCACTGTGAATGTTTGAAGGATGGTGATTCACTAATAGACAGAACATATGTATCGACTATATATTGAAGTGTAAGTGTAAGACTCTGGTGTTTCGAGCAGAAAATGTTGAAATTCTGCCTGCCTCTACCACTTTTATATAATTTCCATATGTTGTGCTCTGAAGGAGTGTATTCATCAGCTTTCATTCTTGAAATGATGATAAGGTATTGAATTAATTAAAAATAATAAATATAAATTATATTGGCAATTTGCACCAATTGCCTGAAGTACTGAATGTTTTCAAAAGGTTTGAGTTTGGTGAGATTTGGGAAATAGGAGAAAGAATACACTAAGTAATCCCGGGGAAATACTCCAACCCACTTGTAAGCAGCAGAATTTTGGATGTTAATCTTATTACAGCCCTATCACTGCCTCCTGATGGTGTGCTAATAACATCTAATGCCCTGCCACTCGCAGGATTGAGTTCCTGGGGCTGCCTGACAGAAGTGTTTTTACAAGGAAGTGATTCTACAGTGCCCGTGGCCCTGATGGTTTCCATGAGAATGTGCACGAACGCATGTACTGTGAAATGTGTTATGAAACTTTGTATTGCAGAGAAATGCATTATACCAGTGTGTGAACACAGCAATGGAGAGTTTAAATACACAAATGTAATGGTGCATTTTTACTTAAATTGAAGCAATATTTAAAGTGTACCAATGGCTTGTGATTAACCATGGAGATGGTTGTTAATCTGAACTGCTGTGCAGTATAAAAAAATCCTCAAAATGTAGTGGGACAAAAATCAGGAAGAGATTGGTCTATTTGGTAAAACACACCTCAATTAACAGTCAGTATTTTCCTATGTTTTAATAAACTTTGCTTTTTTCCACAGTTTAATTAGTTTTTCCTTTGATGTACTGCCATTTGTGTTTAATTTCTTCCCTTTGCAAGAACAAGCAGCTCACTTGGACATGAGTAAATAAATGACTTAAACAGGTATTACGTGATACCCACAAGACATTAGCTGATGAATGCAAGTTCCTGGCAGAGTCAGGGGAAAACACAGCCTATGAAAAACTAACGTACCTCTAACCAAAACTGAGTAATCTTCCCTTCTAATGTACAGAAACAGGCTCAGTGTCTGTACTGTTTCAGTTCTTCAGACTTAATTCCACCTACCTCTTTGTCTCAGTATTTTTCATTTTATATTTTAGATATTTACCAATTTTCATTCCAGGCATTAAGAAATGGTTTGTTTCATGTTCTGTGTCTGGTTTTATATAAAATTAGTGATTTTGATGATTTGGAGTAGCTTTTTTTAATAAGCTTTATGTTTGTTTGGTTTTCTTTAAATCTCTGTGACTTTTAAAGTATCACAGTAACAGAATGAGTGAGCAGCTAACCCATCTGTGCAGCAGCTGAGCATGCTTCCAGTAAGTAGTGTATGTGTTGATTGCTTGGCAGTGTCTGTCACGAATCCGGACTTGCACTGTGGGAACAACCACCTTTGCTGGAAGCCTGGGATTGCTGAAGGTGCAGGCAGGCTGTATGGACGTAGAAAGGCCCTCTATATCCTCATAGGAGGGTTTCCATCTTTCCTTAAGGGAAATTTTAGGGCTCTTGAGTTGCAGCAGTTTGGAAGTAGTTCTTAAAAAGAGATATAAAGCAACTGAAGGAGTGCGTATTTAGCAAGCATTTTGTATGGGGTATTTCCCGGTGGTGGTTGAAGCTTTGCATTCAGTTGCATTGAATGTGCTGCTGAGCTGACATAATCGGTGCAAGAGAATTACAGGAAGTGAAAAATGAACTCAATGTCTGCTTTTTCTAGACTGGGCTGGAGGGTAAGCAAGGTGCAGTTTTTCCAGTCATGCCCCACACAGCACACATAAGCAGTGATAAAATGCTTCTTGGCCTGTCACTGACTTAGAATTTTGCTTTGGGTCAGCTGCTTACTGAGATAAAGCGGCAAGGTATGTTATGTCTGACTTGATGTGATGTATGAATATTATCACCTTCTTTGTCCTATTGGAAAAAAACCCAACCAAACACTGTAGGAAAGTGTTAGATGGCTAATTAGTGTGAGATGGCTATAAGCAGGAGGTAATGTGGAAAATCATCTAGATTCCTATAACTACAGAGTGAAATGGTTCCTAAACCAGGAAGTAGTAGACAGAAGCTATTTGTTAAATCAGTAATCTGTTATGATTTCATTACTTTTCTTCAGCTTCATGTACATATTGTGGAGCAGCAAGGTTATTGATGTTCCCTTTTGTAGTTAAGTCATCTGAAATCATGAGGTTTACAAACCAAGTAATGGTTTTTTATGGTATCAAGTGATGTAATAAGTCACCCAGGGAACAAAAATGCTTCTCATATATTTCTTAATACTCAAAAATATTCAAATAGTGCAGAAGAATGTAACATCATCCTCCCCCATAGTTCAAGATGGGCTATTTTCCCTTCAATTTAACATGGATTTCCAAAATTATTTGGCCCTGGGGACCTGCATAAGAAAAAAAAAATCAAGAGACTGCTGTAATTCATAATTTGAGTGTAAAAATACATGTAGCATCCTCTACTCAAGGATCACCTCAGATCAGTATACATTGTTCATAGCTGGTGAATTTAGGCTCAGCTCCAAGGAACTTCCACTTGTGTCTAAAGGAGATTTTGATATTTGCACCCAGTTGAGATGGTATAAAATGGCATGCGTCATTCTGTTATGTCTCCTATATAATTACTGTTTCTAAGCCCCAAATTTCTGTCAAGTTCAGAAATAAGATTTTAACATCTGGTGTTGAATTAGCTGTTGAGTGACATAAAATGTAGGCTTACTATTCCAAGAACTATATTTTCAAAGGCTTTGTAAATGTTGGTGTTTAGGTTCTAGCAAGTCAAGATAAAGGTAAAATATTGTGGGGCGTTCGAGGCCTTTGGTCCAAAGGATGACTGTTACACTTGCTGGACAGAACAGTGGGGGCTAAAGCATGTTATTTCTGAAGTTGCTATTCAAAACAACTTTTTTTCTGAAGTTACGTTGCTTTTCAAGCCTACTCAGTCTTGTCCTCTTGGCCTTATATTTTTGGACAATATGTTCAGATTAAGTATCTTTCTCATTATTCTCAGGGAATTAAAATGCCTTTTTTTTGGCCACCAATCATAATTAGAACTGAAGATACCTGTCAAAACAATTAGTTTAAGATGTTGAAGGTCTTAATGGAAAGCAAGTTTGTTTGTTTTTTTTTAACTCTGCAAATAGGTCTAACAGTTTTAAGAACTTTGATTCTAAAGTTAAGCATGAAGAAGAAAAGAATAAATATTTAGGCATTTGTCATTTCAGGAATGGTCAAAAATGCAGCACTGTTGAATAAGAATCTAGAAAAATTCAAAGATCTCTGCAGGTGAGCTGGAATATGCATTTAAGTGAATTCAGTGTTTGTCAGTAGATTGTCAAATTTCTCAAGATTAGTGTAGCATGTAAAATTCAGTTTCACCTCTGTTACTTAGTTTATAGAATCCCAGAATGTTTTGGATTGGAACTGACCTTAAGGAATATCTAGTTCCATCCTCCCTTACATGACCAGGGACACCCTTCACCTAGACCAGGTTGCTCAGAACCCCATCCAACCTGGCCATGAACATGAACACTTCCAGGGATGGGACATTCACAGCTTCTCTGCACAACCTATTCCAGTGTCTCACCACCCTCACAGTAAAGAATTTTTCCTAATATCTAATCTGGACCTACTCTCTGTCAGTTTGAAGCCGTTCCCCCTCATCCTGTCCCTACGTGCTCTTGTAAAATGTCTCTCCATCTTTTTTTTGGGCTCCCATCAGGTACTCCAAGGCTGCGAAGGTCACCTTGAAGTCTTTTTCCATGCTGAACAAGCCCACTTTCCTGAGCCTTTCCTCACAGGAGAGGTGCTCCATCCCTCTAATCTTCTTGGTGGCCCTCCTTTGGACTTGCTCCAACAGGTCTGTGTCCCTCCTGTGCTAGGGGCCCCAGAGCTGGATGCAGCACTCCTGGTGGGAGTGTCTCACAAGACTGGAGTGAGGGGCAGTATCACCTCCCTTGCCCTGCTGCCCACACTGCTTTGGATGCAGCCCAGGATATGTTTGATTTTTGTGTGTGAGTCATGTCCAGCTCATGTCCAGCCGCTCATCCACCAGCACCCCCAAGTCCTTCTCAGCAGGGCCGCTCTAGATCAGTTCATCCTCAGCCTGTTGTCGGTTGCCCCGACCCAGATGCAGCACCTTGCACTTGGTCTTTTTAAACCTCATAAGATTCCCATGAGTCCACTTCTTGAGTTTGTACAGGCCCCTCTGGATGGCATCCTGTCTTTCAGGAGTGCCAACTGCATCACTCAGCTTGGTGTTGACCTCATGCCATGACTTTATTCTTGTGCCATGAAGGTTCATATCCAACACCTACAAGACCAGGGTATCGACCTCTGGATTTTGTGCTTTTGACGTGTTATCTGTCACAATGCTTTCTAGGACCTGTTTCTGTGGAGTGTCTATAAACATCTGTCGCCTTAATCATCTGGAGGAGAGCGTTATGTGTATTAGACATATGTTTTTTCACTCTTAATCATTGCAATGATATCTTTAATTTACTTCGGAGTTCCTTTTCTCCTGGCAGGAAAGTTGAGAGTCTCTGTTACTGTCTTATCAAGTGGTGCTATAGCCACGAGACAAATCAGCTCAAGGCAAGTTTTCACTTGGGCAACTTCCAGAACTTGTCTTTTGTAAGCATAGGATAAGCACTTATCTGTAGTGTGTAAAAGCCTCATCTGGAACTATTAAAAATGTTAACACGGTCCATGTTTCACTATATCTATTTTTTCGTTTTTTTTTTTTTTTTCCCCCAAGTCTTTGTTTATAAAACAAAGCCATTCCATGCTTACTTGAGGATTTCAGAACTATTTAATTAAATTTCACTTTTGCATAGCTAATTGGTTAAGTTTCACCACAACACTGGTTGTACATTTACTTTTGGTCTATTGTGACCTGGGGAAGGAGACAGGGCCACTAAATTAGTGATAGATTTGATTTGTAAAATATGGCATGTTTTCATGTGGATGTTAGTTGCTGAACAGTTCAACTCTCTTTCCAGAGGTGGCATATATGCATTTTATTTATATCAGGTAGATGTTGATTCTAGGCATCTTTGAGGTTAGCTCAAGTCAAACTCAATTGCTTGACTTATTTTTAATAATGATAATTGAGGTGGATCTGTTTACAAAACTGCATTATCAGTTCTCTTGAACTTGGTTTATGCTGGGAGTCTTAAGTAAAATTGTTCATGCTGTAACACTGAAAAGTTCATAGTTTGAGTTTTAAGAATTCATGTGGAAAAGGCTCCTTATGGGATTCAAAATACATCAAACGTTATTAGCAGGAATAGCTTTCAAGACCTTTTTGCCAAGCTAAATATTGGTCACAGTTTCACTGGTGTTAAATACTGAGAGGATGTGAGTGTGGTGGCACCTTCCACTTGGATGCCCATGTCAGTTATGTTTGGTTTGAAAACAGCTACATAACACTGTTTATTTACAGTGTTGTTTAGACTCTCTCCCCATGCCCTCCCCAGATGCTGGCAATTGGTGGTTATGACCACAAAGCTTTCTTGGATGGCAAAAAATGGTAAGCATTTAAAAAGATTTAAATACTTGATTTAAGATTGTAGATCAGCGTGTCGCATCATGTATCCATTGGGCTAACAACAGCTCTCTCGTTTGATTTCACATGTGTAAGACACGACACAGGTACTGGGAATCTGGTTTCAATGTGGTGCCATTCAGCTCTCTGGAACACAGTCATAAATGAATCCTCAGTGCTTTGACTTGCTGTTGTCTCTCTGTAGAGAAATGCAGAAATGTGCATCTTCTCATATTCGTGTCCCTACAGCGGGATCTTCCCAGGACCCCCCAAAGGCTCACTATGCTTTGGCTGAGGGTTCATGTTACACGTATTTCTGTAATGAGGTACAAACTTTTGAAATTACAACCATGATGTCGGGATGTAGCCAAAGTTAAAATTTTGGCATTATACAGTTAGAATATGTATCTTTGATGTTAATAGTTTCAGAATGGTGCCTTTTTTTTTTTTCTTTTTTGGTAGTATGACTTAATTCTTAATGTTTGAGCAGTGCTTTGAAGATCTGGAGATTAGGGGTACTGCTGAACTGCAAGGGTTTTTTTGGTGTTAGTTTTTTTGGTGTTTTTGTGTTGTTTTTTTTTTTTTTTTTTTTTTTTTTTTTGTGTTTTGGAGCAGTAATGGCAATTAAAATCTGACAAGTGGCTACTCCAAATGATTAAAATGTTTTGGTATTTTGAACAATAAATTTACAAGGCTTGGGAACTCTTGAGTTTTATTTAGGAGTTACTTGTATGTCCTTTTCTTGAGAGTCATTATATACCAGGAATATTTCTTACATGTTACTTTACTAAATCATGCTGCATACAACTGTTGACTTGTGTTCAGGGCATTAGAATTTAGAAATCTGGGGTTTTGTGTTACTTGATGTATTTTCTCCTTGAGGACATAACCTTTTCTGGCTGGCCGGTGGCATTACTTAAATAAAAGTAACAGCTGAAATGTGGTTTGGTTACTGTTAATTTTGTGTAGCAATGGCATTGCAGTGAAGGGTCTAAGGGTATTTAAAAACTATTACATTTTGTACAATATTTTATACAAAATATATTTTATTAGAGGAATAGCTGGATGGGGATTGTGAATAGTATTTGGAAGGTGAATCAGCACTGAATGAAAGATGGCTTATACTGGTGTATGTGGTGTCATTTGGAAAAATGAGTATTTCTCAGTGTGTTGTGTTACTTGCATTATTTATACTACTACATCTTACCTTTATTTTCAGACCAAACTATTCTGATTCTGCTCCAATGCTTCATAACCATAACATGTTTTTTTGGGAGAGGAAATCTCTAGATACAAGTTAGTGCTCTTTTTTGTGGGATACATGTGGTTTACTCAATATTAAGTATTGGTTTGTGCATTCAATCAGGTGTCATGGCATTGTTTGTACAGTGGTCAGCTCTTCTTGCTGTATCTAAACTAGCAAACAAATGGGCATGACATTTGTACTGTTTGAAACTGCTCTTGTTATCACTAGAGAAATAGTTCTACTTTACACCTGAAGGTCTGTTTTTAGTACCAAAACACAACTTTCAGGGCACATTTCCTGCTTGGTCGTAGGGTAGTGTTTTGGTGCAAGGTTTTTCAATCCAAGTTTAAGAACCTGCTATACTAAAGGCTGGTGTCTTATGTGCTAAATAAAACTCCAGAACAAAGAACAAAATGGCAGCAAGAGTCCCATGTCATTGGATGGATCTTTTTATAAATTATTTTGGTAGCTAATGTATTCTCCAGCACAATCATAAACACAAAATATAGAGGAGTGAGTTCATGACCTTCTCTGCTCCCTTTCTCCCTTACAGGTAGGTAGGCTTAAATCCTGGGATCTGTTCTTCCCGGACAATGTCTGCTGTGGTCTTGAGGCTGGAGATCTCACGTAATAACTGCAGACTCACGTAATAACTTAATTTTGTATTGAGGTGTTTGGTAATAGGAGGTTTGAACTCCTAGTTCTCTTGCTAAAAAATCATTGATACTGTGTAACAGCCCATGCTTGTTTCATTTGTGATTGCTTTCTGTGAGCAATTATCATCAGAAACACTGCAGTAAAATTGGCATCATATCACAAATGCTCCTGGAGTGAGATCAAACAGACAAATAGTATTCTCAGTAATAGGGACAGTCAGTGTGCTTAGAGAGCTCAACAGCAAATGAGAAGATTCTTGGAAAAGATGAAGCTTACAAGATTGTGAAGGTGCTGAGTGTAGTTTTATAGTAGGCAGAGAGTTTGCTGTAATCTGACAGGTTAGTTATGGATTCCTTGACTGTGGAAGGCAGATCTTATGGCAAATGTATGATAAACCCAAATTTTACACTAAATGCAAGTTGAGTATTATTTATGTACTGGCTCTGTGGTACATTCATCTTCTACATCCAGGTGATCTCAAACTGATGTTTGCTGTACTGCTTCCATCAAATTGTGCTTCACTACCAACAGATCTTAATTTCCTTACTGTTTTCCTGAAAAATGAGATGTATATAACCAGAGTATCTCTTAGTCTCCGACATCGGTAGACCTGTTTTAACAAATATGATAAAAAGGTGTGATGGCAAAGGACTTGAGTGATAAATGTGAGTGTGTATTGGAGTGAAATGGTCTTTTCTACCCATGATTGAGAAGCTCCAGTGCAAATGTATTTACATGCAAGAAGAGGCTGTTATGATCCCATTATTAAAATTATTAGAAATGCCCAAATGAAGGTGCAGATGAGACCAGATGCCAAAGTCAATAGTATGGGGTTTATTTAGTGATAAACATGAGACAGAGACAGAAAGAAATAGGAGGAGGAGGAGGGGTAGAAGGAAGAGAATGACAGAGAGAGATTAAAACAGAAAATATATCACCACTCTGTAGAACCCAGCAGCGTCCTTTTGGTCCAGTTCTTCTGGTCTTCTTAGTGGTGAGGATCTTCCAAAAAACATAGAGTCCAGTGGATTAATATCTATTCAGGAGATGCCGGCACCTCCCCTTGTGGGGGCAAAGCTTTGCAGTCTCTTATATCAGACTGGATTTGTTGCCTCACATGCAGTCCCTTGGTGGTAAAAGGCCTCAGGAATGAGTCAGGGGGGCACTTTGGGGGTCTTTGATGGTTATTACTCTTCTCAGCTGCCTCTCACGTTTATGTCCTGTGTGTATGTGGTATTCCCAGGGGAGGCAGAGGGTTACTCCTTTGGTTTGGTGGGGAGAGATTTCACAGTCGCACACCCAAAAATCTTCTCCCCTGCCAGCCAGTGAACTCAATTAGGGCAGATTCTTAACACAGACATTCTTCCCCGAGCCTTGTTTACCTCTGCTCAGACCCGAGATGGTGAGACAATAGTCCTATGTGAAGTCCCCAGTCAGTCCAAATTCCAGTCAGGAGGCATTAGGAAGAGGGGGGAATGCTTTGGTGGCCGCAGCAGGCAGTTGGTTCCTTGCAGTTTGACTAAAATCTTTCTATGATTTTGACCATGTTTAAGACATTGATAACATTCAGTCCATCATGGAGGCCCAAGTGGGTGATACTGTGAATAAACAAGGAATCAGTGAGTGTTAGTACAGTTTGATACTTATATGCAACTTAGATGGAAAAAGGTATTTCTTTTCAGTTCTACCCCTCTGTCCTGCCCCCAGGCAGGCTGTATATGAAGCTTTTCTTTTCCCATTTTAGCCAAAGAAGGCAGTGAATTTCTAAAGAATTTCTGTTCTAGCCTCCATTTCCATTTTCTTCCACTTAACCTGTGTTGTGGTGCTTTAATACATTAATGATGTTTTAAAAGTTGTGACATTTGCTAACCAACCAAGGAGAAAACTAGGCACAAATGTATCTTCCTCATGTGTAAATATGAGCTTAACTTCCTTTTTTTCTCCTCCCCCCCCTCCCCGTAGAATGTTTACTAGACACCAGTATTTATAAAAAAATCTCAGGGTGGTTGAGCTGAAATCTGTTAAACTAATCTGTTTGCCAACAGACATTTAAATAGTATTGCTTTAATGAAAACAATAATCAGACATTTTGTGTTACATTCTCAATGGATTTATTAGGGTTTATTGAACTAAGCCCCACTTATGCTGGACAAAGCATAAGTTCTTTCAAGTTTGTGGTTGGTGTCTTGCCTTATATTCTAGTTCTTATTGTTAAGCATAAAATGTTATTTGAGTGAAAAGTGTTGCTAGCAAGCGATTGATTATTTTTGAGTGGTTTTGTTCATACTGTTCCAATTTGCAATATCATCTCATGAGAATTGTAGAGTTCAGATTTAAGGAAGCAAGTGTGAATTACATTGTTAGAAATATGAGTAGTTTGTGCATTTTTTTTCTTTATCATTGATTTTTCTTAAATACTGTATGACAGCTCACAACATATGAATTGAACTATCATCTGAAGTAAAACTGCAATGAGGTGTAGTTTTGAAGGTTAATGCAACTGAAATTCAGTGTGGTCTGCATCTTCTACAAAACTTCTTCCAGTTTCTGCGTAGTTATTCAAGGTGTTTTTGTTAGTTTCCTGTGCAGTGTTTCCCTCAAGAGGGAGCTTATTGGCCCTGCAAGATACCGTTAAAAGCTAACAGTTACAGCAGCAAAGTAAAAAAGATCAATATTTCATTTTGGAATGGTGTTTCAGAAAATTGGTTTAGAATGGCATTTCGATGGTTCATTTAATGGTCTTTTTTATTCTTCTATAATATTAGGATGGCTGCCTATTCCTCAACCTGTATTAAAATTGCTGGTGTTTAAACCAGTAGCTCACTCGATTTGCAGCTCTAATCTGTGCAACACTTCAACAAATTTAGAATTCCAGATATGTAGTGTGAGAATAAAAAAAAATTGCAGTGCATATTATGATTTTCTTGTTTGTGTTCCAGGTTGTGTTAAAGATCATTAAACATTACCAAGAAGAAGGACAGGGGAACGAAGTGGTCCAAGGAGTGTTGCTGGGTCTTGTGGTGGATGACAGACTTGAAATCACAAATTGCTTCCCTTTCCCTCAGCATACAGAAGATGATGCAGACTTTGATGAAGGTAATGTTTGCAGTTTTGCAAAACTTTAGGTAAAAAAGAAAATCTGCATGGGCTAAAAAGGACTTTTTTTTTTCCCTACAGTGAGCAGAAGCTTGTATGTACTTAGATTTTTTAATATGACTTGGAAGTATCAGTGTGTTAATCACAATGGCATCCTGAATATCCAACTTAAAGTTTGTCTGTATAAGTGAGGTTATTTGGATAAATACTGTATTATATGGACACACTTATTTTAGGTTAAGACTGTGCACACAGAAAGTTACATTAGTTTCCTGTCTATGATTCACATAGACTTTAAAGCTTTTTATGGAAATGACTGTGTGTGTATGTGTACGTGCACACATATGGATGTAGCTCGGCACATAGATTGCCTCTCTGTAGGCTTATTTGTATCTGTTAAGTACTCATTGAAAGCCTGGGGAGCAGAGCTTTGTAATTTCAAAAGGCTTTGGCTAACTTGAAATCTGGGTGGTCTTCTCTCCAAGTGAGCTAGAAAGTAGCATTGGTGGTTTCTGTCTGTTTGTTTCCTTGCTGGTCCTAGTGATGTTTTGTTATTGACACTGTAAGTCAATATAAATGGCTTGACATGAAACGACATAAAATTTTGGAAGTAAACTTGAAAGGCTTATAATTCTAATTTTGGTTATGTAAGTGTGTGTGTATTTAGTGATACTGGTAGAAAAACTTATTAGGGCTTAAAGAGTCAGTTTAACTTCAAGAGTAACCAAAAAGGCAGTGTAGTCAATGTAGTTGCAGTTGGAAGCTTGATTCTATCTAGCTTTGATAATTCAGTTTGAGTTTTAAATTTCAGTAAGATTGCTTAATCTGTAAGTATAAACTGCTTTTTCTTGCTTATAATGATATAAGAAATTATTAAATTAATATTTTATCTTATAACAAAAGAATCTTAGGCCCTGCCTTTCAAGCAGAACTAATTTTAAGAATTCTTTGCAACTTGGTTAGGTTTCTTAGCCATTTATTGCTTCTTTTATGGGATTATACAGTTTCCTGTAAGAAAAAAATGTGCAAAACAAAAGAGAATCTTAGTTATCCTGCATTAGAATGGAGTTTGAGTCAGAACTATATTTTAGTAAAGCCTGAAAGATATTTTAAAGATTCCTTCTCTTCTAGTGCTCTTCAAAGGATTAAAGTAATCTAAATTCTTAATTGGAGCCCATGCTTCATTTTTTTTCAGTAGAAAATTGCTGAATTATTCCCATGTAGCTGATAGGTGAGCAAGGAGTGAAATGAATTTCTTAGTTTTGGTTTCTCACTGTATGATGGCTACCATACTGAACTGTAAGCCTGTGAGCTGGTTTGCAGAGTTCTGCTGTTCCTGCCTGGGACAAGATTTGTTCCAGGACAGTTATTCTTAGTACCAGTCTTTCTTTTTTCCTTTTTTAAAAAGTAGGCAATAATTCTGCCATTAAGTAGGGTCCAAAGTGCTGGTGGAGCTTGCCTCACCTGGATCCCTTCGCTTGTCAACCTTCTGTTCCCATGCTGCGGGCACAGAAAGCAGAGCAGGCAGAGTGGGAAGGGAGTCCGTGACAGTGAGGCTGATGCTGCCTCTGGCAGTGGTGGGGATTCTGGAGCCAGGTCAGAAGAGCTTGGCTGTGTTGAACTCTGTAAGCCAACATCAGGGGACATTTTCTGTTGGTTTCCCTCTTCCCTAGTCTCTGCTGTATAGGTCACAGGAATGTCCTCTCTGTCTTCTCAGAGAAATACAGTAAGTAGACTGAACCATTCACAAAATGCACAGTGCTCACATTCATTCTGCATTCGTTTTACCTGGGGCCTGTTCAGACCTTTAACCTATGTTGTAGAGCCTAGGGAAGATGAAAACCTGAACAAAATGGTTCTTGAGGTTGCCAGCTTGAGTGCTCAGTGTCTTTTTAGGCTCCTCAGAGTTGTCTTCTGTCTTGCCAATGTGAAAAACAATAATGTTTTATAAATCCTCCCTGTTTGTTTTCCCTGGAGCTGTGTTTCCCTATGCAAGCATCCTGCCAGATTTTCAAAAGATTCTTTTTTCTTCTAGTTGCAGATAATTCAGAGAAATCTCTTGTTAAGTGCCAGAACCTCAAAATTCAGAATGTTAAAAACTGAACTAAACAGGACACCTCCTTTCCCCCAAGACTTGTATGTTGCATCAGCATCATAACTGGCTTTATATGTTTGCACAAGTTCAGGCCCAGAGATATAGAGGGAAAATACAAGGGGCATGGCACTTCAGTGCTGCTATCACACAGAATAATACCTAATATTGTGCTCTTTTAGTAATATGATGTTGTATTGTCTTTTCTTCTTTCTTAGTGTATATTTTTGTTTCTGGTTTTTTCCACCCTAGTCTAACATTCTGACATAGGAACAATCCTCTGTAAATTCCAATTTTCTGGCCCTGCAGAAAGCTTTTCTTAGCAGAGTTTTGTCATACTTGATCTTATGTTGAAGAAGGGACTGTTGCACTGACTGAGGGACCACACTACCCCGGCTGCCCTTTTGAGGGAAGGAAATGGGGTGTGGTTATCTTTTGGGAAACTTTTAATGTAATGAATATATCCCAAAATCTCTTCTATATAATTTTGCAAGAGCTATAGAAAGAGGTCACCTGAATAATACTGATTTGCCTTGTGTTCTCAAGGTGATCATTGCTAAGAGAATTGAGCTTTTTTACAGGAAGGTGATATCTGAGCAAACAAATTGTTTGGTAATTGGCAAGACATTTAGGTGAATGTTTTCCTCTTTTAAACTGTACAAATCTAATATAAAACACATTTTTGAGGGTGCTAAAAAAAATCCTTAAATTGAAATTGAAATAGGTATGCATGACATTTAAGAATCACTCTGCTAAAGATGTAGTTTTTACTTGCTATCACTTACCATTCCTTCAGATATGTTTAGTTATGTTTTTTTTTTTTATGGTGCCATTTTTTCTCTTGCTGCTAATGCCTGAGATGATAGCAAATTTTGAATGATTGCTGTTACAGAATTCCTTCAAAAATTAAATTTTTGATTTTAAAAAAATTACTCAAACTTGTTCTTTTAGTGCAAGAAAAATTTTTTAGCACTGTTTGAATTGGACTGTTTCTAGAAACTATAGAAAACATGAGGGTTTTTTTTAACTTCAGGTAATTCTTATTACAAATCTTGGAGAGCTGTCTACCCTTTATGAATCCACAGGTGTTTTTCGTCTTAAAAAGTTTCTCCTGCAGTGTTGTCTTCTTATGATACTTTTTACAAAGTGTTATTTTTTTGCTAAGATTTTCCTGTCAGGGAAGTCTTAAACACTTAGGTTGGCCTGCTGCAGCACGAGATTTTTAGAGGGGTGGAATAGTTAAACCCAGCTCTCTGTTAGAAATTTGTAGGTGAAGTTTAGTTGATGATGTGTGAGCTAGCAGAGGAAAATTGCAGAATGGGGTAGGTTGTTGAGTCTTCAGCAAAAGATGCTTCAATGTGAATGTATTTTGGGGCTGAATTCTGGACTTCTGGGCATTTACTTTTCAGATAACTGTGTTTCCTTTTTGCTGGTGCACCTAAATCCTCTTAGGTACTGAATTTATTTTTCAAAACACAGATTTTTAATTTTATGAAAATACGGTGATCTGCACATATAACCCCTATTCCTGTGCTCCCTCCTTCTCCCCTTCCCCTCCCATCCTCCACCTGATGGATTCAACTCTAGTTTATGGAAAGTTAGATTTCTATTGTAAGGATTTTTGTCTTCAGCACTTCTGTGAAATGATGCAGTATTCCAGATTGTCTTCAGGAAGGTAATTTTCTGAGAAGCACTTTCAGTTTAAGCTACTTCCAAGCCTTTGTCTGAGCATGGTTTTGCTTTCTTTCAGTTAAGATTTACAAACCCCCGTATTTTCTGTATATTCTTCCTGAGAAATAGATGTATTTTTGTGAATATAAATTTTGGTTCTAGGCAACATGTTAAGCTCAATCCTTTGCACTTTTTAGTTTTTATCTTCAGTGCTTTTCATTGAGTAGTTTTCCCCCCTGTTTAAAGGAAATGTATATTCCTTTCTTGGAAATCCAACAATTAAAAATGAAGTATACAACGTGTAATTCATTATGGATCTTGTGAGACATTATTTTGAAACAGATTTATTTCAGCCTGATGTATTTCAGTAACGTAATTTCAAAGCTAATAAACTAAGTGCTGTGGTAATTATGCCAATAGAAACTTTGAGACATTTATACGTGAAAATGTGTTCTATATACTTGTAAATTTTTCTTCTTTTGTACCTATGGAGAGTTTTCATTAGATTTTCTCTGAAATGATACAGATGAAAAGCTGATGCTGCCTTCTCTTTCTGCCCCTCAACATCATTTTTACTTTCTTACCTGAGAAGATTCATTTTGGTTTTCAGTTTACAGGTTATAAGTATCTAGATGATTAAAGATTCTATTATCCATATTTTTCTGTGCTATAGGTTGACTTTAGTTATATAATCAGTCAGTAATAATTAAAAATAACACAGTGCAATAGTTCCACAAAACCACCATTTTCTTTAGCCTCAAATGGATGCAGTTGCAGATGTTGCAGCTCATTAATAACACTTCTTTCAGTGTTTTACTTGGCCTGGGGCAGCAGCAGTTTGTGAGCACTGCTATGCCTCACCTGCAGTGCTGCCAGTGTGGTCATCTGTGAGACATGGCCCTTGCAGAAATAGAGGGATTCAGGTAGAATCGTAGAATCTTCAAGGTTGGAAGAGACCTACAATATCACCCAGTCCAACTGTCAACCCAGCACTCCCACTGTAAGCCCTGAACCACTGCACCATGTCACCCCGCGCCAAATCCAGGTGCCTCTTAAAACACCTCTGAGGATGGTGACTCCACCACTTCCCTGGGCAACCTATTCCAATGCCTGGCTGTCCTAACAGTAAAAAAATTGTTTTCTAGTATCTAGTATGAATATCCGCTGTATCAGCTTAAGGCCATTTCTTCTGATCATCTCACTGCAGACACAGCAGAAGAGACTGGCCCACACCTCACTACAACCACCTTTCAGGTAGTTGTAGAGAGTGATGAGGTCCCTCGTGAGCCTTCTCTTCTGGACACTCAACAGATCCAGATCCCTCAGTTGTTCCTTATGAGACATGTTCTCTAGACCTTTTGAGACTCTTTTTGCCCTTCACTGGACATGCTCCAGTATCTCCACATCCTTTTTAAAGTGCGGGGCTCCTTATTAAAGGGAGGTGGCTGAAAGGAACATGCTTAGTAAAATTAAGATTAAACAGTGAACTGAACATGAACTGTTGTCTACGACAGTGAGAATACAGCAGGTGTTCCCTCTGTTTAGGCCCTTCCCGTTCTATTGAAGGCCTTGTTACTGAGATTGCATTCCTTGAAGCCTGTGGTCTACCACACCAATTTGACAATATAAGGGCTTCAAGTCTGGAGTCACAGAAGTTCTTATGCTTCTCAGCATACTGTGTCTTAGTGTGTAGGTGGGCTATTTTGGCTTTTTAAAAAAGCATAATGATAAAGAAAGGCTATTGTCTTACACACGGTTGTTTGGTTTTTTTCCCCCATTATATTATTAATATATTAATAACTCATACAAATAACTGTGTGAGTACAACTGGAGGAGCAGTTTGAACACCCTAAGGTTCTTGAAATCACTATATGGTCAAACCAGAATCTCACACAGAGTTCATATATACCAGCAGGGAACAAACGGACTTCATGAGGGTTGCCTTCTTTTGCTAGTATTGCAGTAGAAGTCCTGATGTCATTAAACTACAGACCCCTAGAACTGTTGATTTGTCTCCTTTCCATAAAGGCATCTGTCAAGGCTAAATTTTCTCAGTTTTTCTTGTGAAAAGAACTTCCAGTTATTTCCATTTTAAACAAAAAGTTTATTGTATCTTGTATTTCTCTTGTTTTGTTGCAGGACAGACCTTGACCATACAGTAAACTATAACTATGTCCTGAATAGGCAGATGGAGTTTTAGCTGACTTTTTTTCCTGTTGTTTTTGCTGGTTTTTTGTTTGTTTAGGTTCTCTTTAGGTATGACAGTTGTAGTTCATGTGTATTGTTTTCTATAGTAAGAAAATAGAATGTTTGTGAAATAGAGAAATCAACGTCCGTGAAATTTGAGTTTTATTTCACTAAAGACAGAAACAGATGACCCAAAAGCTTCTAAATCACAGCCTTGGTTCTGGCTCCAGTTGTAGTCCATTTGTGTGAATTCCTCATCCATGTTTTTTATAAGGCCTGTAGTAATTTAGGAAGAAAGCCATACTATGTAAATGTTGACTTTCCAATTACTAAGTGCTGGCAAAAGCCTGTCAGGTTTGTGCATGCATTTATGAAGTTTCGCTTTGTTCTCTATGGAAAAAGGCTATTGAATTTTAAGTTGGGTTTTTTTTTCTTTATCATTTGGGTGTAATGAATTTGTGAAATAGTAGACTTGATAAAGATTAATTTGTATAAGGAATTCAGATGAATATGACACTGGACAGATGGTGAGTTGTCGAACACTCAAAATAATCTCATCTGGTCTACCATATTTTTTTTTGTGGATTGCCAGAGCTTGGTGTCGGACTATACTGATGGACAAAGAGGTTAGTTATTAAGTGTGCTTAATTGTCATCAAATAAGACATATCACATAATCAAGGTTCTTTAATAAAACTGCTAATCACACCTGAATTATTTTGGACTTTACCTGTCACTTTTGATTTGTTTCCTAAAAAGAAACCAATATTGACATAGCCTGTGTAATGGTAATGATTGATTGGCGTAGCAGGCATGCAGCATGTTAAATGTATTGCTTAAGTTTTCATACTGTGCAGACCTACCTCTACTGACTGGAGGTTTTTGTCTTTTTTTGGGCAAGGAAGAACAAATCCCGGTAACAGGCTCCTTTTCAGGGTGTGCACGCTGAAGTGCTGTCGATGTGCGGGTATATGTGGAGTTCTCTACGTAGAGGGCCCCTGTGCCGAAGGATGTTCTGCAGCGCCAGGAGCTCCGGCGAAGCGCCCGTACCTGTGTGTGTCCCCCGGTCCGCGCCGCCGGCAGGGGGCGCTCGTGCCCAGCGCACGGATCCGCATTCCCGGCTCATTCCCGGCGGGAATGCCGGGGCCCGCCGACGGCACCGGAGCGCAGTGTTGCCGTCTGATAACGCGTGTGTAATCTTTTATACGAATGGCCTCAGAAAATGGGCTACGGAGTGCATTGGCTAGCCTGACTCAGTGTTTCTGTGGTTCTTGTCAGCCTAGACGTGCTGTGTGCTCTAAGGCTCAGTGTAGATGGAGAGAATCTGGTTCAGAGGCTTCCCTGTGTGTATACCCTAAAGCAGGACAGGAGCTTTCTTGTTCTGCCGGTTTGCTTCTTTGCTTCCCAGTTCTACCACGCATAACTAAGAAAGGGGAGGTAGCATTTGTGATGGAACTTCTTGGCTTATCTAAAGGGGTTTATACAATTGAACTTTGCAGGCTTAAAAATCGTGTATCAGCTATTCCTCGGCTGATAGTACTGCACAAACTGCCTGAAATGCTTTGTTTGCTGCATTTCTGGATTTTCAAGTTGATTTTTACTGTAGGGGTGATGCTTTAAAGTGGTAGGTTAATCCTTTTGTTTAACATCTAATTTTGTATTCAAAAAGAGATAATTTTGTTCTTTAAAGTATGAGGCATATTAAACTTTTATTTAAATCAGATTCCATTGACATTTTCTGCAAAAGAATTTAGTGTAATCTGATTTTAAATGCAAAATATTCTCCTAGCTCTCAGCATACTTTTTTTTTCTTCCTTTCTTTTTTTTTTTTTT
>JAWWEE010000074.1:136457840-136595960 GCA_035221455.1 Xenops minutus | reverse complement strand
AACGGCTTTCTAGGAGCCAAGCTGAAAATTGGGTACATTTATAAAAGAAGACATTGATTTTAAAGGCATTTGCGACACTTGCATATTTTGTGGCATTTTTACTTCAGTAGTCTTAAAAGAAAAACCTTATGTAATAGATTGTTAGATTTCTTTTTTTTCCATAATTCATGACTGCAGGGGATATTGTCAACCTGTTTGATAAACTTTTACATAGAACTTTACTGAAAATTGTGCTTAAGAGTGTTCACTTATTAACCCTAAAAATTAAGTTAGAGAAGCATCTGTTTTAAGAGATAGGTAGTTTGCTCTATGTAACCATCTTTTAACAGAATTAGAATGAGCTGGAAGACTGTATATAGCTCAGTTATGCATTTAAACATTTCACTATATCCAAGTTTTCATCTTGAAGCCATGAGTTTTTTACTTTATAGCTTGTGTTCTGTCTTAACTGTATTCTTTATTTAAGATATACAATGATTTAGTTTGTTATATAGATGTTTCATATAATTTTGTAAGACTTACAGAAACTCATTAATTTTTATGTGGTCAGCAGTATGAAAGCCCAATTTCTTTTACCTTCAATTTAGGTAAAATATTACAAATGAGTTATTTGGAATTCCATTTTTTTGTGCTAATATAATCAGCTCAAAATCAGCTTTGCCTAAAGATGTAAAAGTGCACAGAAGAGGATAACCAATTATATAATAGAACTATATTCAGATGATTGATACCTGTTCTTTGATTTCAGGCATTGATCTGAATTTTATGCCTATATTGTAGTTTGTGATAGTAATTTGAAAATATTAAACCTGATTCTTGCTGTTTACTAGGGGAGAGAAAACTTACAGGTTATTTACCCTGAGTACTCAAAAATGATTTTTGATGAGTTACAAAAGATGTGAAGGTTTTAAAATTTTTATAAATACTTTTAATTTATTTGTTCAGGTTGGGGAATATGCAAGAACTCTGAAATACAAAAATATTTTATATTCCCACACACTTTAAATTGTACAAGTGCAAATGACCTTGCATTTGTATTTTATCATTAACTTGTGGGAATATTATGGAAAACAGTATATCTAATGTGCTAGTTCCTATTAAAAGCAGAGACTGCCAAGTCATTTTTGCTGTTCTATTACAGATTAGTTTATGAAACGGTGTTGCTGTGAACATACGGCAAAGGTGAAAGTTGCTGGCTTTTTTTTTTCCCTCATGTATTCTCTCTTTTGCTAAGCACTTGAATTTTCCTGCAGTACAGTTCAGGAAAAAATTCTGGAGATAACTGTATTTTAAGAAGCAGTTCTTCCAGGTAATGGCTGGAACATAATAGACATCCTGGTTAGTCTTCATCTTGCCGAGCTGCGTTGGGTACCTAAAGTTAGCAAAGTAGTGGCTCTAGGCTACCCCTGTGTTTGGAGGAACTAAAGCTTCATCCAGAAGGAAGCCCAAACCATATGAAGACAGCATGGTCAGTTCGGCTAAAATCTTTCTACTTCTTCATGCTTGATTATTATTCTTCAGTCTTGGGCAACGTAGTATAGGAGCACACATTTCAATTGGACTGCCTGGATCACACTCTCTGTGCTTTTTGCATGTCTTTCTTTGGTCTGTAGCATGTCCTTCCTACAGGGACTGATCACTCATGGCCCTTGTGGTCGCCCTTAACTTTGGCCATACATTTGGACTCTGTGCTCGTCTGTTCTTTTGGTAACAAACACTTTTCCCAATGGGACTGGACCAAGAGGAAGAGAGAGTTCTTTTAACACCTTCTTATTACCTCTTTCCATTCCCCCTCCTTTCCTTTTTTGCTAATGCAAGTATTTAGCCATTTCCTTTCCCAAAGAATGCTGTAATAAACTTGAGGGAGCTGAAGGAAAGAGCAGCAAAATGAGCAAATCCTGTATTTTTTTTTTTTTTTCTGAGAGCTGAATGAAGGAAATACATATAGTTCTATTGAAAAGTGGTTCAAATCAATACATCTGGATGAAAAGTGATAGAAACTGATTGAAATAAGTAGTAGTAGTAAATTAAGAAAAATAATTTTGGTTCTTATGTCTTGCTCCATGATGTTTTATGGATTTCTCCACTGCATAACCTGGAAAAATTATGTAGCATAATTCTCTGAGAAAATTATACGTAGTCAGAGTATAGTACACATTAGACCCAAGTTGCACCTCTTTTGTTCATAGTGCTTACATTTATTTTATTAATGGAAAGGCAGAGACATGCAACTGGCGCATTCAGGACTGAATATTGAATTGAATACTTCAGGAACAGACTTGAAATCCATTTTGCTGACAGAAAACTTACAGCAGCAGTGGAATTAAAGAGATAAAAGTGGTTTCACAATAATTATGGGACTTAAAAGATTTTTCTAGATAAATACTAGTCTTTGATAGAAGAGAGAAAAATCCTTAGTAGAGTTTAAGTTTATGTCTGTATTTTAGCATTATTTGTTTATGATTAGTATGTGTTGTTAAATCCAGTGGTGCAGTCAAAAATATATGAAGAAACTGAGGAAGCTCAAACTGAGCAAATCTTGCTCATCTCTGTAGTTTGGTAAGCCAGTGTGTAGAATCCTAGTATCCGCCAAATTTAAGAAAATAAAAACTTCTCTAAAGCTTTACTGAAGGTGAGCAGGGTGTGCATAGTTGCACATGTAATAATGTATAGTAGCAGGGTGTACATAGTTACACATGTAATAATGTATAGTAGCAGGGTGTACATAGTTGCACATGTAATAATGTATAGTAGCTTAAAATGATATAATTCCTAATTGACTGTGTCCACAAAATGTATGTATTGCAGATAAGGTTCTCACCCATCTAACTTCCAGACTTTTACTGTATTTTGGTTTCTTGTGTGTCGGTCAATAAGTTGCTGTAGTTTGCAGCTTGTCTTTTGTTTCACTGTTTGCTGAATACACAGTTTAATTTCTTTTATTGGATTACGTGCTTCAGTACAAGAAAATTCATACAGTAGAAAAATACACATTAAAATAGGTTGTTTACTTTTCAGTAAAATGCTCATACATTTTTTTAGGTTTAGTGTGGTAAATCCTCTGTACATATTTATAACCAACATGCAGCAGTGTGGAGTTCTAGTCGATAATAGAAATGGAAAGATTTCTTAAAATTTTTTAGAAACCAAGACAGATATGTTCTTTGTGCGATATATTTAGGTCATAAGGGACATCTGCTAAGGATATTTTTTTAACGCTTGCTAATGATCCTAATATAATATGGCCTATTCATCAGTCATATTGTTCCTGACTTGGCTAGTGTGGATTTTAGTGATTCCCGATGTGCATTCAGATTCTCTTAATTGCTGGTTTCTTGCTGTTCTATCTTATTGTTTTGTAGGACAATACATAAGCAAGCACAGAATAATCAAAATGGTTTCCCTGTCCATATTAGGCACCTAACAAGAGATACATTTGCTGTGCAATGTGTCTGTGTGTTTTTGCAAGTGGAAGTCTCGTTGAAACAAAATAAATCTTACCAGGGAAGTAATATAACAGGATTTGAATATGCTATGCAGTGCCTGTGTGTGTGCGTGCGTATATGTATATATATATTTATATATAGAAACCTGATCCATGCGGAGTGTCTCACAGCTTTTATAGTGTGCTTTTATGTAGGAGAGAAATGGGAGGGTTAAGGTAGAGAGGAACTGTAGACACTGAACATCGGGATTTTGGAGTTCTCGACAAACTGTTAAATTGCGCCTGTTTTGTGCCTTTGGTTGAGAAATAAAAGCTTGTTGAGAGATATTTGCAGTACAGCCGAGATCTAATCTTTATGTTTTAATGAACTCAGAATTTCACTTAGCTGCAAGGCGTTTGACTCCTGAAGAGGTGAATGTAATGTTTCTGCATCTCGCACACGGGAGGCAGATAGTGCTGGGCTTCATTGTTTGAGGGGAGAGAGGTTATGATGGAGTTTAGGTTTTGATGTTAGTGAAACAGGAAAACTGACCAGATGAAGTTTGGCAAAATTACTGAAATAAATATTTGTAATTTGACTTACACAAGTAAATGGAAATATGTAGTTTTTTTCTTTCCCCCTAGCATGTTCTGTTTTTATACATTTTATTTTTTTTAACCAGTTTGTATTGCTCCATGCTGTGTTCTTACCTACTGATAGAATTATAGCTGTTTAGTGTTTTAGGATAATTGTTCTATTCATTAAGTGGTTTATCTTAATCCATTTGTGCTACTCCGAACTGCTTGTGATAGTGAAAAGAAAAAAAGGGTAGAAATTGTAGCTTTTTAGGTGCAGCAGGTTGGGGGAAGCTTGCTTTTTAGCTTACTCCAGGTGTTGAATCTTATTTAAAAGTGTTATCCCTCTGATCAATTTTGAAATGGACAAAAGAACCTTATTTGCTAGATTTGTTACTCTCATTTTTACTCAGTTGTCTTAGCCAAGCACCATAGTTGATCTTTAAAATCCTGTATAGCTGCAGAACATGTAAATCGTTTGTTGTTGGTTGTTTTGTTTTGTTTGGTTGTTTTTTTCCCAATTCTTCCAGTGATTTTTACTTCAGCCCTAACAAAACATGTTTAGGAAGATTGGTTTGGGCTATTAAAGCAGTGCCAGTGATCAAGAATAAATCAGCCTGTGGCGGTGAAGTCAGTTGTTGAGTGTAGTTGAAAGACCATAGTCTACACAAATGTTGATTTCATTCAGGATTTCAATCTGTAGCTGTACGGCTTAATTGAATTATTTTACTGAACTTGTTGTTGTTCTACACATTGAATAGTTGAAAATTTTATTCATCTATGCACTGTTGATTAAAACAGTTTGGCAAAATCTTTATGTAAACTGCTTTTACTTAGAGTATGTGTACAGTTTTTGTGTAGAGCTGCTGATTTTCTGAGGCTGCAGCCGGGGAAAAAGCCACAAGGGAAGACTGAGAAGGATATTGAAGACGCTGTTGTAAGGATGCAGTTTGGACACTGGGTGCCACTCCTGATACACACTGAGGCTCAACAGCCTTTCTCACGGAGTGGAACATCAAGGACTCGTAAAAATGGAGGTCTTTGTTACTCAGGAAATTCTGAAGGTCTTCGTCCCCTGAGCCTAGCAGTTCTTGCAGTTGAAAAACATTTTCCTCAGTCCTACAAAGAGTAACTAAAGCTATAAGGGCAGGATTTTTTTTTTTTTTGTTATTTCAGTTCTACTGATTTTTCTAGACTTGATGTGTTACTGTCTAGTTACATAGCTTCCATCATGTACAAGAAAGACAAGATTGCAGCACCAGCTACTCAGGAACTAGAGCAGACCTGACAATTCTCATGAATAGTAATAATATCAAAACAAAAGAATGGGAATAAAATATCTCCCTGCAAGCCTATGTAATATATATATATACATGTATTCTATCATGTGCTTGCTTGTTAGATTAGTTCAGTGTCAAAATCATTGGGTGGTGTGTTACTGATGGAAGACTAGAGGAAAAGACAGTTGAGGATCGGTTTGGATTGATCAATTTCCAGAAGCTAGAGCTGGAGGCATATACTGATGGTTTTCAATAGGCACCAAGTGCTGAAGATATGAGGAATGCTGAGGAGATGGAATAAGGAGTGGCAATAAGAAATGTTTAGATGTAAATTGGAATGAGGTTAATGCTCCCACCCTGAAAGCTGTGTAGCTCTCAAACTAGGAAGCGTGACCTGATTTATGCTTTACTGTGCTCATGCCCAGAGGCGTCAGCTGGCTCTGGGTGTCCTGAACATTATACAAACACATACTTGCTCAAACATTTTAGAAACAGCACTGGAGTTTAGGTGTCCAGTTCTTAATGGCTTTCAGTGGAATATTGTTGGCATCTCTACCTGGCTAATTTGGACACTGAAATTTCAGTTATAACTGAAAGGGAAATGGGCTTTGGGAGGCAAAATGCCATAGTGTTTTGAAAATGTTAGACCTCTAAACCTGATTTCCATGCAAAAATTTTATCTACTCTTTTGTTTGAAAAGAAATAGTGGGTCAGAAATTAAAATGTGCTTGGAGGGGAAGCAGACACTACTTGAAATAATGAATGACAGGGTGAGGGGTGAGGGAGCTCCTTGTGAGATTCTACTTTGATGCAGTGATGTAGAATTAAAAGCAGAAAGTCCCTCTATCCTCAAATGTAGAAATTTGAGCTCTTGGTTTTACTTTTTAAAATGACATTTGAAAAAGGGTTCCTGTTATTCACAGTGCTCTGTTGTATAATGCTTGACTGAATCTTCCAAGACATTTTTCTTAGGATGTTTCAAGTGAAAAATTAATTGATGTATTTGGATGCATAAAGCTCAAAGTTAAGAATAAATGTCAAATCAACTTTTTTTTTTTCTCTTTGCCTGTTTGCTGTCAGAGCTTATAGTAATTTTAAAGGTAAAGACTTTTGTAAATAGTTAAAATTTTTGACTGTTTTCACATGAAACTTGCAGGTTAAGTCTCTTGAAGTTGCTACTGAATTTTTTGGACTTTGCAGGACGAACACATTGACCTACAGAAATCTATGGCAAACATGAGTCATTTGGTATTCCTCTGTAATTAGCTAAGCTTTATGTAGATGGTGAATAATACAAAGCCATGCTGGTTTCTGTGGTTTTGCCAACTGTGGCAAAACCCCCTGAGTTTAAAATAAGTATTTTTTAACTTTTTTTTTAAATATTAGACCTTCTTATCGAGAAGCATGAGATACATAACCAGAAATGAAGAACTGGTGCAAACCTCCTTTTGTTGACACCTGAAAATTGGCCACTTGAAGTAATGAATATGGCATTTGATAAGCCAGAGCCACCTGGGTTTTATTGGGCTACTTCATGCTTTGATCACAACTTTATTTAAAGAGGTGTCTGTTTACAGTGTCAGCATTCCTTGTCATCGGTGTGATTTAGATTTTAATCTGACACAATACAAAGAAGAATTGCAAAAATCAAGGCAGTACACAAATGAGAAACTGGTATGGGAGAGATGCTAGTTCAATGTGTCAGCCTGGGAACAAAAGCACCTGTTAAACAAGACTTGTAATCTGAAGGAGCATTAGATGACTTTCAGTGAATCTGGGACACATCATGCCACGGAGAGGGTGGTAATAACTCAGGCTTGCTGGGAGCAGACGGAGGAGTTCATCTGGAATGTGGCACTGCTGTCTCGGACAGAGTGATCTGGGTAGATGTCAGTAGGGATGTATGTATGTTGGTATGGTGCAGCAATGTCCTTAGGAGCTGGTGTCACAAGGAAGCACGTCTGTAGGCCATGTGCACAGCTCTGCCCTGTGAAACAGTGGGTTTTGGTCCAGCCTAGGGTTCCCAGCACAGCCATTTCCACGATGGAGACATGCTCCTTAAGATTTCCCTTTACTTTCTCATTTTGCATTTAAATGGCACTCTAACAGGAAAGAAGGAACAGTTGGGTCTGGCCTCTGATTCTGCTCATTTTTGCTAATAAATTAATAAAATCTGATCCATCTTAATAACTTGAATAGGGGAAAAATTTGTCTTTGTTCTTTCTCTTGATAAAATTTTCATGCAGTTTTCCAGACATGAAATAAAGCCATCACTATATACAAGTTGTTATTTGTGTAGGTTGTAACTTGTTGAGACTTTGCTGAGGCAGAGGTGGTAGAGCTGCTTGTTTGGTGGCATCTGAGTATTTGGTTTGGTCATGGATACTTAAGCATATTATTCAGCATATAACAATACTCCTTTTCTTGCCTAGTTATTTGACACTGAAAGTTCCCTCTCCTCTCCTATTTTTCAGTTTATAACTAACAGCTAGTGTTTAATATAATGGTGACAGTAGTTCTTAATTGTGATTACCTTTGTTTTTCTTGTATGTGTTTGGTTTCTTCAGCATAGGCGGGGTGAAGGGACATTTGATTAAGTCTCCATTAAGAAAAAGGTTTCTGCAAAAGATTTTTTCCTTTGTCCAGGATGGCTGCAAGAAGAAACAGTGAGTTTAACTTTTATCAGGGGTGAGTTGGGGCGAGAAACACTGTAAGAGTTGTGGTACGGTAGGGTAGGTTGAGTGGAAGTCTTGGGAGGCCAGGGATGATACCTTAGCTGGCTGCTTGCTACAAGTGGTGTATAATCAGAGGAAACAGTGATCAGATGACTTTTAGCTCTGTCCTTGTGATTCTGATATCCTATTTATCTTGAATTTGAAAGAGGCTTTAAAATTGCTGAAATTGATGCTTTTGAACTACTGTAATTTGATTGACGTGCTTAGTAATATTTTTAATACACCCCCTTATATGTGGAAGTCTTTATTTGTGCAGGGGCTGATGTGAAGGTGGTTTGATTTCAGTGAAAATATGTACGGTTATGAAATGGGAAACCAACATTTGCATGAAAACGTCTCAAGCGCCGTAGTTCAAGTATCTCAGAACAGTATAAAGGAAAAATAATATTTTACTTTTCATTATTTTGCATTTTATTCAATTGTATGTGTGGCAGCTTTTTCCCTTTTAACACAGAGGAAGGTAGTTGATGTGACCATGGTAAATACAGTGTAATGACCAACTGTCTTTAAAAGCTGCTACTTTATAAAACGAGAACAAGTAATTTTGTGAGGATGGGGCAAGTCCTCTCCACTTTTAAATGTTTGAGTTTGGTTTTGATTTTTTTTTCTATTTCCAGATTACGCACAAAAGTTAAAGCTTCCCTATATATATTTTACTATAAAATATGGGGTTTTCCATGATATTTTTAGCAATTTTAGTGTAAAATTTAATGTTCATTAAATACATACAAGCAATTCTTTCATTAGACCACATTTTCTCTTTCAGAGCAACTCAAGTTTAATTATTAAGCTAAATTTTAAATTAGTTTTACTGTTGACTTTTTTGCATTCAAACAAGTGCTATAATCTTAAAGTAGCAGTAGATCTGTATTTTCTGGGCATAAGAATGCAGTGTATATATAACCTTCTTGCTTCTTTCACTTTCTCTTTCTTCAGGAGTCCTCATTATTGTATCACTATGCTTTAAGTCACTTCAAAGCTTAAGTGAACCTCTTTAAACATGAGTCCACAGGAAATACTGGGCTGACTTGTGTGGGATGAAGTCCTGCAGCTCCTCCTGGTTGTGCTCCTGTGATTAGCTGGGGCTCTGGCTGGTGTGCTGTGGGTGGCTCTGGGGCGGGCAGGGGTCCTCGCACACTTTGCACCAGCAGGTGTTCCAGTCAGATCTGTAGCTGAGCCCTCACTTGTACAGGTGTGAACTGGAAAGTTCCATATAAACAGGGACAGATTGGTGACTGCCTTGGCTTACCTGGACCTACCCTGTGTATTTAAGAGACTTTAAGCTGTCTGTCATCAATGTGTCTGTTTCTGTCTGGATCAATTCTCAAATGTGTCACTTTACTTAGAATTAAAAAGGTATTGACTGAAAGAAGCAAATGGTAGCAGGCAATTTTTATTTTCAAGTGTCAAACGATAACATTCATGTACACTCCCAGTCCCCATTAACTCTTTAAGTTATCTAAAATAGTGACACACCTTCCACCATGCTTTCAAGTCTTTCTGACAATTATGGTGTTTTAAGTATGGAAACTAGTTGATTAAGTGATTGGTTTATTGTAAACTTTGATAAAAATAGTGGTTGTCACTTCTAAGAGCACACTTTTCTATAGGCCATTTCTAGGAAAGATGCTGCTGGTGTTCTGGGCCTTCAGCTCAAGTAGACCTTTTTGTTTCCATTTCCTAGTAAGGTGTTGCAGATCCTTGGCTCAGGTAAAGGCCCTTCCCTATCTTTTTTTTTAAATTAGAGGCAACTGTTTTGGTTACTGTTACTGCAGCTCTCCAGGTCACAGTTTGCCAGGAGTGCCTGATGCCTTTCCCTAGGTCTGGGGCCAAGAAAAGGTTATTTTGCAGAAGGTTGAAGAGCTGTGTCACCGGGTGGAGGAGCTACAGGAGGAGGTGAACAGACTGCGCAGTATTTGAGCGAATGAGCGAGAGAGAAACTGATTATTTTCAGAGACGCTACAGTCTCAAGCCTCTCAGGAGTCTTGAACCTCCACTGTAGTGGAGAAGCAGGTGGACTCAGAACCCTGCAGGGTAATTAGTCAAAGGACTGTTGGTAAAGGGTTTGTTAAAGATAAATGCTGAAAGCAGGTCACTGCACATACCAGGAGCAACATTCCTCCTCCTCCTCATTTGACAACTTGGACTGTCACCTTCTACAATAGTCATGAAGCTCTGGAACTAAAAGGCCAGATGACTGATGAGGTGAGCAAAAGTCCTTCTGGGATAGAGGGGCCTCCTAAAGCAACACCACCCGTACCCCACATCAAGATCTCCTCTGTTAAGTGGCGAAGAAGGGTAGTTGTAATAGGTGACTCCCTTCTAAGGGGAACAGAGGACTTGGTATACAGACTGGACTCAGTCCACAGGGAAGTCTGCTGTCTCCCAGGGGCTTTACTGGAAAACTCTCCAGTTTAGTAAGGCCCTCTGATTACTATCCACTATTGGTTGCAGACTGGCAGAAATAAAACAACAAAGAGTAGTCTGAGGGAAATCAAGAGACTTCAAGGCTGTGGGACAATTGGTAGAAAGAGCAGGAGCACGGATCGTGCTTTCCTTGATCCTTCCAGTAACAAGGCATAATACCTACAGGAATAGGCAAATCCATCAGGTCAATGTGTGGCTCTGAGGTTAGCATAATTGGAAAAGTTTTAGGTTTTTTTACCTTTGAATGATCTACTAATATCTGGTCTACTGACACATGCCAGGATGCACCTATCTTAGAGGGCAAAAAGAGTTCTAGCACAGGAGCTAGCTGGCCTCATTGACAGAGCTTTAAACTGGCTTGGAAGGGGACAAAACCAGGCTTGCCAGTGATGAGCAATGGGATGGTGTGCCAAAACTTGAGGAATTAGTGCACTAATAGGATGCCTTAATCTGCCTCACCGGGTCTTGGCTACGATGTACCACACCTGAAATATTTCTGTACCAGTGCATGCTGCATAAGGAACAAAGAGCAGCTCGAAACTTTGGAGTGGTCCTAGAGATTTGACATTGTTGGCATAAGTGCAACCTGGTGGGATGAGTCTTGTGACTGGAATTCCTTGGTGGACAGTTGCAGGTTCTTCAGGAGGATAGGTAGGGCAGAAGAGGCAGAGGAGTGGCACTGTATGTAATGGAAGGGTTAGAATGTATGGAGCTCATAGCTGGCAATGCACAGTTCAGAGGCTCTGGTAAGAATTGAGGGGCAAACACATAATGTGAATGTTATGGTGGGAGTCTGCTATAGACCTCCCAGCCAGGAGAGTGACACTGATGAATTCTGAGGATCTAAGGGACACTTCCAAGTCAATTGTCCTTGTCCTTATGGGTAACTTCAACTTGCAGAAATTAACTGGTAGCATCAAACAGCTGGTACAACCTGGGTCAGAAGATTCCTAAAATCTCAGATGACAACTTAATGGAACAGGTTCTAAGGGAGCAGACTTGGAAAGATACCCTCCTTGATCTGCTGCTTGTCAACAGAGCTGTTTTCATGAACGAAGTGAAGGTTGGTAGCTGTCTTGGCCACAGCAACCACAAAGTGATCAAGTTTAAAATCTTTTGACAAGAGGAAAAGTGCCAGCAAAACCTCGGCTCTGGACATGAGGAGAGCGGACTGCAGGCTGCTCAGGGAATTAGTAAGATACCTTGGGAAAATGTTTTTGCAGGTGCTGTGGTCCATCAGTGTTGCTCACTTATTAAACATCGCCTTGAGTGCATAGGAGCTTGCAGTTCCCAAATGTCGGAAGTCAAGCAGGCAAGGCAGAAGGCCAGCCTGGCTGATCTTTGAAATAAAGGAAAAAAAGGAAGCTGTGTGCCCAGTGAAAGCAAGGTCAGGTGACACGGGAAGAATAGAGAGATGCGACTTGCCAGTGTAGGGAGAAAATCTGTGCGGCTAAAGCTCAACTGGAGTCAAAACTGGCCATAAATGGCCATTTTAATGGCAATAGGCAGCACAGAAATACCACTGGCCTGTTACAGGATGAGGATGGTCACCTCACAAACAGGGATGGAGACAAGGCAGAGGATGTTCAGTACTTTCTTTGCCTCTGTCTTCAACATGGATGATGGACCAAGGGAGTCTCAGTGCCCTTAGCTGGAGGACAATGACTGTGAGAATGATCAACTCCTAGTTGACCCTGAAGTTGTGGAGGATCTGCTGCTCCAGCTGGATCCCTACAAATCTATGGGGCTTGATAAGATTCACCCAAGAATCCTCAAGGAGCTAGCCGCTGTCATTACAAAACCTCTCTCAATGATTATTGAGTGGTCTTGGGAATCTGGAGAGATCTCAGCTGACTGGAAGCTGGTGAATATTGTCCTGATTTTCAGGAAGGGCAAGAAGCAGGACCCTGGCAACTACAAACCTGTCAGTCCCACTTCAGTGCCTGGTAAAGTTATGGAGAAGATTATTCTGTGAGGTATTGAAAAACACCTGAAAGACAATGCTGTCATCAGTTGCAGCCAGCACAGCTTCATGAGAGGCAAGTCCTGCTTGTCAAACCTGATTTCCTTTTAGGACATGGTAACCCACCTAGTTGATCAAGGGAATCCAGTTGATGTAATACTTTTTGGATTCCAGTAAAGCTTTCAGTACCGTCTCTCCCAGGATCCCTCTGGACAAAATGTCCAGGACAGCTGGATAAACACGTCTTGTGGTGGGTGAGCAATTGGCTCACGGGTCAGGCACAGAGGATAATGATGAATGGCATAACATCAGACTGGTAACTTGTCACTAGTGGGGTTCCTTGGGCCTTGTGCACTTCAACATTTTCATAAATAACTTGGACACGGGACTGGAAGGGATACTGAGCAGATTTGCAGATGACACAAAACTGAGAGGAGCTGTTGCCTCCCTCAGAGGCAGGGAGGTCCTGCAGAGAGACCTTGACAAATTAAAGGACTGGGCAATCACTAACCACATGAAATTCAACAAGGGAAATTGCCGGATTCTACATGTGGAATGGGCAACTCTGGATGTACATACAGACTGGGGAATGAGGCACTGGAAAGCAGTACCACGGAAAGGGACCTGGAGTAGATGGCAAGTTGAAAATGAGTCAGCAGTGCCCTCTCAGCCAGGAGGGCCAACCATGTCCTGGGGGGCATTGGGCAAAGCATCACCAGCTGGTCCAGGGAGGGGATTGTCCCACTCTGCTCTGCACTGCTGTGGCCTCACTTTGAATATTTTGGCAGTTTTGGGCACCACAATATAAGAAAGACATGAAAGTATTAGAGAGTGTTCAAAAGAGGGCAACAAAGATGGTGAAGGGCCTTGAGGGGAAGCTGCATGAGGAACAGCTGAGCTTACTTGGTCTGTTCAACCTGGAGAAGAGGAGACTGAGGGGAGACCACACAGTCTACAACTTCCTCGTGAGAGGAAGGGGCAGGCACTGATGTCTCTTCTTGGTGATCAGTAAGAGGACCCGAGGGAATGGCCTGAAGTTGTGTTCAGGGAATGTCTATGTTAGAAAAAGGTTTTTCACCCAGAGAATGGTTGAGCAGTGGAACAAGCTCCCGAGAGAAGTGGTCACAGCACCAAACTTGACAGAGTTCAAGAAGCATTTGGATGATATGTGCTCAGGCATGTGGTGCGACTCTTTGAGATGGCCCTGTGCAGGGCTGGGAGTTGGTCTTGATGATACTTGTGGGTCCCTTCCAATTCAGCATATCCTGTGGTTGTGTTAAACGGTGAAGTAATTTGATTTCCACGCTCATCAAAGATCATAGTCATGTCTTGATAAACACAAGGTCACCATTCTGGTTTTATCACAATGTTGCTAAAAGTTTTAAAAGACTTGTAGACTTGGGTGAATAACTGAAAGTTTCACTAAATTTATTTACTAATACTAAATATGTTTCATCCATAAATCCATTCAGACTCTTATAGGTTAACACCACCCCACCCTCCCTTGCTTTTTGTTATGTAGGAATAGAATGAATATATCATGACATGAACAACATAATTGATCAGGTGTTTTTATACACATCAGCAGTCTTTTAATTTAAAAGGTATTAACTGTTTAGAAGTGCTGTTGGTATTTTTCTTCGCTGAATGTTTTTCTCCAGTCAGGACTTCTGTAAAGGTATCTGCATGCTTCTTTTTGTCTCTGTGTAGGGGAAAGGTGTATAGCACACTGAACATCTATAAAATGATATTGCTGTTGGCTCTGTGAAAAGGGAAAATTACTCAAAAGAGACTTGGAAGAAAAGAATGGAAAGAGACCTTGGTTTTAGGCCTGGGGAACTGCAGAGCACTTTTGAGCTGTTAGAAGGGGAAAGAAAAAAAAGACTTTGTTTATACTAGTAAATCATAACTCAAAGCTATAGAGAATGCAGGACTAAAGTGGATTTAACCAGTGCTGTGTAACTTTGATCATCATTATGGTTTGTTTTGCATTTCCTTCGTAGTGTCCCACCAGGCTGTCTTTGAATCGGCTTTGTTGTCATCATGTCATCCACACGTGCAGACTCTGACACTGCTGTTCTTCTGTCCTATCCGGAACTTTACAAATGCTGTATTTTCTTTAGCTTTCTAAAGTGTTTTGTGTCTTATTCCATCTTTTTGTATGGACTATCACTCTATGGTAAATCAATTTTTACTGTCACCCCTTTTTTAAAGTCTCTCCCATCCCCCATCCAGATTATGGTATTAGGGCAACAGTTGATTTACAACTCTCTTTGTCTCTTGCCTTGATCTTTCTCTTTCCTTCCCCCAGCTTGTCCTGTTAACATAGAGCAGATCTGCCCTGGCTTGCACCGCTGCTCTTTTCCCCCTGCATTTCCTGCTTGGAAACCTTTTCTCTACTTGATCTTCTGACCTGCAGACCAGGCTGATAAAAGCACTGTCTCTTTGCTCCACCGTCATTTTTGCTGCCTCTGCTGGATCCATATCACCGGTGATCATGAGTGAATTTTCCGGTGTTTATTTTACTGCCTGTTCCAAACTTTTAATATAGAAGGAAGTCTTCATCTAATACACTCTATAAATAATGTTATGATGGATGAAGTGTAAGCATTCTAACTGGTTATAGAACCAATACGTTTTGAAAAATATGCAATTAAAAGTTAAGCTTGCAAGGGTGGCCGGTGGTCCTTTTGCTTCTTCTATGCTACAGCTTTTATGCTCGTTAGATGGTATCTGGCAACGTACCTTACATGCAGCTGACAGAAGTTTCATGGATCTCATAGTACTGTGGCCAAAAACATGAAGTCTGTATGTAGGTCACAGGCTGCCTGTTTGGGCAGTCTACCTGAAGCTGCAGATGTCTCGAACCAAATGCCCTGTTTTATGCAGAAAAGTGTAGGTAGCTGAACCACAAAAGTGCACTGTGTCTAAGATGTCTGCTGCGGGGAACCAAGCCAACATATGTAGTAGAGAGTTTTAATGGTTGTAAAGCTGCCAACACTAGGTAAAAGGTGGGATAAGAGAATGATTTGTACCTGGAGTGTGAGATTAATACCCTGCACTTGCATAGCACCTTTCATTTGACGATCTTGGCATGCTTTATGATCAGTTAATTGCCTCGTAACCTCTCTGTGAGGTAAACTATCACTGGTTTACAGTTCAAGAAGCTAATGCATAGAAGAATTGAATAACTTGCTTGGGATGCCTGGGTAGTTGTGGGAGAAACATTTCAAGATTGTCTTGTGCTAATTTTGGAATGTCTTACATCACAACACTTAATTTCCCTATACAAAAGGTAATAATTGATTCTCACTCTTTTTGCTCCTCCAGCTCTTCAGTTGTGTGGGTTCCTTTCCTGTGTTTTTTTTCCCTGTGGTCCTTTGAACTGTGGTCTTAGAGGTGGCAGCTGTAGGGAATTGTTGGAAAAGGAAACGAAGTGCTCTTTTAACTGAGTTATAAGTTAACTCTGCAAATTGTCCATCTCTTTTAGATGCAGAAGGGCAGAGTTTTACCATGAAAAGCGTGGAAGTCTTGACTTTCTGCCCACTCTTCTCAACATAGAGGTGTCATAAAGCTTCTTCCAATGTTCCCTTTCAGTTTTGCCACTTGGAGAATTTGTAAGCCAGTAACCCTGTAGTACCCAAGTTACTTTGCTTGAGGCTGAATGTGTGTATTGCTGGTGATAGTCTGGCAATTCTGGGTGAGGTGGAAACTCATGAAGGCGTGACTTTGTCTTTGTTAGAACTTAAAAGCATTAAGTAAAATTGCATTTCTGTTTTAGTGTATGAACACACCTCTGTATCGCCCAAAGAAAACTTTCCATTAGTTTTTTCCTACTGACCTTTTCTCATGTTATCAGTAAAATAATCTGAACTATCCTTTTGTTGTTTTAACCATGTGTGTAAAATTCCTCTTTGTCCATACTGTTTAGGAAGACAGGAGTAAGTAGAAGTTAGTATGTCCTGGGAAAGTATGCATCAGGTATTTTGTTGAAGAGGCCTATGAAAATTAAATTTATGTTTTAGGGAAACAATGCTGTGGGATGCAACCTGTGTAGTAGTATATATGAAAGCTGTCTTCAGAAAGGTGACTCAAAGCAGTAATTCATACAGTAAAAAAATACTTCAAATATTTTGGAACTATGACAATATTGTATTCTGGGTTGAAGTACACAAGGATAAAAATGGACACCGCATATATAGCCCCCAGCGTATCATGAAACATGATTTCCATGTTGTATGTACCAGTTCTTATTAGAAGTGACCCTTCTGGTTTTAAGACTAGACAGTGAAAGGTGGTGAAAAAAACCTGCTGTTTGCCTTGTTCTCAGTAAGCAGAACACATTTTTTGACCTCAGCTTTGTAGAAGAAAAAGAAAAAAGTAAATTATTTTTTTTCTAAAGCTACTGTGGACTTTACAAGACTGGTAGTTGGTTTTAATCTTCTGTTTCAGCTTCTTTGCGAGATAAAGTACTTTTAAGTTTGTTTCTTAATAGGCCATAATGCATCTCATGCTGCAAAGCAAAATCATAAGGTCAAGTATTTAAGACAGAAATTCTTTGTTACTTGTACGTTTTTGATGGTTTTTTTTTTTTTTTTTTACCCCAAACCTGCTGTTTTGTTTTTTTTTTTTTTTCTGATCTGCATCTCATTTAGCAAAGCTATATGGTATTTCTTCCTTAAAATAAGAGCAAGTAGAGCTGAACATAATTTAAGTAGTTTCTTAAAGAGAAATATATTGAAGCAGATGTACAAAGCTGGTCTTTGTTACAGGAAGCAATTTTTGAAACTTTTTAGATGGCACGAGGACAATTGCTTTGATGAGAAAGGTTGTTTCCAGGGAGAAAACTTAGAATCACAGAATCATTAAGGTTGCCAAGATCATTGAGTGCAACCTTTGACTGGACACCACCTCGTCAACTAAGCCATAGCACTAAGTGTCACATCCAGTCACTTCTTTAGTGCTTCCAGGGATGGTGTCTCCACACTTTCCTGGGAAGCCTATTCCAGTGCCTGACCACCCTTTCTGTGAAAAATTCTTCCTGATGTCCAACCTGAACCTCCAGTGGTACAGCTGGAAGTCATTTCTTCTTGTCCTGTTGCTTGTTGCCTGGGAGAAGAACTTGACAGTTTTAAGTTCAAATGACAAGTTGAAAGGTTTTGCACTAGATGCAGCTGCTGATGCTGTTTTTAAAAATTGTAGAATGGTAGAGTGGCCTGGGTTGGAAGGGGCCTTAAAGATCATCTAGTTCCAACCCGTCTCCTGTGGTCAATGATTCTGTGATATTCTTGTAATGCATTACATGTATGTAATACTAACCAGCTCAATCTAGTTTCTCATCCAACCCCAAGAGAGTTAGTTACATTGTCACATTAGGTATGTTACAAATTTCAGAGGTTCATACAGATAAGTGTTTGAACTTGCGTGATAGAGAGCGGAGCAGAATTAGTCCCTTGTCTTGTAAGTGTACCTGCAAACCTTCTGGCTCTGGCTGGTTTTTTTTCTGATGTTTGGTAGTTGCTCTACATTTGGGATGGATTTAAAGAGCAGATGTTACTGGAGTACTTGTTGCTGTAGCTTAGGTAAGGTTGTGGTTGTCCTGAAGAAAAGTAAACATCTCTGGATGTTCTTCTCTTCAGTGCAGTGCAAAATGCATGATGCTATGGGTGTTTTTTTGCTTTTGTGTGCTCCTGTGTAGAGTTTCTCTCTTGCCTGACTTCCATGCATTTTTCATTGTTGAAATGGTACTGATGTATTGCCTGTTTTCAGGGCTCAGTTCATTTGTCACACAGAAGAGAACTGACTCTGCTGGCCATAAAATTTGTTTTATTGCCAATACATTTAAACATTTCTGATTAACTTTTATTGGGGTCATTTTATTAAATTTGTTGCCTGTGAGTATCATGCTGAGGTAAAGATTGCTACTTCAGATGCCACAAATTTTATTAAATTGTTATCTGAGAGCATGGTGGTTCTTTGATCCTGGCCTGGACATCAAGTTGATTCGGAATCTGGCAAAAGAACATGTTTCCTTCTTTTAAATTGGCATCCCGCTAAGTAGGAGGGCCTCCTGGTTACTTTACACAATTATGTTTAAAATATACAGAAAACCTCAGAAATACGAAGAGATTTCTTTTAAAAGCTTGATGTCTCATATGAAAGATACATTTATTTGCTCTGCCTCTTCTACAAAAGGGTTTGCAAAATAATAATGCCCCAAAAAACGTGGCTCTTACAAGTAGTCTTATTGTCTTTACAGAAAATAATCCATTTGAAACACGTATTTACTGTTTTCTTTCACAGTGGGCTGGAAATGAAGTTTTCAGTATTTAATGATTCAGCCCTGGAGGAGATTTTATTTATTTATTTTTTAAAAAACTGAACTGACTACTTTTAGTGCAAGTTAATTAGACTTTACTCCCAAGAAAATAAGACACTAGTAATCTCACAGCAGCTCAATATTGATTTGAAGATTACATTTTATTAATTTATACTTTAAAAATAAGTACATTTTCATTGTGTAAGAAACATTGCTGTGTAAAAGTAGATGTTCTTATTTTTATTGATAATAAATTTTTTTAATAAATTTAATCAAAGTCATATGATTCTGTATAATGAAGACTATGGGGTAATTAATTGATATCATAGCAGTCAACTAGTATTATGGGTCCATTCTACTGAGGAATGGACATATGCCAAACGGGTACGTACTAGGACTTGAACAAACTAAGTGGGTTATTAATTTTAAGTAATAAATGTACTACTATTTGATGTTTACCTACCATTTGTACTGGGAAGAGAATGTCTTTAATGGGCTTTTGGAGAAAATTTTAGAGGAGTTAACTCTAGTCCCTAGTGGTAAATAGAAAAGCAAAAAAGAATTGGCCAAAAGCATATTAGTGAGAAATGTGGAAGATGATAGAATACCACTTTTATGTTTACAATATGATAATGTACTAGTTATGTATTTACTCAGTGAGAGTTGCATAAGTAAACAGGCAAAGCTTAAGGAGCAGGTATAATAGAAAGAAATGTGGGCCTTAAATTGGCCGAGTGGAGAGAAAGAAGATAATTTATACATGAAGAAATAATGCATTTACTGCACTGGGAGTTGTAACTTGGTGTTACTGGGAGTGAAATGGCAATGGAAGTAGAAGTTATAAGGCAGTGTGTTGGTGGTTTTAGCATTGTCTCTCTTTTTGTAAAGATAAGGCTAAAATGAATAAATTTATTTTCTACATTGTAAAAATCAAAGGATTTAATTCAACACATAAAAACCAGCATTTGAGAAATTTGATGAACTGCGTGCTAAGTGATTATTTTACCTCCACAAGAGACCTTGAGGCCTGCAAGTTTTTGACACTGAGGGAAATGTGTAATTCTTTAAAATAACTCTTGCTGCTAACCTAAGTAAAGAGAGAACTTTCATATGGATACCTAATATATGTGTTCCCTTGGTCATGCCAGAAATGCAGATATGTTATTTCATGTAGGCTTTTCTGTGGCTTCCAGAAACACAATTGTGGAACATCTGACTAGCAAAGAATGTATTTGACCATAAATTGTCAATAATCTCTGCTTTGAGTGAGAAGAGGGTGGCAACCTTTTGCCTTATGTCACCTAATATGATTTTTAATTCTTCAGTTACATAAACACTGCAAAATCAAAATGTGGGCATCTGTTCTAGAACATTTGGTAATTTTTTCTTTAATACTAATTTCTATTTTCAGTTTGTGTCTTCTATTAAAATTATTTTTTAATTCCTCCCCCCCCCCCCCCGATGTTCAAAGACTAATCCTCTCCCATATTAAACTGTGGCTTTCATTTTCTGAAAATGAAAGAATGGGCTATGAAATTACTAATTACTTGAGCATTAGGTAGTTTCTCATGTGAGGAGGCAAAGCATATCAGCCCACTCCCTTTTTGTCAGAGGAACAGGCTTTATATGCTTTTTGAAAATTACTAAAGTTGCTTTATCATTGCGTGTTCCATCATTGTAGATAGTATTTAGTGAAAGCCACATATAAGGTACAGATTACAAAAACTTAGTGTATTATATAGATGTTTCAAACGGTGATCTATCTACGTACCAGAAGATGTGAGTTTTTCCTTAACAAAACCACATTGTTTTCTTAAGCAAAAGAGCTGTTTATACAAAATATTGTCCCTTCAGAACACATATCAAGTTAATGACTAGATGAATCTGTTTGAGGTGCCATCATATGGTGGTATGTGTTTTTGGCACACCATACATACTACTATTCTGTTGTTTCAAGACAGATTTTATTATAAACATAATTTATCTGGAAATTTGGCATGTAAGTAGTGCTCTTCCTCTCCCCTAGAGAAACGTGCCTTTTAAAAATTTTGTTTGCGATGTTTCAGCCATGTTCTAAAACCAACTAGGGAACAAGACCTTAAAAGTTATGAGGGTCACTGTATTTGAAGTCTGCTCTGTCTGCTGTTTATCATAGGTATATTTTTTTCTTTAGGAGTAAGGAGAAAATAAATGTCAGTAAATTACTATAGCTGGATGGCCTTCATGGAAGTTGAAAAAGAAAGAGAAACAGCTGACTTGCTAATAGATTGTGTAATTTGTTATTGAAAAAAGGATACTTCACAGCTATTTTAGAAGACTGGACAGTATTATAACCAGCTAGAGGAAAATGGATTGTAGGTCATTCCAAAATAAATAAAGCTTGTGGTTCTTACTGTGATACTGAAGGGGAGGGAAAGGTAAAATCTTTAGAAATACTTTAACATTTTTTTTCTGAGTGTAATTAATGATTCCTAAATTTTTTTTCCATGTAATTTTTATAAGTCAGTTATTACCAGTGGGAGAAAATTCCAATTAAACCCAACAGATTTTCAGTTTTTTATAAAATCATGCAAAAGATGATGAATGAGGTCTGGTTGCTATTCCATGCAGTGGTCAGATTGAAGCAGGATTTTTAAGCATTTCTTTAGAATAAGGCAACTATCTACCCAGTTCTGAAAATTCCACTAGTCTCAGATAATTGAGGGAAAGGACACTGACAAATAGAGCTGACCATCATCTAGTCACGCTCGACACCTAATCGCAGGCAGAAGGAATCCTACTATTTTTAAGATGCCTTTTTTGCCTTTTTTAAATTACATGAAGGTAACATGAAGATTTTTCTGGTTCTTCTGTTTTTTTGTGCGTCTTGTTAGCTGCTGCAGAAGTGGTGGGCAATTGCAGAATAAAGGAGCAGTTTACAAAGGTGGAGGAAGGATGGGGTAGTAGCTTGGGAATGCCCCTTAACAGTGTATCAGAGGCCAAATTTATTCTATCAAGACAGGTCTCCCTAGGATCACTTTACCTTTATAACACTATAAATTTACTCCCTCTGAGAGATTAGCTAATATGGTGGCAGGGAAGATCTCAACTGACATGAGAAGGCACCTGTAACCTGGCCATAAAAAAGGTACATCACTGAACAGAATTAAGAAACAAATGATTAAAAAGATTAAAAAATATTTAAAGCACTGAATAACTAACCAATTAAATATTGAAAGTATTTATTGAAGGAGATGATAATTTTTTATTCCCAGTGACATCCTTACAGAAACATGGAGGTAAAGAGAGGATAAGGTGAGATATCTTGTATTTTACTTGACATGGAAATTACTTTTGAATGAACAAACTTTAACACATTTGATTTACACTAAGGTGCTCACTTTTAATCAAATTTTCCTTGTACTTTAGCTGATACAGTCTGATATTTTGCAAAACCTCTCATTAATTCTTTGTTTAGGCACATTCTAGACTGTAATTGCACTTAATGTTCTGGTGAGATGGAGGGAACTCTATCTGTGAATGTTTGGGGTTTTTTTTAATTATATGCTGGAACAGTTTTTAAAAATCATTCTACTGTTTGGATCCTTATGGTACCTCAGCCTTCCTAGTACCCAGTTTAATGGACTGTCTCTATTCAGACATAAGCATGTTTTCTCGGGGTTTTTTTTATGTGCCTAAAAGTTGGGTGTCTCAGAGGCTTTTTTAGAGTAATTTGTAAACTACTCACTAATTTTGCATGGATCTCAGTCTTTTCCGATAATTTACATTTAAGTGACTCAGAAGTTGTAAATGGTCCTTCAGTTAGGAAGAAGTCTTTCTTGCTGCAGCATCTGTTCAGTGGTGTAGCAGGTAAAACCAGCACTAGAATGGTGGGCCCCGAAGGGTTGCTTTACATTCACTTATTTGTGTCGAGATACCTGTCAAACCACAGTGTGGTCATGTTCCATTTGTGTGATGCACCAACTGCTGTGCTTCCTGGGTTGGAAGTGTTAGCAACTTGAGCACTGGGATTAAAACAGACCTGATAAATTAATAGGCTTTTATCAAGCTTTCTTGTGCATCCTGGCAGAGGAGTGGTTCCTCAAACTAAAGTGAAAATGGTTTGCAGCTGGTTTTGGGCAACTCTTCATAAGCCAAAATGGCAGTATTTGTGCTTTTCTTAAAAGGTTTAGCTGAAACAATGCAAAAGATGTTGGGAATAGGTAGTGTGAATAGCAAAATGGAAACGAGCCTTTCTTTCAGTAGCGAATGAGAATTTACTTGCAGAAAATGAAAAGGCAGACAAAAGCTTAGAAGTAGAGAGATAAACTTTCACTTGTAACTGTAACAACTCTTTCCTTCCACTCCAACCTTCTTTATACTGTAGGAGAATGTATTAAAGCAGTTGTATAGGAGAACTGTCTGGATCACCTTTGTGAATTAATATGAAAAAATTATCAGTATACTGCTCAAAGTGAATGATAGATTTAGAAGCAAGAAAATATCAAGAAACTGGATTATTTTGTCTCTTTGTTGTACCTGTACGTAGTAATGGCTGTATTTTAAGTTGTAGTTGACTTCTTTTAAGAACAGATCTAGGATAGAACTTGAGAGGATCCCCATGTGCTGACTGTAAGCAGTATATTTAGTAAGCTTTATGTATGAGAAAAAACCCAGAAAAACAGATGTATTCCAAGGTGGGATTTTCTGTGCAAAGTAAAGCTTGCTTGGATTGACAAGAAAATGAGCTGTAGGGAATGTCAAATTAAGGAAGAAAGCCAGCTGGGAAGAAGAAGAAAATATACTGCCTAGTTTTTATCAGTTGTCCTACTTAGAGAGGAAACTGAGAGGTTTTGAGAAATGGGTAAAAGGTGCTTCGATTAGTTGGCATAAAGCCAGAGCTGGTGAAGTCAGATTCATTCAATAGGAAGATGCTCAAACGTGTCACACCTCTCTCTCTAGAAAGGGTATGAAGGTGTTAGCTGGTGCTCTTGGAAGACTGATGCTGTTGTGATCCAATCTGAAGGATCAAACTCAATTTGGGGACTTGATCCTGCATTTGCTGCAAAATTAAACACATGCTTCAAGCCTTTTAATTGTTCTGCTATTTTGCCAGTCTCCCAAAACCAGAAATCTCTATTCTCTTTCTTTCTCTCAAGAAATGCAATACACAGTGGGAATTTGATTAATCTTTTTTGTGATTCATCCTATCATGTTCTTTAGAGAGGAAGACGTTTTCTCTGACAGTTCCTGTCTTGACTTACTTCGTGTAGTTGTTAATTGGTCACAGAGTGAAATACAACATGTGCCATTATTTCCTCTGCATAATTTGATCCTACTCAACCTGCCAATAGCACCACAGAGCTATGTGTATGGGGAGAGTGACTTATATGCACTATAGGATGGGGAGAAGAATGCAGCAAGATACGTCAACATTTCCTGTAACTCTGCTTGGCAATACAACTTTTCAAAAGCTATTTTGTAATAACTTAATTTTATATAAAAATACTCAAATTAGTAATTCTAGCACCAATCAGCCTGAAGATCTTGACTGTTAATGCAGTCTTCTATTGAGCATTTTTCTGTTTCAAACCAGTTTGGAACTTAAGTCATTCAAATACTTTCTGTATTGATACATAGTGCCCCCAAAATGCCTGTTTTAGCTGACAAAGCAAATGCTTGCTATTTAGACAGCCTTGTACACAGTTTTTGTTTGTTTTTATAGAAAATATTTATTTTGGAATTCTCACACTTCATTTTAATAATTTACTGCATAAATCCTGTGTCTGTGTATAAGGCACTCTGACTGTGGATTTGTCATTCACATTCTAAAGTTTAGTGAAGTAAAGTTTCCGGTTAATGACACAGAGCCCCCTTTTTTTATTTAGTTTTACAATATTTTTTCAGTTTCTCAAATGTGAAAAACAAAGCAAGGCTGTACATGAGTATTATTTGATAAATTCGGTAACTTCTGGGTGACTTCAAATTATTTTAATGTTATTAGTGTCTTTTTTGTGTTTTTCCTAATTCGTTATAGCTCTTGCTAGGACATGCAGTGCTTGGAGCAAACTGTTTCATTGCTCTGTCTTTTCTGAAGCAAATGATTGCTGTTACAGGAAGACCTTTGTAGGTAGTGTTTAATTTAAAATTGTTCTTACACTAGTTTCTTGGCTGTTAAATTTTGCAATTCAAGCATCCCTAGCAAAGCAAATCTTAGGTACCTAACACAGGTATATTGTGGCCTGGAAGCAACAGTGTATTGATTAAGTTGGATGGTACCAAGAATGGGAAATTAACCACAGCGTGTAATTTAACCCTTCTTTGTTATTTTAATGGGACGAGTTTCTTGAATGATGTATAGCAAAATAAAAAATCAAAAATTGATTGGGTATTTCTAGTTACGATGATGTTCATGCTGGAAGGAGTGGTTCGTTGTGTGCAGGGGGACTTTCACAACAGGTGTTTTAATTGAAGAGCCAAGGGATGGGACCGGTCCCAATTGTTCCCCTCTGTGCTTGGCTGCATATTCCTGCCTCCTCCCTGCACAGGATCTTGCACTTTCATGGCCACAAAGTGAGTCACTTTAGCTTGTTGATCCACTAGAGGGTGAATCCAACAAGTTAATGAAGCTCACATAGCTGGAGGAGGATTGGGTATGGACCACCCATTTTAGCAGCAGTTGGGGGTCAAAGATTGAGTGTAATATGAAATTCTAATTTTTGTTCCCAGCTTACTTACTTTGTTGTCTGTTAACACATCAGAGAGTTTATTTTATAATAAAATTATCAAGAGTTGTAAACATTATTGGGGTGACTTGTTTTAGTTAAATATGCAGCTAACAGATACAGTATTTTTGAAATAAGCCTGAGCAAAATATTGTTTGTATTACAACTCTAGATATGCCAAATTCTGTAGAAAAGCTGAGAAATTGCTATGACTCTCATTAAGGGGAGAACTAAATTTGAGCTCACAAAGACAGGTTAGCTGAGTATTTAAATGATACTTGGGCTTGAGACTTATCCAAGCTGCTATACTGTGGACAAGGCAGAATAAAAAGGTAGTGATTTCTCCACCCTAGTCAGCAAACTGCATAGGGCTGTCTGCATCAGAATAACATTTCGGTCATTTGTGTTGGTTTGGGTTTTTTGGGGGTATGGGGTATTTTTTTCTTTTTCCCACAGCTACTTTTTGTTACAGAAAGCTTTTGTATCAGACTTGTCTTCAAAGTATTCCCAATTTACATTGCAAGGTGGATTATTTGCAACAGTTATTTGAAAGAGAAGTTGGGGCTTACTTGGTTTTTCTTAAATCTGAACAAGTGCAAGTGCCCCCTCCATACCTCAGTTGTCATTGAGTCAGAGGTGGTCCTTCTTTATCTATTCTTCTCTTGGAACTTTTCATCACTTTTCTGCAGGGTGTCAAAAAAGCAGGACACAAGCAACACATAATAATTTGGTATGCTTGGTATTCTATTTCTGCGTAATAAATTCTTGGTATTATGCATGATTTTTATAATGACCTACTGGCCTACCCATGTTTTCCATGGCCAGTTCTTATCTCCCTTTTCCCTAGTTGATTGCATTACATTCATCTCTTCCCTGGTTTTGTCTCATATCTTCCAGTAAGTACATGTAAAACTTTTTTGACTATTGTGATAAAGGCATTTTCCAAAGCTAAGTGGGAAAAAAGGGTCCTGTACCAAGAGAGTTCTCTGCAGCACAGTTTGTGTTAATGTGTGGTCTATTCGTTGAAGACATTTCAGTGTTCCTGTGATGGCATTAAACATCTTAATAACTTTCAGTTCTACTATGAAATTTTTATCCAAGGAGAAGTTTGGGTGTGGATATCACTCCTTCATCTTCTCATGAACCAGATGCTCACTTGGGTATTTATGCTTCTGATTTTTATCTCAGGTTTGGTGCTAGAATTGTGTAGTGACCAATTTTTTTTGGTCACCAAGTGTTGTTTAGTGACCAGTCCTGTTTCCACTGTCTGTAATGTTCCTACCATTTATAACACTGTGTAAAATCCAGACTCTTTCGTCAGTACTAATGGAAGTGAATGATAGTATGAGGTGATGGAAACATTTTATTTCCTAAACACTTCTCAGTTTGCCATTGATTTCGGTTTCTCTGGAGGACTGATCTTTCACAGCTGTTGCAAAATGTAAGAGGGTTTTTTCCCCTGCTGTGCAGATATCTGCCTTTTTCTAAACTCTCCATGGCACTAAAGGGTCTTTTTAAAATGTCACAAATACAAAGCAATTTATGTTGGCATTAAATGGAAACATTTTGCTGTCATTGTTTATGGAAGAAATTGAAAGTTTAGCAGTGAATGGGTAAAAAAAAGATAAATATTGAGCAACCTCCTTACAGAAATAGGAATGGGAGTTACGTGTAGTTTATTCCTTAGGAACTATCTTGCATTCAATTTTATCAGTTACTACTTGAAAATACTTGGGGCTTCACTTTTGTGTAATTGCAGTAACTATGTTTTACTGTTTACTCTTTGCTATTTTGCAAACAGGTTTTTGTCAAATGTAATCAATATGGATAAATTAGTTGTAAGTTGGCTTGTAGTCTAAAAGTAGTGAAAAGAAATATGTATGCATATCTAGTTTTATCTCTCTATATATGTATGTATATACATATGCCTAGATAAATGGTAGCATATGTGTAAAACTGCCTAACCCCCCCTATGATATAAAATAATAAGATAGGTTTTAAATGATATAACTTTACTTTTAGAAATTATTTTCCACTGAGGGTTAGTGCTGGACATTAATGCATACATATGGAAGCATAATGTTGATTCAAATGGAAAAGGAAATATCAATTTAGATTGAGGAATGTGTTCCCTATAATCCTCCCTGTTCTCAGTTATTCTTGTAGAGCTTTGCATGGAGCTTGTAGCTATGGTGGGGGAATATTAACTTCAGTAGCAGATGTGAGCCTGAAGCTTATTACATGTTTCACCAGATGTTTCATTTATCTTTAGGGCAACCTTCTGGTTTGTTTTTTATATCAAACACTGTGAGAAGTAAAATTTAGAATATATTTTAAACATGTTACGAATATTTGGAGATAAAGGAACCCTTTTATAACCTGAAGAAGCATTGTAATGTCTCATATGAAATATATTTTTCTTTAGACTGTATTTCAACAAGATACTTTGTAATTTCATATGTTGATCCAATCTGATCTGGGCTAAGCTTGCTTGTAAAGATAATGTAACCTTAAACTGAGTGGCTTTGGTGTGTTTATGTAAGCTCATTGTCTACTTCTATATTTATTGGTAGTTCATGTGATTTGATAACTTGAATATTTACTGCTGGAATTAGTTTACAGTTTAAAATAATTTTTTTAGTTGAAGAAGCCTCAACAATTTCAGTAGTAATTGTTCATCTCAAGAAGAGATCCCTTTGGGTGATGCAGTTGGTTGTTCTTGAAGGAAATGGATCTTTGGGATGCCTGTGTGGCTCACTGGCCATTGCCTTTGTGCTGGGTAGTAGGTCAGAAATTCAGCTTCTGTGCATTTGCACCTGCTCACATGCTCAGACCATGTGCTGGTCTTGCCATGTTTGAGTTACAGCATTGTCCTAAAACTGGTGTGTGTCTCCTGTCTGTGAATGAAAATTTTAGTACTTGTGACATGCAGTTCAGAGTATAACAAAACCATGTTTTGGAAGTTTTGCCAGCGAAAATTGTAGGGGACAGCAAGTGAAATGTTTATGAAGTGTGTTTAGTGACTTTTGTTCATCAAGCACATTTAATAATATGGGAACACATCAGGGACTGTCTCTGCCTTCTGTCTTTCATCAGTTCCATGAAAAAGAAATAACCCATTTGCAAACTTTAAAACCAGAGTGTATTGTTAGTCAACTTCAACTAGATAATAGGTAGGAACCAAGTAAACTCTTAAATTTGACTTTTCAGTGGATCATAATATTACGGTGGACTGCTGGAGAAAAAAATGTCAAACGTTGTGAAATGCAGCAAAGATCAAGAACGGTTGTTGCACTAGAAATGCAGCATTGGAAAGCAAGTTCCTTACTGCTCTTGTCCTTGAAAGGAGAAGTAAAAGAGAATCATTAAAAAAACACTTTAAGAGTTTGTGAGCTCTTGTGTAATATGAAGTAGGTCTTAAGACTATTCTGTGTACATGCTCCATGAATCTCTCCTTTGTGGCTGTGCAAAAGTCTTTTTCCTTTGGGACTTAATTACACAGCCTACTTCTAAGAGCTACAATTGCTTACATAGAAAAGTAGCATCAGGAGTGTATTTTGTGTATTTATAACTGTCTTTTAAGACAACAGCTGGCTACCAGGGCTAGTGTGTTGTGATCAGCAATTGCTCTCCAAAACAGAAATTGGAAGTCAGTTTTAAAAGCTAATTGGCGTATCTCTAAGTCTGGGATAGTATTTCTGCTGCTTCTCATGCTTTCAAAGTAATACAGAAGAAAGGAGGCCATGAGGATAGACTTTGATTGCCACATGGCCTTGTGGCAGTACAGGAGAAGAGCCTGCACTCCCCTTCTCCTTTAAATGACAACAGTGGAATGGGCAAAGTTTCAGTTCCCTTGTAGTGATCATATAGGTTGTTTAGCCAGTTGCCTAAAAATCTTTCTGGAGTATTGGTTGTCTGTCGCAGGAATGGAATATCTCACCATGGACTGGGTTATGCCAAGTTCTGAGTGGAAGTCTGGATTTGTGAAACCATTGTGAATTCAGCTGTCCCACAATGAAGTTTTGATAGTGTAATTGTCAGTTTTCCAAATGTTTCTCATTCTCAGGACTCTTGTCAAGGACATTTTCTCATGTGGAATCTTCTTTCACCTGCTGAAGAAGTGGGTCATGGTTTCAAGACCCCTAAACACCTTAAGTGTACAAATTCAAGAAAGATTATTTCTAGAAAAAGTGTATTAGACTCTTAAGATAAACTGTAACTGAAATCGTTTACTGTGCAGAAAAAGAATCTATTGTATTATGTTACCAATCAACATAATCTGTTTGGTGCTTTATGGCTAAGAGCTCTGTGCATGCACACTGCAAGCTGTGTGTGGATACATTAGTGCTCTCTAATGAGCATTGTTGTGACTCAGTCTTCCTAGAGAAAGAAGGAAATTTTTTTTTTCTTTTTTTTTACAGTGCCCTTGAGTATGTTCTTATGATAAAATGCTGAGGAGGTGTTTAAAACACAAATTGTAGTTTTTAAGTAGCTGTTTAGAGACTCTGATAATGGTATCAACATTTTTGTTCTAAGACAGAGTAAACTTCTGACAAAGTTTTCAAATTTCCTGCTAGCACCTGATCTTTTGATTGTTATACATAAAATAAATTGGGAAATTTAAGCAGAGATTGAGCTTATTCTTACTGAATTGTCACCTTAACAAATACCTCAAAGTTGCCAAGACTTCGCTCATTAAACTTGTATTATTCTGAACTGTTTTCTGGTATGAATGTAGAACTCTGGCAAATGAAAAGTTTTGGTTTTCAGTGAAATACTTCTGAAAATAGCATTTTTTGTAATACCTTGCAGAGAAACTCTTCAGCAGTTCATACAGTTTTTAATTCTGGTTGTATCATTATTAAAGAGAATTTACTGTGTGTGCTGTTGATGGCTGCAACAGTATTTCTCATTTTTTTTAAATTTAAATGCAATTTTAAAGAGAGGACATGAAGGTCGTTGTACTGAGATGCTTTTAAATTTGTATTTCTTTCTGTCACATTTCCCTGTCTGCTGAACAGAATGAATTCTCTAGGCCTCTCTTTTCAAGTCCTCTTGACATTGCAGTTCAGTTTTATTCAGTCCTTGGCTCTGTTTCCTTTTTGTCCTTTGACAATTCTGTATTTTCATGTTTGCTTACCATATTGAACTGCAGTCACAAATCTAAGCACTGTTTGTGTAACAAAATATTTTCGGACTGGCTCACCCATGTTAATTTTTTTGAAGCCATTTCTTTTACATTTTTGACATTTGGTGAGAGTGGCTAAAATAAATATAGTCTGTGGCTGTTAACCAAAGATGTTGTACATATTGTGACTCATATCTTGTTTGCATTTGAAAAGGTATTTAGGCTGAATCCTTTGAGAATTATATAGTGCTCTGCATAATTGCTTTTAACGTTTTCAATAACTAACAAAAAGATGAATTCAGAATGAAAATAGCTGCTTTTGAAACACAAAAAGTCTCCTTTGATGAAATTTTGTACTGTGGTTTGTTGTTTCTAGAAGCCTATATTTTACTCAAACCAAACTTAGTGTACTGAGATTGTGATATTTTTTCTTTAGCAATTAGCAGAACTTTGTGATCTTGGCCCCTTAAAAAAATTAAAAATTGACAAATAATGTTTTATGTGACTGAAATTAATATTTGAGGGAGGCAGGTGTTTTGTATTTTTCTTTACCGTGTTCTAACTTACTAAACCATCTTTTCCAGTCATGGAATTGTTGAATAGCTGACGTTGGAAGGAATGTCTAGAGGTGTCTAGTCCAATCCCCCTGCTCAAAGCAACATCAACCAGAACAAGGCTGTCCACATGAGTTTTGATTGTCTCCAAGGGTGAAGATTCTACAGGTCCTCTGGGCAGCTTGTCCTGGAGTTTGCCCTTTCTCACAATTCGAAAGCAAACAAATAAGCTATTTTGTCCTTTGTTTAAGTTGAATATTAGAAATATTTATGTGCATAAGTAAAATCCCCCTCAGCCTTCTCCAGCTCTTTCAGCCTCTTCTTGAGTGACAGATGCCCCAGTCATCTTCATGGCCTGTCCCCAAACTCACTGCAGTAAGCCTGTGTCTTGTCCTGGGGAGCCCAGCATTGGACACAGCCCTTCAAATGCGTCCCACCAGGTCTGAGCAGAGGGGAGGGATCACCTCTCAACCTGCTGTCAGTGCTTTGCCTAATGCCCAGGAAGTGCCTTTGCTGCAAGGGTCCATTGATGGCTCAAATGGGTGTCCACTAGGACCCCCCAGGGCCTTTTCTGCAGTTTATTTCCAGCCAGTCAGCCCTAGTATGTGGTGCTGCCTGGGCTTCTTCCTCCCCAGGGGCAGGACTTTGCATTTCCCTTTGCTGAACTTTTTTCCAGCCTGTTGAAGGCGCTCTAGATGTCAGCGCAAACCTCCTCCCAGTTTTATATCATGGCACATCTGCAGAGGGTGCACTCTGTCCCATCATCCAGGTCATTAATGATGATGATGGGAGAGTACTGGACGCAGTACTGACCCCTGAGGCATGCCACTGGTGCCTGGCCTCTGGATGGACTTTGCTGCTGATCACAACCCTGCACACCTTGGCCATCATTATGTCTTTTAAGTGAAGTCTGTTTGGATAGTGTTAATCTTGTTGAATTGGGTTTTTTTCCCTCCAACTATAATTTGAGTTTGTAAATACAATGTAGTTACAAAGGCATTTTGGCAGTCGGTGCAATATAGGTACGACCAAGTGATTCAGTGATTCATCTCTTCCTCAAATGAAGCTGTTTTGCTATGAGACTGTGTACAGAGTAAGTGGTGAGTGCTGTCCCGAGGGTTTGTACTCTTCAGAGAAGAAGCAGGAATGGAAAGAATTGACTTGTCCAGCCCTCATCAGGGAGTCCTTCAGCTGAGCAAGCAGTGGAACCGCAGCCTCCTGCCTGCAGCTCTGATATGTTGTGCTTTTTCTCTTATTCATTAGAGAATTGATTGCAGTGGATGTGTCCCTCTGCTTCTCAACTTGTTTCCCGTGTAAAAAAACCTTCTTTAAGTTTATAACTTCCTTCTTGGCACAGAGCACTTTTTCTGCCTGTTTAAACAGGGTATGAGTTTAGTTCTTGGCTACTTTAAAAGAACAAGCCGCACTTAGATATAAAAGTTGCAAGTGCTATGTTGCTGAAATGTTAGCTTTGGCTTGCAAAATCCTGCCAATATGATGTTACAAGCCCTAGAAAGAGGAGAAATTCACCCTGACTCTGTCTTGTGTAGCTTGATCTAAAAGCCATGAGCTTTATTTTCTAAATTTAATATTCTTAACCTCTTGTGTGGTTTAGTGTTGTTTAAATTGTTTGGTATCTTTTGCATTGAACATAGTGCATGAGTTGTTAGGTGCTAAAGGCTGCTTGTGCGAAGGTATGACTGTCTTTCACCTCAGATATATAACCGCTCCTGTTTCTATTGATCCTCTTGCTGGGCTATGGAACAGAGCTTCTGAATCTACCCTGAATTCTTTGTCTCTTGGAGGGCACATTGGAGAAGTTACACTGATGCAGGCATTGCTAGTGTTAGCCTGGGCTGTAGAAACATGACTGAGTAATACCAATGGTGATGCCATTCAGTAGGTGACATGAAGTGCTGTAGCTTGTAATGAACACTCAATAAAATGGAGATTTCTGTTTTGAGTTACTTTAGCCTGATTTCCCTAATTGTCACATTATTACCTGGGCAATGGCGAGAAGTCATAAGTTTGAAATTTTCTTGTGGGGAGTGGCAGGGGGCACAGGCATAGAGATGAACCTTGTAATACTGCAAACAAACACACTGTCAGACTTCTGTGTCGTGTTTGTTATTGAGAAGTTGCCTTTAAATTACTTTGTATATAAAAGTATGGTCACGTGCATTAACATTTACCTTGGTAAATCCACCTTAATTCATGTTTAAATGCATATTTACATATGGGAGGTTGTGTATATTTTCTCTCTGCCTCTTCTTCCACCCTGCCTCACATCCTTGTGTCTTTATATGTACGTATTTATACATATAAGTGAAAAGAAGGAAGCAGTGTGATGATGATGCATCTGATTTCTGTGAGAAGAAAATAGGACCTGTAGCAGCTAATTGTTAGGCAGGTTGTCCAAGACAAGGCTGTAAGTCTGATATAGAAATAGTTTGCATATTTGGAGAATGTTAATGCATCAGGACAGTTAGTCTGGATCTGTCTTGACCAGTTGAAATGCTGTTAAGGTGTACCAGGTTTTACTTTGTTCACATCTCTGTGGAAAGCCTCTGAAGACTGAACCATGCTTGTTTAAATACTGCAATAGATTCTGGTGTGTTAAAATAAGGTCTGGTGTGTGTGTGTCTCCCTGACTTTCAGGATTCTTGTGTCAAAATGCCAGAGAGCATTTCAAAATTCTACCTAGTGGCTTTCCATGGCACCTCTGTTATAAGTTGCCAACCCTGTGTTAAAGAATCATATTGGAGTTATTTACAAGTCTGTGCTGTTATGCCTGAAGCTGTACACTTTTAAAGACTTAAGTACCTTGATATTCTTTCATGAATTAAAAGTCGCACATGCTAATTAATCAATAGCTGCTGTGACAGCAGTCATGTAAGGAAACAGTACAATGGTGTATTAGTGATATTCTTGAACATTTCTTTCTTGGAATTGGCATAAAAACAAAGTTTCACCTAATGAAGCATAACTTGCTTCCTCAATTGATTAGCTCAAAAATTCTTAACACATTGTGTTTCTTCTAACATTGGTGCTTAGCTGTATGGATGAGATGTCATGAAAACTTGGATGTTACTGGTTCTGGATGATGATTTTCTGGTCAAGAATTTCATGTCTCTCATCACGTGCCTCTTACTGCCTGCTAGAATCCATGGCCACTTGAATCTTCAATATCCCACTGATGCCATCACCTGTCATGTTGATATTTACATAATATGTAACATATAAGGAGTGAAGGAGGCCAGTTTTCACATGCAGGAAGAGACTACCTCTATTAGAATTTAATTTAAACTGCTGTTTCTTGGTGCAGCCGACAGCTTCCAAAGTGATTGTGTCATGACTGTTGGCAAGGAGGACTTAATAAAAAAGCATAGGTTTTCATGAGATCTGAAAATGTCTTGTCATCTAATTGCAGTAATTTAGGAGGCTTTTGGGCAAATGCTTTCACAAGGTTTGAACTGTTTGTTTTACTCTTCCTCCAAAACTGAATTTTTTTCTTCAAGCTCCCTAGAAAATCTTAATCATTGTCTTCTACTCTTGAGCCCATCTAAAATCAGTTTTCTTCATATTGTTTCACAAACTCAAAACTATCCTGGAGAGAATTGAGAACAGCTCTTGGTAGCCAACATGCTTCAGCAAAATACTAGTCTATCCCTTATGAATATTTTAATATAGTTTAAAAAAATACAGTTGTTTGATGTACTTAGTTATGGCTCTCATTAGGCATCAGCTCTGTATGGATCCACAGCCTCCACATGTGCAACATAAACCTTTCACTTCATCTTTAGAAATCTTTAGATGCAAAAGTTGGTTACTTACCCTTTCATAAGCCTGCACATTAAGAATTTTTTGTATTAGAGTTAGAGTAGGGAAAGTTGATTTTTTTCCCCCCTCTCTCTTAAAGAGCTGCCCAGTGATAAGTGATGTTGAATGTGTCTGTCAGCAGACAGCGGCTGGATCTATAGCTTGAGAACTAAACCAGCAGGGAACCTGCCACTATCGGTTCTGTCTGCAAGCTAAAGAAGGGCAAAGATTTCTGTTCTGGCAGGGGTTGCAAGCAAGAAGGCTTGACTCATTTTTTCTAAAACCCAGTGCTTTACAAAGCAGATGTCTGAGCCCAAATCTTGTAGTGGAGAGATGTTTTCTCATCTGTCTACTGGGTAGGACTTTGCCTGGATTCTGACTTACTTGTACCTTGTGCGAGTTAAAGTTACATTGCTCACGGCTTGAAGACTTGCCTGAGGAGCGCACGTAGAGATTGTGCAGCAGAGAGCCAAGTGAAGCTACCCTTGATTGGAGCTTTCATACAGTGGTTGGACGGGACATCTTAGTTGTTGTTTTTGTCATGGACTATGAAATAGCTACCCGCTCAATGGGATGTTGTTACTCAGAGGTGTCAGGTGGAGTTCTAAGAGTGTTGTAAGAGTTATGTTGAAATGTCCTTTTGACATTGTGTTCATCTAGGTATTAGACAAAGCTCTTAGTTACTGGTAGGGATGAGAGTTAAGCGATATTCTTAGTGAAAATAAAGAAGTTAATCTGTCAATTTACAGCTGTTTGCTCAGTAACAGCACCTGGGCTAAATAAAACTGGTAGACTTTGTAAAATTAATATGAATTTTAGGGGTTGTGTGGGATCCTCTTTTCTTCTTGAAAGGAGCAGTAGATGTTGACTGCTTTGAGCCTTCCTGGTGCATGGGGAGGTCTTGCTCTGCACAGTGAACAGAGCAGGAAGCCCAATGCTGCTGAAGACACAGTCCTCCTTTTTCTTTTTCGTTTTCGTTTTTGTTTTCTGTTTCTGTTCCATTTCATGTTCCATCTCTCCCCGCTTCCCCTTCCCCTTCCCTTCTGCTGTCCTTTTGCTGTACCTATTGTGTTTGAAAGCTAGATACTTGTGTCATTTTTATTCAAAGGATGGGTTTATGGGTGTAGCTACCATGTTGTGCTTTCTTCACTGATTCTTTCTGCGAGATGCTTAGCAGAGTTGTTATCCCTACATCATGGGCTAATGGAGGTCACAGAAAACAAATAGTTTGTGTGACTTTCAGCTGAAGAAATAGGCTGTAGCAATGATTTTTCTTTTAATGAATCCTGATTTGCTATAAGGACAATTCAGGAAAATTATTATATCGGGGCTGTGTCTGCTTCACTGTTCAGACCACATTTTGTGAGCTTGAAACTTAAGAACAGTGTGAGAAAATCTTGAAAACAGACGTGTGAATATTCAATACCAAGCCATGAGAAAACCACTTGCTTCATTGTATCTGGTAACAGAAGATGGATGTTTTGACTTTGAGTAAGCAGTTGAGGCTGTCCCTCCTCTTCCTATTGCCCTTTGAATTTCTTTCTGCAATGCAAACAATGAATGGTACAAAATACCGAAACTTTGAAGCTTTACAAAGAAGAAAAATCTTTTTATGCATTTCAAGGGAAGGTGAGGAATTTAAAAGCCCCGAAACCCCTTCTGTGAAGTTGTCATTTTTCTTCACTTACTGAAAAGTTACCAACAAAATGCAACTGACTTACTTGTGTGCTGTATGACATTACTTATTTTGAAAATGCAGGGATTGCTGAGTTGTTTCCATTTCAGTGTGTGTCCCTGTTCTGCTTTCAAATTGTTGAATATGAAAATCTGTGTTATATTAAAAAAGTAAAAGTGACTGTGTAATTCATTAATCTTTAAACATTTCCAAATTTTTCCAGATAATTAAATAACTTCTCTGAGTGTTTATGTAATATAAAATTTCATAAAAGTACATTAAACTGATTGACATTTATATATGAAAGGAGTTAGAGTTTTACCACACATTTTTTGTGTTATTGTGTGCTTAATGGCTTTGTAACTTGGAGCACTAAGGTAGATATGTTGCTGTTTAGTAAAGAGCTTTTACCTAGTAATGTATCCTCACTAGAGTAAACAAGCAAAAATCAATGGCCAATAAAGAAACTGCAGGAATCTTAAAAAAAGCTTTAAGAAAACACCTTTTTTTAAAGGAGGTGCTTAGTTAGTTATGAAGTTACTGTAACATACGGTTGTTTTTTGACCATGCTGATTCCTTTTCATGTCTCTAATCCTACTCTGTATTTTAGCAGCTAGAATGATACTTATTGGACAAAGTTTGTGTAAGCAAAGGCTTCAAGGTGCTGAAGATCATGGGAATATACTCCTAATAGAAAACAGTTGATGCTTTCTTTAGGCATGTGATGTTTATTAGGAAATGAGATAGCATCTTCCTGTTCTTTTATAAGGAAAGCAAGAATTAAGTTGCCCAGATGGCGTTTTTAGTAGTACAATTTACTGCTGTCGTGACAGTGCAGGCTGACTGAAACTCTCTTTCTTGATAAAGATTTCAATCCCATATAAAATTCGTCTTCCATCAACGTAAGAATAGTAGCGTAATAAGCCAAATGGATGCTTAGATAAGAATAATGTTTACCTGCCCTATAGGAAAAGACGGAGGATTAAATGGCAAGTGTTTATAAGATACTGTGAAGATGGAGCCTTTCTAGGTAAATGCTGAAAAAGATACTCCAAATATATGACAGAAAGCTTTCAAAATATGTTGCCTTTTCTTCTGGCCATTCCTTCTTAAAAATCATTGCCAACAAAATAGTTGAAATATATTGCTTGTTTTCAAACTTCAATGTCAAGATGCGAGTTTAAAATGGATTTCTGAATTAAAACATGCTTTTTGAAAACTCATGTGTTGTAATATTTCTGAAGATAATATTATAATGCTTTTAACCTTTGGAATAATGTTGCATACCTTAGAAGACAGTTTTGCAAGTTACCTTGACAGTTCTGCCCATCTTATTTAGAATATTCTTGTGGCTTGGGTGTGTTTATTTAAAAACAGAAAGAGATTTCTAATATCTTGAGTTATGTAGAGAATTGTGTAGTCAGTGAGATTTATTTAGCTTGTCCAAAGGCTTATCTGAGCATTTGCTAATGCATTAATAAAATGATATAAAAGCTCGATGAGTTTGATTGCCTCCTAGTTCAATGGTTATGTCCTTAGATCAGAGCCCCAAGCTCGCTGTCAGAAAACTCTGGGCAAGTGCCAGCACATGTGCAGGAAGTGGTGTGCTTCTATTTGCTACTTTCCTGTTGTCCTGTCACGCACATCCCTGTGCTTTCCCCATTCTTCTTTTACTCATTTGCTCTGAAAACTTGTCCTTGTCCTTCTTTAGTCCCAGCAGTGACAGAGCTGCCCTTTCCTACCTCACCCTGCTTTGGCAGGAATTAGGTCTTTGTGCTCGCCCCTGTCTTGGAGCCACCTCTGTAAAGCAGCAAGGTGGTGATGGGCAGTCACTGCCTGCCTTGGTAGGGTGTCCTGGACTCCAGGACAGGTATCTCTGCCCCTACTACCAAGGCTCTGGTCATCAGCTCTGGTGGGGACTGTGCTCAGACAACTGCCAACTAAACTGGTAATAAATAATGGTCTGGAGATACCTGCTCACCCTAGGGTATCTCCAGACAGAAGCACTCCAAACATTTTTTATTTTTATTATGTTCTGTTACTTTTCACTGTTCACATACTGATTGTGATGTCTCCTCTGGGTGTCCTATACTTTCTTCTGTAGAGCACAATTAATATCACACAGTGCTATCGTAAAACTAACGTTGAATTGTGATCAAGGTTAAAAATGAATGAGTTTACTGAGCATACATAATGAATTGTTACTTCAGAGTTTTTCCTCTTCTGTTTCTCCCTTTCTTTGTCGTAAAATGAAGGACCTTTTTGTTTTAGAAAAGCATTAAGGCACTAGCAAAGCTTCAGTTGCTGTAATAAGCATTCACTCAGAAGATGTTTGGGTTTGCTCTTACTAGAACAGTGTGGTGGCATAGATAGGGATGTTTCTTTATAGACTTGCATGCACTCTTATCTCATAGCCTGTACAGAAAATGCAGATTTGTTATTGTATGGTTTTTCTATCACAGTTACAAACACATTGGGACACAATAGTTCCTTTAAAAAAAAAATAAATCTTCAGCCAAATATTTTCTGCCCTTTTTTCATCCTTGAATTTAGCAAATAAAATGGAGTTGAATTAAGTCTTTTGACTCACTTTTGTTTTTGTGGTCTTGCGACTGACTATGACTCTTGGACTTTGGCCTATTTTCAGGTGATTTTTTTCCCCATCCGGCTACTTTCAGGCCCTGGTCTGCTTAGCTTCCAAGTTTAGAGGAGATCAGGTGTTTTCAGCCCACTATAGCAAAAGTGCATAAAATACAGTACTGTTTTGTAACCATGACTTGATATTTCAGAGGAGGAAATTAATATTATTGAGGAAGGCAATATTTACTTTTAATTTTTTTTTTCTCCCTGAATGGGAGAATTGTTGAGTTACTGAGCTTGTGCATTTATCTTGGGAGAAGTGTGTGTGAGGTGGCTGGATGTAGATAAAAATCCGAAAGTATTTGTATTCATACGTGGCACATACTTTAGCTTAAGAAATGTAGTTCAGCAGTACCTAAAGGCTTTTTCAGGTAAAATGTTGTCTTTGCTGGAATTAATTGTGAATTCTTATTTCTCTTTGCCCATCCTTTTTATTTGTATTTTTTAACCAGAACAAGTTGCTTGTGGTATTACTTATATTTGTATCTTCACAATTGGAATTGTTATCAATAGATGCAGTTATTGTGATTCATAGTTTTTTAGACAATTAATTGAGATTGTGTGTGTGGAGGGAAACGAATTAATCTGTTGTCTCCATAATTCTCTGTACTAAATTAAATAAATCAATTTTCCTTCTTTTCAAATGCGTATGCTGGCTCCTTGAACTAGCATCTGCTAACTTGGTTTAGTCATTGAAGATACTGTCTGAAGCATACATGTGGTTTGGCAAAGTTAATATGTATAGAAAACCCCAAATTTTTTGTGCTGTGAAGTGTATAGCACTTGTTCAGTACGCATGCTACCACATGGTAGCATTTCAGATGAGACAAATTGTTGCCTTAAAAATACTGTCCACATTAGTAGCAGTGCTATAAAAGGGAAATTTTAGCTATTTTTAATATAGTTTGGCTAGATCAATCAAAATTTGCTATGTTCATGTTGCCAGTTAAATTCAGAGAAGTGTTAGTGCAGAGGCTAGAGGCTGTCTCTTCTGATGGACTGTTGTGTCCCTTGGATGTCTAGTATGTCTAGTTCTGAGTGAATTTTAGGTAGTTGTAGTTCATCTGTCTTCTGAGTACTAAACATTCTGCAAGGAAACAATATTCATCTTCAGGTTTGAGGAGGCTTTTGAGGCTCAGAAAGCAGTAAAGACCCATCTTTTTCTTGAACCAGTGACTCGCCCTCATGAAAGCATGTGCAACTTTTGCTGTTTGAGCACAAAGTTAAAGGACGAATCTGTGCAACGTGAGTCAAGACAAACATTTAATTGTGAAATGCAGACTGAAGGCTACGCAGATGTTCATGGTTTGTAGCATCAAGTTGGTTGTTGCCTACTTTGTCCAGGGTCCACTGCAGTGAGCTGGGTGAGGAGCAGTGTGAAACCAGTCCGGGTATGGCACCTAATACTGGATACAAAGTTGTTCCACTTTGGTACGGCTTGGCTTTTTAGGAGACATACTGGTTGCTACTTTTAAAACCAGGTTTTGTAAGGCATATCAACTTAAAATATATTTTGGAAGTTAAGGCCTTGAGCATCTAAGGTGTCATCAAATGTATTGCTGCCAGGCCACCTTTGATCAGGGTTTCACATGTCATAATGTTTACTGGCAGTCTGAATGTGGCCAGACTCAAGTGCATCTCCTCTGATGGTAATGATAACTATTTAAGGACTAAATTTCAGCAAAATGCACATGCATATGTGACCCCATAAGAGGCGAATTCTAATGAATTGTTTGTGAAGGAACAGTTTAGTGATAAGTAAATGTGCCTCGTATCAGGTTGCTGCAAGGCCATTTGTTTTGGAAATGTTTTAGGAATAAGCTGTTACTGCAAGAAGGATGTAGATTTGCCAGTTCTTGAAAACTCTGGTGGTTTAGATTTGTTTGGATTTTAAAGTAGTCATATAGACATCTTTTCAGTGCCTCAGCTGATTTGACCTATTCTTAATTTAGGTTTTCAAATAGGGAAGTTATTGACCAAGGACATTTTAAGGTATAGAAAACATGGTTGAATTGTCCCAGTGTTGAACAGGTCATCATCATATCAGTGTTCAGTTCTTGCCCTTTTATCTGATATATTGTATAATTTTGTTGGGTTTTGTTGGTAATGTGGGGTATATGTCTCCTAAACATCAAAGACGGGATAAAATTTTTAATGTTGCAAGTAATTTTTAGAAAAGGAAAGTATCTTTATGTTAGTGTTTTCTTTAATCTTTTACATTTATTAAAACAAATTGAGTTCAGGGGAAAAAATACCCACCAAACTACTGTACTAGAGTTTACTGTCAAGGTTTTTTAATCGAGGCATTTTGGTAATACAAATTCACACAAGTCAGTCATATCCAAGCAAAATACCCCCATTGTATAGTTTTGCACTTTCTGCTCTAGACAAATTATAGTAACACTTTCTTGCTTCATTGATCCCCCCATTTGTTTGCAAACTAACATAAAAATCACCCTTTTAGAGGAAGACGGTGTGTTTTTTTGGGGGGATTTTTTTTTTTTTTAAATAATAGCAAAAGAGTCTTCTGTGAAAGAAAAAATCCACCCCAGAAAGGTGCTCAGGAGATGGATGACAGCTCAGGAGACAAAGGTTGTGCATTCTCTATGCAAACAGCACCGCTGAGAAGTGCGGACACAACTCTTGGCTTTCCTTTTAATGAGGACACTCCTGAACAAATAATTTGCTTTAAAATGTTTAAATGTGGGGGAAAGGGGGGAATTATCCTGATCTGGCCATTCCCCTGCTCTTTTCTTTGCTCGTCTCAGTTCTGGACACTCTCAGACTTAGTGGCACTTTTTAGTGTCAACTTTGCAATGTGGCTTGGGAAGGACTGTGACATGAAACAGTGAATTCATTAGAAAAAGTGCACAACAGTCCCAAATCCCAGGAGATTGAAGACTGGGTAGAAGGAGGAGAAAGTTTTTGCCCAGTCTGTGCTAAGATTCTAGATAAAAAGATGATGTTCTATAGATTAGGTAGACGATGTAAAGAAACAATGGTAATGGTATCAACAAAAGCATCTTGGGGGCTGTTATCCATTTGTGCAAGCTGGCAGCTTGTTGGAGCTATCAGGCTACTAATACATGTTATAAAATATATATGTTTGGTTAAAAGAGTTTCCATTTCTCCCTGGTGGGGACTGCATCATGTTTTAATTTCTGCAGTTGTTTTCCTAAGGCAAAGATGTTAGCTATTGATGCTTTATTGGTTCTTTGACATTTTTTCCACTATTGCCTTCATTATCATCTAACTGCTAACAGACATGAGAGCAGGACTTGCTGATTTGAAATCTGGATGGTTTTCAGTGAGTCCTTTTTCTTCTGGATAACATTCCTTACCTTGTTCTCAGTTACATATTGCTGGTCATGCTGTGTTTGAGAAAAGAAGCAATCCTGGAACTTGGTTGCCTCTCAGATGAACACTTTTAAGAGTATGATATAGCTTTATTCAAGTTTCTAACAGATCTGGAGGTTTTCTTAGGATATTCTTGCTCTTGAATATTATACTTCTCAAGGGACAAATTGTGTGAATGTGTCAACCACATGATTTCATAGGAATCTATATCTGAGTATCTTTTCCCCTCATTACATGACCACCCCTACTTTGACAGTGTCCACAATCACAAGAGAATTGCTACTGCAAGGAACAGTTTAGCTCAGCTCTCCAAAAGTCCACATTTCATTTAATTCTCACAAAATCTTATATATCATTCAGCTGCTTTTGAAAATCCTTTCTTGTTTTTCCTCTTTGAGGGTTCATTTGGCTAGAAAGGATCTAACCATAATTTCATTTCTTAGCATGTTGGAGCAAGTCATGTGAAAAACAAGTCTTACGTGCTTTCCACACAGATAGACCTTTGAAAAGCTTGTTTTAACTAAAACAGTTAATTCTAGCTACATTTAGTAATTGGATCATATGTTTTTTCAATTCAAAATTGTGGTCACAGCAGGATTCTTTTAGTTTGTTCTGGGGGAGGTCTGTGTTCTTTGTTTTAATTGTAAAATTTAGAAATTTATTATCTTATCTCCCCAAAACATCCACCAACAACTTTTACGTTTAAGGACTGAACTTCTTTGACAAGCTAGGTCTTAACTTTGCTTTTGAGAGAAACCTTGAGTTGCTAAAGCATCGGGACTGCTGGGTAAGGAGCTTCAGACTGGCCACTGTTTCTGGAAGCTGTACAATGAACTTTCATCTGGCAAGGGGGAAGATTTTCATTCTGTCTTTGAAACAGCTGTTTGATGAGTTCTGCAGGCCATCCTGAACAGTGTAGTGGCATCTCTAGATTGGCCTTGGTTTAGGGACAGGCACATGGTGCAGGCCTTTCCTTTGCTGCCTGAGTCTTACGGGGTTTCAGACTGAGGCCTGGGTGGCTTTGCTGTATTAGTTTTGGGTTGCTGTATTATCATGGTGCCCTGGATGAAACACTAATTTCAAGTAATTTCTATTGAGATCAAGATACTATGAAATAGAATGCAATCACCAACATATGCTGATGGAAGAAGTCTGCAAGGGTTTATATAAGTGTTTATAAGTGTTACTTTAAAAATATAGTCAGTCAGATATGGCAATTTAATGAAAAGGGCCAGAGACTGCAGAATGTAGTTTGTGCTGTAAGGGTGGGTGATAAGTTGGAAAATTATTTGTCCAGTCTTGAAAAATGTCTCCTTGTATCTTTGATATGTTTGGATATTTTTTTTTTCCTCTTTAAAGACTATGAAGTGGGATCTGAAAATGTAGCACATTCTGCCCCTAATGAATTTGTGTTGCTTTCTTTTATAATGAATATCATATTTTCATCTGCACAAGGAGAAGCCTTGAAAAAACTTAACAAAAATGAATGCATAAGGGAGTATGTTTTATCATTGTAATTTTTGCAACTGCAGACAAAACTTAAGGATTGTGTAGTGTTGTTGCATTTGATTTCCTGTTCGTTGGCTCTGAGTGTAGGTTCATCTGATAATCACACTGAAATCTGTTTCTGTAAATTTAACCAGCAGGCACTGTGTCTGTCTGTTTAAAAGGTCTGATAAGTGATAAGGTGTGTTTTTCTGCTTGTTTGGATTATGTTAAATATTCCTGAATAGAATTCTGTTCCATCAAGGTGATCTGTTTGAATGAAGCGTTTAGTAGAAATAAAATTTGTACTGGTTGCAATGAAACATCACAGCTGTTGATGTAAAAAGCCTGACAAAAAAATGTTCTCAACTGCCTAAAGTAACTTACCGTATATAGATGTGTGTGTGTATTATATACATGTACATACTTGCATACTTTTCATTTATATACATCTAAGAAGAAGAAACAGTGTTGAAAGTTGGACGATAAATGCAGTAAAAACTATCTGATAGCTATAGTCAGTCCCCCAAGCTCTAACATAAATGTATTTTTTTGTTGTGAAAAAAGATACAGGTAGTTTACAATCTATTTGTTATACTCATTAAATAATTCTCCCTTTGATTCCAAAAGTTACCTAATTCCAGACAGTATTCCAACTTAAATCACAGTATGTCTTTGTTACTAAATGGTCAAATGTTACTGCTTAATGAAATCCAGTATCATTTTTTATGAATGAGCAAGGTAATGCACACTGTAAATGACGTGTAACAGTTTGTTGATCACTTTAGCAATTAAATGCAGCTGAAAAAAGTCTGCTTACTCAGACTGGTCTTACTCTCATTCTCTGAGGAAGCTTTGGATTTTAATAAAGACAGTCCAGCAGTGAGCAAACAGATTTATAGGCAGTTGCAAAAAATGAAAATAAGATAAAAATACAATTTATTCATTTAATATCAAGCTTTCTCTCTAAATAGTACTGGTTGCGTAAGTTTACTTTTTAAACACACTTTTTATTTAATCTAGTTCAATACCAGATGGAAATGATGCGAAGCCTCCGCCATGTAAACATTGATCATCTTCACGTTGGCTGGTACCAGTCCACGTACTATGGCTCTTTTGTCACTCGTGCCCTCCTGGACTCCCAGTTCAGCTACCAGCATGCAATTGAAGAGTCTGTAGTTCTCATTTACGGTTAGTATGAGGTTTCCTTTATTATTCTTTTCCCCTCTTAATATTATTACTACTATTTTTGTATTCTGTCTTTTGCCTGTAAGAGTAGCCTGGCAGGCCTTTTCGAGTAAATACCAACCCTGTGTCTACGGCAGCCTCAGCAGCAGCTAAGTCTAGACAGGGTTTCCTTCTTTCTGTTTATTTTTCTTGCTATCAGAGCCCTGATGTGTACGTTTTGGAATGCTGGAGTAGCTGCTTCATTTTTATTCCTTCATCTCCCCTCCCTCGTGGAAGGGGCTGGTGGAACCCGACCAGATGTCTAACAAACCCCGCTTGCTAGCGTGTCTGGCTCTGTACGTGACTGACCAATCATCACACGAATTGCCAAGTTTTTTTTATACCTCTGACAGAAGCATACAAAACCTGGACTGTTTCTTAGCACAAAGATTTTTTTCTTTTCTGCCTATTTAATGGTGTTTCCTCAAGCTCTCCAGACCAGATGTTCTGTGCTGTATCAGAACCGTAGGCAATTTAACAGCTTTATAGCCTCCCCCTCCCCAAACACTCACAGTTTGCCATATCTGGCAGACTTGCATATAGTTTCCAGCTGAGAAGTAAATGTAACGTCCTGAGTATCTGTCAGAAAAAATACTAATGAATACGATCAATCTTATGAGCTGCCCCAAAATTGTTTCAGTATGTTAACAATTGGATTACAGTAAAGAACAAGTTGTTAAAGTATACTTATATTGGCTGGAAACATTGCATCATCAGACCTTGATGAATTTTCCACTTGTTTCAGTCTATTTTGGTTTTCATTTTATCACCGATTGCTAAAAGTTTTACTGTGTTAAGTTTCAGACAACATGAATGTTAACACAGCTTTTATTCTCATGTTGGCATGCTTCAGCCGTTATCATGCTGCAAGTGTTAAGCTTCTTTGTCCAAGGAATGTAACAGTTTGTTTAGAAAATTTCCCCCTAAATTCAGCAGAGTATGTCAAGGCAAAACGAATCTTTTTATATACCAGTTACGTTGTCATGCACGCAGCAGCATGGCAGCTTGATCTGAATTGGCTTATTGCTACTCTAAAATTACATTTTTTAAAATACAAAATGTAGTTTAATGAATATTTTAATTTACTGCATAATGACTGGAAGAAAAAAATCTTAAATAAGGTCGCTCTTACATAAGTTCTGTGGATAATTCATATGAAAGAAAATAAAAATGTGCATTGGACCTTCAGTGAGAAAATCTCCCCATGTTCTACAAGTTAAGTTTACTAATTAACTTCACTCTATATCGTTGGATGTATTTTACATTTCAGTACAGTTGGATTGCCTCTGCTATAGTGTCTTTTCTGTGTTCAATCTCTTATTTTTTTTTAATGTGACTACTTAGTTATTTTCCTCCTATTTATGTCACTCAGATATTTAAAAAGAAAAAAACAGTGTGGGTTTGTTAATAATATTTTTCCTCTGTTTTTAATTAATAGATCCCATTAAGACTGCTCAAGGGTCTTTGTCACTGAAGGCGTATAGGCTGACTCCCAAACTGATGGAAGTTTGCAAAGAAAAAGACTTCTCTCCAGAAGCGTAAGTAACTTCAAAGAATGTTTTTTCATAGGGTTTGCTGGATTTGGGATGCAGAATGGTATATGGCATAATGAAACACTGTATTTTAAAATCTCATGTAATAGTGTGTGCTGAGGAAAATGGATCTATGTGGATAGTGATAGATACAGTGCCCTGATAGAGGAGGCTGAGAAGGAGTGGAAGTCTGTCTTTGGGCATGTGTGTCCGTGGTGGAACTTGAACTGGTGTTGGGGCTAGTCAGTGGATGTGCTTTAAGTACCATGGAGAAGATAGCTGTATCTGGGAACAGAGCCAAAAATAGACAGAAAGAAATGGAGGAAGGAAAATTGCTGGTCTGTCTTAAAGCTCTTCTTTTCCCCTAAAGGAAAGTAGAACAGGTATTCTGGAATTGCTGTTGCTGTGTGTTTGTTCCAAATTAACTCCCCCATGTGGACACAATCTTCTGGAGTAGAGCAGGATAATTACTGTTTCAAAAGATTAGCTGTTTGTTAGAGATGTAGGCCTTAACTGGCATCCTTTTCCTCCAACAGCTTGGTGTTCAATAGAAAAAGCAGAAGCACTTGTTAAAACTACTTGAGAAAAATGTAATAATTTCATTACTTGGTGTCTAAACATTTCCATGATTAACAAGTAAATCTGTGATGAGTCCAAAAAGAAAACAAAAAAGAGGTGGCAGAAGGCAAAAAGCAAAAGTTTTTATTCCAAATCCAGTATGAGTACAAAGAAGTTAAGTCTGTATTTCCTTAGAAACTTGTAGATCATGCTTTTATTTCCAGATTTATGAAAGCTATTAGTGTCTACTTTATTATAAAGCAATAGCAGTAGTTTTTTATGTATATATTGTAAAAAAATACACACTGGAAGTTTATATTTTAATATTCACCATAGAATTTAATTATTCCAAAACATACGCTATTTTGTGAATCTAATTTTTAGGTCAGTAAAAATTTTAATTATTCACCTATTGGGGAAATTTTTCATTGCAGTAGTTATGATTTTAAAGGTATTTTAGTGTCATGTGGTAAGTAACTGTTCACTTTTATTCAAGAAACCCTGATGGCAGGGAAATCAGTAAAATATTTTGGAAGGGGCAGAGTTAATCCTGTCAGTACAGTCTCTTGCTGGAGGCTTTTTTCGTGTAGGCAATGTACTAGCAAGCAAGGCAGCTGCTTGACTTCAGAGAGTTTTTCCTAGAGCAGCTTTTCCTAGTCACTGTAAACGTGAGGTTTTGCCATGCAAATACACTCTTACTAAAACTTCACTCTTGTTAGATTGTGGAACTGTGACAATCAGGAGTTTTTACAAAATTGCCAGTTGTTGGAGCAACAATTCAATGAAGATAATGAGAGGTATTGGTTGTGTTAGTAAGTATTCTTAAACTTTTTTTCACAGCTTGAAAAAAGCAAATATTGCATACGAAAACATGTTTGAAGAAGTGCCCATTGTCATTAAGAATTCATACCTGATCAATGTGATGTTATGGGAACTGGAAAAGAAATCTGCAGTAGCCGATAGACATGAATTGCTCAGTCTGGCTAGCAGGTAAGTACTTGTTACAGTAATGGATGTACTTTTATTCGCTTTCCCAAACCACAGTTGAACACCTTGGGTGAAATCCCAGTCTCATTACAGTTCATGGAAGCTTTGCCTTGACTTTTAATGGGGTTAACACATTACCATTCATGTTCTTTTGCTGAAGGAAAATTGCATGGCAAAACTGTAGCATTAGATTCAGGGACTAAATTCAGCCTGTAATCCGCATATGCCTGCACTGCTTGTAGTGTGTATTTCTTCAAGAAAATATGGGCACTCAGTAAATTCAGGCAAGTAGACCTCTTTGTAAAAACTGGCTCTGTTAAATATTCTTTAAATAATTATATGAGTTACTTTAATAAAAAAGAAATTGTAGTTGTTTGGTAGCAGGATAAATTTGAAAATAAAGCAAAATAATAAAGGCTCTGAGAAACTGACAAATGTGAAGACTGATTGTCATGACAGCCAGCATTCATGATGTCAGAAATTGTTTAAGAATTTCTAAAATGATCTTTTCGTAACTTCATCTAAGAATAACTTTTTGTTCTTGTAGTTCTTTGGCCTGAAAATACACTTCTGAAAGCAGAGTGGGCATGACTTTTAGCAGTATGATCAAAAATTTGGTGATGCTTAAATCTTATGCGACACAGTACAGCTAATTGGATTGGGCTGGCCAAAATAACCAGATACACAAAATGATGCAGTATCTTGTTGTATGTAAAAACTGGATTGTATTCATTAATAGGTTTTTAGGGTATAACATTTTCCTTTTACGTCAAGGTGTTGTCTGCCAAGATTCTGATCCTAGTGGCCTCTTTTCTTATTCCTTTTTTCTGCTGCCTGCCTGCCCCTCCCCTCCCCACTCCATGGAAGATTGAAGTTAACGGATCCATATTTCTAGTGGAAATTTTCCACTCTCTACTTGAGCTTCTGTGGATGTGTTGAGGGATCGGATAGCTTCTAGAGAAAGTGGTCAAGAGAGAACAGGTATAGAGTTGAACTCTGCTGAGGAATTTACAGTTGCCACAAGTGATACTTAGTCAATAATTCTGTGCCGTAAAGTTGTGACTTTGCACATTGGAATTAATGAAGAATTTTTGCAGATACTCAGTCTGTTTGAGTCCACAGGCTTTTTATCAGGCTCTTTGTTTCCTTGGTCAAAGATCACAAAGCTTATCCCATCTGAGGAGAGTGTGGGCATTGGACATAGGAGATCACGATTGGATTCCTTGTGAACTCTGTCACTTCACTGTGAAAAGGAGAACCATGCTGAGGATCCAGGTGATCTGACAGCCCTTGGTTGTTTCTCTGGGTTTGCTCCTGTATGAAGGGCTGGGATTACCCAGCACCCTGGATCCTAGCAAGGACTGCAGCTAGTCACACAATATAGTTCTGGAAATGGAAAATAATTTGAACAGATCACAATACACAAGTTGAAGTTTTTTATCATCTTACATAGTAGCTGTTCCATATCACTACCCTGACTCAAGATAAAAGATAACAGTATGAATTGTCTTCTGTTTTGGAATGATGGTGTTATAAGTCTGGTGCAAGACAGGCTTTTGTGTTGGTCCTCATATCAGTAAAAGGGATGAGAAGTGAACAAGAAAAACATGAGCCCAAAATTAAAAACAGACTTTCCTGGCATATTTTTCTGGCTCACGTAGACTATTTGAGGAACTTAAGGTGCTTAGTTTGGTTTGAAAGAGAGAAAGTTTTGGAAGTTACTCCAGTGAGTTGTTTGGAGGTTTTTATACGTGCCCTTTTTAAAATACTTGATACCTGCTTTTAGTTACCATGCAGATTACTTTCAGTAATATCTTACATTGGTATAACTCAGCAGCTGGCAAATTAAAACATTTTAATGCTTGTTTATTCAAGGTTGAGTGACTTGTACTGCCTGATGACATGTTTAACTAGTTTTTACTTGAATTCAGCTACGAAGGTTGCTCTGTCAAAGAACATATATTGCCTGAAGTAGAGGAGTTCAAACCTCTACTATTCTGGAGTTTTATTTTCACGTTTCTATATTTATTTTTGTCTTTCCTTTTTTTTGTCTTTCAGCAGCTGTAGCTAAAACATTTCAGTTAGCAACTTTTAATTTTTGTGCCTCTCTTCTTCAACTTTGCTGTTGTTTCTGTTGTTGACAGTAACTTCAAGGCTACTTTTGGGTTTTGCCTTTTTTTTTTTCTTCTTTGTTTTGGGTTTTTGTTGGTGGTGCTTTTTTTCTTTGTAGTTTGGGGTTGGTTGGTCTCTTTTGAGTTTTTGGTGGGGTTTTTTTGGTTCTTTAGGATCATCCCTGAAACTTTTCTCATCTTCTGAAGCAATGGTTTTGGCAATAAAAGTATTTACCCATAGTTCCTCTTCTCTAGAGAGTTTTCTTGATCAAGATTCTCACATGTTCAGCCACCCACCTTGTCTGAGTTTGAAGCTCTATCTGTCTGAGGTACTTTGCCTGCACCTTAATATCTTTCTGCTTTTGAAGTACATTTGTGATGATCTTATGTAGTTGTTTACTTTTTTGGGGCAGAAATATATGTTTCTTTTGTGAAATCTGAATTGACTGTAATATTCTAGGCAAAGAAGTTTAAGTCAGACTAACACAAGGCTAGCAAATAATAGCAAGTAAAGGCCTTTTTCTCAAACTGTTACCCTCTGCTACCCTTAAGGACCAAAATGTCTTGAAGACCTTGGAGTACTGCCAGTCTTTTGATTGAGACTCAAGAATTAAAATCCTGTCAGATAATGCTCCAGATCTTCAGAGAAGTAATTGCAACCAACTTTCTCATTCTCATCCATCTCTTCCTTATTCTATTGATGATCTAGTTTAAATTAAAAAAAGCTTTTTGTGGTCTAGCTTCATAATAGGGTTGTTCTATAATATCTCAATTTGTCTCAAGCAATTTTTCTAATAGTGTGCGTCAGTAGAGGCAAACATGTGCTGAACATTTACTGCACTAACATCTACTTGGCAGATACATTTTTCAAACTTCAGATGCAGTATTTTTGCAAAAGTGACATAAGGAGAGTAACTTTGGCTTTTGAAAACAATATTAACCTTTATACATTGTACTGCTTATTCAAAAATCTCAATGTGCTTAACAGATTATTAAGATAATTATGAAAATGTTTAATTTGCACATAGGGGAACCTGACACAGAGAGGGTAAATGCATTGCCCAAAGGCACACATCAAAGTCAGGGTAGAAAATGGAATGGAGCTTAAGACTCCTAACTTACATATCTCACTCAAACAAAATCCTCTTAAACAGGACAGGTTAAACTCAGGCTGAAATGCTGAGATGTAAACAAATTCTGCTAAGCAGTTGGAATGTTCCTTAGAAATTTTTAATCAAAAAGATGTGCTTTGCCCAGCAGTACCTCTCTAATCCGCTCAAAGCTGTTCCCACCAGAAGGAAAAATGCCGTACAGGGTGGCACCTTTCCCAAAAAGCAGTGACTCTGAGAGGGGCCTCGGTAGAGCTGATGGAAAGTGGAAAAAATGAGCAACAGATACAGCATTTTCCTACGCTTCCTCTTGCTGCTCCTTTTTCTCATCTTCCCTAGCCATGATGCAAGCAAAATAAACCCAAGTAAGTGAGAGGGTTCAAATATGGCAATTGTAGGCAAGTTGAGGGGGGGAATCTCTTTTGGACATCTCCAGCTTCAGAATTGTTTCATGCCAAAATTTGGTGCCTGGGTGCAACACCGTGCCTCAGATCTTGGAGGGAATAGAGGCACCCAGGCTCCTGGGCTAGTGTGGGCATGTGGGCTTCTCCAAAAGTGTAAGCTCAGGCCTGTGAGCTGTGCATAGAGACAGCTAAAACTGATGAGCAGGACACGGGCAGCTGAGATTGATGTGAATTGCTGCTGCTCTTTGAAATTTGGGTGTCTGACTTGAGGTTTCATTTTGAGTGTTTCAGACCTTTAGCAAGTGTGTCTGAAGTCCTTTGATTGAAGATGCTGAAGCTGAAGTAAATGTGGGCTTCATGTGTAGTTCCCCATTATGAATCCTACAGAAGCAGAGCCAGTTTGAGGTTGCAGTCCCAGCTGCTTGCCTCATTCCTCCCCACTACCCCCATTTCATCTCTACACCCCTCCCACCCTCAAAGATTTTTATTCCCTCATCTGTTTCAGAATATGGCTGTGCAAATAGCTTTGTAGAATAGTCTGCTGGAAAAAGGCAGACTCCCACTCTTCCCTTCCAGCCCTTCCCTCAGCCTCCCTAAGATAAAAAAACCAGCAGTGGGTATCTTTGCATTTACAGTAGAGGATTTCACTAAAAGAGTTTGAAGTGTGCCCACGCAAACAGCTGAATCTATACAGCTGAGCATGCTGTAATCTTTGGGCAAAAAGGGAGAGGCAGGAAGATGCTGATGTTGGAATCTCTTAAACTGACTTTGCTGGCAACAGTAAACTGCACCTTTGCTCTCCTTAAAATGTATCTGCAAAGGGAGACTCTGGTGGGAAAAGCACTCCCTCAGGAAAAGGAAGGCTTACATTCAGGTCTCTTAGCCAGACCTGTATCCTAACTGGATGCCCTTGTGTAGTGAGTGATCTGTGAGTTCAGTCACTGTACAGTTTTTGCTTTCTCCTTTTGTGTCTGCTGGACCACACTGCCAAATGGAAGGCTCACCAGTGGGGACAAAGACAGAAAGGACCTCATAAGTGTTATCTGCAGATTAGGCTACTCTGTTCACAGGTTTCTGCTTCTCACTCTCAGAATAATTGACCTTTGTATTTGATAATTGTTAAACAAGGAATCAGAAATAATCCATATGTCAAGGACCTGATTGCATATCTGCCCTTTTGGATGAAGGATTATACCCCATCAGGTATATAAGGCTATTACAGCAAAAATGCACAGCGCAAGAAATTGTTTTCCAGGCTATACTTTCTGGTCTGTTTTATGTTCTAAACAGGCTTTGACAGTTTCCCTTTGACAGTTGGTATATGTTTGTCCTTTTTAGGGCATTTTTGATTATGCTATCAAAGCTACACAGATAAGTCTCAAATGATAAATTTCTGGAAGTTTTACAGGTGACTCCCTACAGGTGCATGATGCTGGTAACAGTTCTGGTGAAGGAGTGCACTCTCATTAGAGTATTTCTTCATTAGATGTGTAAGAATCCACATGACAGATGGTTTTTGCCCTTGATTTTTATTCTATTTCTCCCTTTTTTATTATCTATATTTCTTCTCAAAAAAGAACACACTCCCCATCTGTGAACCAAATTTGTGATGCTTAGTATGAATGCAGTTCTGCAGCTGATAGTTTTCTTCTATGAAGATTCACTGATACCAGTGTGGTGGTCTCCTGGTGCTATCTTAAGGTGGAGCTGTCTTCTAGTTCAATTCAAGAGAATGCTCGGATCATCACCACTGGGTGATCTCAGACCTGACTTGTTTCAGATGAAACTAAACTGAAAAGAGGCATTAGGAGGATAATTACTGTGCTTCAGCCACTTCCAGATCACTGGACCGTGTCAGAAGTAGTGATAAGAGCCCCCCATGAGACACATGTAGCATGGCCATTGGTTTCTCAGCACCAGCTGTTTTGCTTTATAGATCTGCTCCTGTTGGTCTATGCTACTCGCTAATTTAAATGTAAACTCAATTTAATCGACTCCTTTGCTGAGTCTGCTGACTGAAATGCATCCATTGAAATTACAGTTTCTTTATTACTGATGTCCCCAGAACAACAACAATGCCAAATGCTGATCTCCACATTGTCTGCATTTGACTATCACAGAGCCCTATAGGGAAGTGAGTCTTTATGAGGATGTGAGCAGCATTTGCTGGCACCCCTTTTTAAAATAGATATATTTTATTTTTTCTTTTTTTTATAGTGGCAGTGGTGCATAGAGGACATGTAGGTACCTAGCAGTGTGATCTTTGAGATCTGCTGCAGGGTAAGGAGGTACTAAAGGACCCTTTGGGCTAATTAAGTGTATGATGACTGTTATGGGCTGGAGCAATGTGGTCTAACTTTCTAAATATTGCTAGAATAAACTTCAGCTAAATAAAACTTGGTTAAACACTGTATATACATTCTTACAAATAACTTCCTATTGGTCTTTTAAAGGAATGGAGCAAAAGAGGGTATCAACTACATGAGAGCTGAGGAAAAAGCTGGCCCTGTATTTGCAGCATACTTATCACTTAATGTCTCAATTCACATCTGTTTAAGTTATCTGTTTTTAGCTTTTTGTTTCCTTGGCAATGAGAGCAAACTGTATTACTGCAACTTCTAACAATAACTTTCTGTTTCTGTATTCTGCTGTAGTAAGCTGGTCCCAGAGAGATTCACATAAAATCATTCTTTGTAACCAGCTATATTTCACATGGACACTATCTGTAAAATAATTATGTATTTCTGATGTGCACATACCCTACAAGGCCATTAGTGTGTACCTACACAGGCATTTCTGATAATATCCAGTTCTAACACCAACTCTGTATAATATAAACGCTATAAAAAACTGGAAACACGCACGCCCCTAGCCATGGCAATATTCCACAGTTCTAAATACCATGTTCTTGAAATGTTCAACCAAAAAAACCCCAAGAAGTTTAAAAATAATTGTTATAGTGGCGCCTTTCTTGCTGCTGTGTAGCTGAAATCCTCCTCACCATCTGCCCCTATACGCAACTGAGATTTAACTGTGGCTTGTAAATAAATTGTGGTCTGAAGTTACTGATGCAGCCCTTTGTTCAGTGAGCAGGCAGCTCAGCGCGTGAAACAGCTGTCCTAGCACTCAGAGATAAGGGTGTCTCCAGCTCCATTCTCAGCATGTATCCTCTGCTGCCTCAGCACATTACCAGCTTCTGTCTCCAGCTATGAGTTCTATGGATGTGGGGGATCATTTGCATTTAAAAAGGGATGTGTGTAGTGTTACATGTGTGGTTCTCTTTTTACTCCATGCTTTTGTCTTTCAGTTAGAGTTTCTGCAGTCCATAGACTGTAGGATGGCAGGAATGCATTGTGAAAGGCAGAAAGAATCTCTGATAACATGGAGAAGCAGTGACTGAAAGATATGATTCTGAGATTGAAGTGTACTAAACTTCTTTCTTGGAAAGAAACTCTCATGCATAGGAGTGAGGAAGAGAAGGATGAAGTTTAGCTTTTTGTGTTGTTGGTCTTCAGCCGAGTAGGACTAGGTAAGGCTTAGATCAGAACCAACAAACTAGTTTCTGATCAAAGGGATCAATAGAGAGCAGAAAATATCCTTCTTTGCTGCTCTACCCTGTAAACACAATTTAGGATGAATACTGTCTCCATGGGCACCAACCTAAAAGCTTCCAAAACTTTGACTTGGAAGCTATACCTTAAGTTGAACATTCCTGCAAAATACTGAATCCCTTGCTAAAAATGGTAACAATAAAAGTTGTTTAACAGATTGCATTTGTCTGGCCAAGGCAGTAGATCGCATAACTGGAACAGGACGCGCCCAGCCTAGCTACTTCCATGTTGGTATGGAATGTGGAGCTGGCTGGACTGGACGCAACAATCCCTCTCAACAGCTAAGATCAAGCAATGTCTGCTGAACTTCCAGGCGTGGTTTGATAGACTAGTTATGGGATGGAGTTCTCAAGAATATTTAACTATCTCTGCAGAGGGATAGTTAAAAATCTCTGAAAAACCTAGTAAATAATTAGTAACTTGAAACCAAACTCTTTGAACACATCTGCTGGAATATTGCTTGGGTTGTATGTCACAAAAGCGTCAGACTTTTCCTTTTAAATGTGTGACTTGCATCTGTAATAAGTTTAAATTCTTGCAAGGCATTGTTTTTTCATTATTGTGAGGTTCCTGGAAAGACCAAAACACTTAAATCTGGTATCTACAATGAGGCAAAGGTTCTAGAGAAGAAGATGCCATCTAAAGTATTATAAGATAAATATATGAACAAAGATCATAAGGAACTTAAAAATTTCCAAGCAGTGCCACTAGTGGAAAAAATGATTGTCATGTGACTTATTATTATTTTTTTTTTACTAGTAAATTTAATCTTTCATGAATGTTTCTGTATTTCAGTAATCACCTTGGGAAGAGTCTGCAACTACTGATGGACAGAGTGGATGAGATGAGCCAAGACATTGTTAAATACAATACCTACCTGAGGAATGTAAGCAAACAACAGCAGCAGAAACACCAGGTTGGTAACATGGAAAAACCTGAATGACAACATTAGTTTTCCACAAAATACGGTTTGCGTAGTTTTATTCAAGACAGATGAATTGGGATCTAAGCAAGATAAAATTCTTACTAAAACATACTGTTAAGTCATGTGCTGGGTTGACCCTGTCTGGATGCCAAATGCCCCAGAAGGCCACTTTCCTGCTCACCTCCCAGCTGGGTGGAAAGAAAGAATATAACGGAACTCTTCTGCGTCAGTATAAGGGCAGGGAGCGATCATTTACTGGTTATTGTCATGGGCAAAACAGGCTCAACTTGGGGAAAATAATTTGTTACCAGTCAAATCAGAGTAGGGTGATGAAAAATAAACACAAATATTAAAATACCTTCCCCCCGCCCCTGCCCTTCTTCATGGGCTCAACTTCACTCCTGATTATCTTTCCTTTCTCCCTTCATCAGTGCAGGGGGTTGGGAATGGGGGCTGCAGTGAGTTCATCACACGCTGTCCCTGCCACTTCTTCCTCCTCAGGGGTAGGACTCCTCACACTCCTCTCCTGCTCCACGGGCTGCAGGAGCACAGCTGCTTCCTCTTGGTCTTCACCATGGGCCTCAGGGGAATCTGCACTGGTGCCTGGAGCACCTCCTCCTCCTGCTCCTTCCTCACTGATCTTGGTGTCTGTAGGACTGTTGCTCTCACATACTCTCATTCCTCTCTCTCAGCTGACATTATGCAAGGCTTTCCCCCACCCCCTTCTTAAATGTTTTATCCCAGACATGCTGTCACTGTTGGGCTCACTCTTGGCTTGTGGCGGGTCCATCTCAGAGCGAGCTGGTGTTGGCTCTGTTGGACATGATGGAAGCTTCTGGCAGCCTTTCACAGAATCCATCCCTGTAGCCCCTTCTGCTACCAAACCTTGCCACACAAACCCAATACAAGTAGATTTATAGAATGTACTAGTCAGGGGGAAATTACCAAATTAATTCACTTCTAGTGACATGTAGTATGGATTTGGCTTTCTTTGCTATTTCATATGTGTATTAGCGATTTATGATAAACCAAAATAATTTATAAATATACCATGGACACAGGAATCGGGCATTCAGTAAACGAAAGAGATGAATGTACAAGCTTTATTCCAAAACAGACTGTGTTTATCACATGTAGTCAGTGCATCTAGAAATAAAGAAACATAGTCCAGCAGACTGTGAAGACAACAGACTGTTCTCTGATTGGAAAGAACATTTTAGTTATGTTTTATATCAGTATATAGTGAGATAGATACATATATATATATAGATAGATAGATAGATAGATATAGATAGTGATTGGGTGATGCTGACTTTTAAATCCTGGTGCCAGAGGGCCTCTTTAAAATCCAAAGCAGTCTGATTAGAGAATCTTGAGTAGGTAGTCCTGCTTGATCAGAATGGTTGGACAAGGTGACTTCCCGAGGTCTTTTCCAGCCTCAGCTGTTCTGTGATTTGGAGGCTCTTTCTGCCTTTGATAAAGCAATGCTGTGTCTAACTATAGAAGAAAGGTGGTAAATTGGAAAAAAGCACTATGGGAATGATTTAAAAGCCTGGAGAGCAGATCTTGGTGAACACAATTCACATCATGTGATAAGTTAAAAAATTACTTGCTTACTCAAGAAATACCTGCATGAAGAATAAATTGGAACTCTTTAATGTAGCAGACAGAATTATGACAAGATTCAATATTGGCCAACTGAAAATTGGCCAGACCACTTCTAAGATAAAATATTGCAGGTATTGCCACATAAAGTAAGTGATTATTAAAAAGAGCACCTGTGGTTCATGTGAAATGCTTCATCACTTACTATTTTAAAGTCAAATTGCCTTCTTTCACTTAAGTAAAGTGTAGCTTGGACAGGGAATACTTTTGGGAGGCAGCACATGATCAGTGGCCTCCCCTGGCTTTGTAACTGCCAAGGACATGCATGTTATCTTCAGAAGACTTGTTTTCCTTTACTGCCTAATTTGAATAGAAAGATGGCATCAACTTCAATGGGTTTTGTTATAGCAAAGGGATCTATTTATTTTGAAAAGCAGAGCAAAGTAGGTTCCATGGTGTCTCAATTTCTTTACTAACTATAGCTGCTTTAGTAGTGGCTCATTGTGGCATAGTTAGTGGTCGTAACTTCATTTTTAAAATGGAGCAATTGTGATTAAGAGCAAGCCGTTTCAATAAAGAATAATAGGCAGACTGCTGAGAAGTGAATGGGGTAATGCAAAGAAAGAAGAATCTACATGCAATTCACATACAAATATGGGCATTTAAGATTTTATTTTTAACGTTGTCCGAAAACATGTATTTGTCATTACTACTGGAAAAAAATTACTGGAAAAAAATTACTTCATTTGATTATGCCACCAAGTAAGAACTGTTTCCTAACTCACAGAATCACAGATACATTTAAGTGAGAGAAAACACCCTGTACTCTTCGCCTCTTTATTTTCAAGGGGGTTTTTTGTGTACGTGTGGAATATGAGCACTTTGAAGACAAACCTTATAAGTAGTTCCTGGCTGTGACATTCATTATGAAATCTCACATAAATGTTTTCAATTTTGTGTACTTCTGCAAGAACAAATATTTATCTGATAGCTGCAGAAATGGCCTCAGTTTTTATAAAGTTAGAATAATCTATATGGGAAAGAGAAGCACTGAAAACAAATATTTGTTTTATATATATATATATATCAGAATAATGTCTACAAATTGCTACTCTAGTGTATTGTCTGGTAACCCACACAGAAATGGCATGAAAGTGGCAGAATATCTAAACTGGAATGGAGAAATGAACTATTCTGTTTGGTTTCAGCCACCACTTTGTTCTCAGTTTAGAGTTAATATTTTTGGGCTTAAAATAACTTATTTAATCAAGTTTGCTTCCCCTTTCACATTAAGATTGTTCTGACCGTTAACTTGCTTAAAATGGAGAATTCCTGGTTTATACAACTATCTGAGGTAATGGCTTCTCACCCCTGCATATCCCAACCATGCTTTTCTCTGTGGGGCAGTGGAGGCCTTTATCTACTGTGCTGTGTTCTTTCCTTCAGATATAGCATGTATATCTGAAAAAAGTTTAACCCAACCACCTCAGTACCACGTAATTTTACAGCCTCTCACTTATTTAAGGTGCCAGTTTGTGGGGGTGGGGACAGCTTGTTTCCGGTCAATTGAAGTAAACTGAATTGGATTAGCATAGTTTGAAATAACCTGAATTGCATTGAATAAGTGTGATTTTTAAAATATATTTCCTCATTAGTAAAAAGCACCTGGAAGTAAGATCTTTTTGCAGCTTTGGAAGTTCTGCTGCATTCTGAATCTGTTACTTTATTTTCAGTACCAGCAGAGACGTCAGCAAGAAAATATACAGCGTCAAAGTCGAGGAGAACCCCCTCTTCCGGAGGAGGACATCAATAAACTTTTTAAACCACCACAGCCACCTCCAAGAATGGAGTCACTCCTTATTGCAGGTAATATTTAGCAGCATTTTCAACTCACCTTTTCATATATGAATGTTAGCTTGAGAAAAAGTGCAGTGGTATCCTTTGAAAGCATCCCAATTTTTCATTACCTTTGCCATTATGGTGTGATACTTGGCATTGGTAGCATTCCAAATACTGTCCTTGATATGTTAAATTTGGGATTTGAAAGGAGAGATGAAGAAATGCCCACAGGGACGGCTTTCTGCATGAGTGGGTGTAGCTGCTACCTGCAGTTATGCCCCAGCCCCTCTCCCAGCTCCAGAATTTCAGGATCTTTACAGACAAGAGGCAGGAATAAACTGTTGTGGCCGGAACTTCCGATTTAGAGCATTTGACTGCATCCCTAAGTTATTGGTAATATTTCTAGGCTTGATCTGGCTGTTGCAGCAGCTGATAAGGTTTTGCTTTCAATTTCAAATAGAATGGGGATAACTTTGTTGATTTATATGGTCAGAGATTTAAGGAAACTATCCCCGTCTTCTTGTATCCCAAGGGAATGAAAATATAAATGGGAACAAAGCATAGATAGGTGTAGCTACCACTCCCTAGTTTCCTGTCTTCTGGTGTGCTGCAGGAGATAGCCAAAGTCAGAGGCTGTCCTGTGCCTCCTGAAAGGATGGAAATACCTGGGATTTCACAGTGTCCACAGACAGCAGGCAACGTAGATGCTCTACTAAGTAAAATAAATCTGGAAAATGTAATGAGAAAGCAAACTGTTTAACTAAGGAGGCTTTCTAGATCAGATAACTATCACCTGCTTTTGCATTGAGAGAAAATGAAACCAGAATCCTGGTAATATGCTGTAGAGCAAAGACTGCTTCGATATTAGTCAAAAAAAAAAAAAAAAAGTGAAGTTGAGTTACCTGTCTTAAATTCTGAAGTGACAAAAAGATTATTATTTTAATATTTAATAGTTTCACACTGCTAATAAGGGCTGTTTTTAGAAGAAACAGTGTTCTTGATTTATTATTCCTTGCAGAGTCTTTAAAAAAACCCTATTGTTTTGATAGTTTTTACCAGCTACTGAATCCTAGCAGCATTAAAGTATTTACCCACTGAGCTCCAGCATAGCTTACAAATGCCATGGAAGTGTGTATGTGTATACACGTGTGTTTTATCAAAGTGATAGCTTAGGATGAATCATCTCTTACAAAAGGAGGAATTGAAAACTATTATATTTGAAGGAATAAACAGTTATTAGCCAGAGCACTTCTTTTTTCTTTTACTATAGTCAGGGGAAGAATTGGAAGCATCCACTTCAACTTAGATGGAGTAAAGTTTATGGATAAAGAATAAAACTTAGCTCTTTTGTCTCTGAGGCATTTATAAACTTTTCAAATAGAGCATTACGTTAAGAGTTTATTTGCCTTCTAAACAGCCTTAATTTTGATTAAACTGACTCCATGTTTTGCTATTCTTAGCTAACAAGGGAAATAACTTGTAGCTGTAAGAGGATAAAAATGGTTTGATGGGCATGTTGTTTGATTTGTAAAGCACCAACAAATCTTCATACCCTGATGATTTTTGAAGTAGTGGATAAGGTGAAATGTTGGGTTGAAAAACAGGCTAGCAGAATGTCAGGCAGGAGCACCACAATTTTCAGTCTGCTGCTGAAAAATATTTGTTACAAATATTTTAATAGGGACAGCAGATACGTAAGAACAGAATTGAAATTCAGTCTTGTAATATGTTTAGAGCAACTAAATTGAAGAATTAAGGATTGAGCTTTCTGTGCAGCAGCAAGAACTGTTTATTCTTTTCATTGTTGTATGTATTGTCAGTAATTGTATGTACTACTGTAGGAAAATTGAGGGCTTTTTTAAGCATACCAGTTTACCTCTTCTCCTAATTTAGTTTTTTCTTTCCAAACCTGTTTGGGAATCCTGAAAATGTAAAATTCCGGTGTGTAGAGTAGTTGAGCAGTTTTGGTTGCTTCTCTCTATAAATCGTCAATGATTCATGCATACTTGGCTTTTGAAAAAATTATGTTCTAGGGTGTCTTTCTGAATCTCAAAACTGACAAGGGTTTACTCTTCTTTCCTTTTGACAGGTCAAATTAATACCTACTGCCAGAATATTAAGGAGTTCAATGCACAGAACCTGGGCAAGCTTTTCATGGCTCAGGCTCTTCAGGATTACAACAACTGAAGAAATTTTGCTGTCGCCCTCAATAAGAAAAGTTATTTACAGCTTTACACTGTTCATGATTATCTTGAAAATTTATGGTATTTGGAAGAGAGTCTTGTAAAACAGAGTCACCTTGGTTTGCGTAGAATTCTCTCATAAGAAAAATAAAGGCAAATTTTAACAATATTTTAGTACTTCCTTACTTGTTGGCCCTGTTGAACTGGAATTTTCTGTGGTCACTCAGATTTTATAAATGTTTAGTCATAGCAAATAACACAGGTTTTATTTAACTTGGAGTTGGAAATAAAAACAAGTATTGCAAACATTCAGTATAGCTGACTTATAGAAGAAATTGAAGATTTCCCAGTTTTGGTTGAGAAGTTACAACTGTAACGTACCAGACACTTGGGGCAGTTGCTCATTTTTATTTTAATCTATTTGGACAGTCTGATGCAATGGTCCTTCCATATAACAAATGATTCATAGACTTCACATTCAGACCATACAAAACCAGTGTGACGTGGAGACTGATCGCCACCACATTGTGCTAAGCCATGTTCCCATTTTCTCTTGCTGTCATCAGCTGGGTTGAAATAAGAATCTGAAATCAGAAACTGGAATGAAAACAAGTTAATGGTTGGACTTAATGATCTTAAAGGTCTTTCCTGTCTTAACCAATTCTGTGCAATCCAGTGATGCTACTGCAGTGTTCATGACAGAAAGGGCAGAAGTAGCCAACCTGGAACAGCCAGTGTGGTGTAAATGGGCAGCACCTGCCTTAGCTTTGCCATCTGGAAGAGCCTTTATTCCTGAACTCAGGTTACTTATCTTTTTAACGGAAAATTAATTTAAAGATTTAGTATGTGGCAACTCACACATGTTACTGTCATTGATTCCTTTTTTTTTTCCCCTCTTGGGTTCTTTCTTGCCTGCCTGTCTTTGTGTGTTGAGTTCTGAGAGCCTAAAATGGCTGAAGGAGTGTGGTTTGCTCTTTTAAAATAACATCCTCTAAATATGGACGTAGCATGGAATACTTCAGCCTCTAAAGTGAATGTTTTGTAAAGTCAGAAGTGTGAACACTGGAATTGAGACTAAGAACTTACTCTTTTCCAATCTAAACTATAATGATTGTAGTATTTATGTAGATACGGATGCAAACTTTGTTCAGTCCTTGCATATCTGGCAAATTGCCAGACTCATCTTTTACTTTGGAAATTTTGGGCACCTTTTTTGTGTTAGCTTTCTTACAGTGAACATTTCTGAAATCAAAAATTACTTAAGTATCCTGCTACAGTGCCACATGATTGAGTTTCATTTGCTATTTAAAAAAATTACTCAATTGGTGTTAATTTTTCTAGTTTTCTGTAGCACCAGAATAACCACCAGGGAACAAAAGTAGGAGCAGATAATTAGGCCAAGATGAGATATTTGAGAGAGAGAAAAAGGGGTCATCTGGATAACTGGGAATAGAGGACTGACTGACTCTGTAGCAACTGTATATGGACAGAAGAAGCAGCAACCTTATATATACTAGGAGGTCTGCAAAGGAGTTGTTAGCAAAATAAATGCTTAGAATAGGTTAAAAACAAGCTGTGTGTTTTGAGTTAGTTCCTTAAGACTGAGAATGTAAATGTGAGAAAGAAGACAGTAATATTCTTCTGTGCTGTAGTTTAACAAAATCAGTGGATTTTATTTAGCTAAGATCAAATGTGCTAAATGTCGATTAAAGTCTGTGAAGACATAAGGAAGACTTCAGTAGAGATTTGTGGTTTCTAAAAGCATAGGCCTGAATCAGACAGGGAAATAAGATGTAAAAGTAAGTGAGGTGTAAGTAGATTTTGGAGATGATTTGACTGTTCCGTTCTGAACTACACTTTGGTCTCCTATCGTGGTGGAAATAATTATAGAAAGTCTCCCTCAGTGAGGGAGGTGGAGTCAGTTGAAGGTGTTGATCTATAAATGAGAACCAACATCTGTGGAGATTAGGAGTTAATGGGGATGGGACCGTGCCTTCATTCAGGATTCCGTGTCAACTTCCCTCACTGTCTATATTTCTGGAACTTTGCTTTTATATGTTCTTTTCCTATAATGTGTGTGAGATGGCAGCTCATTCACCATAAGACATGTTCTTTCTAATTACCATACTGCTACCTATTTTTTCTCCTTCCTTGTCTGTGAAAAGCTTTTCTGTATAACAGTGAAAATGTAGTGACATTTGTGTCTCTGAAAGGAGAACAAGGGTGACAATTACCTTTGTTTTGATGCTGGAGAAGAACAGCATTTCTTCTGGGTGTTCAGTACTTGAGACCTTCACCAGTATAGCTCCAGTTTTGCTGTGAAGATTTGCTGCCTCAGTTCTACTGCTCCTTGTGAAATGTCTAATTGTACTGATAATTTGAACCAATGTGGGATGTGAAGTGCCATCTCCCTTAATGGCAGCGCTAGCTCAGGGCACAGGGCAATGACTGCCTCCTTACACAGGGGTGTGCTCCTCTCCCAGAACCCTTTTCACATATAGACATGTAGGCCATGCTGGTAAAGGGTGGGGTGGGTGCAACTTGGTGTTGCATAAAGAGTTAGAAAGTTAGTGCTCCAATAATTTGAGGTAATCACAGTAATGTGGTGCTTCATGCTCCTACTCAATCACAACACAAAGTGGAATAGGTTAATCTCAGCCTTTCTAAACAGCCTGAAACATGTCTAGTTTTACTTGTAGGCCTAGTTATAATCCAAACATACTTGGTTTGACCTTGTCTTGACATCACAGTATGATGCAGTATTTCCATTCTCCTTTTGGTGCTCTCAAAGTTGGACTAAACTCCTCCTAAACTATAAAACATTTTGGTGCTGACTGCCCACATGGAGAAAACCCGGGGTGCTCCCCCTCTTCTACACAGGTTATCATGTCATTCTCAGCTGCACACAACATTCCCCAAAATGCTTAAACATTTTGGAGGCTTAATTTCTACACCTGTGCATCCAGTCAAAGTCTGGACATATGTGCAGACCTGACCAGTGTGGCCATAAGGTTCTGCCAGGTAAAGATGGATAGTGTTTGTGCAGATGTAAACACATGCACAGAGGGCAGTGTAGGGAAGGTCTGGGTGAGGTTGCACATGTCCTTTTTGGCGCTAACAAGGGGCATTGGGTGGGATTGGCTTTGGCAACCGGTAACACCTCTAAAGAACATCTGATGTCTTTGTGCTCTTTATACTTTGTTAATTTCTGAGCACATTCATTCATCTTGTTGGTCTATATTGCCCAGTTTTTTGCCTTCTGAAAAATCTCTGATAGGAGAAATCACTGGTGACAATCTGAGGCATCCTTAAGAAGCAAGCACTATTTAATGGTTCTCACTTGACAGTCAAAGGACTCCGGGTGCTCTGTTAAGATGTCGTTAGGAGCTGGTGATGCAAATAGTATCACCAGCCAAAATATGTGCAGTGTGTGCAGTAAGAGGAATCGCATTGCTCTCTGTAGAACTGCTTCTCATCTGGTTTGACAGCCCTGGGGTGAGAGATATGTCCCTCATGATTTTCCATGCCTGTGCATTTTCTTCCCCTGGATTTTATGTTTCCTTTTAATTTTCTTCAGATTTTGCCCACAGCTTGTTGATTTTTAAGCAAAATGAGCATGCTGCTCTAAAGCCAGTGCCTTCTCTCATTATGTTCTTCACTTTCTCATTAATTCCTCTGGAAACCTTTGTCTACAGTTGGAAGGACGCTTGAAATTTTGTGATCTGAACAATGCATTTATGGTGGAAGTTTTAGGTGTTCAGATATCAGGTTTGGTCCCAAATTCAATGTTCTCATGCCCCTCACCTTCAGCTGCAGAGGCCTGAATGCCTCAACACTGCTCAGGCAATGGTGTTGCTGCTCCTTGGGACTAGTCCAGTCAGATTTGTTCAGAAGCTTTTCATGTCAACTTTACAACTGGAAGGAGGTTTATACAAATTTGGGCCTGTATTTTATTTTTGATCTTTTAATTGATAGAACAGATTGCTGTTGACACAACTCATCATATGCCAAGTGGTAGTGAACTGCACAGAGTTGGGGAGGACGTCTTTAAAAGCAACAGTTTTGGCAAAAGGCTCCTTAATGAGAGAAAAGTTAATGTCTTATTTCAATTAAAGCAAACATTTATATGTCAGGAAAAATGGCCAAATCCATTTTACAATGATATTAAAAGCATTAGAGTGTCAGTAAAATAAACAAGGAAGGGTATTAATGTATTTATCCATCAGAAACACAGCTGAAGACTTCCAAACTTTAAAAGATGAAAATAATTTGTGCAACAAGGATTTCCAATCTGGTTTGAATGATCAAATTATTAAATCTCTCACAGAGGATGGTGTTCCTTAAATATTATACAACGCATCAATCTTTTGATTATTTTCCCATCATCGGGATTTGACCAATACAAATGTGGTTTTATATGAAAATGTGTCCTGTTTTCATTATTCAGTGTGTGATTTCTCTTTTATCCCAGTAAAACTGATGGAGAGCCACATCCCACAGGTTAGAAAGTTCAAAGCTGACTGAACTATTCAGGGGTCTGATCCCACGTGCAGTGTTTGCTTGCTTGACTATCCTCATGTTTGAAAACAAATCAAAGCAATTAAAGTAGGTTTTCTCTGTCACAGAATTGATTAATTTTTTTTGTTCCCAAATCTGTCACTTGGCTTCTTTAACATTAGCAAATTTAATTATTAGCCTGCAGATTGAATCTAAGGCAGGAAAGGATATATAACTAGAATGCACCACTTACAATAGACTTGCCTTTTTCAAAATATGCTTTGAGAGAGAAGTCTAGCTCATAATGACCAATTTACATATTTTAGTAGAAGTGAGCAGATCAAGGCTAGTCTGTCTGGCAGCAGATTGTAATGCTTGAGCAGTTTCTGCTTTGTACCAAATGTATGACTTCCAAAATATTTATTTTTTAGCACAAAAAAAAAAAAGGTCTGATCATATTAATTGCTGTAATATTTAACACAGAAGTCAGACAGATCCATTGTTACTAGCTATGAAAAAACTAGTTTCCAAAACGATTAGCAATTACAAACTTCAGCAATGTTAACAACGTGTTTATATGGTCTACAAGGTCATATTCAATTTAATAATTTTTAATGTGACTCCTGAAGTCGCTTTCTAAGATATCTGGGTTTTTAGTACAATTAGGGGGGATAAAACCCTTTCAATTTATAAAAGAGCACTTTCTACAGTTATATGTGTGAGCACAAATATTCATGGGCTTGGTTTCTTGTGGCTTTTTGGTCTTTTTAGTTCAACCACAAATAGCTGTTCACACTGACTCCTACACACAACTGCCACATTAGATCGTCAGTTCTCCCTCCAGGAAGTTCTCACTCTCCCTCTTTGGGGCCTGTGCTGGTCGAGCCTCAACTGCCTGGTCCTGGCTCTGGTCAGTGCCTGCTCCCAGCCCTCCTGAGCCCCGTGTCGTGCAGCTCTGCCTGCTGATGTCTTCTCATTGCACTTGGCCAAGGAGTTTAGAAGTTACCAGAGAGGAGTTGAGAGACTACATAACTATGTAAACTGTGCCTCTTTAATAAAGCTCAGCATTACCCTTCATTTACGCTGATACCACCAGCTGTGCATAGTTCAGGGCAGGGGTGTGTGAAGAGGAAGCTGTGCAGGTCTGGGTTCACGTGCACCACCAGCATCCATCCTGGACTGGCTGACTGGGAGTCAAAACTAGCTACTTGGAAATGAAAAACTTCTGTTTGCTAATTGATTTTTTATAAGACTTCAGGGAATTTATTTGATTATTTAATTACTATTATTTACTATTCACTTATTTAATACCCACTCTCCAAGTTGATATATTTAATAATTAATTAATACATTAGTCCCCACTCCCCAAGGAAAATTTTTTTCTTAGGGAAGATACCGAGACATTTTACTTTTATATATCTGTAGAAGGGAAATCAGGTAACTTATGAGAAGAGAGACTTCTGAATCAAGCACCAAACCAGTTATGTGATCATAAAATGATCATAAACTTGTGTTTGTCTACAAATTGCACATGCTGGCAGAAAAGTCAAATCCTATACCTTTGCTGGTATTGTTCCTTAAGTCATAAGAATTGTCATTAGGTCACAGCATTATTAGAAGAGACTCCTTTTGTATATTTATGATAATTTTCAGCTGTCTTAAATAAGTGGTACAAATCAGGCATCTATCTGAAATTTCTCATCTCCTTGCAGGAAGCTGCTGCTTCATCTATTGGGGCAACCAAAGCTTTGCTTTTCTCTTACAAAATACAGGAGGGCTTTCTTCACTGAAGAAGGTGAAGGAGGACCTGGGCCATGAGCTGAGCAGTCCCAAAGGAGGAGACACCTGTGCCTGGAGAGAAGTTTGTCCCTGTTTTGTGGCCCACTAGCCATAAGCTCTCCTTGCCACCCACCACCTCTGCCTGCCACCCAGGCAATAGTTGTGAACTTGCTGCTCCTGTTCCTGGAGCACAAGTAGTGCTGTTGACAGACACGGGTGAATAATTCTCTATGGAAAGAGCAGCATTTTTGATTAGAAACATACGAGTTGCTCTTTCATTCACAACTGCCTGGCAATGCAGACATGACCTTAGCAGAAATCCTATCTAAACCTGGGCACAATAGATCCAGATAACTGCTCTGAGCAGGTCCTTGAATCCCAGTGCTTCACTCCTCCACTGCAATAAGCAGCAATTCTCTCTTTTGTATTTTCTGAGTATAAGCTCCTTAAGACAGATGCTGTGGTCTGTCATATGCATTTAAAGTGCTTCATGTGCTTAATCCAGCCCATGCTCAGCAGGTCCTTGATATCATTTGGAGAATCTAAGTATAATTGCCTGATTATTACATCTTATGGAGAAAATGGTACATGATTAGGCCATTAAAAGGTTCTGTACTGAGTCACACGATGAAGATTGCACTGACAATTCAAGTTTTTCCTGTCTCTTGAGGGATCTGATTTCCACAGTTTAGTAAAGCAGATTTTGCTGTATGAATTTGTGTAGGTAGACTGCCATGCCAACAGTATTTTGAGGCTGTATTGGAAACAGTTACCCTCTCTGAGAGCCAAGAGAGTGGAAAGCGGCAGCACAATGCAATTACGTGCATCATGTACCTGACAGCGGAGAGGTGTTAATGGGCTGCTTTGCTACTTGCTGAATAGCAAAGCAGTGTTGAGGCCAAAATGCGTAGCTGTGATGAATCCTTCTAGTCTTGTAATGCTACCAGCCAGACAAGGTTGTTCTGCCTCACCTCTTCTTAGCATATACTTTTAATTTCTTATGTCTCTTAATTCTGTAATTAACTCATCATGTTACTTATTTCCAGCTATATTCTGTGCTCTTTGTCAGCCTTTTTCTTTGGCCATTCTTTGAATTTTCAGCAGGGTGATGATAAAAATTTGTTTTTCCTTATGGAAGCACCAGAGCTTTTCATATGAAACTTGAGTTTTCCTACTTTTTTGTAGCCTCAGTCTTGGAAATAGCTGAATCCCTTGAGCAAAAGCTTCCCTAAAAAGATCCTATTAGTCAGACAGCTAACATCAGGAATGTTTAGCCTGAATTGTTCAAAGTTATCCTGAAGCGGAGTATTACAATGGAAAATGTTAAGTAGCCTCTGCATAAATGCGGCTGCTTGTGCTGCCATTAATATCCTTGGCCTTGTAGAGAATGTTCTTGTGCTAGCTAAATTAGATTAAGCAGGAAATTTTCTCATTCTTTAATGTCTATCAGATTTAAGACTTCTAGGCTTAAGCCTGCTGCCACTAAAGCTAATGGTAAAACTTCTGGATCCTGTGTGAGCACAGACTTTTCAGGAGTGGTGTCAAAATTTTGTACTGTTGAAATCTGTGAGTATTAAGAATGCAAGAATATAGACGTTACAGTGTAGAGCTAAAGTGAATAGCTTTCAGACCAGATGAGAACATGCATGGCAATTCAGACAGTTTTGACGTTAGCTTGTAAAAATCTGTAAGTGTATTCAGAACATAAGAATCCCCATGGCCTCTGGTAAAATTACATTTTTAATATTGTAGAAAAAAAAATTGTGTGATGAAGGGTTCAATTCCATTTTTCTGAATGCTTCATATATCAGAAGAATTACAACTCTCAGGAGAGCATAATATAATATCTAAAGTCATATTGGTATTTAATGTTTTATCATTGTAGTTCTGCTTGCAGCCTCTGCCTTATTCCATTACCCTCAGATATGCTATGGCGTTATTCAGATTTAAATAGCTTTTACCACTCTGGCAAGAAACCAATTGCAAGTGTATTGTCTGCATTGCTTTCTAAAAAAACCTGATAATATAAGCTGCTGTCCTTTTCAACTGGTGATTGCTGCCTCGTGGCACTATTAAATAGCAGGTAAACAAGCAGCATCCTGGGGTCTCAGCTGGCATATTGTCACTTGGGTGTAGAAATATGTGCTCTGTTCCTGAGAACAGGTGAGACTTAAAATACTGATCTATTTTGTCCTTTATTTTGTATGTGCTAGGAAATTTCTTTTTGTGCCTGTGAAAGTCTAGAGTACCTTCAGTGCTGTTTTGTGCCGATTTTGAGTTCCCAGAGATTTTTTTTTTTTTCCCCCAGAGCTAAATACCTGCTGTCCTAGCACATGGGCTGGCCCAGAGGTGGCCTTGGGAGCAAGGAGTTCAGTGGGATGAATCATTGCCTGAGATAGCTGGCATTGGTGATATCCCACCTACCTGGAGTACTTTGGCTCTGCCATGCCCTGCATAGTACAACAGCCTTCAGGCTGGGAGCCCTCAAGGAACACTCTGTGTCTGTGACCTGAGCCACTCGGCTCAGCTGGGCTTCATTCCATGCAACATGCCCAGAAACTGAATGGGAGGTGAGAGGTTTCGGTATATCCGTGGTGGGAATTCTGTGCCAACATCAACTCAGTTTGAAAGCAAGAGGTGATGATCACTGAAGCCAATAGTTTTACTGACCATTCCTGGATAGCAGAAGCCTGTTTCCAGCAGAGGAGATCTGATGTCCCATAAAATGTCCAGGGGCAGGAGTAACATCTGACTCTAAAATTACATACCATCCACCCACTCATATCCACCATACAGAGAATTCAGAGCAAGTGCTCATACTTGACCACCTTGCAAAGTGATCAGCTCAGCTACAAATGAGCTTCTCGTTTGGATTGCTTTGCTAAGCTAAATGGGAGAACCTCTCTGAAGCTTGTTTGTGGCTGATTTTAATAGAAGCGGTCTCGTGTTGATGTGTGGGGCTTTAATTGTGCACATCCCATTAGTGCTAATGGAGTTACGCACCTGAAGTCCTGCACATGGAGATGAGACTATAAATCCAAGGTTACAACCTCATTAAAGTTGTTTATTTCACATATAATAACCTTTTGCCACCAGGATACCTTAATTCATTGCTTTATTTGTCCCTTTGAATGAAACCTTCTCATCTCAAGATCATAACTGCCTCTTCTGTGCCATGCGTGGAGATGACCATTCATATTTTTTGCCATCTCTATTGCTCAGCAGGGCAAAACCAGCCCAGACCAAACTCTGACGAGACCCTGATGTAAGAAATACTTCTTTTCTAGGTGGTGCTGTTCCTCAGCACAATTTCCCATGGCTTTTGGAAATCCAGCTCTATGCAGCACTTCCCTTAGGGCAGTGTGGGCAGGGCACAGTGGAAATAAGGTCAGCAGCAGATGGGCTTGTGGTGGAGAAGGTGCATGTGCACACTGAGGAATGAGATGTTGTGGCGCATGGGGTCTGGGTTAAAGGCATGGGAAAAAGAGAGGGTGGGAAAGGCAGGAGGGAACTGGGGCTTGCAGAATTGAAGAGAGCTCACTTTAGTGAAGAACAACTAGAGGGAGAAAAAGATGGGTTTCCCAAAGTGATAAAAGCAGGCTCAGGTGCAGCCATTTACAAAAAAAAGAGGGTGGTTTGTGAGCAGATGGACTGCTGATGGCACACAGCCTTTGAGGGCTGCTGGGCAAGGGAGATATTTGCACCAGTCCTGCAGGAGACATTTGTGGCAAGTAGGTACCTCATCTGGACACCTTAGTCTTCTGCTTACTTGTGGTCTTTTCAGCTCTGAATCCTGCTTGTCTCTGAAGGGTAATATATGCAGGAATATTTTCTGATTCATCAAAATTGTGGATGGGAATAAAAAGGTTACATTCTAATGTCCTTTGCTTTGAACATCTAGGGTTTTTTTAGCAAGAGTGATTTGGTTCACATTGGTTAAGAAAAGCTTTGCCATCCCCAGGCCAAGACTTTCTACAGCTCTTCATCAGCTGAGTGCCCATCACAGGTTGCTTTGACAGACTGGTTTGCCAAAGGCATGAAGTCTGAACTCTCTAAAGGGAGTATAACAAGGTTAATGGTTATTTCAGAATATTGGTCTTTTCTGGCAGGGAAGAGTTGAAAAACCTGCTTAGAGCCATGTTTCTTGATTTGGATTTCTGTGAGTGTTGTGCTTTTGGCAGGAGGACACTGAGGTTACAGGGAGGACTGGGGAAAGTGAGTTGCCTGTGCTTTGTCCAGCCTGGTATGTCAGAGGGCAGTGGTGATGGGGCCAGCTCTAAAACAGGCTGTGTTTCAAAAACAAGACTAGGAAGGTGATCATTAACAGGATAAACAAAAGGGCGACCATTTTGGAATGTCTTTGTGGAGAGAGAAAAGGGGAGGAATTAGGAAGACAGATTTACCTTGAAAAATCGGATGACTTGAAGAAATGCCCAGTTGTGAAGGATAAAAAAAAATAGATTTTAATAAATTAAATAGTTTTTAATAAATTAAAAATAGAGGCAAAAGTGGGAAAAGTGCTGCATGGGGGGAAGCTCAAACTAGGTATGAATATCATGAATGTGAGCAGACTGAAGCTGGTGATAACCAGCCTTCTGCAAGCAGTTGTACTTTGTTGGTGAGCTGGGAAGAGAGAGCAGAGATCTGAGTAGAGGCAAAGTGAAACGGAATTGGTGGAATAGGAAACTTTTTTCCTCAGGTATTAATTTACAGATGACACTTTCTTCTGGAGAACTGGAATGTGTCTTCACTAGTCAGGTCTGCAAAACTAGAGCCCAACCCCTTCACCAAGGTTCCCATGCTCATCACATCCCCCAGAGCATCTTCTTCTGGTCCCAGTGACTGCCATTTCTGTTTGTGTGAGTCTCTTCTAGAACAAGCTTTAAAAGCATTACAGAGCTCCTCTTCACTTCTGCATGCATTTTTCAATTTGCAACTCACTGGTTTGCTTCACAAAGGTAGTTGTTATGGTTTTAAACACCTCATTTGGAGATAGACCCAGATGAAACAGCAGCAGTATTGAACTTCATATTGTGCCTCAAAACAATAACCAAAATGGAACTTCTTTACATTATTCTTTTAATTTCCATTTTATTTTCTTATTCAAGTGAATAATTAAGACAGAGGTTTCTCCCAAGTACCTACTTCATCCAAGGCTGCATGGTACCTTGGGCAACTGGACCCAGGGAAGCCACCTTAGAGGTGTTTTAAAATAAAAAGCTGAAATTTCATGTGTAGTCAATGCTTCTGTCTGCTTCAGTGTGATAACGGCATGCCTGCCATTAGCACGCTTTCAAGCTACAGCATTGCAAACGTGGCCAGTATCCAGACACAGCTCTCTCCCTCTCCCCATCCATAACTGAGACCATAATTTCTCAGCCATCCCTTGATGCCCTGCTGGCAAGGCAAGCAGCTATGCCAGCCGTGCAGTCATTCAATTTGTGCAAGCCTAGGGAGAGCGTGAGGACCCTTCAGTCAAGGACTCTTGAGTGAAACTGCTGGCTCTACCCCTTTTGTGATAATCACAGACATTTATCTATTAAAAGAAGCAAATTCAGACACTGTTGGTTTGTACCAACTTTTTGTTCTTCCATGCTGATCTGGTTTGTTGTTCAAGAGCTGTGCAGTTTTTTGTAAATTTTTAAGGGGTTTTTATTTTTCACCAGATCAGCACAACACAGTAGTGGCAGTAAAAATCAGGCCATTTTATTTTAACATCTGACTGTGTGTTGCATTTGACATTGGCAGGGAATAAATAAAGACATTCTGTTTTTTTTTCCCTGTGTAATGAGGAGGGGTTTTTGTCCTTTAGGTGTGTACTATGCTCCATAGACAGTGTGGAGTTCCTCATGAAAGTCTCCTAATTGTGGGCTGGGTAGGATAAATGTTTAGCAATCAGCTTGGCAGAGGAAGTGCCAGCGGGAGCCACCACCCAGGGAGCATCCCACCACCTACTCCCAGAGCAGATCCAGCCATACTGGTACCACTGAAATCCTCGCTGCCATGCCACCCAGGTTACTGGTTGCTGGCCTGGGCAAGCTCTTTGATGAAGCCACACGAGCTGGCTTTCATCTATAAGCTACCACCTGCAAAGGGCTCCTGTGTATCACCTGCCCTCAGAGCAGTTAATTTCAACTGTCTCTGCTGCCTGTGTTGGACCTGGCCTTCTGGGTTCCTCTCTGTGAAGTGTGCGATGATCAGGGGACCAGATGAAGGCATCTACTTTTGAATGAGATGTTTGCGATCTAGGCTCTGCTGACTGTGGAGGAGACACAGGGTTACCTGCTCAGGTGCATGAAGACTGTCAGTCAAATGAACATAGCCTCTGGTACCTCCAGTGAGGTCACACTAGGGTTGAGGGTCTCACCTCATTTCCCCCAGCTCATCCAGTCTCTTTTATTTGCCCTTTATACAGATGAGATCCACCTTTTCATCCTAGGCATCTGCTACTCTGAAAACTCTGAATTTGCTCCTGGAAATGGGAATAAAGCAAGTCTGCATACAAGGAGTGTCCTTGCTGTGCTGTGCCACTCTCTGCTGCATCTGCCAGCAGGTGTATGCGTGTGTGCTCCTCTGTGCTCTGAAAGTGGCGTCCCCCTGATAATCAAACTTTGAAATACAGTACGTGCCTGTCCTAGTGAGACAATCGTCTTGGTTACATGAAGCGTATCGTGCCTTTGTCGATATTTTTTAATAGCTACAAATATTTTCTATCAAGTTTTATTAAGTGAGACCCACATACTTCTCCCAGCTGTGACTGCGGTCTGTTCCTACATAGCTGTTCACTCCGCCCTTGCTCAGCAACACTTCACAGTCATGCTGTGGTGCAGATGAAGAATTTGGGTTTGAAGCTGCAATCTGATTTCCATTAAAGCTGTATGGAAATTTGCCACACACCTGCCTAGGAAGCTGGAGTAAATAATTCTCTGCTGTACAGTGATACCTAATGGCAAGTGGATAACTTTAATAACATTATACTAGGTTATGCTCCTCAGTGCTCTGTCCTTTCATGATATGAGGAGGGAAAAAACCCCAAGACAGGCATGGAGAGGCTAGAAAGGGTTGTGGACTTTCTCACTATGAGTTTTCAGCCTTTCTGAAAGGAAGGGACTGACATCTGGTACAGCTGAGGAATGCAGTGAGGAGAGCAAACTGTGAGACCCACTAATGCTCGCTGTGGAGAGTCGGCACCAAGGAGTGCGGCCAAGTTAATTGCTACAAGTTAGTAACCATACATGGCAAAAAGAAGAGCATGTAAATCTTTGTGTCTGACTCCCATTGTCAGAAATACCTTTGGACTTTAGGAACATGTGTCACAAGTAGAATTTAGACTCTTCATTGCAAGGATCACTTTTGCAAGGAAGGCCACCTTCATTACACACATCTATTAACCATTAACAGTGGGAGCAATTCTGCTGCAAGCATGACTGCTTTGCCCTCACTTGGATGCCAGTTATGTAGGTTATTTTGAAAACTAGGCATGCGGGAGCTACTAGATTTATGTCCTGTGCTGCTTAAGAAGTCAGCTGGTCATATTGATTTCCTAGTGCTTTCTCATTTTTTTTGTTGTTATGTTTTTTGCATTCCTATGGACACCTGGGGATTAGTATCTGCTGTTACAGCAAGTATCATCAGATCTAACTGCTGTTGTTTCATTTTATAGTCCTAACAGGCTTGGCATCTCAGATGAGAGGTGAAGCTATAGTGTTCTTCTTTTGGAGTTCATAAGTTAATCGATGAGAAAATAATGTTAGCAAATACAGGTTTACTCTTAAAGAAACCTTGTTTTGCATAAAATTATTTTAGATTTTTTTCCCTGCAACATCTTTTAATTATCATTGTTTCTTATTCTTGAAAGCTAAATGATCCCTGCCTTCAGGCTGTTGGTGATCTGTAAGTTACATTGGAGACAATATATCTAATTCAGCAAGAATGATGCACTGACTCCAATACACAGTACACCTGTTAAAAAGAGATAATCTAATCTTGCTAATAAATTAAGGATGTAGTAACTTTAACAATTGCAGTTTGCGACTCTGGGCTCATGGCCTTCAATGACAGCTCTCTCCCTGTGGTCAAATCTACATCTGCATGCAAAGCACAGCAGATTGAATCTGTTTATTATCACCTAAACCTTATCAGCTGCGTAGAGACACCTGTTAATCATCTGCAACTCTTCTACATACAAACTTGTCCTTGCAGACCTGGTCTTGAAGAGGGAGCGGAAAATCACATCTTGGATGGCACCAGGGATGCCAGCCCAAGCTGAAGAGGTGCCTCACTGCAGACCTGTTTGCCCTCCTCCAGCAGCTGAGGGGTCTGTCCCCACTGCACTGCCCCACTGGGGAGTTACCCAGGAGAAAGAATAACATGTAGCTCCAAACATAAACTCATTCTCAGAGCAAGCAGGAGGTTAGCTGTAGTTGCAGATAGGGAGAACATTTGCTGTACAAGAGGGTGTTGTTCCCTTAATGTCGCTTCCCAGTGCTGTAAACTCTCCAGGCTCATGTAAATAGTACCAGTGAATTAGAGAGAAGTCATTTCTACTGTTACACAGTTATTGCAACTATTTCCAAGTTTTATGTCAAAGAGGTTTTTTAGGCATGCCTGTGCTCAGAGGGAACTGTAGGTAGATCTGTGTGCTCGATTTCAGCAATAATTTTGGGACAAGTAGGTAACAAGTAGTCTCTCAATGACATTACAGTATACTGTGTTTATGATGTCAAACTAAGGCCATTCTGATTTTTTGACTTCTATAAAACACCCCATATACTGTACTAGGAAATAGTCATTCTTTTACGTATGATGTGCCAGGTTGGTATGGTGAGACAGTTTTGGTACATTTCCAAAGAAACTAGACTTCTGGGATTTTTTATTTCATTCTGCCCAATGCAATCTGATCTACTGCTGGTCCCATGTGCAGCCAGTTTATGTACTTTTGGCCACACAACTCTAAATGATTACTAGCTGACTTTCTTGGCTCTTAGAAAAATTGTCAGGCCATTTTTTGATGTTAGCTCCAAACAAGGAGAAACAGGGCGCTTGCTGATCCTGGTTCTGCACACAAATCTTGGGGGGAATAAAACATATTTTCTTTAAATGTAGAGTAATTAAAAAAAAACCAAAACCAAAACACACCAAAACTCTGAACTACATTCTTCTTCTATCTGCGCAATTATAAGATGCTGATCTCTCTACTGGGGAGAAACAATGTTCTCATATGCCTAGTTGGAGACTGGAAAAGATTTTGAAACAGAGAAATCTGCTTTACTAATAAAATCTATCAGACAGCTAAACATGCACACAGAGTAATTCCTAGAGGGTCATGTGAACTGCTCACTAGAAAAAAACTGTGGGATCTGTTGTACCTGAAAATCTTCCTATATGTTATTATTTTTCAATCTTTTAATTTTGTGGTGTCAGGATGTCAAATTTATTAATAATGGGGTCTTTTCACCTTTTACTTAATATTATATGAGTTGCATTCCTCTGGTTGTAGTATGGTTTCACTCCATTGCCCTGTAGACCTTTCAGGATCAGGCATTTCTTGTCTTGCTCCCAGGCAGGGGATTGTTTATGGATGGATGGAACAACATCCCTGCTAGAGTGGTAATGCTGTCCACTGGGCATCTTGGCACAGTGGGGTCCAGTCCTGCCCCTGCTAGTGCCAGTGACCAGGAGTTGAGGAGCAGAGTAGGAAAGAGTTTGGAGTAAATTTGACTCAAGATGCAGATTTTGCAGCTTGGACTTACTCCTGCTACTGGCTAGGGAACATTCTGCTGGTAGTTTCTATGTGATGAAGGAAGAGTGGGGAGGAGGTGGCACATTCCTGATTCAGTGGGAGAAGGTACAGGCTTTGGGAGCGCAAGTGAGAGCTCTACCCTATTTCACAAAACCTAAATGAGCATTTCTCAATCTTTTAAAATCAAAGGACCTACAACCTTTTTGATCTGAGCACCAGCAGCCAGGGAGCAAGTGGTGCCTGCCAACTGCGTGGGATGGCGTGTGTGTGTTTTGGTTTAGTTTCTTAATTATTTTTCTGCAATCATTTCACGGACCACCTTCTGGTGCCTTATGGATTGTGGATTGCCCATGGGCCCCACAGTGCGTTGCGGAGATGGATGACTATTAAGAACTTGGCTGCACCAGAGGCATTATAGATGAAGGATTTATGTGCTGTTACATATATTCCCTGAAATAATCACCTCTGTCTCAAGTACTTTGATATTGATAAGTGATTGAGGTAGACTTTGTGTTTCTATCTAGTCCTACATGCCTTGTTTTGCAATTATCCACCTTCAATGGTTTTCTCATATAGACTTAAATGTAGCAATTATTTCTTTGCAATGATCTACATTCATTCAGACATTTCATCCAAGGGTTTAATCCAAAGTGTGCATTTCAGGTGAAACATTAGAAACTTTTCAGCATCTGTAATAATTTTTTCTATACTAAATGTAGGAATTTTTTAATTTAACATTAAAAAACTACACTGAAATAGTATGGGCCAGCTTCAAAGTGGCTGCAGACAGGAAATTGGAAGTTGGATCCTCTCTTTTTAACCCTTCTGAACATAAAGTTTCACAGGACTTCAAGGCCAACTCAGTGCGGTCTTGTGTTTGCTGAGCTTGCTGTTTCACAGGGAATGTGAGCCCCTTCTTGGGGATTGATGGAACCGTCAGGAGACTGGTCAACATAACTTTGCCTTGTAGAGAGCTGAGTGCTGCTGCTGCTGCTGCCCTGTACCCCATTAGTGGGGTCCTTCTAGGGATGTTTGTTTCTGTTGTGTCAAGTCACTGACAGCCCATGGAGACTGGGGTCAGTAGTTACTTGGTGGTCACCAGCTTAAACTGAAAATCCCAGCTTGCCCTGAGAAGGAGCTGGCAGATGCACTGGGCATCTGACAGGAGAATGCCTGGCTGGGGCAAAGTATGGGAAGTGACTGATTGACGTCACTTCATTAACTTGTATTAACTCCTATGACCAAGGCCTTGGGCAAATGCTAAGAAGAAGCTGCTCTTGCCTCAAAAAGGCATTGTGTACCAATATTTAATGCACAGCTCATGGCTTCTGGTGGTGCCTGAAGGGCTGGTGGTCCTGTACCAGTGACAGGTTCCCACCTACACGAGGCAGTTCTCAGGGCAACAGAGGGGAAGGTACCCACCTAGGAAGGTGAGTAATGACATGATAATGGTAAAGAAAAGTTAATCAATCATTAAGTGTGAAAAGGGTAACTAGTGAGCAGGTTACCAGCCCAAAAGCTGGGCTTTTGATCTGTTTGGTCAGGCCAGTGTTCTCAGGAGTGGCTGACAAGCTGCAGTACTTGATTTCTCCAGTACATACATCTCATTCTGTGGGTAACTGGCTGAGTGATAAACCTGGCTATGCTGCAGCAGAGCTTAACCCCGATGTGAACAGCCACTGTAAAAACATCTGGGGCATGTGCCCATTTTAAACATTGATGTCATGGTCGTTTCTGTTGCAGTTTCAGAACATTTGAAGAGAAAAGGCAACAGGATTATACAGTTTGCTGGCTCTCTTTTGCTTGTTCCTAATCTTAAAGTGATTTTTTTTCCCAGTCATAAATAGGATTCTTTTCATTTTCTTTTAATTTTGTCTGCCACTTTGGATGTCAGATCTGGTTTATATACTTAGTGTACACACACATTCCTTAAAATAGAGGGATCCTGCTGTTTTGCCTCAGGGACTTTGCAGGCCGTTCCTGGTTATAGCAACAGCAAATCTACTCAAAGAGCAAACCTTTCTGCCCTGCCAAATACCTGACTTGCAGCAGAGTTGGTGGAGGTAGCACTGGACCTCTGTGCTCTTCTCATACCCTGCCTATCCTGCAGCTAAGGAAAACTAAATCTTCCCTCACTGCTGAGCAATTAGGATTTTTTTGGCCAAAGGAGAAGATGGGAGGGGAAACCTCCTCACCTGCCCTATAGGAATGTGTACTCTCCTGTAGTCAATCAGAAAAATGATGGTGCAGCAATTTTCCTGTGTGGCTCTTGAGGCTGATAATTTTCTTTAAATGTAATTTCCTGTGAGTGTAGAAGAATCTCGGGTTTCATTTTGTGTTAGAAGGTAATTTTCTAAGTAATGCTTGAAATTTGTTGAAAAAATACTTGAGAGAAAAACATCAAGGCTCAAAACGCAAAAGGTGAATAAGAAGAAACCCACAGGGTATTATTATCAAGACAAACAAACAAGCCAACCACCTAACCAACCCAACAAATAAAGACTATCCAGCCCAGTTTCTGAAGGGGACTGGCACTGGTGTGCACATCTGTTCTGATGTTGTCAATAATTCCCTCTGTCCCTCCTCCTCCCTCTTGTCTTCTAATTTTGTGAATGATATTTTTGTAACTGCTGCTTCTTGGATGTGTTTGGTGTTGGTGTAGGGAGAGGCCAGGAGAAATGCCATCATTTGATCTACTCTGGGCTTGGTTGTGTTTTTGTGTGTATGTTTTTTGCTCACTATCCATGCTGCATGCCTCCCAGATTGCCTCTGTTCTGGGTCAGCGGGTTCAGCAGCTTGGGAGGGCGTCAGGTCCTTGTAAGGCTGATCTGCTTGGTCAGGACACTTTTACAAATGTGCGTTATGTCAATCTAATTGTCCTCTGCCCTGACAGAGCTGGCAGCCTGCAGACCTCCCAGGATGTCCCTTCCCTGCTTTGTGACTTTCACTCTATCATTTTCCATACCATGTTTATCTCTTTCACTGCTAGAAGAGCTCAAGACAGAGCTGGCAATAGAGATACTGTGGCTTTATTAAGAGGATCTGGTATTGTTATTTACTTTCCCTGTGGTTCTTCTATTAATGGCCATCGCAGTTCATGTTTTATTTCAGTCTGACATTTGACAATTCACTTAAGAATTATGGATGCTTAACTTCAAACTTTACCTGAAAATATCCACAAGACTTATGTTTGTAGTTGCCAAAAGCAGTAGCCCCATACAGGGGAGGCTGCTGCAGCTCCACAGCCTCCTGCCCAGCCAGCAGTGACACTGAACATGTGTTACCAGTAGGCACATGAGTGCACACACCTACCTATGCACATACCCTGAAAGTAACACAAAGTGAAATACACAAACTCAGCAAAAAAAAATGAATCCCATCCTCTTGTCTGCCTCAGCAGGACTGAGGTCTATCAGTAGGACTAAATAGATGTACATTTATATAAGGTGAACCCTTACAGCAGCTGGGCTAAGACTGGATCCCAGTCTCCTCATTGCTGGCATCTGCACAGGTGAGGTCCCAAGGCCACATCCCCTCTCCAGCTGCTGCACTCAGCCCCCTTTGTGCACACACGTATGCAGAAGAGAGAGACTCAGATCCATAAAAGAGTTAGAAATGGAGTTGTTTAAGATAGGTTAGACTGCTGCATGTCCAGGCAAACATACTGATCAGATATGTGCAGCTGGCTCCTTTGATGTCCATTTCCCTCTATTTTCCTACAACTGTTCTTCCCCAAACCACACCAGTCCCTCCCTTTCTCAACCTTTAGTTCATCTCCTAAACATCTTAAAAAATCTTGCACATTTCCAGAATGCTCTTGTCCAGGACTCGTGGTGCTGGGTCTTGCCCAACCCCTGGGGCTGATGCTGTTCTGGGATGGCTTTGGAGGGCTGGGGCAGGATTTCATATCTCTGACCAGGGCGTCCTGGATGCCTCTGTGTTCTTCTGTGTGGGTGGGAATGAGCCCCATCATGGAACTCAACAGGTTATTTCTGGAATGAAAAATTGTCCAGAAACACTGGGGATTACCCAAAACTTAGCCATGTTCAGAAATACCTGAGTGAATTAGCAGCCTTCTGTCCTTTCTTGATACTTAAGTACATAAAACTCATCAAAAATGGTTGCTGTTTGTGGTCCCAAATTGCTTTCAAATTTACTTCTTTTTTGACTAGCATTGCACAAGATATATATTTTGTACTATGAAAGCTGGTCCCAGCATAAAAATTTATGGTGAAACTGCAGTGCATATTTTAGAAAGATAGAGACTTTGAGTCAGGACTGGATAAATAATGGAAAATGCATCACACCATTTTGCAACTTGTTCCAATAGCAACTTTGGTCTAACAGACAGTGATTTGTCACAATCCATGTCTAAAACCTAATTGAAATGCATTGTGCTGATTGACAGAGCTGTAGTCGACAACATTCAATGCAGAAATAAGAGGATATTTTCTTCTCTGTGTGTTTGGTAGATTAAAGAGCTCTCAAGGATCAGAAGAAGTGTCTCTGTCTAAGTAACAGAGGCATCTGTGAATGGTAGGGGTGTAATTTCCTCCCCACTTCCAGTTACACTCTCTTGTTATCCATCTGTCTGGGAAGCTATCAGGTATTGTGTTTTATAAATACTGCTTGTTAAAAATATCATCTTCACTGGAAGTTTAAAAAAAAAGAAATCTCAACAGACCCTCAAAAAAATGAAAGTAAAGCTACTTTTGGGGAAAACCCCCCCCCAGCTTTTAATGAGAAAGATTAAAAACGGCAACATTTTACACAAGGATTTGATTAAAAAACACCCACCTCAAACAACCCATGTAGAGCATTTCAATGCTAAAAGGAATGGACGTGCTTATGAAAATGTTTTATGTCAAGAAAGTGCATTGAAATGTTTACTTGAAGATGTTTCAGTGTAATTGTAAGATTGCATCGAGAAGCGTCCTTTGCCTGTTCAGGTGGAAGACTGAACTCAGAGTTCGACCTTCAAGGTAACAGCTGTGTTCAACTTCCTTCACCTGGGAACAAAGTGGTACATCAAATTGACAGGAAAGATGGATGTATTCGCTAATGGGAACTGGGCCTCCTTAAATAAGTGTCTGATTTCCCCATAGAGCTGAATTTAGGCAGGAAGAGCAGGTGCCTCACAGCCTCAGTTTTCCCTTCAGCTAGATGAGAGAGGACACTGCTAGCCCCCTTTTAACCTACACACCTGGATTACCTTCCTACAGAAAGAATAGACTGTGGCTAGTTACATGTCTGGACCTAGGATCTGGAAGGTCTTCCTAGGGCCCTGTTATGGATACCGCCAGGACTGACATTCTGGAGGTCTCTGAAGTGGCTTAATTTCCATGATAAATATATAAGGAATTAGGAGAACCATTGCATTAAGCATTAGGGGAGCCTTAATTAGGTGTATTTGATCCTGCCTGGACCAGTCATTGCCTCAGTGACACTGAACTGTTAAGAAAGAGCATTATCAGGTAGCAGGGACTGAAAACCCATGTGTAATCCTAGTGACTGTGATGGCAAACTCAGTGTAAATGCTGATTTAACAACAGAATTTACCCTCTATATATTGATGAATACATATGCAATTCCTTATTCTTATATCACCATTTTCTTCTGTGTAAAACTAGATGAGCCCAGCCCAGCTGAACCATGTGTCTCAGAAAAACGACTCAGCTGATGCTGTCTACTCTTTCTGTTTTATTCCTTGTTGCTTCCTGCTTTCTTTTTTTGGTTCTTATTCACCCAGATTAGGAATCGATCATCTAGATTTGCAGAATTATAACATTTGCTTGTGTGCCCTCTGTTAAAGGGGCTGATCCATCTATACCAGTAACAACCTGAGAGGCCACCTAAATCCAGCTGGGATTGCCCCTTCCTGCAGTCGTACATGCCAAGGGTGTTTACTGGGGCAACCAAGCTCACTCCTCATGTCCAGGCATAAACAGACAGACTGAAAGATGCTGGACTGACCTACACAGCACTGATACAGAGTATTGCCTTTTTACAACCAAACCTGGGAGATAAAAAAGGGAAATGACCAACTGTGGTTCATGACCATGGACAAATTCCTATTTTGGAACTAAGGCCATAAGCCCTGATGTTGCATGTCTTCAGCATGGCTTGCTCAATGTAGTCATACCAATTTCCAGGGGCTGGTTAGTTACTACTGTGGCTCAGTGACTCTGTGCCTATTTCTTCCTCTGCAGATGGCCAATATGGGAGGAAGAAGGTGGGGTGGAATTTCACACCAGAGTTTAAATTGGCTAGTTGTCATTAGAAGGAATAACCCTAATTCTACATAGGCAGGGAAAGAGTTAAAAACTGGAATTCCATTTTGGACATCAAGGGGAATCATGACTTTTACTGCATCCTTCTGCCCAGCAAGTATAGTAACAAACTGGGTGGATGAGAATCTCTCTCTGTTTGTAGAGACTGAAAATTATGGTATTTGCACAGCAATAAACTGTTGTGGGAATAAAAACAGCTCTCAGATGTTTACTGCTGGCAAACAGGGGGATCCAGAAAAAAGGGATCACGTAAGGATTTATGTTTTGTGGTGGAGACACTGACAGTAAAATATATTTTTAAAAAAGCCAGTATTCTTACCTGATACCATGTGCAGGCTCTATTTTGTGGTCTCACCCCACTGGACTGTGTTTCACACTCTGCAAAGGCAGTAGACTTTCTTTGCAAAATGAGAGCGTGACAACTTCTTTCTCATCCTCTGCCCTGGAGGCTTGTTAAAAGGAGGAAGAATAAGTGAATCTTGAAAGTGACTGACTAAATTACCCAGGAGTCAAAGTATTGGGAGAGTGTCAGGGGGATCGAAGTGCAGTTTGTGGGTTACTCTAGCTATTATCTCAAATTGCTCATCCCATGGAGTTTTGACTGGGTAACCAGAGGGTTAATCTACTTTTAGTTACAATTCAGTTGTTGCCCCTTGGGATCCCTGTGCACTGAATGGACTGCCTTTCCCTAAGGAAAGGCTGTAATTAAAATACTCTTTAAGCTCTCCTGTATGTACCTTAAGTCCCTGAGGAGCCTCCAGAGGCAAGTGCCCAGACGTAGAACTCTCGGGATTTCCTCCACTGGGACATGCACAAGTATTTCTCCCAGGGCAATATGTGGTTTTTCTGGTAAAAGTTGCCTGAGCCAGGGCTATCAGGAGAATGGGAAGAGGGGATGGACATACTGCCCTGCAGAAACACTGGACATGGCATGGCCCATAGCCACCAAGTCTTTCTGGAGATCAGGGTGCCCCAGTTGGGGCTGCAAGACCTCCCTGTGGCAGTGACTGGAAGCGGAAGGGGAATTTCTGCATCCAGAAGGGAGCCAGCTTTGCATAAGGAAATAATCTCATACGACAGTGTGATGAATTTGTGTGCATGTATATCCTCCGCTGCTGGAGGCAGTCCAAGCTACGTGTCTGTGTGCCATAGGCCCTCTGTGGCTCAGAGCAAACAGAGGATCTCTTTCAGTCTACGTGGTGGGGAACCGTCCTTCTGGCACAAGGTATCCCTGGGTCATGGGTCATTTCCCAAGCGGGGTGTTTTGGCTTAACAATGTTCAGGAAAGAGACTTTGATTTTTGCTGGTTTATACTAGCAAAATCTCTGGAGAAAGAATGGTTGATTTTGTGCTGTTATGCTTAATTAATTTACTTTGGTAATGGCAGAGCCTTATTGGTGAAAATGCTCCTTCTCTGGTGTAACCCAGAGAACCTGCCAGCATTGCTCTCCTCTAGCAAGCCCTCTCCTACACAGGTGAGACCTGGTGCAAAGGGGTGCTCAGGATCTGACCAGTGCCCCTCTACTCTTGCACGGAGGGGTCTGGCAGAAAACACCCATCTGCTTCATCCCAGGAATGTTTCACAATGAGCAACAGGTTGCGGGGTACGCGGGTGGCTGTGCCAGCAGCCGTTCGCAGCAGGGGCGAAGCCGTCTGCCCCGAGCGGGCGGCAGGAGGGGAATGGCTCCCTGCCAGCAGGGCTGGCGTGGGCTGGTGGGGTGGACTGAGCCATCTCTGTTCCCCTGCACCGCGGCCACCCCGGCCTCCCTCTTTCCCAGTAGTTACGTCAGAGCCTGTGCACTTTGCCAGTAGGTTTGATATGACTGACTAAAAGCACCATTTTCCTGGTAAAACAAACACAGACTCCTTTTTAAAAACACCTTTTGATACTTTATGAGCAGGGCTGGTATATGTAACCTATCAAGCCCAACATATGGCTTATTATGACATTTAGCTGATTAAAATAGTCTAGACATAAACTTGAGATTTCAAAAATGTTTAAGCTAAGTCCGAAATACATTTTAATGTACAGTAGATGTATACTGCAATTTGGGCCACCTGTGTCCCTGCAGGAATTATGGAGCAGGAAGTACTTTTGACTCAAGAAGTGTGTCTGAAAATTGAGGCTGTAAATTAACAACAGCTTGTCTATTAGATTATTTCACCCATAAAGGAGTCTGTATATTTCTAAATGCTTCGTGATTTTCAAAACCTTGCTGTTGTTACTTTTATTAAAGAAAGAGGTTGGGAACAGTCTGGGCATCTAGGTTGAGCACATTTTTAGAAAATCATGGAATAAATAGCAGCAGCCAGCCAGACAGTGGTGAAGCATACCTGTGGCCACAAGAGGAGGAAACTCCAGGTTGGCCCATTAGTGGGCAAGGTGGTGCCGGTGTTCCCTGGCATCCAGGCGACTCAGCCCAGCTTGTTGCAGACGATGGGTCTCCTCCTTGTTGGCCATTTCAAAGCCAAATGCACTGTGTACATACCACCGTTAGCCATTCCTGCAAAAGGCCAGATAATTTACCTCTTTGTCAGCTTCCTAGTCTTACTGCATAACTTCACATCATCATCTTACTTGCCTGCCTTTCTCCTTTATTTTCCCTTCCTTCCAAAAGTTTGGTCTATTTATGGTTTTTCAGCTGTCTCTGGAAAGGCCAGAGCAGGAAACTAAGGAAAAGAAAATTAAATGCCTGCCACGCAATCTGTGCCAGCCTTCCCTGGAGTGGCTTTCAAAGAGGGGAGCAATGAATCCTAAAGGTTTTGGAGAGGGATCCATCTCTTCAGACTCCTAGTAAGGGGCATCACAGTAAGGCTGAATAATGGTAAGGGCATCATCAGCAGGGGAGACGATTATGGAGAAATACCTACAGAGAAATTTCCATGAGGATGAAGTTATGGGACAGCATAAACATCCTATCCCCCATAAATTGTTATAGAATTCCCATTTTGTGGAGCAGTTCTGCCACATAAGTTAGACCTAATGACTTGCACAGAGCATGAGAGAGTGGCCTGCATGGGGGTGATTATTTTGGCAAAGAGCTGTGTTATGCTCAGTGTGGTCATCATGGAGAGCTCTTGATACATTACCCCTCTGTGGTTCATCCTTACCAGAGGTCTGTACCCCCTGCATGGACACTCCTGTCCTGCTGAACTGAATAACACATTGGCTGAGGTATGGGATCCTGTTACAGGGACAAATGTTTGGCCCACAAGAAAAATGAAATCATGGGTGACAGCTCATGGAAACTCTTGGTTCGCTTGAGGAACACGGTACTATGGTTTGGTAGCTAGTGCTCCCATGGTCCTGCACACCCCATCTGCAAGGTGGGTCAGTAGGCAACTGGCAGGTGAAGGTGGTGGAGGATGTGTCCTTAGCATGTTGTCTGCCACATCCTTACTCTGCATCTGGGCTAAGATACAAGTGTCAGTGGTTCAGCCAATGCTACCAGATGGTGGGAGGCTCTTGTTCTGCCTTCAGAGATGTCTTCCTGTCACATTAGAGCTAGTGGCAAGTGTTCAGGCTGTCTACAGCACGGATGGTCTGTCTAGCAGCCCCACCAATATGCAGGAGCATGCTGAGTGCAGAGTTTTGGTTATCTGAGGGGCTTCAGACAGAAACCTGCTTGAAGCCAAGTCAAGGCGAACACGTGCACAAAACTGCAAAGTCCTCTGAATCTGCCCTCCACTTCCCTGGTTACTCCCTTTTGCAATCCCCTTGACTTGTTGACTTGGCATTGCCCCACCCCTGCTCTCCCAGACTTGGTCCATCTGGAACGTTGATTGCTAAATCACGGTGGGGCAGGCTTGCCAGGATGCCTGGTTCCATCTGACCGCCTGAAGGCCTCTCACTCATCTTTTAATCCATGAATGAAAGTGAGCCAGGCGGAGGGGGATATTCTGGCTTTGCTGCGAGGTGCAAATAGTGTCAAACACATAACATAGTTTCTTCTTTGCACTGCAGAGCTGGGTCAAATGGGCCAGTGTGGGCTGCAGGCAGAGCCTGCTTGCAGCACAGTCCTGGCAGGGAGTGGGCAGTAAGCAAGGGCTGCCAGGCAGATGATGGACCCTCATGCTGGTGGGTGAGTTTGGGAAGCAGAGCCACAGTGATGCTGGGGGAGGAGAAGGAGCAGTTGTCACTCTGGATCAGCTTCTCCCATCCCAGAATGTAGCATATTAAAGCAATTAAGAAAAGCTCTGCTCAATGCGGGGATTTTGAGGGGAAATATGAATGTAAGGATACAGCATTCCTCGATCAGAGGGGAGAAATAGCAGAGGGTAAATTAAACACAGCTGGAATGAGCATAAGAAATAGATTAATTCCATGAGATTTTTTTTTTCTTTCCGTTCTTTACAAATTATAGGAGCTAGGAAAACTAGCACTTCTTAATTCCACTTGGTATGCAACTCTTTAATCCTCTAGCCTGTCAGCCAGCATGCACTGAATTCAAGTGCAAACCATTCATCCTGCAAACCCTCAATGGGGGACTCCTCTCCCACACACCCTCTGCGCATATCCTTTTCGCCTCCCCTTGTGCTGCTGTGAGAACAAATACTGTGGACAAGAGAACTCTGGAAAATATACTGGGAAATGGTATTTGCTGGTAAGTTATGATACTGGTTCAGAGCAATGAACAGCTCACTTAGAACAGCAATGTCAGGTTATCCTCTCAATATGCTTGTCAGAGTGGGGATCATTCCTCAGTTCTGAAGCCACACAGAACTTGACAAAACAGTGTCTTGGTCTGTGGCTCAGGTGCTTATTTTAATGCAACATATATGGTAAATAATATTGGGGTTTGTGGACTAAGGCTCAACACTGACTGCTGCTGTGGCAAATGCTCAGCTCTTTTTGGTTCTGGGTACCTTATCACAAGGTTGGGTGGGACCTGTGGAATCCTGAACTCAGTCTGGGTGCTCCTAAGTTCTGGGTAGAGAAATCAGAGCGAACAGGAAAAACATAATTTTGTTGGTGCCAGAATTGTTGTACATTGCTGTACTTTGCTTTCATTCCTGCTGAACCCTGAGTAAAGTGGCTGGGGAAGCTCACCTAATCAATACCTTAAGACAGGCATCAGCTTCACAATAGGGCCTGTAGGGCCTGAGAGGGCAGCTGAGCCCAGGGATATGAGTCCAGAGATGTCAGGGGGAGGCAGCTGGCGTCTGGAGCTGCCCAAAACTGCAGGAATATGGAGCATGTTCCTCTGCCTGCCATATGTGGGTACAGGCTGCTGCAGAGCTCAGCAGCCCAAAGCACTCCTTGCACCAGGACATACTGGCCCCTTGGCTCAGCCAGCCACTGGCCCCCATCCTACCTCTTCATCCCTCTGTCTTCTGGGGTATTTCCTCTACCAGGAAAGTCTGTGCTTGTGTTTGGGTTCAGGCTGTTGGATACCACCCCACCACCTTAGCTTGGGAGGGCTAAGCCACAAACTCTGCCAGTGATACCCTCCCAGGGATTGCTGAGCTGCAGCAACTTTGGCTAAAGAAAAAAGATGGAAGATAAAAGAGTCAAGAAGAGGATACTCCTGGATACTTATTGTAGGCACTGCAAAAACAGGAAAGGGTTTGACAGAACAGATGAAACCTGTTTCCATACCGTACAAATTAGTATATTAACTAACGCCGGACAAGACATGCAAGTTATGGCTGGCACTCGACTCTTACCTCATATAGCTGCTGGGTAAAAGCATAAACGATAGCCTTGATTTTGAATCTCTTGGCTTCTCTTAGCTTGTAATACAGCCATAATATTAGGTAAATACGTGTTTTCTTCTGGGAAGATATTTTCTTTTTTTTCTTTGGCAATGACAATTTTTGTTGTTTTTTTATTTAATAAAATAACATATGGTCATAAATTGAGTATCATTTGCCTTAACTACATGGATGACTTTGTTGGAACTTGTCCAGTCTTCAGTTAAAGATATATTTAAGCAGGTTTAAAATACAGTATGTATTTAAAATGAGGTGAATAATCCTTAAGGTATTTTGAAAATGGTGTTTAAGAAAAATCTGTTTACAGTATGTTTTGTAACCTCCCCACTGCCACACAGTGAAGTGTAATGTCTTCTGCGATGCACTCAAGCTATCATAAATGTTAAACTTACAGGTAAGTATGGAGTTCCATGCAAGAGCACAGTATGTATAAACTACCATGAGGTCTGGGAGCCATGGGTGCATTTCCCAGTGTTTCAGGGCATCTCTCGGTCTCTGATGAATGGCCTGGAGCAGCACCCTTTGAGCTGTGTCAGGGCATCCAGGCACCTTCATACTCTGCATGCTTCCCTCTTGCCCTCATGCTGCCTTTCCCCATTCCTGTCCTTCCCCTGGCCTTTCTGATTCTCTCCTCCCTTCCCTCCAGGGTCACTGAGGGCCAGAGTCATTACACCATTCCCAAGCCAGCTGGCAAGCTGTTTTGTATGGGTGATGCTTCCTGGAAGAAGGACTCTGATGCCTTAAGGCATTTCTTTTTGTATCAGCTGAGCAGCATAAAGAAGCCTTAAAGGAGTAGAAGAATAGAGACTACACCTCTGGAGAGAAAGGATGTAACTGTAATGCACTCAACCCATAGATGCAACTGCTGCATTTTGGCACATTAAACTCTGTCTCTTCCACTAACTTGGTGCCTTTGTTGGTTCCTACTCAGTGTGGTGGGTGCTCAAGAAACCTTCCAGAGCAATCAGAGTAAGATTTTGCAAGACCAGCAGGAAGTTTCAGGGATGTTCAAAGCATGCATTGTAAACTTCACACAAATCTGTGCAGATAATTTAGACTTCAGGACTGTAATTAGATAGAGGAAAATGCATGCTGTGATAAACCCAGTTGCTATTCTTATAGCATGTGATTGATATAGTGGGCACAAGACCAGGAAACGTCACAGCCATGGTTAAAATGCCACTTTCTAAAATGTGTCAGGACTGATGTGCATCTTAAAGATGATGAACCACTGCTGCTGATTCTTATCTCACTGGAAGAGGACAGGAAAGAGCTGTCCCTTACAGGTTGAGTGCTCCCTTTGTCAAACTTGGAGATTTTTTTATGATCATGTCTGGCTACAAGCTGTGCAAAATATGAGTGAACAAAAAAAGTCCTGATGAGATGACCCATTTGCACCAGCATAAATTCTGCTTACTTTATCCAAAGGAATCTTCTGTGGTGGCTAACATCATTGCATGGATCTTGACCAGTGATACTTCTAAAGCTTGGATCTTGTAAATCCTTCATGACCTTTGTGATATAACAAGGAGATGTCAAAAAAGATGGGGTATGTCCAATAATTAAGGCATTGTACAATCTACAGTCTTGCCAAGAACAGGCAAAAAATTCCATCCCTGGAAGGATTTTGGTGTAAAGTAAGTGTAAGAATCACAGTGAGATCACTGAGATGCATTCAATTTGAAGATCTTATTTCTCCAGTCAGACTTAAAAGTGTTGCCAGGTTGAAGTCAAATAGATTAAAAAGAAAAACTTGACTTTAGCATCAGAACAGAAAATGAAGTGGCCATCATCCCTTCTTATCTCTGACATAGGCTTGCTTTGGCAAACTTGATATGTCATCTAGTGTGTTGATGTCTTAGTTTTGCTATCTGAAGAATTGTGATACCTTTTGTGTTTCCTAAAGGGGCATGGGGAAAGTCTATTTAGCAACTGATAAATATAAAATTCAATGTGAAAAAAGTACACATTTAATGGTATAAATTTCAGTGACGAATCAGTGAATTAAAAAGTCTAATTTCCAGGAAGGCAGGGGCTGAGTGAGACATACAGGCCTGGAGGTGAGATGTAGATGGTAGAACTTTATTTCTGGTTTTAAACCTTTTTTTTTTTTTTTTCTCTCTCTTCTCTGATACTCTCTTTTTTAAAAAAAAAAAAAAATCCAAAAAAACCCCAAAAAACAAACCCTAAATTATATCTTAGGGTTTTGAAATAGCATCAAAGGCATAGCTGGAATGCTTATAAATAGTTGTATCTTTTCTTGAAGGTGTGGTGTCCCGGTTTATTTCAGGACTGAGGTAGGGAAATGCTGTGGACCTGGAGCTGTGGATACTGCATGGGGCTGACTCCGTGGCAAGGCCTGTGTTCACCCTCCCTGCTCACTCATGTACCCAGACTCTGCTCCTCCACAGCCACCCTACTTGTTGCTCTGCCCTGCTGGTAGCCTGTGCCACCCGTCCTGGGGGTTGCTTATGCATGTGCTGGCTAGTCCCAATGCCTCCCTCCTTTGCTATCCAGTGTTTGCCTCCCCAAACCCTCCACTCCTTCCTCTCCAACTCACTACTCCAGTGGGCTCCCCCCTTTCCCCTGGCTTTAAACAAACAGGCAGAGTGCAATTCCTTCCCGAATTCCTCCTTAGGAAAGATCTAATAATGTGTCCTCTCACTCTGTGGGGGTCTGGAGGCTCCACAGTCACATCCCCAGACACCACCAGTGGAGGGGCAGCTGTTCCTGTAGCCAGCACACTATCCTGGTGCCACACACAAGGAGCTGGCAGCGAGCTGGGAGCAGAGGGGAGATGTGGTATCAGACAACAGGGCAAAACCTCTCCTTTGACCAAAAGCACTGGAGAGGCAGGGATGTTGATCTGCAGAAGGATCTCCCCCCACAGCCTGGGGGAAGGCAGCTCCCTGGGGATGGGTCACGAAGAGCCGTGGGATGGTATCTCGTGGCATGGCAGCACAGGGGACAGGCTGCTGGGAGAAAAACCCAGCGTCTCTTGGCTCAGAGTCTATGGAATGAACTGTAACCACCAGCCTATAAATGAGAACATGCAAACAAACAAACAGAAATAAGACCAAATGCAAAAAAAAAAAAAAAAAAAAAAAAAAGGAGAGAGAGCGGAAAAAAAGGAGACAGGATGGTGCGGCTCTGACTCTGGACCCTGTCGTCTTTCAGGACTGATGAAGCGACTGGGTGGTTCTTCAGATTCCTGTGGTCTGAACACACACCCTAGTCATCACTGAGATGAGCACGGAAAAAAACAGTAATGAAAGAGGGCTCTGATTTATTTCCTGATAAAATAACCTTTGCTCTCAAAGGCTAACATTTCAGCTCCAGCTTGCAGAGAATGATCTTTTATTTCCATCCATCAAAGCCTACATCGTGCTGGATATCCAGAGAGTATTCTTCACACAGAGCTATGTGTTGGCCCATGAAGGAAAATTACTACCTATAACTTTTTTTTATTCTGAGGGAAGAGAAAAAGGAGGGGGACTGAAGTCTGTATTAAAGACTGGAATAATTACTATCCATTGCAACCCTGTGACTACAGTACAAAGAAAATTGCTTAAAAGTTCTATGGAAGCCAAAAAGTTTTTTTTTTCAGTGTAAATAATCAGCGTTTTTTTGTGGCCTTTGATCTGAATCATCATCCGAATAATTCCTTTTTTATTTTTGCTCAGGTCGACATCTTGAATGAGTATTCAGGGGCTTCCTGCTCTGCCAGTGTATTAGATCAATACCAGTACGTCATGTTTTTATCCATTACTGGTGTCATTTTGGTGTGAGGTAAGAGCCTGCAGTGGTGACTGAGACTGACAAGAGTAAAAGTTAAGATTTCCAGTTCATATGGATGATTTCATACCACATTGTGCTGCAAATGGCTACAGACAACCATCAGTGTGAGTTAAAAGCAAAGCAGATGTTTATTTGCAATCAAAAGATTAGCCAAGCTTGATACCCAAAGAGGCAGAGGCACCTCTTTGAAATAATGGATTGTTTTCCATAAAAGAGAAAACTTTTTATGTCAGTGGGCTGCACTTAGACAGACCAAAGCAGAGGGTCTTGCAGTATTCAATCACCAGAACTAGCAGTGTGAACAGTGAGTCCCAACGAATGACAGATCAGGGCTCACATGGCTGAATGTCTCAGTACTCAATGTGTGCGAGAGAACTGGCTCGGAGTGCCAGCTCAGCGTTAGCCATGGGTAATGCCAGGGTTTTCCCTGGGTTGTGATGGTAGTGTTGTGGATGTTTTGGAGCACTGTGACAAGGCACATTTCACAGAAGTGGATTCTCTTAGCCCTGAGTCTTTGATGGGTTGGCAGAGCCTCTCTGCCACATGAGCTTGCTGGTGTTTACAAAGCTCTGTGAGGAGGCAGTGTTGCAAGAAGACGCTTGTGTGTAGAAAGCAGCAAGGGACTGTTTTTCTGTGAAGGTGAATAGAGGATGCCCATGGGTGTGTGTAATGCAAGCCATCCAGCATATGGGAAAATGTTTCTGCCTATCTAGATCAACACACAAGAGGCAAGAGGGGTGAACAGACCATGACCCAAAGTCTCTTGAAATCATCAGGGATTTCCTTTGTTGTTAGGACCTGAGCTCTGCTTTTCCCTTAGACAGCTCATGCTACCACAAGCTCACAGAAGAGGCCCAGAAAGGATGGGATGAGGGAAGAGGGGGAAAGACTTTTGTGCAGATGAGTGGAGTGATGCTGGAAGAGGCCCAGAAAGGATGGGATGAGGGAAGAGGGGGAAAGACTTTTGTGCAGATGAGTGGAGTGATGCTGCCATAGGTCATCAGAAGAGACTGACAGCCCCCCAATTCCTCCCTCTCCCCTGCAAAAACCACAAATTTATTTCCAGTAAGTTAAAAAGAGTATAATTTCATAGCTGGCAAGTATTATAGAGATACTTCCCATGGGAACCAACCACTGCAAAGAGGAGTGAGCAGTTACCTTGCAAACAGTGCAATAGGATTAAAGGCCAGGCTACTGAGTGGGTGCCTCCATCTAAAGTTGGTGAGAGTTTTAAGGGCTGAATATCCTTACTGAAGTCAGTTAAGGCTTTGAGAAGGTAAGTTAATGTTGGTTTTACTATGAGACAATATAATAATGGAATGAGCCATCCAGCCATTAGTATATCTACTTTGGCTATAGGGAAGCGTTCATGGCCCAAAACAGAAGCTGAGAAAAAATTGCAGAGTAGCAGTAAAGAGCCATAATTCCCTCATTTTCAAGTTTTGGTGTTAAGGACCTGTAGGATTATTCCCCAATTCTCAGCTAACCAGTGCTTCCAGCTCCTGTTGTAAGCAGTTTTCACGTAGCCTAACTTTCCCTCTAAGCGTACCCTTCATCCACAAGGACCCCATAAAAAGTATTAGGCAAAGATTAAACATTATAAATGTATAACCAGCTCATAAAATGAGTTTTAAATGCTAAGCATGAAAGGGTGAATTTGCCTAAGGGGGCTGCTCTGAGCTCCATTGACTCAGGGAAACTTGTTCCTTGAGAGACATATTTATCACTATAGTTTATTTGCATTACAAGAGGCACCACTGGAGACTGGAGGCTTCATTGTGTGAGGTGCAGCTCAGACATCCAGTAGGAATAATTCCCCCCTGAATATTTTATATCAAAATCGATAGGAGAGGCATAGGCTAATAATAAGAGAAGGTCTTCTATCCACATTTCATATCTGGGAAACTGAGGATCTGCTGGATGAAGGACTTTGGAGAATGCATCCTGGTAGTCCTGTAAAAGCAAAGAGGCTCAGCCCAGTCCCTCAGCATATCCCACTGCAGATCCTTAACAGGACCAGCCCCCGACCTGCCCTTGCATGTGCGGCCTGAGCCCTCTGCACCTGTCCCACATCATGCCTTCTTGTGATACATTGCTTTTTTTAATTGAGATCAAATGCAGACAAGGTAGAATAAAGCTCCTGGAATATTTTCTTCCTTCACAAACACAGATGAAGATCTAGCCATTAGCTGGAGAAGTAAAAATGCTGCACTATGTGACTTAAAAAGCCAGAAAAGAAATACATCCACAAAGAGGCTACAGGAAGAAGATGCACTTTTGCATGGAAGATTTGAGATCAAGGATGGTGGGGGAAAAAATACGAAATGGAGAAAGACCAGTGTTTGTTGTCCTTAATAGCTGACCTGATTTTTCAGGCCTGGCAAACGTGTGAGAGCTTTCCCAGAATAATTTACTTTGTATCCGACTCCTCAACAAATAGACTTTATGTCTGTAGAGTTTGCAATCAAAAAGCATTGATAATTGCCTGTGTCAAAAGAAGAGTTAAATTTTGCATTAAATTCCAAGCCTTTCCATTCCTCTAGGCTAGTTAACGTTTCCTATCGTTGTCTAACCAGAGTTTGTTTTCATGTCTCATTTTCTTTTCTATTGATGTATTAGTCTGGTAGACTGAGTTTTCTCAGAGGGTGAACTTTTGTGCAAGTTTCATTAAAAATATTGCACAATACCTCTCTAAAATGTGATCTGTGCTTTTGTGCTGATTGAAAATGGTGCAGCAGCTTGTTAAAGCATATGCTTTTATATTTCATCAAAACAGATATTTTTTAAATGGAAATCTCAACTGTTATGTTTCTCTGTGGAGACTAGAGTGAGCCTTTTCAAACTGTCAATACAATTGCTTTGAGCTTGAGTCTTATCAGATGTACCTCAGTAAATAAGGAGAAATTCTTCTGAAATAAGTGAAATTATTCTTATGAAAAACTTCAATGCATGATCTAGGAAGGGCCCTTGTTTTTATTATGTATCAGCCAGGCTGTCTGAGCTGTCCCAGAGCAGCCTGTTAGTAGTGTATATTTAACTAGAATATTAATGAAGGAAAAAGTCTAATTATTTGCATGTAATGTGTTTCTTTAAAACTTCACAATAGGAAACAACGTGTTTCACATTACCACTTACCTCCTCTAAGGCAAGAGTTGTTCCAGTGGTTAGACTGTGTGAGAAATTATGTTACATACCACCACGGAGCCTCATGTATCTCTAAGCAATCTGAAATTCTTTAAATCTGCAGATCAAAATGCTGCTGTGTATTACAACAAGCTGTGCTGTACTATACTGTCTCCTCTCAAGTCACAGAAAGAGATGAATAATTCACTAGGGTGTTTTTTAATTTCTAAAATAAATACTTCAGTGTTGTTTATTTTAATGGATATTGTAGAAGGTGACTGTTGCTGTGGAATCCAAGTGTCCTTCTCATTGCATCAGAGTAAATACACTTTTTGTCTCACTGATTTGTGTTCTTTAATTTTGGTTTCTGAAGCTGTCCAGAATCTTGAGATTTGTTACATTTGTCTGTCGCCATGTCACCTCTAGCACTCCTCTTTTTCTTTCTGTTGGATAAGCAGACTTGTGCCTGCTCAATACATGAATGGAACATCTCAAAAAACATATGTGGTAGGAAACAGTGTCATATATTCATGTTCTGACTCTCCTCTTCCTGGTTTAACTTGGAACTGGAGGCCTCTTACAGTCCCAGAGAAAATTTTCACTGCTCAACTTTTCTCAGGGGCTGGATTGCTTATTTCAGCTTCCTGATTAACTCATAATTATGGTGATTATGCTCCGCTCGTCCAAAATTCTCCTATATAAGAGCTTAATTTTAAAACAGTTGGCTTTCTTCTCTTTTACTAACATGCAAGTATTAGAACAACCTGCAGGTGCAAACTTCTGCTAAATCAAACTCAAAGTAGGTGGGAAGTTAAGATGATGCAAAGGCTCCTCTGTCCATTTCTCTTGAGTTATGTAAACAGAAGAGAACAAGGGCTTCAGGCTCATTATCTTTGTCCTGATCTCTTTGCTGAGGAGATCTGGTTGGAAAACAGAATTTCTTTTTATGGGAAATTTCATTCCTCCAGATTTGTTTTTGTTGTGAATGAGAAAGTTAATTCTTCATTTTCTCACAGATCATTCATCAAGGGGAAAAAAATAAAGGACTGATTAGGACATGTCACATTATTTCATTTTCATTGTGGGAAATATATTTTGCTCTGGTAATATGCAAATAATTTGTTTCGATATGTTGAAGATAATTACTTTCTCAGAAAAAAAAAAGTGAAGAAGAGAGACCAAGTTCTTTCTTTCTGATTTCTTTGGAGATTGGTTTATTAGTACAAATGTAATTTTTTGATTAAAACAAAACCAAATTTTCCAAAGAAAACTGGTCTGTGGAAACATTTAGTAATCCCAACTTGCTTTTGCTGCTGCTGAATGTTGCTCAAACTGTATCATAGCTCCAGTTTTCAGCCAGCAAGTGAACCAACCTCTCCAATCCTACCTAAGTGTGTGTGTATATGTTGTACGTGTACATATATGTATGCACAGGATTGACTTCTGGCCTCAGCTACATATCTTAATCCCTGTGGAGATTACCATCGGTGTTGTGCATATATGAATGAAAGCAGAATTTGGCTCTGGATTTGTAATCAATATATAAGGCTTACTGAGTGATTTGAGATGCTCGGAGAAAGCTGTTACATAAATGTTAGTCATTATTATTTGTAATAATTACCTACAGCTGTAACTATGGCAAGTCTCCATATAAAAACAGCTAGCCCCTGACATATGGCTTCTGTGCTTCAGCTCCAGATTCCACCAAAGTGCACAATAAACTCTTTCTTTAAAATCATGTGCCTGAAGGGAACATGTAACCTCTGGCACACGATAGCAGCCATAACGACGAGGAGAGAATTATGCCATCCTTATTAGCAGCAGCAGTCTGACTTGCACAGAAAGGAATGGATGTTGGATTGGACCCTATCATGTGAATAACATGCTCCTTAGAGGCATTACAGCCATGGGCAATGTATGCAGCAAATTAAATTCAGGTTGCAACTGGGTCAGAGAGAAAGAATATTTTGTAACCATATTTTTCCAATGTGGCTGCAGATTAGCTGGATCCTTCTTTTTGAGGATGTCTTAATTCTCCTGGTTTTACTTTTAAACTAAATAAATAACTACAATCCCCCCACAAAAAAACCCCCAACAAACCAAAACCAAACAAACCCAAACCAAACCAACCAACCAAACAAAAAAACGACCCCAAAAAACACTAAACCCAAACCAAAATAACCCTGCCCCCCCTTCCCCACCAAGAACCTCCCATGACAAATAAAACCTTCCAAGTGTCCTCTTACTTTTTCTAGCTTTTCCCATTTCTGACATGGCCACCACAGCCATTTAAAAGATGAAACACAGAAACTGTTGAGCAGCACACAATGCTGCTACTCAATAATCTCTGGAGGAAGTGAGGAATATGGTATCTGACTGAAACTGCTTGGGAATTTAGGCAAACAGCCTGTAATTGCCAAATTGATTTTGGCCAGAAGACCAGGGCTAACACCCACAATAAGTATAAAGTGCCATGGGATCTTTAATGACCCCACTGCTTTGGACACAGTTTTACCTTTATTTAATGCACATTTTATGTTTGTGAATAATATACTCCATAAAATATATACAGTCAGGAAATGCCAAACATTGCCAGTTTCCCAAAGGCAATTTCAGAGCTTGCAGAAAGCACTCTTAAGCCTCGATTCATGATCGTGTTAAACTTTGTTTATATGAGGTAATCCAATATTTTATTCATTAAAATGCACCATGCACCTAAGAGGAATTAAACAAATGCTTTACTATGCACTAAAATTGTTCTTCCCCCTTCAGTGAGGATTAAGCAGGAATAGTCCATGAACCCCTGGACCTCTCTGCGGGTGCTGGCTCTGCCGACTTCACAGCAGCTCTCTGGGTCTGCTGCTGGGTCCTTGCTGATAAAGGCAGGGCAGAGAAGACTAGAGAGGGCAGAGGGGTAGCTTGTGTAATGAGCTGCCCTCGATTCTGAAAGCCCCGGGGGTCCTCTTCACCACTGGGGAGAGGCTTTTATTCAAAGACAGAGTGTGGAGATCCTGCCTGGTCTCAGGATGTTCTGAGGCTGGCGATAGCTGAAGGTAGAGAGGTGGCGGGTGCCATACTGAGAGGGAGAGACTCGTAGCAGTCACTCAACATAACTTAGCATTCACTGATTAGTAACAGTATGGGGGAAACATCAGCATTTCTGAATTCAGAGTGGCATCTTCTACAGGCTGCTCTGCTCAGGGACTAATTGCCACCGAGTACCTATGATGAGAATTCAGATTTTTTCCTGTGTTTAGTCCACTATAACAACCGTTTGTGTTATATTGATGGTAATTTTGTTTGGGTGTAAGCAGAACAAGATTTTCAAAAATAGGTTGCTAAACTTAGGTTCCAAGGACTTTATATGTACAGACTTAACTCAGTGATCTGATTAAAAAAAAAGCAATCTAAGTGCCCAAGGTCTCCCAAAGTTGTCAGATCTGTAGCCAGGCAAGCACAGAAAGCTATAATCAAGTCTGTGCAATTATGTACATATTTGTAATTTTAAAGATTATGCTTCTATTCTGGTAATGACTGGGGTTTTAAGCAGTCTTTTGTATTTACTTTTTTTATAAGGAAAATGATGGTGATGGTTTCCTGAAATCCAGATTAGGTCTCTTCAGAAAAGACCACAGTCTAGTTTACCTACAGTAGCCTGATCTGTATCCTGCTGAGCACAATGTGCAGCAGCTGGGGTCAGTGTCAGAAGTAAATCATCTGCCTCTGAAGGTCCAACCTCCTACCAATGCTGAGAATGGCTCAGCTCATCTGCACTCAGCAGAAGGGTCAGGTATATGACTGCAAACACCACGTATCTGAGAATAAGGTTTCATACTTCCATGTAACTTTTCATGCATGAGTCCAAGTGCTTCTAGGGAAATACTAGCAATGAGAAATGCTGTGCAATATTTTTGGGACACAAATGAGCATTGCCCTGAGAGCCACGCTGGCACAGGTAACTGGTATTCTTTCTTTAAAATTTATCTGCTAAAAATATTTCTGAAGATTCACAAATGAAAATATCATATTGTGGCTTGGATTAATATATGAAAAGCTCTTTTTTTTTTTTTTTCTTTGCCCCTCAGGTGGAAGGTGCCCAGGTTTTCCTTGTCAGCCCCCATTCCTGGCACAGAGCAACCCTGGACTTTGAACACTCCTTGTAGTTTTCAAGGGTCACAGACTTGCAGTACCCGAGGTGTGCTTGTGATGTAGATGTGCCATTTGGAAGACATATGTCCTGTGGAGACTCAGCCTCTGACCTTTCACTGAAGGCGTTGTTGTCTGATAACCACTGCACCCAAACCAACCTGGTATGCACCCACATGTGTCATCCAGCTACACTTGTGCTTTGCTGTTGCTCTTTGCAGCCGCTCCCTCCCTCCTGCCCACCGAGCGCTGCTGGAGGGAACGGAGCAATGCCAGTGCCTCTGTGGCCAGTCACTGGAGCAGCTCTTTGATGGAGGCTCACATCTCAGCTTCCCTTCTAAAGAGACCTTCTTGTGCTAGACTCAGTCTCTTCTTGGGACTCTGTGGCATGCAGCACAGAGGAGGTCAGGGTAGGTAATCTTAATAATTTATTTGGCCTAAAAATCTATTACTCTTCTCTGTTTCATTAGTCACAGTCCCAGGAGCATTAAGATTAAGGGGTGTTGCCATGATGATGTCTGGTGTCAGGAGACTCATACCAAGAAATGAAGGCCAAGTCTGTCAATTTCCAAATTTGATATAAAGCAGAAGGGTGTTTCTGTAAAAATGATCAAAGCAGGGACTGATCTGGTATGAGTATTTAAAAAAGTATACTTAGAGCAAACAGGCTGTGAGCACCCCTCACACGGTAGTGATGCTTGAAACAGATCATTCCCCTTTTTAAAATGTCAAGTCTCCCATATATCATTCAGCAGGAGATCCTCCTAATTAGTTTAGACTTTTCTCTCATGGGTCACACCCTTTATCACTTCCCACTCTGTGTGACTTGACTTATGGAACGCTTGGCTTCAGACACAGTCTCAGTCCTGCTCTTTGCATGCTATTTGCACACAAATTACTTACATCCCAGTATTAGTCACTCTTCTGTTTCAGTGATACATTTTTTTATGTTGTGAGTCTGAGGCAGAAGGAGTATCGTTTGAATATGTGAAATCACTCCCAGTGTGGGAATACGTCCTAGCTCTTGATTAAAAAGTAACACTTCAACATATGTAAAATAGCATGGCTCAAGTCAGCTCGACCTGAGCTGGTTTTGCTCCTCTGTGCAGCCCAGGTCTGAATTTGAGCATGTTTGTTCTTTGAAGCATTGCAAATACAGGATGAAAAGGCAGATTTCGTGTTTCTCGTGTCATCTGCATGATTGTGTATTGGGACAGGGTATAATACTTGTGTTTCTCCAAGCCCAAGAGGATGCCTTAACCACTATACTCAGGACCACTTTCCAAAACAGGGCAACGTCAGAAAGACACCCTGTGCCATCCAACCTTTAATCTGCTGGGTAGGCTGTCTTCTGGGGAGGGGATAAGGTATGAGTTTGAAAGTTTTTGGCTAGAGGACTGGACATAAACACAGGTAAGTGGACGAGATAGCTACTGAAAAAATTCCCAAACCAAGCTCACTACTGCCTTCCTCCTTCCACTTTGTTTCAGTGTAGTGCCAAAACCTACAGTACACTGTATTGAACTCGGATATATAGTCAGAGCATTGCCATTAAAGTGGCCATCAGATGGGACACAGGGCAGGTCATGAAAATATCAGTATCTTAGCTGGGGTTAGTATGAAGAGACATGCACACGGAACCTGAGAAAGCAGAAGGTCTTCCGAACAAATATATTTTTGATAGCCAGGGAGCTATTTTTGCAATAAATTTAATTACATCCAGGACAGGGAGTATCACATCAGTGGAAGTAAGTGCCTGACTTGTATCAGGAACTGAGGAACAGCAGAGATGAGACTTGTGTCAACAAGTCCTATGCTACAGTCCCAACATCTGGGCCTCTGTTCTTCTGGAGTCCTGTGGTACAGGGCTCATCCCAGCCCCTGCATGTGGAGAAAAGCTTGGGAATGTGAACAGAAAGTACCACACTTGCAGCACTGTAAATCAACAGGCACATAAAAGGAATTAAAAGTGCAGGGCTTTTATATTGTGATTTTGGGGAACCCTTGCTGGGGAAGATGTTTAAGCACTCAGGATGATAGTGCTAGTAATACTACGTAACAGAGACTGGAAATGGGCCTTACGAAATCACTGCTTTGAGATAGCTGTTCACCAGAAGCAGCTGGAGATAATTCTTCATCTTCCACTTGAAACAGCTATTTCAGTTTAGGATCAGTGCATGGAGGAGAAGGTGGCTCTGCAGCTCCTCTGATGTTTTTGTTTGTCACAACTCACTGCAGAGTAGCAGTGGGTTCTCTGTCAGATCCAGGTGAAATTATAAGGAAGTAACCATGTACAAAATCTTGTTGGATCTCTGGGCTGCCTGCAATGCCAAGATTTGCCTGAGGCTCAGAGGTTTTGTCTCTGGGAAAAATTAGGAGGTCTTGACAAATAATTGTAACATGCTGTTATAGAGAATCACAGGAAGGAATGACAAAATCCCCAAATGATTGGGTATTCTGTTCCTTTGTAACATTTTGCTTTTATTAATGCAAATTGTGTGCACATATGTTATTCAGTGGCCAATTTACTGTATCGTATGTTTGAGTCTCTTGTAACATACATAAGAATTAATACATTTTGCCTATTCTGTCTTCACCTGCAAAAAACTTTCTGAAAAGGAAGAGACACATTGAGCTATAGGTAGTCTGCATAAGAACAGGCAAATTTTTCTTATGTTTCAACTGAGGAGGGTCTCTATCATATGCGTTTACCTTCTGTTTTGGCTTCCAGCGAATCCCATGATGCAGAGAAAAACTTAGGAGAAAGAATGAAGTTTTAAACCCCAGATGGTAAATTGGTCCAGTTTCTCTTCGAACTTGGCTTCTTTGCAAATGTTGTTGCACTTGGCCTTGTAGATTATAATGAAATTTCAAACTAGGATTGTTTCACTATGTGGATTAAGTATTGGGCATATTCCATTCCTGGATGAAATAGGACTTTCCAAGCAATTTCTTCTCTTATCTCCAGGGGCTACTGTAATATTCAGATCTTAAAATGTGGAGATTGTCTCTTTTGGGCTTTCACTTTTCCTACTTCTGGCACTGAGGTAATATGGAGGAGAAAGATTGAAAATGGCCTGCCCTGAACACTGTGTGGAACAATGATGAGCCTCTTGGACAGGAATGAAGACACTGAATGAAGGGACTGGTGTGAGAGCTGGGTTGGAGAAAGGGAATTAATGATCCAAAGCTTTTGGGAATGATGTGGGTAGGAGCAACTGGAATGCAGGTGGACATGGAACAGCTCCTAAAATGAATGAGAAAGTGGGTGAGGATAGCATAGGGTGAGAAGCGATGTGAAGACTGAGGAGAAGACCCATGGGAGCGGTCGAGTGGTGCCCTTGCATCCCAGGCCAGATCTGCCCCAGGAGATGGAAACTGAGAAGTGACTAGGAAAGGTGGCAGGCCTGTGCACAGAGTGACCATGCACTGCCTCCAGGCACAATCAGCTGCTGCAGCCACGCCTGTGCAGGAGCTCTGAGTCTTCTCTGCTTGCACCCTTCATGGTACTGCCTTTGGTTACAGCATCTCAGTGTGGAACACCCACCACAGGGCTGAGCTGTTTAGGGCCAGTATGGGTTGGCTGTGCACGTTAAAGGGCCCTGGGCTTTGCAAGATGACAGTAGATTTTATATGCAATAATTTATACACAATAGTTACATAGTAGCCTGGAAGAAACCTTGATCTGGGCCACAGTGTGGACTGCTGACAGGAATTTCATCCCTGGCTTCAGTGCCAGAGATGATAGTAATTTTTTCTTGACTTTTGCATCAGCAATTCTATGTTTTGGGATAGGAAATTAAGTCTTGTTCTTCTTGGACAGTGAGGAGCCAGAAGATGCCAAGATATTTCTAAGCCCCAGAAGTAGAGGTTATAGAAATTAATCAGAAGCCAAGCCAAAAAGCTTCTCTTTTGGACAACTACAGCTGCTGGTTTCCTCGAGCCTTAGCAGACACTTCTGAATAGGCTGTCCTGAGCACTTTCTGTTTCATCTGGCATATGGGGTTGAGATTTCTTACCAGAGTTGCATTGATTCTGTCCAAAGTTTTACTTTTTCCTTTGCCAAGATTAAGATCCACTCAGAGGTTCTTATCCAGCCAACGCTCATGCAGGTGCCAGGACATGACTGGATGCTTTAAAGGCTTACTCTTTCTTATAAATTACATGCCGGCCAAGCTCCATCAGTGCTCCAGAGAAGTCCAGAGGAACTCAGAGCATTGTAGGGAAAAAGGGCTGGAAGGAATGTGAGGTGACTCAGAGCATCTCCTGCTTTGAGGCACAGGGGCTGTCCAGTCCACAAGGGGTAATGTTTTCAGGAGCAGTGATGTCTCATTTTTAGTCACCAGTTCCCTTTGTTAAGTTAGAAGAAGAGACTTGGGCAAGCTGTCATGAAGTAATGTGTTTCATCAAGTGTGGAGACTACTGACACCCCTCTGGTTTTGGGGGATTTTTTTTGCAGCCACATGCCGGACTCAAAATACCTCTCTTTCAAATCAGAAATACACATTACATCCTATGTATTTAGCCATAAGTCTGTTCTGTTTGGATGAGATAAAACTACCTCAAAACTTCTGTAAATTATCTCTAAAAAATGGTGAGTTATGTCATTAAAATAATAGATTGTGTTCTTATTTTCTCTTGTTTGCATTTCAAGTTGTGCCTGTGTTCCATCAAAACATGCTTTGAGATTCAGTTGTTAGCTGCCTACTTGCTATTTGAAATTGTATTCACCCTCCTTCTTACAAATGTAAAATGCTTTTAAGTACAAGGAACACATAATGCGATGGAAAATTTCACATTCTATCTGACTAATACCAAACCCCTTTTGATTTGAAAGGTCACAGAAAAACAACATGGTGCAATGCACCTCTCACAGATTCTTCAGTGTTTGCCTGTGGTTTAACTTCCAGCCTCTCTATTGTTGTGCTACTTTCTAAGCACTGTTTCCCCAGCGCCTCTGGAAAACACTCTCTGAAGCCTTACCCCTGTTGCTCCTGGCAGCCCTGCTTCCTTGACAGACTTCAACTCACTTAGGTTGATGTGACAACATAATGGAGTTGCTGATGGTCAGGTTTCAGAAAACAATCAAGCACCTTATGAAAAGCAATCACTAAAACACAAGCACTTAGAGGAGCTAGAGATAAAAGAGTCTCATTTTCTTGGCAGCCCACATAGATGTTCTGCAATGACTGATGATACGAGTGTTATCTTGACACCATACTCTCCCATGTTGAAACTGTTTATGGGAAACAAACATCATGTGAAAAACAGATTGCCAGACACTAAGTAAATCACTCTGATGAGGAACGAGTCAAGTACTGCCAGTTTTACCCACACTGTCATTGTTATGATGTAACACATTCCTCATGACTGATATTGTATCCAAATTAGGGCACAAAACCTTCTCTTGATCAGTTAACCAAAATTCCCTGCCTTGGAACAGCGGCTGCACACACACACACATGCACATGTTTGCTCACACACACACACAGAACCCAAGCTGGTACAGTGACACCCCATGTTAGTGGAGGATTAAAAAGGTGGGCAAAAATTATACAAACTGTAAATTTTATCCCCTTCCCTCTTTAATAAGCTGTTGCAATTTTCTGAGTTCTGCTAGCAATGATTAATAAACATTTGCCGTGCTAAACATATGGAAAAATCATCCCATCTGGACCATTTAAAACTAGGACGTAGACTTTATCTTTGTTTATTTCATCCTTAGCTAAAAGGCTTATTATGAATTGCAATAATCCAAAGAGCCAACCATGGAAGACAGACAAGTTCTTTAGATAAAACCAAAAAGGCAAGTTTTCTAACCGAAGACCAGATGTATTTTTGGGTATTGCCCTTGTACATATTTAGCTGAGCTTTTCAAGTGGTGAAGATTTGCATGTTTGTTTTGCAATACTAATGAATATGTTTTAGATTTACATTTTAGAAAATGGAAACTTTTATCTTCTTGGGGCTTTGTAAGTTAATGATTTCCAGAAGATAGTTTGGTATCCTCTTTTAACCCTTCACCATTGAAAACATATCACTTTCCGAGGCACAAGGATCTAGGGCAGGCCTGCTGAACCAAACCCGGGAGATATATGTGACTCTTTCTATTGTTTATTTCTGGAATTACATAAAATGTGGGTTTTTAATTTTCAATCTAGTGAAAACATATGTAAATGGCAAATTATTTTAAAATTAACTTAATGTGAATCGTGGGGTAGGAATTACCATACACATGATCCTTTAATTAGATAAATAAGGAAAATACTTTTAAAAAGATATAGTTTTGAGACCTGCTATCTTCCATGAGCAATTTAGTTTTCTGCAAGACTGGTTTAGTGCAGTAAGGAAAATGTGCTGTCTAACAACATTTCTACTTCCAGCAGAGAGAGCAAAGTTGCAGTTTCATAACAGTTTTTCAGCCTTTGATTTTCTTTAGAAAGATTATAAGAGAAAATAATTAATGAATAATACATAATTTTTCAAAGACTTACCCTCACTGGCAATTTTTATTTTACAAGAGCCCTATCAGAAATGAGAAATTCTTCCTTAGGGAGCAACAGAACATTTTAATACAAGAGATAACTAGAGCTTTGAACTTTGGGTGGTTGACAAATCAGTCTGAAACAGCATTTCTTCCAAATTTTTACCATTGTTCATGCAAAATATGATAGGAAACTAAGTATGATCTTGAAAGAAGATGATGCTTCTTGTGCTTGCATTAGGAAATGTTGCAAACCCCTCTTTATCTAGGATGCTAAAGTAAAGGTGTAGTGCCCCAGAGGGGTCCTGATAGGGAGGGTTGTGTTGTCTACACTGCAGAGAAGTTACATTCAGTGAAAAAACTTCTGATATAAACAGTTTGGTTCTCAGGTTCCTGTTGTACAGACTTAGCAGACCCTTTGCACACATGCAATTGTGTGTGTCTCTGATGACATGCATATATCCACAGATGACACTTGGGTCCTCAATTGCATGTGCATTTTTGGAAGAGGGCTCCTGGAATCCAGCTCCAGTATGGAGGTAATTTTGTAAAGGAAAATGCTTTTCACCTCTGTTTTGTTTAAAAAGAAAATCGAAGTCAAAGCGCTCATTCCTGTGTGCTCTTGGCACAACAAGAGACAGTAGGGCATTGTGCATGTTTGGCCAGGAGTGACACCTCAGCACAGTGCCTCCAGGAGCAAGAACGTCCAGCTCCTCTGAACTATTTAACTCCTGCCTCAGTGTGGGTATGGCAACATGTCAGCTACTGGGGTGCAGGTGCTGGGTTTCTGGGGTGCTTTTAACAGCTGCAGAGTGTACAAGTAGGTTACCATGATCTCAGGTTCACTTTTTGTACCCATATCAAGGAAACAGTAGACTGCAGAGCTCATCTGGGGTAAACCAATGCTACAGTTGAGGCAGCTCCTGTGCAGAGATAAGGACCTGACAGCGTGTGGGGAGACAGGAGGTGGGACAGGGCTCTCTCCAGGGCCATGCAGCTCTGGTTGGTATATAAGTGTACGTAGGGGTCCTTACAGCCACAGGCTGACCAAGGCTGGCTCAGATTAGTCAGCCACAGGGCCCAGAAGGCATGGTTGGGATCCTTTTTGAATCATGTTCTTACAACTCAGTTACTTCCTGTCAGCATGGGCACTGAGGATCTGGCTGGGCACAGCAGTGGCAGGAACACACCGTTCATGGGCTGTCAACCAGGTGTCCCTCTCAAAAAAGGCAGTGCTGTAGAGAAAGTGTCCTGTGGGCAGAATCGACCCCAAGGCCACTGGCAGAACTGGGCACACTAGCCCCCAAACACTGAGTTTAAGCTGTTGAGTGGACCAACTCAGACTTTATTTCTGGCATAATGTTGCAGAGAAGATGCCCTTACCTTGGGGCAATGATGTGTTTTTAACAGAACCTTTTGGTGACACTGGCCTTCCATCACTGTAGCAGCTCTAACGACTACATAAGCTTTTTTTTTTTTTTTTTTTTTTTAATTCTGGGTGAAACTGAGGTCAAAGAAAATTCAATAATCCCTGTTTACTTTACTTTGCTACTGTTTTTCCTCTTTCATTGTCTCTAACATTAATGCCTCCATTTCCATCAAAGTATGCATCAATATGAGTACAGCTAAAGAAATGTCAGCCATGCTCTGGTGAAGCAGTACTAATACTGTATTCCAACACTGTAGATTTTTATTTGTGTTAAATTTAGAGTAGTTCATGCACCAAGAGGCAGAGAGTTGTTCATCACGTACTTTTCAGGGAACCGGAGCCTTGCCCAGACTAGACAGGTAGTTAACATGAACTAAGGAAACTGGACTTAAATTCATCCCAATTTTTTGTTGTGGATGTAGGACATATAGTCTTGATCTGAAATAGTCTATGTTAATTAGATATAACCTAAACATTGCTTTTCCTTTAGGCTGGACAAAGCTCACACCTTGCCTACAGACCTTTCTCTGCCCAACCTTTAGTACATACAGGATGTGGCACTCTATTTATTCCATATTACTTCATTTTTTCCACAGGACTACTGATTCTTCTAATGTATCTGATGGATAGGGAATGAAGCAGGCCTATGTCATGTACGAAGCCAAAAGAAGTGGAATAGTCTTGTGGTTAAGGTAATTGACTGTGATCTAGGAGGAGTAGCTTTTATCTCTGGTTCTGTCATAGAGTTCCTGTGGGAGGCTGCATAAAAGTCTGCCCCCAAATTTTTGAAAGTAGCTGCTACTATTTTCTTCATTATTTTCCAGGAATTCCACATGAGGCATTGAAATCTGATTTTCACAAAGCCAGCTGAAATCAATAAAACCTGTAGATGTGGGGCCACTCTGAGAATACAAGGTCATAGATGGTTTGCACTGTATATGGAGTACCAGAGGTGAAGAAAGAAGGTCTTAAAATGTCTGAGTTCAGGTTCCCTTTGATTTATTGTAGACCTTCTGTTTCACCTTGCCCAAGACAGTTATAGCTATGTTCAGACAGCCCTAAAGCAGATTTCTCTCCCTCAACTGCATGAAGACTGGCATCTGGAGGAGCTGGAGGGGAGAGATCTAAATGTCATTTCTCTTTTGACTTGAGATGATACAGTGATTGCAATGCCAAAGGTAAACACTTCAGCATTGTTAGCGATTATTTGAATGGAGACAACTTCCTTCCAATCTAATTTCCTTCTGCACAATAATACAGTTATAAACATAACTCTCTTACTTCACATGGATGTGGTGGCTACATCAATAATAGTAATTCAACAGGTCTGGCTCAACCCCAGTTGGCACAAAGGTGTTTTATCCATGCCACCGACCTCTCAGTCTCCATAACAGGAAGACTGTATGCAAACTTCCAGCTGAGAGTGAGTCCTGGTCTTTGATCCCTCTGAACCATTCCTGGGAATGGCTTGGGAAAATGTCACTTGTCCCAATCTGTATCCATACCGAGGACCATTTCAGCAATGCAACAGCAGCAATGGCAAATTTGTGATATCCAGAGTGTTCCCTGTCATTGTTAATTTTTTCCTGCTATAGGTGAAGCCTCTAGCTTCCAAAGGGCACTAATAAAAGAAGAATATGTCCTCAACCTTCTGCATGAGATGAAAGGCATATTTCTAGCACAGGTTAAAAATTACATTTCATTCTTTGTTCACCTCCAGGTGCGAGGAGCACATGGATGTGAGAGGAAAGAGGACTGTAATGAGCAAGTCTTTGAAAACTCTGACTCTACGTGGTAACTTTTTTTCACCAGCCAGCACCAAACAGAGACACCTCATGGCACCTAAGCAGACCTGAGCAGATAGCCAGCTTTCCAACAGTCCCTTCTTTTAGCTGACTTAGTAAAGTAACACTTACATGCAAGCAGAAGCTCAGACAACCTTAATTCTCACACCTCCCTGGGCTTGGCCCAGCAGTGTAATTATTGCGGCTAGACCCGAGCTTTCTCTACCCTTTCTGTATCTGAGTTGATAGATGTAACCCGTCTTGGGAAGCCATATGTTCTGTGTGCCCCAGGAGTCATGCTTTAAGTTAAAATGTATGTCAAGCCTTGCTTACTGCCAGAACCCAGGCAGCCTGTGCGTCTGCCTTGTGTGTAGTGCGTTAAGCCCTATGGAGAGACAGGAAACGTTAGTGGGAATGCCACAACTGATAGGGCTGTGCAGTGTCTTGATGGAACTGGCAAGTGTCCTTCCAGCCCAAAGGCCAGGCAGGGGAATGCAAGGGCGACAGCATCTGCCATATACAAAAGCCATAATCTCAGTTTAGTTTGATGGTGTAGTGACTCTCCAGTGAGGATTATGCCTTCACATAAATCTGGCTGTTCTTTTGCTATTTGGTTGGTTGCTTTTTAAAAACATATTTTCTGAGGAGTAATGAGGAGACACTGTACAGTTGGGATTCTCCAGACCAGACCGTAACAAGCATCACCAGATGAGCTCAAGTGATTGAAAGACGCTTTGTGGCCTCAGCCAAAAAGTCCCTATGGTTATCTTGAAACTTTGCTACAAACTTGACACACTTCTGTAGAGGATAATAGCCAAAGTTTGTCCAAGGCTGCATCAAATCAGACCAGCTAAAGATACTGAAAGAATGTTTGTACTGATGGAATTTAGGGTTTACTCTTTGACCACAGTAAGCCTGCTCCTCATATAGGAGTTTTCTATTGACTTCAGTGAAAGTTGGATCATACAAATATTTTTCCAAAGAATTAATAAAAATAAATCAAAATCTTGCAGTCTCTACTTGGCCCATTTTCAGGCAAAACTTTCAGTGTAAATCAGATGAGAGGTTTACCAAAGAAAGAGCCATTGGGAATGTCCCATCCCCGTGATATTATTTGTAGTGGCCATTTCTCATAGTATTTTCAATACTGATAATTTACTGTGCAAAATTATACTTCATTGCACACTTTCAAACCTGGTTCTTCAGACTGTATGAAGTGAAATTTGACATAAAAACTGCAAGCTCAGATTTTTTTTTTTTTTTTAAGAAAACAGATATTATTGATTTATAGGGCAGAAACCCCTAAAATTTTATGTAGAGTACCATGCACCTTTTCTTTCATGGAATCTGAATCAGATTTATTTTTAAATATGGAAAATAATTTTTTGCTAATCATTTTGCAAGTTCCAGTGTTACCAGTTCATACCACGTTTGGTAATTCTGATATCCCTTCCAAGGGTGTTTCCGGTAACTTGGGGCTTTCCTAAGAGGTGCTGAGTGTAGTCAGCTTTGATTTGTTAATACATTGGACCTGATACTGTTCCGGATAAAAACTAAAGAGAAAAAGTCATGGGGAGAGTTCAGCAAATAACAAGCTTCTTTCACCCCACTCCAGCAGCAGTCGTTTCAGGTGTACAGCTGCATTTGCTGCTGCCAGGACAGGGACATAGTAATTTTGCAAGGAGAATGGCTTCATTGGGCCAAAACTGGTCCCTGTATAGGAGGAAACATGATCTTTTGTGACTTTGTCTGGAGATGGTGACTTACAGCCCGTCAGATTTCTGTAGTCTTTCTAAGAGCTGTGGCAGGGTTTGGGGTGCCTCAGATAACACAGACCAAGTGCACTGTGGAGTGCACACAAATTTGGAACACTCTTTCTGACCCATTTGGTTTCATAGGAAAAAAAGTCTAACTTTGACTGCAGCTCATTAATAAAGAAGGCTGAGGCCGGGAACATAGGTTGCCTTTCTCACATCTCATTCTGGGAAAGACAAATTTAATTTTTACTGCAGCTTAAAAGTTCTTTACAATGGCCTGAGAAAACTTCCTTTTATTTGGAGGCTGTACCTCGCAATAGCCATTTAGTTCTCCTGTTCCAAAGCCCATAAAAAAGAAAGGATTCTTGTGGATACGATTCCCATGAGAATATTGTGTAGTTAGGATAATACACAGTCAACTGGGATTATTTTGCATCTAAGGAGATAGAACAATATGGAGCTATTCTCACTTTTTCTGGAACTTTTCTCACTGAGAGAACTTTAGAAAAATCCATCTAATTTATAGGACTCTTTGGGCCTGGGACCACACATCAAGCTGCAATATTTAACATATCATAGCAGCAGCACAATACCATATAAAAATAACACAATAAATGATTAATAGACTAACTCTCTCAAACTCATTCCCTCTGATTATTTCTTTAAAATTAAAACAAGTTGGTAGGATTTATTTCAAAAGAATAGGAGATTTCTCTGTGAAGCTATCTGCTGATGGTATTTGTTTAAATTTATAAGAGTGGGAGCTTGTTTGGTGTCTGCTCAGTGCTATGTTGTGCCATAGAGACACCTCTCCTGGTTTCCAAACACACCTTCCCCACCTCTGGCTCCCACTGCCCCATATGCAAGAAGCATGAACTGTGCATGCCATACTCTGGAAATGCCCTCCTGATAGATGGCTACTGGTCCTTTCTAGCAATATAAATGGGACAGCCTTGGGGCAGTCTGTCTCTGGCTCTAGGACTGAGCTAATACAGAAAAGATTGGGAAGATCTTTCATCTTAGAGAAATCTGGAGAGATGCACCTGGGCATCCCAAAGGTTCAAGAAGAGAGATGTAAGAATCTGGATAATTCAAATACATTTGTATTTCACTATTTTGTCAGAAAATGCATCATTGCCATTAGCATAGAGTTGTCAATTTACATAGCTGACAGCACTGTGTATCTTCACCCTGAGCAAGTTAACTGAAGAAGTAGTACAATACAGGTACCTATCCCAGGGACTTTCATGGCAACTGTAGATGCAATAAACTCTGGGATATAGCATATTGCTTTATGGGAGGTATTGTTATATGAGTGCTTTGTGAGTGCTTAGGGACAACTCTGCCATTGTGCAATTTTCTCTGCCTGTCTGTCTCTTTAGTGTTCAAAATTGGATGTGACTGAGACAGCCCAGTTACCGTTGCTTCTAGGCTCATGGATATAGCATGTAGCAGTTCAGAGAACATTTGATCTCCCAGGTCTGGGTGCAGCTGCACCCTCTGGTCACACCCTGGTGGCATGCATGTTGCAATGGAGTCTTTCAAGGCACTGTCTCTCTGCTAAGAGGAAAACCCATACGCATAGAAAGGAAGGAAATGTACTGTGCCCTAGCAGGTCTGTTGGTCTGGGTAACTAGGATTGCAACACAAAGTGGGAAAAACATCTGCCTTGCACTGGAGACACATGTATTATGATACACGGATGAAAAACTTTGGAATGATGAAAGCAACTCCTCTGGAAACATATACCACTGCCACTGCCACAAACATGGGACCAGATGTGTTATCCCAGAAGCTGCTGTGCCTCTGCTATGGAAACACTGACTCCATTGACTGTTGCTACTTTGTGGAAACCATATGAGTTCAGGAAGTCCTACAGCAGTCCAAGTCCTTCCTTCTTGGGGAGGTTTTGGGGCTCTGAAAACCATGTAGGAAATATTGGAGAAGCTTGAGGTGATTGATTTCCTAGAGTATGTGTAAGTATGAGCAACTGTCAGGCCACATGCTCCAATTTTCCCTGTTGGAATATCCCTGAGTACATTAATGGTGCAACACAGGCACCGACAGACCGCAGGCAAAGGCTGATGAGTGATAACATGATTCACAGAGGCAGGTACTCAGAGGCACGCACTAGATACAGATTTTTGAAGTGGTGTTAGCAGGAGTTTTGCACTGTGTGTTTAGGAAAGGATTTCACTTTCAAGAAAATCTTTCTGTGACATTGCTGAACAAGGGAAATCTAATGTTGTAAAGGAAAGAAAAATATTTTTTGTGTTTTTTTCCCATTGCTTTCCACATACTGCTCTTGACCACAATCATGTTTGACCCTTCTGCTTGAGCCCGTCTCAGCTAAAGTGTCTATGGTGTCATTTTTTTTTTTTCCTGAGAAGGATGGTTTCTCCTCTTCAGAGCCTAGAGGCTCCCTTGTGTGGTCTCAGTCAGAAGGGACTTCTTGTGATGGGTACACATGACTGATGGATTTACTTACTGTACTAAATTTCACCAGTGTAACTCTGATAGAAATACCTGGGGCTGGTTTCACTTTCCTTCACTCTTCTAAAGTCCATGCTTCTTCCTGTTTCCCCATAAGGATTCTTATTCTTGCAGGTCCAGAGCAGTGGGATTCACCCAATCCTTAAATGTTGAGGGTGTAAAAACGGTGCTTTTTGATGACTCCAGGCAGAAACAAGGGTTTAATGAACTGTGTCTTTGTGGTAAGCTAAATGTACCTGTTCACAAATGGAGTCTGTCAGGAAAAGAAATTTTTCCAGCACAGAATGTGTTTTTAAAAACATAGAGGGGGAGGAGGGGAGCCAATGATCAATTTAACCTCAGTGAGCAGACTTCAAAATCGTGGCTAAAGAAGCCAGCACACAGCACTGGGGAAACAGATATTTGCCGAGCAACTACCTCTAAATAGATAATATCTGTTGTAGGTAAAATGGAGCAGAAGTAGTTCACAGTGCCTCAGTGCTGATGATCCCAAGATACATTCAGCCTTTGATGTCTTGCCCCCCTACAACTCACTTATGTGTAGACAGCACAAGCACATGAAGAGATTTGTGCCTGTAGCTGTAGGATTTGTCCAACTCCTAATCCTGCTGAGTGTAAAGTCTGGCATTTCTTGCTGCCTCCTGGCAGGAACAGGGAGTTAGTGCATGTTTTTTTGCAAGCTTTGTATGCTAGAAGTATGTCCCTATAGACAAAGCCTGGAAGAAAAATTAAACCTGCTGATGTGAGCTTGCCCTTGCTGCTGCTCTGTGCAGGCTGGAGCTCCCTGGTGCCTGTCCTTTGAGCTGATGAAAAAGCAAATGATGGTGGCAGCAGGATGCCAAGCCTGCAGTAACACACCTAGCCTCTCAGCAGGGCTTACCACCACTGGCTGATTCTGTACTAACATGGTCACGCAAGTTTCTTGGCTCCACATGCCAGCAGAGCAGGCTTGTGTCTGCCCGTAGCACACTCTGTCAACAAGACTTTCTAGTGCATATCAAGCTTCAGATAAAATCTCAGAGGTGTTGGATGCCTTCCTAGTTTGTGCTGAATATCCTCTGCTCCCATTCACCTTGGTGGGAACTGAGCAGCATCTCAGCACACTCTTTCCGCTGTGTTGCATCACGGAGGTTCAGGACATTCACATGTGATATTTCTGTACACAATGAATAACACATTGTTCAGTTGCACAATGAGGTGTGGATGGGTTTGATTTCCTGGGCAGAATCAGCTCTGTTTCTGAGCTGGCTGGTGCAGCCTCTGTTGGTGTGATAGGGAGATGTACTAGGATGGACGCCTGTTGGTTCCCTGAGCTTAAGAGTGAGACTGCAGGACTGTGGCCTCATCACAGCCACCAGACTTGGACAGAAAGCTGTCTGAAGGATTAGCCACCCTTGTCTCCCTATTATGATATTGAACACAAATAGATGTTTATTTTAATACAAAGTGTGAAAACAAACATTAGTGTAATATCTCTTTAGATTAAAATAGAATGCCACAAATGTTACTGTTTGTTCACTAGAAGGGTGTTGTGAGGATTTTTACATTCCTGTCAATGTTCATAAAGTCTGAGAGGTTTTCTTGTTTAGCTTTTGATAAGGAAATCATTCCTCCTTGTTAGTTATGCAGCATGCAACTAACCAGCTTGACAAGCTTTCATTATCATTTGCTACAAAGGTATTGAAAACTAACAACATATGGGCACATAGACACAAACACAAATATATACATGCAAACAGCTCACAGCCAACTCAACGGATAAAAATAATTCTTCCTGTTAGGCTGTAGCTATTATATCTTGGCCTTCTTTTTCAGCAGGGGAAAAAACCCCTGTAACTTATTATTTTTCAAAGTTTAAAAGCCTCAAGCAGTGATAGCACTTGTTAAAAGTTATACCAGGCAGTCATTATCCCTGACCACAAAGCTCTAGCTATTTTTATATAAATACACAGGAACAGGCTCTACTATCTATATTAGTTTTACATACCTCAACAGGCACACAGTAGGGAAACCAGTGTGGCCTAGGAAATGGAGATTCAGGGACCTGCCTCTCCTCGCTGTGACACCTGAGCATGTGCTTGATCTCAGGTGAGTCATTTCACAGCTCCTCCTCTTCCCCTTTCAACTATTCAACAATGCACGAGTGGATCCAGTAAACCTTACTTATATCTTTTACAAATCAGTTAGACTGTGGATCCCAGTTCTTAAGGGTGGTGTTTATCCAGTCACTATCAGTTTCTCCTGGCCTGGAGGATGCCAAGGAATAGGATGGGTATTCACAATGCAACACAGCTGCAACTTCAGCCTCCAGGAAGAGCCTGTTATAGACCCTTGATGGAGATGTTTTAGAGAAGTTAGGAGGCCTTGCCACCCTCTTTGCTGTTAAGGGAGAGTCGACGCACCCAAGATTTAAATTGCCCACTAGAAGTGCCTTTCTCAGGTGATACAGCTTTCTCATGTGCTGCCTGAGAACATCACATGCAACTGCCTGTCCCAGATAGCTGAAATCAACCTAAATTTCCTAAACAGACCAAGGGTCTCTTCTTATGTTTTTCCCCAGGTCGAGTGGCAGAATGCTTTGAGGTCTTCACTCTGCTAACTCAAAGATCTATTGATAAACCAGCTTTTTGATAGCTGAGGAACAGAAAGCATTTGCTTTTACACCACCTCACTGGAAAATATCGTCATTTACAGTGACATTACAGTGTTTTGCAATGAAGAAAGACAAGTGACATAAATCTGCTTCTAATTTTACCATCAATGAAGCAATTATTTTAAATAATTTGTGGTCAAGGTTGCTTGGCACTGCATTTTTATTCAAACTCATTTGAAGTAATGCTTTCTTAACCTCACTAAATAAAACTGGGAAAACCAGAAAGCAATTGATCTTCATTAGGATCTTATGTATAGGCATCAGCCAAATCATTATCATTAGCAAATCCATCAAGCATATCTAACGTTAGTCCAGCATTTAGATCTAATAAGATCATTAACTGCTTCACTTACATCGTTATTGAAGTTCCCTGAACCACCTTTTTTTGGCCCATCCTTTTGTCAACGAATTCTATATTATTAGTTTAAACATGAAGACTGTGCTTATGTCACTTGGATTCCTGAAAAGTCATATGTTAATCCTTATTAGAAGATGTCCCAGATTTCTACACTTTTCTTTTTGAAAATAGCATCCTTTAGGAGAGAATTCATAACATTTGTGATCTAATCTGAGAAAAAGTGTTAAGTAAGTCTGAGCACACTCATAAAATGGAAAGATATGAACAAAGATCATAAAGAGAAAAATGCCCATAGTTCTTGAATGGAACAGAAGAACCAGTATTTGTTAAAGAAAGTAAGCCTGTCCTCCAAATTCACTCAGTGGAAGGAAAAGACACCATTTCTAGAAACTGACCAGTCTGGCCAAGTCAGTAATTCTCTAGCAACTATAGAACTGGTAAAGAAACATACAGGAAGTGAAATCCGGGTCAGAAAACTAAGAATGAGTATAAAGGAAATATGCAGAGAAAATGAGAAAGGCCAACACAATGAAATAAGATAAAGAGATAAAGGATAACATGAAAACATTGTATGCCTTCCTTGGCAGTAAGAGGAGGACCAGAAAAAGCATTGGCCAGCTAACAAATGGGATAGGAAAGCTAATAACAAAACGTGCCAAGAAGGCCAAACTGTTTAATGCTTTTTATTACTTCAGTCTTCATTAAAAAGCCTGCCCGTAATCAGATGGTTGACACAGTTAACATCAGCCACAAAAGGGTAAGAACTCAGGCAAGAATAGGGAAAGAAATGTTTAGAAACTGCTTAGATAAATTAGATTTTCTCAGATCAGTCAGGCCTGTAATTCACCCTAGGTTACTTAGGGAACTGACTGAACAATTCTGAAGGCCATGGTAATTATCTTTGAGAATTTGGATGATGCTGAGCTAGAAAAAGGCTGACAGAGTGACTATTAAAAAAAAGAGGAAAAAAAGAGGACACAGAATCCCAGTTGATCTGACTTTCATTTCCCAGAAAGGTCTTTGGATGGAGGTTCAAATGGTGTGCAAGAGAGCAAAGCCGTAAGTAGTTATCAATGTGCTTTGCCATACCCAGATCATATCAAACCAGCCTGTTCCTTTGTTTGTTTTTCCTATGACGGGGTAACAAGTCATGTGGATAGGCAAGAATTTAGTAAGGTTTTTGCACTGCCTCAAATGGCATTTTCATAAGCACCCAGGGAATTGTGGTCTGAATCATGGGCCTCTAACTTCGCTGGGCTCAATGAACAATAATACTGGAAAACATGCTGCGTTGCTTTCTGTGTCAGCTTTAGTTTGAAGCTCTGTTGCCCAAAAGTCACGGCTACAGGACCACTGATTCTTGACAAGGCTGCTGCAAAATACCCACAGTACTTATTGACTTAAGACCACCAACAACCTGCCAACAGCAGTTCGGTATTGCACTGAAAGGATTTAGCAGGTAAGGCTCTGTAAAAGACTGTCCTGGGGACCAGATACACTGTTATCATTATGGTGACTTGACTGATGGACTAGAGAGCACATATTTTAAATCTGTGTTTGACTCTAAGCACTGAAAAATTACAAGGGTCTTGAGGATCTGAGAAACTGAAGAAATGCTCTAAAAGAAGTAGGATAGCTCTGAATATAGAATGGCATCTAGATAGGGCTAAATATCTCCCTGAATACTTGATGGGAAATGAGAGGAGAGGTAGCAAAGATCTGGGAATTGTAGTGGATCATAAGCTCAGCATGAGTCAGTAATGGCATCCTGTTGTGAAAGAAGCAAATATTATTCTGGGATATATAAACAGCAGAATTGTACAAAAGACATATGAGGTAATCCTTCCATTGGTAAAGCCTCCAGGAGGGGGCCAGTTCCAGTTTTGGGTACCACACTTCAAGAAATACTGGAGAAAGTCCAGTGGAGAGAAATGAGCTGGGTCAGGGGTCTAGAAAACATGCTCTGCAGGAGAAGGTGTCAAGAAATACATCTGCTTAATCTGCACAGAGAAGGCTGGTGAGAATTGTGCCTGCCAGGGTTCCAATAAATAAAATGCTACTTCAATGAGATGGTAATAAACCTTTCTGTCTCTATTCATTGTGGTTAATACAGTAAGTTATATGCTTAACAAAGATTTAAGTCGACTTTTTGAAAAGACTTTTCTCTGGAATAGATTCTTTCAGAAGCAGTAGCTTCCCTCTGATGAGGACCATTAAGACCAGACTTGTGAAATACCTGCCAGGAATGCTGCAGGTAGAGCTAGTCTTGCCTCAGACAGATTGATGGATTATCCCTATTTTCTTTGTTTCTATGGTAATGAATTTGTTTAAAAATATTCTGAGTGCAGATTGGTATATATTTACCACAAGCAATCTCTGTACTTGTCATGAATATGAACTATGATGATGCAGTGTGTGATATTATACTTCTTGATGCATAATGCAATGTGTAAGTTAAGCATATGGTTAGTCTAAGTAAATTCACATCTTTTGGTAAATTCCCACTTTCTTTCATTCAAAAGGCCATTACTGGCAAAAGATGGTCATGGATACAGGATGTCCCTGTGGCTCTCTGTCTTGAGTCTCACAGTCCTGAATCCTTCTCATCCCGAGGATGGGGAGAGGAAACCAGTGTCAGCATTGGTAGGACTAATCTTAATCATCTCTGTAGTTCTGACCCCACAGGCTGCCATCATGTTTGGAATCTGGAGGTGGAAGAGGCTGCTTCTGCTCCTTCTTGCCACACTACAGAGGCATCAGGCAATCTTTGAAGAGCCTGTGTGATCATGAGTGGATAGCAGCTAATGTTAGCCACCTAACTGTGCATGCTGAGGGCAGGCATTGTCTCTTCCTACATCCCACAGAGTGAGTCAGTTTAGCTTTGCCCCTCCTCAGTCTCACTCTCCTCACTTTCCTCTCAGGCCACAGACCGCAGTGCCACCAAACATGGCTGGTGTTGGGTTTCAAGGTTGCAAAGGGGCATGCAGCACACTTCAGTGATTCAGTCAAATGGTAGCCCATAGAACAAGGATTAACCTGGCCTAGGGATATGGCTAACTTCCCCCACTACCTACATGGGCATAAGTTCCAGTGTGAAGAAGAGGACAGAAACCTGAATACAGATGGAGAAAAATGCACTGGGTTTCTTCTTTCAATAGCAGTCTGCAGTTAGAGAAGGCTAGAGTGATATGTGACAGCACATGCCCTCATTTTGGCTAGAAAAAGACAGACTTTGGTCTTCTACATTACTAAAAAATGTCAGCCAGGAGCCATAACACCCTGCTCAGTAGGCAGTCATCTTGTTTTGCTCTTTATTCCAGTGAATGATGCCAATGCTTCGTTGTTTATTTGGTTTTTATCTTATCCAATGTATTTTGCTCTGGGCAAAGATACAGGCATTAAGTCAACAGAAGGACCTAGGTGTTGCAACACCCTGAGTGTCAGAGCCCTTAACTGTTAGGCACTGTGCCATGTAGTGGAATCCCAAGCCCCATCTGAAATACCGTCCTCCCTAAACAAAGCGTGGGGTTTAACAAAATGATTTATCTCTAAACATCACATGGGAATGTGTCTCTGCCACTCAGCCATTTATTGTTTCCCAGCCAGGAAAGTTAGAGAGGAGGAAACAGTGTCTCATGTGACTTTGGAGAACCTTACACCCACTGAATAACAAGCAGCAAAGGGGGAAGGGGTGGAGGGAAGAAGAGTAGTTTGGAAACAGCCTAAAGGCATAAATTTGACACAGAAACTCTTTGGCATAAATTCCTGAAGAACAGTGAGACTGATAGAGGAGAAGAGGGGTCCCTAAATGATTTGTGAGCAGACGGCAGAGTGCTAAGCTATTTGCATAATTTATTCATAACAGTTTGCTCAGCCAGCTCTACCAAGGACATGGATACTGGACGCTTTAAATGTTCTCCAAGGGAGGAGTGAATCTGACTTTTTGAGTGGAGCCAAAGGCTACTGATGTCTTTGGTGGCCTTTCTGTGTTCCGTCTCTGGTGTTCCTCTCTGAGTTGTGGATCAAGCGCTGGGGCTGATACCCTTTGGTCCCATATAGAGCTGTTTCACCTACATGGAGGGGATCGGAGCATCCTCACATCAAACGCACTGCTGTATTTCTGTCACTTGCTTTTATTGTTGTGTTCATCTTCTGCATTGCGAGTGAGTGCCCCAAGCTCTCAGATAGGGCATGCTGTGGGAATGCACCATCAGCAACTATCAGTTATGAAGTATCCTCAAATGCCTTTGACTGGCTGAGCCTATTCAGAGCAGTGCTGTTCTACATGCTCATGGAAAAGATAAAACTGCCCCACACAGCAAGTGAATCCCACATTGTGCTGGGAACAGGAAGGTCCCTCACTGCCCTGACGCTCCCTCCCACTTCTCTCTTTGCTATGCAAAGTCGGATGGAAATGAATTAGATGCTTGTACTGAGCATTTCAATGGGACAGAAACTCAGTAATATTACCTGTCAGTGGGTCTCTGGGAAGCGAAAAGGTCTCTGCCAAGTCCTCCTGGATCTTGAGCAATCTGTGCACAGCGTTGGCATGGCAACGCACAGATACAAATTCCATGCATCATTTGTCTGGGGACTAGCCTCTCTCCAACCTTCAGTCTGGAGCTCGACACTGGCCAAGTGTCTAGTTAATCTGAGTCATTCAATTGCTGGAAGGGATTATAGGGTTAAACTGGGATAACCTAAATAGGCTGATAAAAGGCTATTCAGTAAGAGATGCAAGTGCCCAGCATCTCCAAGGTTTTAGCCCACATGCTCTGGAGTCCTGAGTTGAACTTAATCTAAAAGAATAAAGGGTAGGCACTGGAAATTCCCCAAAAAGCTTGGAAAGACACCCAGTGTGATCTTAGTCTCTGTGAGAGCTGGAAAGATTTATTTTAGAAAGAGGTTTGGATGGTTAAATATTATTTGGAACTGTGGTTTCGTTTTGTATGTACAGTGGTTTTACTCTTAGCTCCTTTCCTGTTCTATAATCTCCTCTGTTTCTTCAGTGTAATTAGCCTGTTGTTTTCAAAAGGCTGCTGATTGTGTGTGAATTGAACTCATTATACACTGACTTTGCTCTCTGGGCTCTGTGTGTGTTATGTATGCTGCCTGTGCAGTGTGATCCCTGACCTGCACCAGAAGGGGCTTTGCAGGCTGAGATATTTGCATGTGGCAATGGGCTAAGGAAGAGGATAACTCAGCAGGCTCTTGGCTTAGCAGCTTCAAGCCTGGGAGCCCCAGCTGATGGTTCTGGAGGCACAGCCTCCTCTCCTGGAAGAGTAAGAGTCTGTGCTCTCTAAACGTGGGCCGATTTAATCATAGGGGTCTGTCAGGGAGGTATTTCGGGTATGGTCTGAGGCCCAAGTGCTCAGAAATGTACTCCCATGTCTCTTGCAATATCATCTAAAAGATGAGTCCTTGCAGAGGCCCGGTGTTACTACTTTCTGCTCTACACCAGTGCCTTACCATATAAACACGGGAAAAAAGTTTCTGGTGCTGGTATAGCATAATTATCCTGGAATAATGCTCCCTGAGAACCTGTATCAGGGCTTTTAGGCTACAGGTCCTGCTTGTGAGGATGTTCAATGGGAGCAAGTTAGAACTGGGCTTTCAAGAGTTTTTACAACTCCCCAAGTCTTCAGAAAGCCTTGCATGGTTGGTTGCCTCAGAGCCATAAGTTTTACGGTCGTGGGTTCCCAGACCTGGCATTGGTTGCCTGATAGAGCTCTGCCCTCTGGACATGCTGACTCCCAGGTGACCTCAGATGAACCTTTGATCTGAAAATTTTAGATAATTTTGTTTCAGCAAATTATTTTTTTTTGGCAAAACTTTGTTTTGCCCCCAAACTTCTGACTAGCAGTACTTTAGTGTTCAAGGGAAATAAAAGCTTTCTGTTTGGCTTCTCAGTATGCTTCAAGCCAAGTTCTGGGGAAGCTGCCTTAACAAAGTGAAAGTGGAACCTTCTTGTCCTTCCCAGTGCACACTGTGTGTGGCCTGCTACACCCTCACAGCTCCCACTGACTCTAACAAGTGTTGTCAAGTTACAAGTCTCCAACAGCATTAATTCACAAGAGTGTATAGAAGATGTCATGCCTTCAAATATTTTTCATATCAGTAAGTTCTTGAAATGCAAAAGGCTAGGATGTATGGATATGTATTGTAATTTCCAAAAGCTCCCTAATTTTCCTTCTGCAAAGTGATCAGCGGTGCAGTAAAACACAGAAACTAAACAAGTTTGAATCCAGATTATGGTGAAGAGCAGGGAGGAAGGAAATGATAATTACATCCCTTTTGTCTTCTACATACAGACACTCACAGAAATTCTGTTTACTAAGTCTCTGCTTAGGGTAATGTGAATTTTGTCCTAAAAGAATGAGTAGTCATTCATTTGGTGGAGAAAGTCCAAGTCAATGTTAATGAGATTGCTCCCCCCATGCAGGGAGGTACTGTAGCTGAAATGAATGTTATCAAACATAAATACCATCTATGCATGCCAGACTCCTATTCTGTGTTGGCCTGACAACTTTCAAAGTGATACTTGTTTTAGTGGCTATGCAATCAGCCGAAGTAACAATGTCTTTTTGAAGACAGCTTGACAATCTAGCAACTTCTATTGCTGTGTTACTACTAAAATGCACAGTATGAATCATCACAGTCACTTTATATTTTCATAAGCGATAGTGATAAAGTATATCACTATGTAAATACAGGGTATAAATTCATCTCAGTCCTGCAGTACCACGAGGAGGAAAGTGATGGACAGCCACAAAGGGAAAATGTTCGTATCATAAACGTGCCTGTTTTTCTTTTATGTAGCTCATTCATAATACCTACAGAAATTAACAGCATGGCAAGGGAAAGAGGGATGTAGATAGCAACTGTCATTCCTGCTATCATGTTGCCATATCAACCTTCAGTTTGATAATTAAATAATCAGTGTCTATAAATCTGAATCACCCCTTTAGAAGGGAAGGGCTCTCAGGTTCTTGCTGGACAAGGATGCAGTGTGATCTCTTGGCTCATGAACTATGCTTAACTTGCAACTAAAAGACATTTTTTGGAAGCAAATATTTTTCTATGAGTAGGAAAAAGTAGTCAAAATTACATTCGTGCTAGTAAATTGGACCTTTAATCTCAGATTCTCAGTGTTCAAGAATTTGCTCAGTAGAGACTGAGCCTATCAGAACTTAGTGCAATAAGTGAGATCAGACCTATCTGTTCCACCAGAGACTCATTCCTGCCCTGCCTGATATCATTCATACACTCACCACCATGCCAGGGTGTCCCTCCTGGGTTGTGACTCATGAAGGTGCAGGGATTGGCCTGATCTACTGACCAGCTTCTTGGGTGGGAGCTGCCAAGGAAGAGGAAAAGAAATATGACATTACAATGACAACCAGGATAAAACTCACAGTGTCCTTGCAGGGAAGGCACCACCTTCCAGCACAGTCACTTCCTCAACTCATGACTGCATGCATGTGAGGGCATGCCCATGAATGCGTATGCAGAAGTGTTTCCATTGCATGATCTCTTGTTCATTCCCAGTCTCATGGTCCAATGTGAATCATCCAGAAAGCTAAGAGGTTTGGGAAGTGGCATAATCAAGCCTTTGGGGAAGTCTGATCCAGCCAAAAGAGCATTAGTCTGGGACTTAGAATGAGTGGCTACACATTTTCCATTCTTGGCCACGATCAGCTATAGGGTGATTCAGCTCTCCAAATGTAATGCCCTTTGAAAGACTCCAAGGTATCCAAGCTATGCACAAGACCCTGTCACGCCTGAGTTCCACAGCCAATCCATAGCCTTCTTTCTGGAGGTCCAGTGTATACTTCAGAGTATCTCAAATGCTGGGATTTGACACCTATATGAAGTGAATTACATCTTTAATAAATTAGAATTTTTTTCAGGAATGTAGAAATTGCTCCCTACACTAAGTAGTAAGTACTAAGAAGACTGGAAGTCTTAGTGGTTTAGGAACTGTAGAGCCCTTGGAATGTCTTCATAGCATTAGATACTGGTGAGTGGAGGGATGTAAGGCATACCAGTACTGGTAATAGCCTTACAAATTTATCTGTTCCACTTCTGAGAGCACAGTTAGCTTAGCTATTTCTGCAGGGCCTTGCCTTGTCCTGCAAATGCTTGGAAGGCTTGGCATGTGGGGACACTGGCACTGCCTGCTCTTGCTGGGGAAAACACAGAGCACAGCTGTTTGAGCTGCATCAGGCCAAATGATTTGGGGTCCAGATACTAGAGTTACTGAGCCTGCAGGCTGTTGGAAGGGTTTTGGCTTATACCCAGGACCCAGATAGAATGCTTGGAATACATCTGGACTGATTAATTAGTCAACCTGATAAATTGTACCATGTAGGTTTATATTTGGGATGTCTACTCATTCCAGGGTGCCTTGCCTGAGCTTCTACATCTGTAGACTTTTAAGGACCAGACACATAACACCATCTGGCTCAACTATGAGACTTAGACATAGGAGCCAGGTAGGTCATGCAAAAACAATATGGCAAGTAATGTTTCATATATTTTAAAAGTGCTGTGGCTTACACAGTTATAGAGAAGTGTCATAACCACACCTGTTCTGCTGCCACTGTGCTATCTTAGTTACAGTGATGAAAATGTCACAGCACAACCTAATGCCCAGGAAAATGTCCAATGGCTCTGGAAAGTCTATTCTCTAGATATTGAGCCTGTAGAGAAACAGCCCTTGTTACCTGTCCTAGCCAGATTAATACCATCACAAATCAAACACCTCAGTCATTTTGCTATGTGTAACTTCCTGGTTTGTCTGAGCTTTTGTGTGCTGGTGCAAATGAGGTATAAAAGTAGTTCTGTTCTTCAGAGGTATGAAACAAGGATATGAAAGGCCCTGAGTTACTGAGAAACTGGAGTAATGAAGTTTGAAATTGAAACATTGGCTGAATGCATGCATCATGTTCAAAAGCTCACATCAGGACTTGAGATCATTTACAGAAATGATTATGTTATATTCTTCCTGATGGGAGTTATATTATGCAGGACAGTGTCGTTATACTCGTCTTTCAAATAGAAAAGAAAAGGATCTAATTCACTGTCATGGTTTAACTCCAGCTGACAATTAAACACCACTCAGCTGCTCACTCACTTCTCTCCTGTGGGATGGGGGTGAAAATTGAAAGGGTAAAACTGATAAAACTCATGCATTGAGATAAAAACAGTTTAATAGATAAAGCAAAAGCTGTTCACACAAGTAAAGCAAATGATGAATTCATTCCACTCTTACCATGGGCAGACAGGCGTTCAGGCATCCCCAGGAAAGCAGGGCTCCATCGCACTTAATGGTGACTTGAGAAGATAAATGCCATCATTCAGAATATCCCCCTCTTCCTTCTTCTTCCCTCAGCTTTATGTGCTGAGCATGATGACTTATTTTATGGAATATCCCTTGAGTCAGTTGGGATCAACTGTCCTGACTGTGTTCACTCCCAACTGCTTGTGCACCCTCAGCCTCCTCAATGGTGGGCTGGGGTGAGAGGCAGCAAAGGCTTTTCTCTGTGTGAGCACTGTTCAGTAATTGTGAAAACGTCTCTATATTATCAACACTATTTTCATCACAGATCCAAAACTCAGCCCCATACCAAGTACTATGAAGAAAATTAACTCTACCCTAACCAAGCCCAGCATATTTACAAATGGAAGATTCTGAAGGCAATTTTCTAATGATAGGAAGACCATGGAAATCTGGTCACCAGCAGAGGTCTCTCAGAACTGAGCATGCTTGGGTTCCTGTTCTTAAAGGGTGTTAATGATATTTTACATAAATTCAGAATCTCAGGCCTGAAATGATTCAGATTATAATCGGCTGGAAGCTCGAAGGCTGGGACTACTATCAAAGGAAAAAACAAGGGATGAAAGACGGGATATCTGTTGTGATGTAGCAAGAAAATACTTGCTCTATCTTGCTAGTAATGATGTTTAGAAACTTAGCTAATAATAGCCCAGCCTTGATACCAGAGAAATCCATCCCCATGGACTGAACTATCACCAGATCTGATTTGTGTACATAATATTTAGGACCACAAGGAAAAATGTCATGAGGCAAATTAAATGTAAAATGTGACAAACTGTTGGATCTCTCTTGTCCTGTTATCACACCCTAGTAAAGGAAAGGCAACAGTATCTGTTTCAGTCTTTTAAGTACTGTCTTGTACACTTACTTGAAAGGACACAGTGCAAAAAAACTTGAGTCAGAGAGCTAATAGTTGTCATAATATGTTATGTTGCTTAACACAGATGATGACAAGAGTTTTTGCTGAACTATCTGGCTTATACCTACATATGAGTAATCAGTTGTGGAAATGTCAGAGAGGATAGAGGAATGTGGTAAGGAAGGAAAAGTTAAATATCAGTCACATTCAAAAGTCTGAGCCAAAACAAGCGAACAAACAAACTAACCAAAACCCCACAAATGAGCTTTGAATATGTCCTGAGACAAGAACACAGCTAATAATGCTATTCAAGTACTGAAAGTTGAACTGCTCTTCAGAGAATGATCAGGAGAGTTGGAAGAACTATAAGAAGATGAGGACTAGCTCCTTTGCAAATCCTCAAGGGCATACTGGCAAAATTTTGGGGGTCTAATTCTGAAACAGTAAGTCTGGAAACACTGTTGCCTGACAATGAAGGGCTGAAATACTAGGATTGCCTTTTGACTTTGCAGCTCCCCAGATATTAAGAATTGCTCTAATCTTGACAGACTTGAGCAGCTTGGCACTGTGCTGGCATTAATTGTACTCATTGTCATCATTAAACAGGCACTGGATAAAACAGAGGCAGAGACTGCTGAGTGGTGACCAGCCCCCTGCCCTCCACAACAGCACACAGCTGTGTCCAGCTTGCTGTTACCTCTCCTCACTTACCTCCCAACTTCTACTCCCGCATAACTTCTATGCTAGTGTATATGGCAAGGAGATAAGGGCTTAATTCCCTTCATCATGCAAGAAACAAAACATACCTGGCCATTGCATTGAGCTCTGCCTCCTGTTCTTACATGCTTCAAAGGGATACAGTGAGTTGGCTGCCCATTCTTAATATGATGGACTGGGGTCTGCTGGCAAGCAAGGATCAGAGACCATGGATTCTTTGCTCCTTATAGATATTTACCTTAGCTATAGCTGAACACCTGAATTAGAAGGAAAAGTGACATTTCAGATAGTATTTTGTATTGGGATTGTCTGGCAAGGTTTTGGCAGCAGGGAAGATACAGGGGCTTCACTGAGAAGCTGCTTGAAGCTTTCTCCGTGCCTGACAGAGCCAATGCCAGCTTGTTTCAAGACAAACCTGTCAACAGTGGAGGCCAAGCCCATCAGCCACAGTGATAGCCTCTGGGATAACATGTTTAAGAAGCAGGAGCAACTGCAGTGAAAGAGAGAAGTGAGAATACATGAGAGAAACAGCCCTGCAGACACCAAGGTCAGTGTAGAAGGAGCAGCAGGAGGTGCTCCAGGCACTGGAGCAGAGATTCCCCTGCAGCCCATGGTGAAGTCCATGGCGAGGCAGCTGTGCCCCTGCAGCCCATGGAGGTCCAGGGGAGTGCAGAGATCCACCTGCAGCCCATGAAGGACCCCACACTAGAACAGGTGGATACCCAAAGGAGGCTATGATTCCGTGGGAAGCCTGTGCTAGGAACAAACTTCTGTCAGGACCTGTGGCCTTGTGGACAGAGAAGCCTACACTGGAACAGGTTTGATGGCATAACTTCTGACCCTGTGGGGGAACCCGGCTAGAGCAGCCTGTTCCTGATGGACTGTGCCCCATGGAAAGACCCACACTGGAGCAGTTCATGAAGAACTGCATCCTGTGAGAAAGACTTATGTTGGAGAAGTTCATGGAGAACTGTTTCCTTTGGGAGGAGTCCCACAATGGAGCAGGGGAGTGTGAGGAGTCCTTCCCTTGAACATGAAGTTGCAGCAGAGACAAGCTGACCACAGGCCCTATCCCTCATTCTGCTGGTAGAGAAATTGGGAAGAAAGTTGAACCTGGGAAGAAGGGAGGAGTAAGGAGAAGGTGTTTTAAGAGTTACTTTTTGTTTCTCATTACCCCACTCTGATTTGTTTGACATTAAATTAATTTCCCCAAGTCAGATGTGTTTTGCCCATGATGGTAACTGGTGAGTGATCTCTTCCTGCCCCTATCTCCGCCCATGACTCTTTCATTATATTTTAGCCAGGCATCTGTAGGAATGACCCTTCCCATCATCCTAAACATGCTGCATTCATAAGGGTGCAGGGGTTATTAAGAAATGAAGTTCCTGGGAGCCCAGACAACAAGCAGGGGCTGTGAGCTTCCTGGTACATTTTCCCATTTATTTATTTGTTTGTTTGTTTCTTAAATAAACAAATAAAATGCCAAAACTAACACACACTTATTTTGATGTCATTCCGTAAAGAAACTCTTCTGAGCTTGTTCAAGACTTGAAAACACTCTGACCTCAGTCTCCTACTACAGATATGTCTAGACTAGAATTTGCTCTCCTGTTGTAACTTGTGTTTATTAGTTGTTTGCCAATTAGCTAGTAGAGTTGGTGAAGACATTTGCAATTGTAAAAGCTAATCTAAACATTCCAAGAAGATGTGTTGCAGCAGTCAGACCTTTGCGGTTTACCTTTGCTTGTGCGCTGAGATAACTCACAACTGTTTGCCTCATAGAATGAGCGTTCATGGATAACTTTTATTTATATGCACACTAACCAACTTGAAGTAATTGGCAATCAATTAAGTTGGGTCACACAGCAAAACCCATGTAATACCTGCATATTCTAATTTTAAACTGAATTAAAAACATTAGCTTAGTGGTCACAGTGCTGAAGAATATAAGATACATGAAACACTTTGCCCAGAAAAATATCTTTGAGAAGTCCATGGGTATAGGCAGAGCAGCCTGCTGAATGATCTCTCTGACACAAAGTGGGAAGCTGGCTGATCACTGGAAAACTGAGGAGAGGAATAGGATGCAAGTCTTCCCACAATGGGTAATAAATGCCTACTAAAACACAGTGGTTTGAAGAAGTAGATTCAAAAATGGTATTGTCCTTTCATAGAAAGAAAACAACTGGCCCCAGCAGTCTGTTTCATTTAATGAAAAAAGTCAGAAAAGTAACCAATGTCTTAAAGGGGCCCAGAAAAATCACTTCCCCCCATCTTTGTACAGAGAGTGTTGGATACTCTGTTGGATATTGAATTGGATATGGGGGGTAGTTTTTGATGATAGTGCACGATCAGCATGTCTTGGGATAGTACAGCTTGATTACAAAATGAGATCTACTTTTCCTCGTTGACATCAAGCAAATACTTCAGAGTAAAACTATCAACCAAACATACTGATAGTATTGAAATAAAATGGATCATAATTTACATACTGCTTCAATAAATGTTTATATTGCAGGAAATTGAGCATCCTCAGCTATTTGTTTCTATTCTATAGAGAACAATTAGAGGATAAGATATTAAGAAGGATATACAAGACGATAAAAGGCTTTCACAGATGCTTAAACACCAAAGGGAAGTGAAAATATATGTAACTACAGCCATCATTTATGGAATCCAACAGTCCCTTCCTCCACTGTAGGCACTATCATTATATAACAAGTCACAGGATCATTTATAAGATTACAAAAAGAGGAATAAAAGATTAAAAAAAGAGGGGAAAAGTTTGTGGGTTTTTTGTTTTTTTTTTTTTTTTTTACTCACTGAAAGCCAGCTCAAAGGCAAAACTGAATTTTCTGCCTCAAGAACATAAATTCTGTGAGACCAAATGAATCTTGTGACAGGTGAAGCACCCAGTGGGGACCCGAGGAACTGAGAAAGGCCATTGGGATTAGAGATGCTGTTAAATTATGAAATGCAAATTAGAGCAATCTCTTATCACACTGATACCCTGACCTCTCTGCACCCAAACTAATGTGGTTATGTTTGCAGAGGGAGAGACCGTAAACCTGTCCTCTGGGGTTTTGTGTTGTATAGCAATGGGGTGATGGTTCCAACCCAATTGCAGATTATGGCCAAAGAGGAAACTTGAAGTGCAGATTCCTTCTTCTGGCTTCACTTAGACCCTGGCTTGGCCACTTCCCCATGAGCTATGTCTTTTCCTGACAGCAGGAGGAAGGAAAAGGAATTTTTATGTCTTGGGAAAGTGAGGAATATCATCAGCTGGAGGGAGAGAAAGAGGGAAGCAGCCAGCCTCTCTTCTCTCTCCCTCTGCAGCAGGGAGATCATGCAGGTAGCACCAAGGGGTAGTTTTACAAAGGAGCACAGCCACTGGGCCAGCAGCAGCCCTAGGCATCTACCCCCTCAGCTGTCAGCATCCAGATTCTGCCCTATATCCCTTCTTTCTTAGAAATAGTTACCTAAAGACAGAACTAAAATCAATTAGTTGATCGAGGGAGTGACCTGTGTGGAAACTCAGTGATGTATCTGAACTCAGACTATGTCAATAAAAGCTTCAGTCATAGCGCAAGTCGAGCCAAAAGTGAGGTACATTTTCCCATAACTTCATGCATAGCCAATTCCTTAAAATTGAACTGCCATGTTCAGCCCACTTTAGGGTGTAGTCTTTTCCACCCTGACTACATATTTCTATGGTAACTACTCTTACCAGACACATCTGTGTATATATGTGTGTATGTAAATAAATAAAAGATAAGGTACTAGTAAATGGTGCTAAAACTGTGTCAGTTCCTCCGTTGTGTTGCAGACATCTCCTGTTTCATGCAGCCAGCCCTGTTCTCCTTCCAGGTCTGTGTAGTCTGCATTTAGCAAAGGCTCAGGGCAAAGGATTGGAGTTTTTTACTTGAAACCTGTGTTGTAGTTTACCAGCAGCAGAGTGTTACTGCACTGGGCTGGCAGGAAGCAGTCCACCTTCTGTTGTGATACTGACAGAGAAAACTGGAACTTCTCTGATTCCTAATGCACAAACCAGGCAGTGGTTGCAATTTTGGACAGAGAAAGCAAGCCAGTCAACGTGGTCACTCTGTGTAATGCAATAAGGAAGAACCACTTCCTAATTTGTCAGCTCTTGGAGCTACTATATGAAGAAAGGCAGCTTTTCCATCTCTAACAATTAAAAAAAATCATCAGGAAAAAATTACATTTTCTCCTATATTTCCATATCGCTTGACTCTATGAATCCTTCTTCTCTTGATGAGGCGGGAGCTGAGTGAGCCAGGACATGTTTGACTGTATGGAATTTTTTCATTTCTTGGATATTTTTTCTACTTTCTTTGCTTTTCTTGCTTCACACTTTCCAAAGCATAATGATCTGAGAAGTAACAGGCTCTGTCATGCTTTTAAGATGTTAGAAACTTTCCACTTGCCTCAGAAGTCTATATCTTAAGGAACAGGCCTTAGACAACAAGATCCAAAAAGTATAGTTGTATGACATTAAGGTCAGGAATAATTTGGCACTGACGTAGGGGCTTCTACCTCACTGTGGGTGCAATCCCACCCACTGCAGCCCACCTAACCTCTTCACCTTTCTGAGAAACAGGGGACACTTTTACTTGCAGCAGAAAACTTCTTTAGCTTCCTTAATTTTGGTTGCAGTTTTTGTCCAGGGGTTCCTTCCTCTTGGCTGATCTAAACACGCAGGTAACTACTTTCTGCCTGGGGCCATTTATAATTCATAAAGTAGGTGCTCCTCTGCCACACTTCCCTGAGGGGCATCCTATGAGCTGTGCTCCCAGACCACGCTGCTCTGCAGAATTCAGGAAAAAGGCATTGCAGTTTTGGCCACTTTAATAAAAAAAATCCAAACCCACAGATAAAGAATAGAAGCAGTTCTCTGATCTGTATATGGTTACAGTAAGAAAACAGAGTGGATGTGGAAGATCTGAGTGGGGTTTTTACTTCTTTTTTTTGTGCTGTAAGTCTCCAGAACTAAGAGCATAGGCAGTGTTAGAGACAGAAATGTAAGAATCTCCCCTTTTCAGATGATTAACCCTGCAAATATGCATCAGGACTAGGCTCTCTTCTTCTCGCCTTCTCCTGGACCCATGCCTGAAACACGAAGTTTCTGGTGAACCCAGCCTGCTGCAGGAACCCCCTCTCCAGCTCCTCCCTAACACGGCTGCTCCTGGGGCTGGGATGTTGGCGTGTGAGCCAGGCTTCCCTCCAGTCCGGCAGCAACCAGCACCACAGGCCCACTGTCACAGGACTGTCACACAGCAGATGGATCCCGGCATCGTGGGGTATGGCAGTGAGGCCATGGCAGCAGGGGCTGGGCTTTTGCTGGAGGTGACCATAGGATGTCACCAGTAGCCAAAGGACACCCAGGCTGTAAATCCAAACCACTTTCAGGCAGCTCAGCCAAGGCGATGCTGCCTTTGGATACACGGTAGCAGAGCTTAGAGATTTAAAGCAAATCTTCAGTGCCTACAGCCTCTCAGGTGTCTAAACAAGTTAGGTGAAGTTTTTTTTGGCTCTCTGTCCTATATGTAGGCATCTAAATTCTGCATGAGTTGCACTTTAGGTGCCTTGCTGTTTTCTTTGGATTTTGCCCTCAGCAGTAAGCGGGAGCACAGGTTTGGTCTGGCACGTGCAGCAGTAGGACAATGTCACCCATTGACTACATCCCAGAAATCCACTCCCTGTTGCCTCCTTTTCCCTCCCAGCTCTTAAACCTTGTGACAGCACTTACAAAATTTTACCTACTATTCTGTTACTGCTCCCTTGCAACCAAGCCTGTGAGCTCAACTTCCCAGTTGTTTGATCCAGTTTAAATCCATATCTGCCAAAATCATTCTCTCACTGGTAAAAACTCCACTTTCTGCTCAGCTTTTCCACCCTTCCCATATATATGCATTCTTCAGTCTGGATTATTTGTTTACTTTAATAATAAACCAGATAAAAGTGTTGCCCTACTCTTTGAGGTGTCACCATCCACCCCAGGCAGCTGCAGAGCTGAGGAGCAGCCAGGATAGAGGGCTGAAGGGATCTTCATGCTTCAGGATTTGGGTCTGGCATGACACAGACTACAAAACCTGGGCTTGTATGATAACAGTCTGCACTTGCTTAATGATGGCTCCTTCCCCCTAGGTGGAGGATCTCTGAAAGCTTTATTTTACCCTAATCAATTTTCCCTCCTCTCTGCTTTCATGGTTGACCTTTTCCATCAAGTCTTACAGAACAGATGAATTGTCTGTGAAACAGAGGTTGTTCAGCCATTATCCCCTATAGCCATGCTCCTTTCCTCTCCTTCAGGGAAACAAACCCATTGAAGCAAGCTGTTTAAGGTATTTGCAAGGCAAACTGTGAAGTATTTGACCCTGTTTTTCAATTTAAATATTCTAGTGCACAGCATAGGCCAATTAAAGCCTCATTTTCATGGACATTTAATGTGCAGTCCTTGTATAGATGCACATACAATGTAAGTCACTTCTTGTATTATATAAAAGTGCTATATTGTAGTAATCATTTATCATCGCTAGTCAAAAATAACTCTAAGCAGACTCAGATTTTGTTTGCTGTGAGAAACATTACTTACCAAGGGAAGAGTCCATGGAGCAGCCTGTCACTTGGAAAATGGCAAATTGAGTCATTCAATTCAAGGAGAAGTTATTTTTATTGCTATTGCTATTTCTGTGCAAGTCCTGCAATAAATTGGAAATAATACCAAATCAAGAGGATTTAAAATGGATTTTAAATGAGGACAACTATTGTAGTATCAGTTGCCATTGACAAATAACTGCAGCAAAATGATACATCAGTACTTACCCCCAGACACGGTATTTGGCATGGGAACCTTCAGTGGGGGTGCTAAAGAGTCAGAGAAACTGTGGAAGAAATGACTACAGAAAATGGCAGAACTGTCACAGAGGGGTGCAGAAAGCTCTGGAGACTCAACTCCCAACTGTCCTCACCTTTGAGTGTGCTGTTTTTTCACAAATTCATTTTATTCCTCAGTGTCCTTCTCCGGGGACCAGCTTGGTAGAGCCAAACCATGGTAACTTTTGAGTGGCTTTTTTTGCAGTTTATATTGCCCTTGTGCCTTGCTGGTAAATACAGTAATTGCTTGTTATGATTTCTGTTTGTTCTTTGGGAATATAATGACATGTTTTTACAGATTGCTACAGATTTATATATAGTCTAAATGACTTAATTAAGAAAAGTAACTTCCTCTGCCTCAAATACCTCAGTACTGAAAGATTTATTCATGGAAATAGGCAAAATAAAATCACATTAGTAGACCATACCTGAGAGATTCAAAATTATGTGTATATTTTTTTTCCTCATGAAGAATGACTGTAGATGTGAAATTACATACAGGTATGACTCCATCATCATTAGGAGGAAACCAGTATCATTTAACAGTGGGGAGGAGGGCATGAACATTTTATTCAGCCAAAAGAAGATGGTAGATAAATTACATCTCCCCGAATCTATCAAGACAAAGAGCATGTTTCATCTTGTGAAAGGCTGTGTAATATCTTTAATAACCATAGCAATGAAGGCTGTACTCATATATTTCATATGGAGCTTCACCTTCATCAGGGAAGGAACATTCAAAACCAGGCCACGGGGAAGAGGAATACCCTGATCAGCGTCTCTGTTGCATTTCCCTCCAAGGCCATGGCCGTGTGAGCAGCACCAAGATGCAAAAACAACAAAGAACTCAGTGTCTCCCAGTAAAATCTCTATCATTATAGAAAAATTACTCCTTTCAGGAGAAATAAGGTTTGCCAATAAAAGTGCTATTTTGTCAGTGCTGCTGCTGGCACACAGTGCCAGACAGGGATCCCGGCTCTTCACACCCACAACCAGCGCCGCCGCAGTGCTGGCACGGGGCTGCAGTGCCGCTCTGGCCTCAGATGCTGAGCAGGACCAAGAATAGCACTGGGTGGTTCACTGTGTGTAGTGCTGGAAAAAAAATTGTATTTAAATCCAGTGTTTTCCAAAAGTAGCTAAACCCAGGAGGTTATAAATTATTAACCTGTAAAGCAGAAGGTTTAGGAGACTGCCACTTGTGTGTCCTGGAATAGTTTCTGCTACCTTTTTGGGATGGAGCAGAACCTTTCATTTAGTTATTGCTTTCCAGCTGAATTCGCAGAAGCCTCAGTTTATCTAATCCTCGCAGCACATTTTCCCTCTAGAAAAAAATCCAAACAACAAACAACAGAAAACAACTGGGTTGTGCCTCATTATTTGCCTTTTTGTTGTGTTACCAAGATTTTCAATACTTTTAAGATGAACCCATTAATTTTTTACTTACTCTTTTGCAAGACCCTTTCTCTTCAGAGAAGACGAAGGGAGGAGAAAGATACAACCTGTGTTTAGAAATAGCCAAGACTAAGTAGAAGAGACTGGTAAATTATATTATTAGTGTTTCTTTTTCCACTCTGAAGTAAATGATGTTCATTATGCTTAAAAAAATATGCATTTGCTGGAGAAATGCATCTATTCACTAAATTTACCTGTTAATGCCTGGCATAAATTTCCTTCAAAAAATGCAAATTCTTAATTCCGCAATTGATTTGTATGCTACTGGTTTCTGAAGAGGAATACAAAAGCAGAAAACAGGTATATACTGATGATAGGGAAAGCCAGCATGAAATTATGAAAACAAACCAACTTGTATACATTTAACCTAAACTCCTGTTTGCAATGTGGGCAACTTGAGGATGAGAAACTGCCAGACCCTGACAAGGTGAGGTGGTTACAGCTCTGTACCTGTCATGCTGTCCCTAGAAATGTGTGTAGATGTATATTTATGAATAGGTATGAAAGAAGGAAACCATATGTGTAAGCTTTATGACAAGTAGTGATTGACAAAGAAATAGACAACCGGTTAGCTAAGGCATACAGAGCTTTTGGAATACTCCGTAAAAGAGTCTGGCACAATAAACACCTGAA
>JAWWEE010000074.1:136364235-136448896 GCA_035221455.1 Xenops minutus | reverse complement strand
ACACCTGATTACGTGAAGGAATGGTGTGGAACACTTCCTTAGTTATGACATTGTTACCAAGGAAGGCCTAAACCAAAACCACCACAAAGATAAAGCCACAGTAATAAATTTTTTTAGCTATGACTATACTCCAGTCGACTTAGAAACACAACTCATGTATTGGGAGTTTGTCTTTATTGTTCCATGGGAAGACCAATGGGAAAAAAAAATTATGAGTACCTTACAGGAAGGACAACTGCCTATGACTAATAATGTGTTTACAATCTCCTCTCATCTTCCCAGCCTCTGCACCTTGCACAGAAATACAGAAAATCTAGGCTCAGAGAAATTCCTAGAAAACATTCAAACCACAAACAGGAACAGACTGATTATTAAAACAACTCTTTGTTTCTGGTGATCATGAAAACCAGTAAATCATCTTCAGTTTAATATCTGTGCTTTATGCATTAAAATATTATAGTTTCATTCCTTCACATGTTTTCTCTTGGTTAGATTAAACCACTGCAAATGCTAAGATTTCTTCACAGGTCATGCTTTTACTAGAGATTTTATTTTTAGTTGAAGTCTTTCAGCTTGTTGAAGTTGTTTCTGAGGAATAAAAGCTTGGTACACAGAAAATGGACACAGTAATTTAGGTGATATTTTACTAGTTCTCCCACCTCTCACATATCAGCTCTCCTGTCAGTACTTATCAGAAGAAGATAAACTATTTTTCACAAGAGCATAGCACTGCTGACTCATATTTATTGAGTTGATATTTCAAGGCAACCCTTCACAGTTGATATCTCACCAGTCAGTACTCCTTCCTTGCCAGTAGTGCCGACAGAGACTTTCCACTGTGCCTTTTGCAATTGAACTTGCCTATCTCGCATTGGCCTTTTTAGCCACCAGAGTGCTTGTAGCAAGCGTGGGTAGAGCCATTGTAAATCTTCATTTGCAAAGCCTAGCCATGATGACTCCTTCCTAAACCTAGAGCATAAATACAGTGATAAGTCCACCCTTCCTCTGAGCAGATCTATACTACTACACGGGTTGTTTTTGGGGTAACAAACCACTCAGTCTGTAATTCATATCCACATTCAGGACTACGATTAAAGTTTCATGCTCTAGACATTTTTCTCTGTTATAAAAGAGTAGACACTACTGCCAGCTTTGGATGCTGGAGGTGGTTTGTAGGTGTGACCAAGAAAAATTTTACAATTTTCTATGCCTAGTGTTTTGTCTTAAAGTCTTCTTCAGGGAAAGTGAGCCCACAGCTTGGGGTGGATGATAAAATTTAAGTATGATGGAACATTATATCAAAATGTGTATGCCTTCGGTCTGACCGTCTGTGACTACTTACAATTTTTCTTTTTTGTCATTATCTTTTACTGAGTTTTTATGACTCATGTATATTCTTATAGCATATAGAAGACTAGTTGTGTGGATGACAATCCCAGAATGCGTTAAAAGAACAAACAAATCAAGGAAACAAATCTATCCATATTTCTCAAGTGAATAATGTGAGTAAAAGGAAAAGAAACACAAAAAATAGAGGTTGAGAATGGGTGTATACCTGTAGCCATGTAAGGTATACATAAAATCTCACTGGATTGCTTAATTCATATATAGGCATTTCATATTTGGTTTCATCTCTGAATTGCCCTTTGTGAAACTTGTATGTGTCCCAGTAGCTCCTTGGGGAAAACAAGCAGAAGCAATTCAGCAAAGTGAATACCCAATCAGAAAAGAGCAGTCAGAGTGACAAGCTGGTGTTGGCAACACAGGTGCCCAACCACTGTCAAAACTCTCTTAAATACCACCGGCTGCTTATCTGGGCTTTGAGCACAATCTTTACAAACTCAGCTGAAATAAATAAGATCCTTCTGAATATTTAAGCTGTGTAACATCAGACTCAAAGGGGACATTTAGATTTCTTCATAGTGTGTGTAGAATACAGATATTATTGGCCAAGATTTTACAACATACGTATATTTCAGAGCACCACTTTGTGTACAATTAATTGTATAATTCTGCATGGATAAATAATGAACAGATCAAGATCAGATCTGTGTTGTGCACACTTCAGCCAACTTGCCTTTTTACAAATTTGACCCTGTACCTGGGAACAAGCTTTATTATTTTAAACATAGCTGTGTTTCACCTTGCCAATGTATTCTCTAACTTCAAAAGTTCCTTGAAAGTAAGCTCCAAGTACCATGACATTGATTGTTCATAATTTCTTCCACCTGAGAAAGATGGAAAGGCTATGCTCAATTGTGTGCATGTGTGTATTAGGCAAGACACAACTGACTTGAGATACACAGTAAGTCACGCAACTAGCTACCATTTGTTCAACACTAAATTAGAAACTTTATGTTACTTTACTATACAGTTTTCTCATTAATCCTGTTGGGTATCATCTTGCAATTATGCCCACAGAAAAATAAATCAATTGTTTAAGTTCAAATGTCATCCACTTCAAAGTAATTATTATAAATAGCATTCATATAAAATTACAGAGGGTTAAAATTTTATAAAACATTAAGAGAATAAATGATGGAGTGAAGGGGGAGTGAGGGGGACATATCAACTCTATTCAATCAAATCGTTGTGAAGTTGCTATACTTTGGGAGTTATGATAACTTTAAAAAAAAGGCACAGAGCCTTAAGGAAAAGTATAGATCAAAATTAGTTTTTTTCTGTTCTATTCCTAAATGTAGGCATATTTTCTTTTCTGAACTGATGATAAAGGTGCATTTCAAAACCCTGCTATCCTGACAAGAACTACAGAGCACACCCATTTCTAAAGGTATTTTATTAGTACACATAGCTACACTGGAAAACGTCTTTTGAGACTACGTCCCAAAATATTTTATGCCGAACACCACTGTCTAGACTGCTTCATGCAGCCAAAGAAGATATTTGCCATCCCAAGTGGTGAATGCTTCTCTCACTAACTAGGCAAAGTTGTGTTGCGTATGGTCCCCTTCAGGCTGCTGCTTTGGAGACTGAATCTGAAACTGTTTATATTATGCCATTGGTAACAGGCTCAGTTAGGAAAGGAACTGAGAGGCAGGGAGTCTATTTAATTATAGCTTAGCATCAAATCAGGGCTGTTATTTATTGTTAGGATAAAAGGTACCCACAACAACAACAGTAACAAAAAAAGAGTTACAAGTACTGAGCTTTCCTTGCTCATATGCCCTGAATTTTGGCTGAGAAAAAAGGCATGATTCTGTGCTGAGTTTCCACATTCTAGAAATACAGCATCAAAAAGAAGCATTTTTTGTGATGAACAATATCTCACCAAGATAAAGGAGAGGACAACTTCCTTCTTTTATGATCAAAAATTTGTGGACTTGACCCAGCCTTACTGAACTCCATTTCTGCTTACTGCAGTGTGGCTTGCAGGAGATCTCCTATGTATAGGTATGCTGGAGATGCTTTTGAGTTCATCTGATCTCCTTCCTGTCACACCACAGCTGGACTCTTTCCCTTTCAGAGGTGTTTTGGCAATAGCTTGAAATAACTAACTTGTCATCTTGTATCTGCTTGCAGTCAAGCAGTCCATCAAATATCATCCCACAACTGATTTCTACATTGGTGCATAATGTTATTCTTGTCCTCCAGCATATGAATAAAATTGTTTCTTTCTGTTGTGTTTAAAATGAGTGAATTTCAGAGAAAACTTAAAAACTTTCAAAATGCAGCTTCTACTGCAGACTCATTTTATGAATTTAACTCGAGCTTTGAAGAGGCACTCCCGCATTCTTTTTTACCAAAGATGAATTTTACCTAGTGGGCCCTTTCTTCACTTACCTTAGGTAGATATTTATATATTTTACCAGGATTTCTATCAGTACAGCTATATTTGCTAGAAATACTGTATTTTAAAGAACATAATTATCTCCATCAATGCCCTAATTTATATGCAATAGCATCAATATATCTGTATTTCTACTCTTATTAATTATCTTAAACTTTGAAACCAGAATAAAAAATAGTTTTTTTACTGAAATAACTGCTGCCATATTATCAGTCCACCAGCTTAGCTACACCAGTATGAGTGTAAAAAGAAAAGTACCATGGCACGGACAGTGATTAGGGACATACTTTTCTGACCACAAGTGATATGTTAAGATATTTCTGCCACAACTGCTTGCTACTGTTTCTCTGTAACAGTCCAATGTTCCTGTCTCCTGAAATCCATAACATGTCTGTGTGTGTGGCTGCACCTCGGCTGTCTCAAAATATTGCTCTGAGAAAAGGTGTAGAAAGCAACCAGAAGTGCATCACTTTCTATGACACCTCCACCCTCACCAACACTTGCCATTGTTCAGCCTTGAGGTATATTGATGCTGTATAGCAGAATACGGTGCAGAGATTCATCAACAAGCAATGAATGCCTTGCTACAAAATCAGAAATTCATCAGACGCTCTCAGTGTGATTCTGGGCCTAAGTTAATAGACCTGCTGAGACACAAAATGAGATTAAGGAGAAGTCAAGTCCTGATAGCAAACCACAAAAAGCAATACTTTCTGGTGGGGAAGCAAGAAGAAGCTGGAGGCAATTACTTCCTAATCTGGATTCACTCTAAAAGAGCAGTTTAAGTGATCCAATTTTCCGCACCTTTTGAAAACACTATAAAACATTTTAGGAATAAAAACTCTATGATTTTCTCAGGACTTTTTAATTTCCTTCTCATACACCTTAGTTATGTTCTACTTAACTGAGTTTTGTTGGGTTTTTTTCCTAAAAAAACAAAAGCATAATGATCTTGATCCTTTTCAGGAGATGGAAAAAATATTTAGCAGTATTTGTTCAGGGAAATTGTTCTAGGTCTTGCTGTTATGAGGCACAATTAAGTGTAAATTTTCCATTACAGCAAAATTACAACTTCATTTACGAACACATAAAATGGACTTTAAAACTATGTGATTTTGCACCTATTCATAAGATTTTAGTGCTGTTCTTGTAAAATCAACCACAAATGGCTTGTTCTCTCAATGTTTTTCTTTTTTCTTTCCCTTTCTCCATTAATCCTAGCAAATATCAAGGTCGTACTGAAAGTTACTGCACAGCAACATGCACTAATATAGCAAATGCACAGGAATGTGTACTCACATATCCATTTCTATTGATTTGTAAAGCAGTTAAACAATCTTTGCTTCAAATGAATTTATCAAACAATTGGACAGTGTCCAATTAATTATTTTAAATTACTAATTTTACTTGTGTTACTTTCAAGACTCTCTATCTTTAAAATAGAGATTAAACTACTGAAATCTATCCCTGTATGATCTAAACTAACAAAGTGTATTCAGTAGGTAATGAATTGGTGGACTAATGAATTGCGTAAAATGTTAAGAAATAAAAACATTTTTAAAATTATGTGGATTAAGAAAGGCCTAGTGTATCTCAGAATACAATATTTCAGAATACAGTAAGAAATCAATTGTTTTTCTATATACTTTTCCAGTTTGATGGTTGTAGGCCCAGTGATCCATGATTTTGAAATATATTTAAGAATTTTCATAGTAGATTAAAATATAACCAGATAGCAGAATAAAATGCCAACAAGATTTACCAGCTTAAACCCTAGAATCAACAATCTGAATTCTCAAATATTGTTCCTCAGCTAAATGCCTTGCATCTCAGAAGAGCTTTTCAAATTGGGCATAGGGGATGTTTGAGAGCTTTTTAGCTTCTGATTTTGAAGCAAGTCATTTGACAATACCTGGGAAATCTCTGCAATATGTTTTACAAGGACAGATAATATTATTATCTGGTTAAACTGAATGACAGTATGTTTAGAGTAGATGTCAGGAAGAAATTCTTTACTGTGCGAGTGTTGAGGCACCAGAATAGGTTGCCCAGAGAATCTGTGGATGCCCCATCTGTTCAAGTGTTCAAGGCCATGTTGGAAGGAGCTCTGAGCAACGTGGTCTAGTGGAAGATGTCTCTGTTTGTGGCCCAGGGGTTGGAACCAGATGATCGTTGAGGTCCCTTCCAACCCAAACCATTCTATGGTTCTATGATGCAAATGAGATATAAGTACGCCTGAAGAATTAAAAGTAGGAAATAATGCTGACAGACAGGTCACACAGCTTGACCTAAAATTCTTTGTTGGGAAGGCCCCATTAAGTTTCTTCAGTGCAACAAAGATCAGGATTATATAAGGAATTACTAAAACACAGATATTGAAAAGATTACTAACTTTGAGATCATGCATAATTTAAAGTGAATAAATGAACTAATATGTCTTAGTCCCTTGCAGAGGTAAAAAAAAAAAAAAAAAAAAAAAAAAAAAAAAAAAAAAAAAAAAAAAAAACCAAACCTAATTGGATCTTTGAATATGAGAATATGAGAATATGAACAACTGAAAGAAGGAAATAATGTTTTGTCTTCCTAAAAACTGGCAATCATCGAAGCTAGTATGACAGTTCTGTTCACCATATTTCAACAATAAAAAAGTGGGAAAAATGGGATAGGTATAGAAATGAAGCCATTAAAACCAGAGAAAATGTATTACTTGCATTAAACAATCACGTAGCTTAGTTTGTTTAGTCTGTTTTAGTTCAGCAAATAAGTAATATTTCAGGAAGAAAATAACATATTTGAAAAGTATTTTGATCCAGTAGAAAAAGGCTTGATGACTGAAGACCAAGAAATTCGGATTAAAATTTTCCCTTACATTTACAGGGAAAAGAAATGGCTCAGTTCTCTGGTTTTGGTTCCTGGAAACTGATGACAAGATCCTTTCCAGAAGACACCAATATGCCATTAGTCTCAGCAAAACAGTAAGAGAAGTAACTTTTATGATAGGTGACATATAAGGACGCAAACTATGGAAATTAATCATGTTTTCTTCTCTTAAAAAACCATTAATTGAGCTAGCAAATGTCATAATTACATTATAATGCATTCACTTGTGCTTTACTCTGATTAATTCCAGTACTGTGGAAAAATAAGCATGATGAACTCCTAGGGATAATTTTGGTCAAGTATGGTGCCCACTGTTGTTGAGTGTGAGACATTTCTGGTTAGTCCTGTCATCCACATCCACTGCTGTGGTACCACCTACACAACCTCTGTAGGGCATTTGGAGAATGGGTTAGGGAGCTACAGCACTTCCTGTATGCATTCCCTTGACACCCATAACATTTCAAGTATCAGGGAGAATGCTTCCTATAGACATTATCAGTTCTCACATGAGTTTAGAAGTTCAGCTTTTGGAAAGCTAATTTGCAGCCAGGTGTCCTCCTACTGGAAAATATCTTTTCCACATGGACACGTTATGGGCAATGAGTGAGAAGAGTTTTTCTTTAGGGAGTGGGATGATGCCAGATGTGCTTTGCTCCTGGTAGCCTGTCAAGAAGTCTACATGAACAAGAATGCTTCTCAGAGCCTGGGCTGCACATGAAGAGGTGAACAAAAGCTAAACAAGAAGGGAGATACTGAAATGCAGCAATGCTGAGAGGGAGGGTAAGGGCAGCTGTGTTCAGAGCACCTGGCTTACAGAGGTCACAGCTGCAGAGCTGTGCTGCAGGAGTGGCAGTGATGATCACTCAGTAATCTCCCTCTCATTCCTTTCCCTGAAGGGTGAGGATGTCTGCTTATTACCACATCCTCACTCCCGGCCCTGTAGGACTGAACAGATACTGGAACTATGTCAGGTGCTGTAAAGCTTGGAATAAGGGGATAAGGGAGTCACAAAATCAAATATAGCAAAGTAAAAAGAAATGCTGACATAAATAGCAAGTTTATGGTGTGCAAGCTATTCAGCACTGAGTCCTTGGCATGTTAACTGCTACCACTTACACCAATTTGGTATATATATGTGTATAAAAGTGTATTTTTAAATTTATAGGGAGACATTAGATTAGTTAACCACACCAGCCTGGACCCCAAATTACTTAGATAGTGTGGCAAAAGATTGGCCTGGACATGCAAAATATTTTGCAATGTACCCATGAGGTTTCAAAAAAAAATAAAATCTTGGTAACATAAAATAGTTATTTTTTCATTGTAGGCATAGAACTATCTAAGCACACTTAGAATCTGTTTGGTACCATAGAGCTTGCACTTAGAGTAACATGGTAAAAGACACAGCAAAGTTTAATGTGTAATATGGGAACACTGTAGATCTATAGTTTTCTTAGAATTACATGGATGACCCAAACAGAAATTTATAATAATCAGCATCCTACCAAAAACAAAGACCAAGAATTGCGGTTTTAAGCAAGTAAAATGGAGCAGTACATATTAATTACAGTCTTCCAGTTAAATTACTTTTGTTTTGCAAGAAACCTCTAGAGTAGCTGTAGATACTCATTTATCAAAACACATTGACTTCTCCAAGATCAAGATTCCCCACAAATGAAATATCTAACAAGACAATATCTGTGAGATTGTAAGACAGCAGAACCTTAAAAGAAATTATTGAATATTGATATTTTAATTCTTTCTACATTTTAATGTAAGATTAATTGAAATTAATCTTTACAATTAGCTAAGAAAAGTAACATAAACTAACTACATATTTTTCATTGTTTTGACATTGATTTTGCTATAGGAATTGTTTGAAGTGAAATACACTTTTTCAGGCTGTTAATAAGATTGCTGTTAGTTCATTTCTTTTTCTTCTTCTAATATAAAATCTAGTGGAGAAGACTGCAATTTACAAGGCTGATACTGTAAGCCTATTAAAACATCATACAATCCCTGTCATATTAATTCCCAGTCTTTTTCACCTGGTGAGAAAACAAGGTATTCATATACTGTGAGTAAAAAACCTTTTGTAGTCAATCAACTTTTGAAAAACTGGGGTTTAGGCCTCTCAAACTGTGCTCGCCTATTCTGTGGTCCAATACAGGACCCCTGGTTATGCCAACAGAGTCCTTTGTGAGTCCACCTTGCAGCCTACAGCAAGGAACTGATTTGGCTTTAAAAAAACAAAACAGAGCTCTTCTTGTTTTACTGTCAGAGGACTGTAATGCACACCTGTTTCCCACTGCAGCACCCCATGGTATGGTACTGGAGACAGTGGTAAGGAAGGGATGGGAATGAGCAGTAGTTCTGGAGGCCAGTATCACTGGCTCGTATCACAACATGTAAAATAACTGCAGCAATACTTAACAAACTCCTCTAAGGAAATCAAAATATACTTCAGCTCTTTGCTCTAATCTACAAATCACTTGGTCCTGAATTATGTCATTTTACTGTTGATCTGTAGTTTTTATGTGCATTTATTTTTCTACTGTACATGGTAAAAAGAGACTCTGTTTTCATCTTGTCTTTCTCTTCCCGTTCTGCTCTCCCTTCTCTTCACCAGCATAAGGGTCTATGAAGGCATGTATCTATGAAGGTCAGCTCAAGCACTGACTTTCTGAAAAATAACCAAGTATCATGTCATATTAATATTAAATATGTTATGAGAAAGAGAAAATAAATAGTTGTTATATAAAGGAGGTAAGAATAGCAATCTCCTTCCAGTCACTGTACTGATTTACAAGCATATCAAAGTACAGCCTCAGAAAGCAATTACAGGCAGTAACTTTGTTTTCCGCCTCTGTATAAGAAATTCATGTTTTTTACTGTTAGTACATCTTTACGCCTCATGGGATATTTTGCAATGCTTGCCGAACATCGCATGTTTTGCATTTGTCTTTGTCAACATTTTCCAAATATTTAGAGGAGAGTGAAAACTATAATGAGCAGAAGGATTGCTGTGAAAAAAACTTAAGGTGAGAAGAAACTCTTTTCGCTCCTCTGGCTGACTTCTGGCCTCTAGAAAGAATTTGTTCTTTGGAAGAGACAGTATTTGCTTCCAACTAAGTATGTATCTATTATTCAATATGTGACACCCTGCTGCATTCCCATGGAGTTTTTTAAGGCTGCAGAAGACGCAATTCACTACTAGCAGAATAAATTGGACCTAGGCTTCCAGGTAGGATGCACCCCTTAATTCCATGCAGATAGGGAAGACATCAGTTATACATGATCTTATTCCAACTATAAATTTCACCTACAGTATTTTTTTTTTTTATTTGTAAGTGATTCTATGTTCTTATCCACTCAAACATTGGGAGCTTCTCTCTGAGGATTAGTACAGGTCTTACTCCTCACCTTTCCCAGACTACCTTCCATAATTTAGTTACAAGGCACAAGTGAACAACTCTTTTTAAAACTATTTTATTCCATAGCAAATTTCCTGTGTTGAGCAATTTCCCATTTTGTTGAAATAATGCAATTCTTTCGAAAAAAAAGGGGGAACAAAAAAAAAAAAAAACCATACAAAAAAAAAAATCAATCCATGTCAAACCATTTTCCTTTGCCGAAATAACACGAGATTTTTGTCAGATGCCAATACTCTTTTAAATCATTAAACCATCCTTTGGTATTTTTTGACATCTTCTTATGGGAGTTGAGGACTAAGCACATAAAAATCCATGTTTTAAACATCTGGCATTCCCCTTCGATGAAACTACATCTCCTATAATGCCAAACTAGCGTTGCATAAAAACCATTTTGTTTGTTTGCTGCCTAGCACAATATAAGCCCTAATCCTGATAGGTGTCTGGAGATGCTACTGCTGTGCAAGATATAATTAACAACATTATTAATGGACAATTATGTCAACCTCTCCTTACTTATTAGAGAGGGTTTGTTTGAGTTTTTGTAAACACAATTAAAAGTTAATTACAGTACTGAAATCACCTAATAACTAACTGTATGTCTATCTAGAGACTTTCAGCATTAAAAGACTAGAAATACAAAATCAAATATTTTAATAAAACTGGTCATCACTAAAAACTACTAAAAACATTATATTCCATTAGTTTCATCAGTTTTATCCGTGAACTGTTTTATAGATTTTAGAAGGGTATTCTGTTAAGTTTCTTAAAAAATTAAGAGTGATAAAACTGATCCCTTTAACATGCTGAAATTTATTAAAAGTAATTCTTCAAAAATAGTAGTAAATTGTGCATTGCTGCTAATAATAGATGACTCCAAATGGAAGAAAACTTAGGGTCTCTCATGCAATCCCCTGCAAGCAGGGTGAGCAAGATCAGCACAGGTTCTTCAAAGCTTTATCCGGTCAGGTGTGGAAAATCTCCAAGGATGGAAACTGTTCTACCTCTGGTAATCTGTTCGACTGATTGACTGTTCTCATGGGGTAAAAGCTTCTCATTCCCAGATAGAGTCTCTCCTGCATCAATACATGCCCACTGTGTCTCCTCCTCCAACCAGCCAATGCTGTGAAGCACTTGACTCCCTCTTCTTCACAGCCTCCCTATGAGTACTGACCAGCTGGTTTTAGGTTCCCCCACAGCCACCTCTTCCCTCTCTGAACAAGCCCACTTCCCTCAGCACCTCTTCATATGACAACTGCTTGGTGGCCCTCTGTTAAACTTGCTCCAGTTCATCAGTATCTTTCTTGCACTGGGGGTACCTGGCAGCATCAGTCTAAGCGTGATCTAGACAGTGCTGACTGGAAGGGAATACAGCCTAGGGTGTTGTTGCCTGTCTTTGTTGAACACAGGTTCCTGCTCAGCTTGCTGTTCCCCCAGCTCCTTCTCTGCAGAATTTCTCACTGGGCAGGCTCTCTGCAGTCCCCTTTCTTTGTTGATGACAGGAGCTCTTTTCTCCCAGGTCCAGGACTTTGCACTTCCCTCTGCTGATTTTCAAAATGTTCCCTGTTGGCCCAATCTTCCAGCCTGTCTAGGTTCCTCTGGAGCGCCACCTGGACATTGAACATATTGGTTGATCCTTAAGTCTGGTATCATCTGCAAACTTGATGAAGGGACACTTCATGATCTCCTTCCACTCATTGCTACAGCTCTGCACTGGGAAAGAAGGATCCACACGCTTCTCAGAAGCAGAAATGGCACTTTATTAAGATGGCTCCTGCCTTATACAGGGTAGGTCGAGAACTCGCTACAAGGGGGCTGTAACTCTCTAGAAGGGGCGGAGAAAGGGAGGAGTATGCAAAATAGAGAGTTGGGACAACCAAATTGGAAAAAAAACTACTGCAATGCAGCAAAAATCAACCAATGAGAGGGCAGGGTTCAGAGCCATGAGGGATGAGGGAATTTTCCAGAATTTACATAATGAAATATAGGGAAAAATACAATAAACTGAGAAGCACAACAGAAAACCCAAATTCCTTGTGGTAAAACAGATCAAAATCTTCAAATATCAGTCTCTTCACTATCAAAGGTCCAAGGTTTGATATCCTTTCTCCAGTCTTCAAATTCCTGGACCCCTACACATTGCTACATATTACATGGGATGTGTACCAGACAGACTCCTGCAGTATCCTTGCAAGAACTTGTCAGCTCCTTATCAGGTAGATAAAGTCCACCTCACTAAACACTGCTCTCTGACCCAAACATCCAACATGTGTTTTCACAATTTAGTTGTTCACATATCCACTCTAATATCCTCATTTTGATATGAGAAAAAATCACATCCACTGCTGTACTCTAATCTGAAAATCCAATTATTTTGTTATAGAAAGCAGTCAAGGTCAGTCAGAGGTCATTTAAGAATTGAAAATCTTTGTTGACTATGCCCAACCATCTAGCACATCACAGATTTTTCTAACAAAATCCATACACACTAACACACTGCAGATTTTTCTAACAAAAAAAATCCATGCACATGAACAACATTGCAGATTTTTTTAACAAAAACCCCAATTTTCTTGTTAACCACCCCTTTTTTCTGGTGTTGTATTTACCCTTCCCGTGCTTCTTGAGCCCTAACATTGGCATTTTCAGCATTCTTCCAGCAAGCTGGGGGAGGAAGGAGGGGGAATGTGAGGAGCATGGTGTTTCAGCAGCACATTGAGTAGGACAAAGATATTCATGGGTGTCTGAGAGTCCACATGAAAAGCTATATTTGGGGGTTTTTTCATAGCCTGCTTCCTTCTTATTCTTTGCTAGCTACTTTGAAAATTGGACAATATCTTTCCCCAGCCTGAAAGTGGCATGAAGGTTGTTGTTTGCTACACTGACTGTGTATGTTTGTCAGGTCTGTGCCATACACAGTATTTCCAGCAGTTAAGCTCAAGCAGCTCAGGCAACAAACACTTAAACACTAGAGAATTACTGAAACAGGGCAACATATGATCCTACCTGTCAACACAAGGCATTTTATTAGCTCCCAAACCCCTGACACCCCCACCCCTGTGGGGTTCCAGGGCAGCAAATGTCACCAGGGAGGATGGCGCTGTGCCTGCTCACGCTGCACCTGGAGACTGATCACACTTCTGCTTCTTGCTTTGCTTGTCTTCACTAGAAATTAAGTAGGAGGAAAAAAAGAATCTGTTTCAGTGCCTTAGAGTGACAAAAATGTTTGGAAGTTTTGTGACAACATCAGGAGTCAGAATCAATACTTTTTAGAAAAATTTTATGTAGTTCTCATGAAAAAAAAAAAAAAATCCTGTCATCCCAGAATAGGTTCCCTTACCCAGTATGCAGAGCCTGATCCACACTTAGACTTGAGGCATTTTATTTATTTACTCGTCTGTGCAGAAAGGGATACTGGGTGGCAAAACCGTAAAGCCAGAACAATAACTATCAAAACTCTTCACTATTTATCCGTTTTAGCAAACAAAGGCAATAATGCTCATTGGCTACAAATTACATAGTGGCCTTATTACTTAGTATTCCATCTTCTGTTGGTTAAATAATTCTCTCACTTCTCCTGCTAATTAGCCCACATGCTAAATCTTTTTCTTTTTAGCTGGTACCTTCTTTGAGCCAGCGGTTATGATCCCACCTCTCAGAATTATGTTTTCCCCAGTTGAAGGAGTTGGCTTTGTTTTATTCCTCATAATCTGGCATTTTCTTAGTTGTTCCCCCAGCTGTCCTTGGTTTGCTGGTTTAGCATTCTGATACGTCTGGGTTCAGTTGATGTATTGAGAGAAGTTTCTTTCTTCTATTCTTTTTTCCATAGCTGCTGCAATTACTGAGACACGTTCAACATAATCTATCTCTTTGGGAGTGGTACATCAACGTCAGAGTATGTCAATGAAGTGTGCTGAAATCAAGTATCACAGACAACTGAAAGCTTTGTAGTTTCTTTCTTCATTGCCTAATAAGAAAAAAGATAAACCAGGAGTCAGAATGAATACAAGCTTAAGAACTCTGTTTCCTTCTTCATCAAAAGAATCAGGAATCTCTATATATATACGGTTATTAGCAATACTTAGCAAATGCATATGCTACCACCACAACTTCTTTGTAGACATACGGGCTTCAAGCACATCCTTAGGCACCAGAACAGTGACTAGACTAGAGAAACTGCTGGGATCTTGAAGCTGAAGACTGAATATCCGGCCTATCTAGATCAACTCAATAAAGGGAATGCCTGACTGGGACCATGGGTGCCTGTGGAACATTTCTACCAAGTTCTGACAACTCAGAAATCCTCTCTAGGAGGAAGAGAATTTGACTCATTAACATCAAACCATCACAGGCAGAAAGCTCCCCGTATGTCAAATAAAAGATGATTGAGCCATGCTAGTTAAAAAGAAATCCTAGTGAAACTGGAGAAAAGTCTCAAATTCTTGTTAAGTTTCATACTTAATTTCTTTTCAGGAACGGAATGTACCCTGGATATGTGTAGATTCTAGCACTGTTTGCCATTTAGCAAACTACACATACAAAATATCTTAATCAAAAATACATGCTCTTGAACAAGGGGGATGTTGAGTTCATGAATTCGGGTTTAGATTTAATATTCAAGAGCTGATATTAATTTACTATGAGAATATATTGATAATAACTTTTATGGAGGGCACTTTGACATCCCTTACCACCCACAATAAACTGAAGTAGCTACTATAATTAAAGTAATTTAATTTAGCTTGTTGCGTGAGGGAAACTTCACACTGACACGTGGAAAGCATAGAGCAGAATTTTCCTTCCTAAAATAAGACTTCTTTTCCTGATAAATGTCTGTGTTTCACAACTGTAGGCATGATGCAGCTATGGAAACTAACTGAAAAAGACATTGAAAAAGAGGTTCACTATAGAGTGGATATAATAAGTCAGATAATATATTTTGATTAGTAATTTCCTCCCATATTTGATACTATTCTTGATAAGTAGGAGACAGCAGAAGAAGGAAGGAAGTAATATGTCTACATGTCTAAACACAAAAATAATTTAATTACCATAACAAGAGAGTTTCAGTTATGCATTTGGGAAAAGCTTTTTTAGCACAGAAGAAAAGAGCAATTGGATGTATTTCTTAAGAACATGTAGGGGTTTTAGCTGGATTTTATGTACAAGTAAAAGACACATCTATTGGGAAGGATCATGAAATAGGTAATTTTGGTTTTGTGGATGGAAACTACGATTCCAGGTCATACTGAAGTCCCATTTTTCATTAATTTATATGGTGCAAAACACAGTGATTACAAGTCTAAACTTTCTTGAAGAGCAAAAGTGAAATAAGACTAAGTTCTTCATGAAGTCACGTATCTACTGAGAAAAAAAGCCTCCAGATGAGGAAATCTGGAATGTAACAAATGTGAATAATAGATTAAAGATGTATTACAAATAATGCTTGTAGCATTGATAACGTGTGACGCTGCACATTTGAAGACCATTTTATTCAAAAGCTTTTAAACTAAAGCAATATTTACCACTTAAATCTTCCATTTCACTTAGCTATGGAAAGTAAGGCACCTAATTGATTACTGCCTTTTAGACTCCCTTTAAAGACCATAGAGGGAGGTATGTGCTTCTAGAAGGTTATCTTGTTTTAAGAGGACTGTTTAAGCTAAGTGGTTACTGCTGATCTCCACCGACTGTGAGGGCAGTCAGCCAAGGCTAGGTACCTCTTCAGCAGCTGTGATTGCGTGAGCAGAACCCCTCCCAGAAATTGTGACTTATTTGTACTCTTTCATGTGAAAATATATTTAGGATATCTATAAGGTATGTCTGAAGATATGGGAATTTAACACTACTTTTAAGACACGTGAGACATTCTTCCTAGATCTTAAATTGTAGGAATGTATGAGGCTTTGGTAGCTTAAGAAGTGTACCATGGGTCTCTGAAGTTTCACTGTTACTGTACCTTGCTAAGATCTGCTTTGAAAAATATTTACCTAATGCTGCTCTTCCTTGCCCCTTAAGAAATGCATGGGGCTTCCTGATTAACTCTATCCTCACATTCAATCAGACTAAAGAATTTCCCTTATCAGGTGATTTCAGATATTACACAGAAACTTGGCTTGTTAATTTAAATGAGAATATTTATTTCAACTGCACTTAGAACTACTGACAGCTGAGATAGATTAAATGCTAAACCAAAGATGAAATATTTAATCAATCACAAAGTATTGTTTTTTGTGAGGCTGAGAGAAGGCAGGAGAGGTGACTACATTCTGTAACTATGATGTATTTGTGTGTTTTTATAGCACCCTTCAACGAAACACTTTAGAGAACTTCCTAGCAACTTTCAGAAAGCTTTTAGAATACAAAAGAAGAAAAATAATATTTTTCTTTCCTGTTCATCCTGTAATGTAATGCTTGTTATTTTCTAACCCAGACACATCAGAGATCTAGATAATGAATTATCTGGTAGAATTGAAATTCAGTTTTTACTGAAACTAGGCAAAAATCTTCAAGAAAGAGTAATCTTCTTGGAATATATGTCATAATCTGCAGCTAGCAAAATAAAATTAATGTGAATGTTACTAGTGAAAGAATAAAAATTGAATTTCCTAAGGAGAAGTTAATAAAAAATGAGATCTCATCAACCAACATTCTGTTTTGGATTTATATATACAAAATCCACATATTATTTGAAGCAGCAGACTAGTCTACCTACTTTCCAGGGTAATTTGTTCTTTACACACCTACCTTACTAAACTCTCTTCTTAGCTTGGAAATCCCTTCAGCTATCTACATGCACCACAGAGCTTTCATAGAGAGACCTTTTCTGGTAAGATAAGAACATTCATCAGAATCCAGGTATGGGTCTAAAAGCACAGAAGCTTCATTTACATTCCTAGAAATACCCAAAAGTTTAGATATGTCAGGACTATTGCTAATTTCAATTGACATAGTGGTGATATTTCCCTTCCATGTAATCATTTTCTGGTTATGAAATTTATTCACAAGAAAGTAATTTAGTCAGACATAGAGTACTGTGTCTCCACAGACCCAAGTCAGCTGGAGGCTGACTTGAGCTAGAGCCCTGACTTAGTTATTAGTTTTCAGGGGGACAAAAAATGAGCAGCCTGGCCACCTGAACCTGGATAATTTCATTAGTTTGTAGATTATTGTGCAAAAAAACCAGAAAGCCGTACCATTATGCCTTTTCCATTCTCAGGACTAAATTAAGTATACTGTATCCCAAATGGTTGGAGGCATTTGACATACAGTATTGGTTCCCTATATCCTCAGTGGATGTAATAGAAACATATTCTAAGTAGACTGGCTCATTTTATAGAGACAATCACATTTCCCTGCAATCAATGGATAGAAAGAAATTGAGACACAAAAAAACCCACTAAAACACCTAAATTATCCTGAAAGTCCCCTTCAGAATTCCTCAAGCATCAACCCTTTTCTCTTCTATGCCCTCCTAGCTGGATCCAGTACTCCAGGTGTGGTATCAGGAGAGCACAGTAGAGGGGCACAATCACCTCCCTTCGTGGTTACACTTCTTTTGATGCAGCCAAGGACATGGTTGGCTTTCTGGGCTTGCCACCTCATGTCCAGCTTTTCATCTGCCAGCAACCCCAAATCCTTCTTGGCAGGGCTGCTCTCAATCCCTTCATCCCCCAGCCTCTATTGCTACCAAAGGTTAAATGCTCCATGTCATCATAACAGTACATGTCCAGTTTTGTTTAATGTACATTCATCCAAAACACTAAAAGCAGCAATATGATTTTCTTCTTTACAGGATGGTGAAAATATAATCCATGCTATTCTATATCTTTGCTTATCCTCTTTTGCCAAATCAACTGCCTTTCAACACTGTAATCATCCAAAATGTGTCAGTTATCTTTATCTTATGGAAGCCATCCTCATCACATTATATGGACACCAAAACGTCTTAGGATCACCGCATTGGGAACTGGAGAGTAGGTGGTATAAAAGAGGTGGCTTACATGTAAACAAACTGTGGCAGTGATGAGGAGTTCAGGGAGAACTGCTACAGAACTTCAACCTGGATTAGCCAGGTCAGACAGAGTGAGGGGCAGGGCTGGAGGCTGGACAAAGAGAGCCCAGGCCCTAGGCAGGGATTCTGGGCAGATGGGGTGGGGATGGACTGCCCAGGCGTTTGAGCAACACATGGATGTGCATGTCCTGGTGGACAGAGAGTATATGGTGAGGCAAGGAGCATGCCTGCTGGAGAGCTCCTGCCCTGGTGGCCTGAAGACAAAGAAGAGCACTTGCTGTCAGTGGTGGTGATGTCTGTGTGAGTGCTGTTGGTGTTTGTGTGGGTGCCAGGAACTGCAGCCAAATGGGTGCTCTCTGTGTGTGGGTATACCTGCACAGGACAGGAGAATTCCCCTGAGTCTAAAAGTTACTAGATGTGGCTTCTTTTAACGTCTTCTATTGGCTGTGCCTTCACTAATGGGGGTTTCTGCAATTTTCCTTGCTTGTAACTCAAGATCTCTGGTCTCTGTTAAGAACACTGGCAGTCCACCACTGTCGACAGTTATATCACTGCAAGTGTTTATTGTAAATGTGTTACACTGTCATATATCAAGATTTCCACCTCAGTGAAGTTTCATTGTATTAGTCACCAATTTCAACCTCTTAATGGAGTTACAGCAATGAAAAAACTGCCTGGAACAGTGCTTGTCTGTGAAAAATCAGTGACTTAAATTACTGAAAAATTTAATTTGTTTGTCTTTGTTTATCTCCATGTTTCACATTCTCAATGGCATGTGGTTTTGCTAAAGAGAGCTGCAGAAAAGGATGTATGATCTGAATACATGCTTCCATCAGACCATTGTAGTAGTTTGGAAACTCATTTGAAACATTAATTGCCTTTTTTTTTTGTTGTGTCATGCATGTCATACGTTAGATATCTAGCATGATTTAACTAACAGTTGTGATTTTTAAGTTGCTCACTATTTTATTATTTGACTAAGATTAGTAAGAATTATTAATGTTTTTGTAATGCATCTGTATCTTTAGCAAAGAAGGAATTGAAAAATTTCATCTGAGTGTGCTTGAATTCTGTATTTTTCACCAGTTTTGAAAAAGGCCAGCTTCATTGTGCCCATAAAAAAGTGAATTTTCAATTTATTCACATGCACAAATGCAGCTTTTACTTCTACTGTTTCAAAATCTCCTGCAGACTATGTCATAGGCATGAGTAGAAATCACAGCATCATGAAATGATTTGGTTTCAAAGGCACTTTAATGATCACCTAGTTCCAAACCTTCTGCTATTATCAGCAACACCTTTCACTAAACCAGGCTGCTCAAAGCCCCACATAGTCTGACTGAACACTTCCAGGGGTGAAGCACCCACAGCTTCTCTCAGCAACTTGTTCCAGTACCTCACCACTCCCACAGTAAAGAACTCATTTCCAATATCGACTCTAAACTGACTCTCTTTCCATCTAAAGCCATTACCCCATGCTACAGGCCCTTGAAAAAAGTTGCTTTCCAGCTTTACATTTGTAACTTGAAATTAATCAATATAGGTGTTTGAAAATACAGATAAGGGTTTAATTGAGTGTTCAGAATTACTCATCACTAATATTCACTAATTCAAAAAAATCTCTTCTTTTGCACATGTTATTATTGCAGAGATGTTGCCATTCCAGGACATAGAAGGGACAGACAGATGCTGTTATATTAGTAACAGAGAAGTAGTTTATAAAAGATTATTTAGTCAAAACAGACAAATGAATTTGCCATATTAGCTCATAACACAAAATATCTATTACAGGTAGTAATATCACTACAGTATCACTGCCTGACCAAGACAGCATCAGATGTATCACTGTGAAATGCTGAGATAGGTCTAAAAAGTTGCAAATCTAGGAGATTGAAAATGTGGGATTGTTCAAGTATATAATTATGAGACATCACATCACAGACAATTCTGAGACTATATTTTCAGACACTGTAAATGTAGCAGCTAGGCTGAGAAGACAGTAAAAGACAAGCAACACCATACTCCACAAGTTCTAAAGGAAATAATTTTGTGCCTATATAACCATGCAGTTAAGACAGCCTCAGTATCAAGCAGAGAAAGTAGTAAACATGACAATTTTTTAAAAGGGGTCTGGTAACTTCAATGAAGTAAATCTGAAATTGTACCAGTTACAATATTAGAAAGTATGATAAATAGTAGTATTAAAGAGTTGATACATAGATAAAAAATATTTTGAGGAAGAATCAACATAGCTTTGTAAAGACAAGCCATACCTCACAATCAATTGTAGAAAAATCTGTTTGGTATAATCCCCTAGGATCCCCTGAAAGCATTCAACAGGATTGTTCATCAAAGCCAGTTACAGACAATAAGCTGTTGTGAAGTAAAAGGGAAGTCATCATATGAATCTGCTTTAAAGCTACAAAACAGAAGTAAGGCAAAAGTTAGAATGAGGTTTTTTGTTTTGTTTTTTTTTTCTCAGTGGAAGGAGAACAACAGGATCCTGAAGATATCTCTGTGAAATTTTGTGCTATTCAATACACTCAAAAGTTGTCTGGAAAATGGAACAGTGCTTAAGTGATATGGTTTACTAATGCCACTATGGTATTCAGGACCCTAACAGCAACAGTGGGTGGGCCTGAGGAAATAACAGAAGAACCTCATGATAGTACACAATAAAAAATGAAAAGTAGTCTAAGCAAAATAAACTAATGCACAAAAACAAAAATAATCTTACCTTTGTATTATCATAGGATTCAGAATTACCTATCACTGCTCAAGGAAAGATCCTGGTGTTTTAGAAGTACTTGTGAAAACCTGATCTCAGCAGAGGGCAAAACCCATACAGAAAAGGGAAAAAAGAGGAAAAAAAAAAATAAAAAAAAACCATGAAAACAAACAAACAAAAACAAACACACAACTCCAAAATAGAAATAGAAAATAATATAGAATAGCTGGTTATTAGTCTAAGGTGCATGCACAACATGAATATATTATGCTCTTTTGGTCTCTCCCTACTCTTCACTTCATAACTAGAGAAAGCTGAAAGAGACAATAAAGGATGGAGAATGAGATGCTCAACTAGGTGCTTTAATACAAACTGTCTTTCTCTTTGAAGAATTTTTCTTCTTATGCCTAACTTATGCCTAAGTTTTAACCTGGCACCCTGAGCACTGACAGATCTGCTCTTGGTCTGTCAGAACTGCTTCATGGTGCTGTACTAAGCAAGCCAAGGTATGAAGGCTCCTGAGCTCCACCCAAGCTGTAATCGTGCTTCTGCAGGCTTTACACACGTACAAATGTTATGGGCACTGGTCTAGGTTCTGAATCAAATGAGAAGGAAATGGTATAGCTTTGATACAATCTCCCCTTCTACAGGCCATATAGAGATATGGATGTTCATTAGTCACCTCTCAAATGAGTGTTTTTCAGTCCCTCCCAACAAAGTCACTCCATTCTCCAAAAATTAGCTAAATATAAGAGAGAATAATGTTAATACAGCACCAAATACCAACATAAAGCTACCAGTTTAACACTACAGCTCCTAAACTTTCCTATGTGTCTTTCAATAGTAGGAAAAGGCATCTTAATTACTCAAAAAATTCTATACAAATTGCATAATGTAACGGCAGGTGGCACTGTCACATCAAAACTCATACAACCATCTCATGTTCATATTTAATCAGATTTTATTCATAGATAATGAAATGGAAAAGTGAGTGACACACAAATTTGCACATTATAATAAAATATTATTTTCTAAATAGTCTTCTTCATTTCTGATTAAGCATTTGAGTCTTGCAATGTTCCAATCCTGGATTTGAGCTATTACATTTGCCAATACGCTTGCACTGATTCCTTTTGTTCTGTTCAACCATTGTGGCAGATCTACATTCCCAGAAGAAATAAGCTGAAGCGTACATAATTATTTCTTTCAAAACTGCTCATCATCCATAAGTAATAAGACACAAGACATTTCCTCTTCTTTCATATACAGTACTATGTAGGAAAGCAGTAATGACAAAGGAAAAACAGCTTTTACTGTATGTTGAAAGAAAAAGCTTCTTGCTGAAAGACTTAGCAAATGGCTGGAAATACTCAAACACTTCATGAATGAGAAGCAGGAGCAGTTTAGCCATTTTGAAACAGCAATATCTACAGCCATAACAGTTCATACGTAGAAGTATCAGCTTTAACCACCTCTGAAAAATACCCCAAAACACAAGCTCTGTGAGATACTTTTGAGTGCTTTTGCCCTTTACATTTGCAACACACACTGATACATGTTTTTAAAGCCCTTCATTCCCATATTGAAGTCAAATTTCTGAACCATAAGCACTTTACAAGTCACTGGATTATGCCATGGTTAACTAAGTACATCTCATGATTATGAAGCCTAAGCCAAGTATCAGAGAAGAAAGTGCCAATTTAACTGCTGGTTCCTCTCTGCCATGTAGAACCTTTCCATTTCTCTCAACCACAAGGTGAACTTCAGATGCAGACTCTCAGGGTAGGTGGCTTGGACCACAGCCTTGAAGACAAAAACAATCTCAGAGATGAGAGCTCTCCCTCCACAGGGCCATCCTGGCGCCAGGGAAGGTTTTCATATAAGAAATGTATTTCCAAATCAAAAGTGTGAGATTGCTGGACATGAAAGGAGGTTGTATTGCTCTACTTTTTATCGAACTGGACTAACAAAAGTTCAGATTCATCTTGGTCAAATATTCATGAAGCATTAGGCAGAGTATTACATCAGCATGTGTTTGTAAATCCAACTGTGACTGTGACTCCTTCCTTGTGCTGTCACCACAGGGCAGGTCACACTCCGGCCTGCCCTCCACCATGAGTGCCCCTGGAGCAGGTCACCAAACAACACATCCTCCCCCGTGAGGCACCATGCAAACACCACAGCAGGCTCCCTCAGGCTGCTGAGGAATGCCACGCAAACTGCTGCGCCTCCACACATTATGATATTTTGTAAAAACTTACAGGGTCTCACAAAATCTTCAAAGCAAAACGCCCCAGACAAACCATTCCTTACTCTTTGAGGTATTGCTCTGACTGTCATCTGGTCTAGTGACAGGGAAGCAGCTGTAGAAATCTGGCACACACCTCCCACAAACCTCATCTGCCAGCACTGACTCCAGTGAGGCCAGATGTGGGATAAACTGCTAGCACAAGGCAATCGAATCCCGTGAGATCTTTTGAGAAGTGTATCTTTGAATATTTAATAGCTTATTTTTATTCTGTATTTTGGGCTTGGATTATGAACAAAAGTTCATTAAAACCCTAACCCTGAAACTAAAAATAACATTAAAAAAAAAGTTAAAATAAAAAATAAAATAAAAATAAACATTAAAAAAAACAGTAAAATCAAATTCAAAAATAAAAATAAAATTAAAAGAAAAATTAATTAAAAAGAAAGACAATAAATTAAAAAATAAAATAAAAACTATAAACTATATAAATTATATAAAAGTATATATACTCCCAAACACATCCCAGGGACCCTCTCCAGGTCTAGGGATCTCCAAACACAACTTAGGGACCCTGTTCAGTCTGAAGGGACCCTCCACTGCACCTCAGGGACCCCAGACACACCCTGGGTACCTCCACAGACATCTCAGGGACCCCCAAACACATTCCAGAGACCCCTCAACAACCCAGGGACCCCAGATCCTTGTGTAACCCCAGATCACCATAAGCTCTCCAGGTCCCAATATCCGCCCAGACCCTGGCACAACCCAGTCCCTCCGGCCCCCGAAAAGCACCCCCAGATTCTCTACAATCCCCCCAGCCCCCACAAGCCCCCAACACTCAAGTATCCCCTCAGATTCTGATGCACCACAATCCCCCCACCCACCCAGGTATCTATACAGGCCATGCCCACTGCATGGGGCCACGCCCCACTCTGACATAATGTGAGTTTTATAAAATTTTATATAAGTTTTTATATATAAACTAAAAAATAGAAATAAAAAATAAAGTTTAAAATTAAAGGTTAAAATAAAAAATATTAAATATATAAAATTATATACACCCTCAAACACATCCCAGAGACCCCCCTCAGGTTCAAGGGACCCTCTATAGCACCCCAGTGACCCTCACAGTAGCCTCGAGACCCCTAAACACACCCCAGGGACTCCAAAGTCCAAATTTTTAAAATAATTAAAAAACCTGAAGTAGAGATTTGTAATAAATGGGTGATTATCCATAATGGATTTAGAGGGAATTTCATCCCAGTGGAAAAGTTTATATATAAATCTTTACTTTGATCTGCACTGGAAAATAGAAATTAATAAAAATAAATTTGAAATACTGCAAGAAGTTTGCTGAAATATTTGAATCTGCTAATGCAACTCTGTGTTTATAACTGAAAAGCCAAGTTTATGACGTCTTAGCTTTTAGCTATAGTATCTTTTCTCTTTTACAATGTTCAAAAGCACAGAAATGTTCTTTTTCTCTTCTGCACTCAAAAGTTTGTACTGCTGTGTTGCTCATTGTACTCTGAATCACACCACAATGCTAAAACTACTGAGGGCTATAACTAGTCCTGTAAGGTGAGAGTAAGCTATTAGGATTTTACTTCCAAGAGGGTGTTTCACATACTGCTTCAGTGCAATTAAGGGTCACTGAGATCATTAGGAGGATACATGTGGGAATAGACCCACAATATCAGAAGTGGAACAGATCTCGCAAGAGATGGGTTTCTGGTGAAGATGAAGAAGTCAACCAAAGTGCCTTTTAAACCTGAGGTTTTTTTACTGTATTGTAAACTAGTTTTGTATCTTCCCCAGATCCCTGGAGGGAAACCCCTTACCTTCCTAATTAGTATGCAAGCCTTGGCCAGGCCAGGTAAATCCTTCCCTGACTGATCTATTGTTAACCCTTCCCCTTGAATCCTATTGGCTGTGAAGCCTATAAAAGACCTGGCCCGGTGAATAAAGTTCTCTCTGCTTCCTGTTCTGCTGGCTGCATAGTGGTTTCTACCTGGGACTCTCTAGGGACCCCGTGGCCAGAGGGGGGATGGGAAGGGGGGAGCGAATCCACATCAGCTGCTGCAGATACACAGAAGATATAGGCCAGAAAATAATGAGCATTTTCTTAGAACTCTTCTGCTATACTGTATTTTAAGAACTCACTAATCATTCACTGGGTGAGATTGATACCTTACAAGCACAAAAAAAAGACTGAAAACAGCTGTAAAGGAATTGCTTCAGTACAAGTAATATTTTCATTTCAAGAAAATTCTTTGGGTGGGGTAAAATTAATAATTAGCCTTAGATAAGATTTTTTTTTTGGAGGTTTGACTTCCTTTATATGAAATTTCACTCACTTAATTATAAAATTTTTCTTTTTTTTTTTTTTTAACAAAGATATTTTGGGCTTAACTCAGTTTTTTAAGGGCAAGTGTCTTCTGCCATTCAATATTGCTAAGGGTACCTGACACATCTGCTTAGGACAAGCAGATGTGATGCAAAACATGTGAAAGGTTCATGCTACCCCAAGGAAGCAAGTGGAAGCCAAGCAGAAGTATATCTGTGTATGCTGGGTGGTATGAGATGCACACAGGTAACTAACACTATGGGAAGATGCAACTGATAACATTTTGGGAAGATGCAGTTGAGCTAAGTATGCTAAGTGCAGGAAAACAACAGGCAAAATTAATCTAAGAATGATCCCTCTCCTATCTATCCAGACCATAAACCCTCATCTGGGCAATTTGAAAGCTGATTTGGGAAACAGGAAGTGAGGCCTCTATTTTAAAAGTAATATAAAATATCATAAACCATGGCCAGAGACAAAATTTACTATAAACCACTTTCCAGAAAAAATTGCTTGCCTTAGATTTAGTTAATGATATCCAATCTAGACACTCCAGCCTGGCACATAGGTTTAACCATACACCTCAGCCAAAGCCATGAAAAGGGAATTGTTGTGAAGCAAACATGAAGCAGAGCTTTCCCTAAGGTAGAGGGAAGCATAAAGGAGCTGGTAATCATATTGTATTACTGAAGTAGCTCAAAGCAGTCATCTTTGATCAATGAATTGAACACTTATTGTATTACTGAAGTAGCTCAAAGCAGTCATCTTTGATCAATGAATTGAACACTGAGTCATTAAAATGACCCTGGAAGTCATTAAAATAGCAACAAGAAACAGTCCGTATAGTTATTAAACTTGATGATCTCTGAACAAAAATTTAGGAAGGGAAGGGCCTGTTTAGTCTAAAGAGAAGGCTGAAAGGTGGGTGCCAAGATGATGGTGCCAGACTCTTTTCAGTGGTGTCCAGCAACAGGATGAGGAGCAATGATCATAAACTTTCACTTCAAGCAAGAAAGAAATTCTCTACATTGAGGGTGGCAGAGCGCTGGAATAGGCTGCCCAGGGATGTTATGGAGTCTCCCCTCTCTGAAGACATTCAAAACCCTCTTGGACACATTCCTGTGTAATCTGCTCTAGGTAACCATGCCATGGCAGGGGAGTTGTACTTGGCAAGGTGAAAAGGCAAAAGCTGACATAGGGAATGGGACACAAAAACTGGCATAGGGTGCAGCCACTGGCTGGTTTAATATTTTTCATGTTGAGGTCAATTCAACTGAAAAGAAAATAAAAATTAAACCTGAAAGACAATACTTGTTCCACAAACCACAGATATCTAGTTAAAAATGATGGATTAGATTAGAACAATTTTCTTAGTTGTGTGAGTAGAGTTTAAAGCAAACAAAATTTGGTTGAGATCACCAAATCTCAACCAAGGGTTTTTTGTGGCAAGGAAAAGTGATGCATAAAGAAGGATCATTCATGGTATCTATCACTTCACAGAGAATTTATAGCTTAGTCGTCTTTGCTCCACATTTCTGCAATTTACTTTTGAAACACTTTTACTCATTAACAAAAACTTATTCCTAATATAAATTATCAAGTAAATCACTAATAAAGGCATGTAAATTTAATTATGCTTTCAAAGACAAATCAAAAGAGATTATTTTACAATATCACATCCCAATTATTTATCAAGCCCATCATCTCTTTGATTAGGATTATATATTTCAGTTAGAGATAAGCATATATGTGTGCTTCTCGCTGAAACAACTGAGTTTACTTGTATGTTAATGTTACAAATTTTTTTCTTGATGACAAGTTTCAGGACAGTCATAGATGACAGTCTTTTAGACAGGAACTATTCCACTGAGTCAGAAGTTGAGAGATATCAGGGACAGCAGCATGATTAAGGCAAATGGTAATCAAACTAGAGTTGAAAGAAAAGAAATTATGAGACAAACAGTATGGGAAAGAGAAGTGAAAAATATGACCATGATCCTTTCAGCCTTTCTACCATTCCCTTTAGATAAAACCTTGGTACAGCACAAACATGGTTACTGAAGAGTAGATCTGGATATTACAATAGATTGCCCTCATTTTTCTGGATTTTAATTCCCTTTCAGTTGTCAACATGACTGTAATATCTTATGGTTACTAAAGATTATTTACAGTTGTATTGACACTTAAGGTTATTACTGCTACAATATACATTATTACTAGTGGTTTGATTTACAGTAGTGTCTGGAGATGAATTCAACTATATTTCCTCCCAGGCAAGCTGAGAATGAGGTTGCACTTTCAATGCTCTAAACATCAACCTTAGTTCAAGACACAAAAGCAAAAGACCAAGGGAAGCAAAGAGGACTTCCTCTCTACAGCAATGGCAGAAGTATGTGCTCACACAACCATTGCCTGGGCCCTGTCCAAAGTGTTTTGAAAGTAAAAGGCAATCACTTGTTGACCTAAATGGGCATTTAACTAAGATTTACACATACAGTTACCAGACTGAGATCTTGAAATGTTCAGAAATTTATTTTAAATGCATTATAATTGTACAAGATCTAACTAACCAGTTTTAGATCAAGATAAATGATCCCAAGATCTTTTGCTCAAGATGCTCACAAGTCTATGGGACTAGATGGGATCCATCCTAGGGTGATGAGGGAGCCGGTGGAAGAGCCCACTAAGCCACTCTCCATCATTTGTCCTCAGTCCTGGCTCACCAGGGAGGAACCATATGACTGGAAGTTGGCCAATGTGATGCCAATGCACAAGAAGGGACAGAAAGAGGATTCAGGGAACTACAGGCCTGTCAGCCTGACCTCGGTGTCCAGCAAGGTTATGGAATAGATCAGTTTGAGTGCAGTCACATGGCACATACAGTACAACTAAGGGATCAGACCCAGCCAGCACAAGTTTAAGAAAGGCAGGTCCTGCCTGACCAACCTGAGCTCCTTTGATGACCAGGTGACTCTCCCAGTGGATGAGGAAAAGGCTGTGGACATGTCTACCTGGACTTCAACAAAGCCTTTTTCACCATCTTCCATAGCCTACTCCTGGAAAAGCTGGCAGTCCATGGCTTGGGCAGGGGTGCTCTTGGCTAGGTTAAGAACTGGCTGGATAGCCAGAACCAAAGAGTGGTTGTGAACGGTGCTGCATCCACTTGGTATCTGGTTGATAGTGGTGTCCCCCAGGGATGAGTGTTAGGCCCAGCCCTGTTTAATATCTTTGCTGATGATCTGGATGAGGGGACCAAGTCTACCATTATCTACCATTAGCAAATTCATGGGTGACATCAAGTTGAGTGCAAGTGTTGAACTGCTGGTGGGTAGGAAAGCTCTGCAGAGGGATCTGGACAGACTGGATAGATGGACTGAGACCACTAGGATGAGGTTCAACAACACCAAGTGCTGCATGGCCACTTTGGCCACAATAACCCCATGCACCACCGCAGGCTGGGAGAAGAGGGACTGGAAAGCTGTGAATATTACACATGTTTGATCTGAGCTATACCAAGTCTCATGCAGCCTGAAAAAGGAATGAAATCGATCAGCACAGCCATCACCACCCCTAGGAAAATCTGTCTGACAACAATGAAAGATTTATAAAAATTGGAGACATTAAACAGATTCTTTTTTGACAGGCTCATACCCATAAACATACACCTACTGACATCTATAAAAATACCGCCTGTTAGAGTTTTAATAAGTGGATACTAAAGATATTGACAAGGGAAAACTGTAATTGGAATATTGTGAGTGAAGGTAATGAACATTAACATATCTCATTTTATAGCTCTTTGAACTGATTACTTTTATACATTTGCTTGTACTTCATTATTTCCTCTTGTTATATGCATTCAGATAAATCAAGAAAAAGTTACTAATGTGTGGGAATCATCTGTGAGATAATTTATCCTCACAGTGAAGCCTACAATAAAGATAGCGGGTTTTAACTATTGAACAGAAATTACCATGATTGTTTATCACTGTTCAGATGCAACAAGATGTGACTGGATTATTTAGAATCCTCTCTTCTCTTTAAAAAAGAGAAGTGCTGGTTTTGTCTAAGGTAGAGTTAATTTTCTTCACATGTCTAGTATGGGGATATGTTTGGGGTTTGTGCTGAACATAGGGGTGGTAATATAGAGATGTTTATGTTATTGCTGAACAGGGTTTACAAAGAGATAGGGCCTTTTCTGCTTTTCGTGCTGCCATGCTGACAAGGAAGTTGGAGTGCATGGGAAGCTAGGAAGAGATACAGCTGGGACAGGTGACCCAAACTGACCAGAGGCATATTCCATACCATATAAGATCATACTCAGTATATAAAGTTAAGGGAAGAAGAAGGAAGGGGGCAACATTTGGAGAAATGGTGTTTGTCTTCCCAGGTAACCATTACACTTGATGGAGCCCTGCTGATCTGGAGATGGCTGAACACCTGCATGCCCATGGGAAGCAGTGAATTAATTCCTTGTTTTGCTTTGCTTATGTGAGTGGATTTACTTTCCCTATTAGACTGTCTTTATATCAATGCACAAGTTTTTCAGCTTTTACCTTTCTGATTCTCTCCCAGATCCTGCTGGTGGAGGAATGAGCAAGTGGATGCATGGTGTTTATCTGCTGGCTTCAGTTAAACTACGACAGTCATAAAACATCATTAGTCCCTACACCCACAGTCAGGTGTGCAAGTCACAGTGCATGAAACATGACAGCTGTTCCAGGGTGGGTTTATGTCATGCTGTTGATCTAGTTGAAAACCTTAGGAAATGTACTCTGGCTAATTAATGAGGTACTATTTGTGCAAATGTAACAGGCTGAAATTGAGGAGCAAGGACTGTTTTTATTCATGAAAGTTTTCTCAGAATTGCATGCCAAAAGCTCTCCATAGGACGAGTCCTCATCCAGCACCCATAAACTCTAGTGCATGAGCTAAGTCAAGGAACACACTTTCTCTTCTGTGCACCCAAAGCAGTGAGGAATATCTCCCCCAAGAAGTTCAGCACTTTATCATCCAGTCCTGTAGGAACCAGATCCCTCTAAACATTCAGTCACCTGAGGTGTCCTGGGGAAGTAAATCTTAATTGTACATTGCAGGAATTAACCATTATTATTTAAACATAACAGTACTTACCTATATCACAGTAATATTGTGAGGACTAACCAAATACTGCATTTCTAAAATTACATGTGACATCCAGAAGAAATTATGTCATTTCAAAAATACAAAGCAGTTTCATAGTTATCTAAATAAGAGTGTAACATACAGCTATAAATGCTTGTGTTGGTAAGCAAGAACTAATAACTATACTGATTTAAGTAGTAAAGAATCATTTATTTAATTTTTTTACAAAAACATAATACAAAAAAGTAAAGCCTTCTAGAGTCAGATTCATCTGGCAAACAATAGACACCTACAAACAATTCATTATCTCAGCGGTTGTCTAGCATTCCTTTTCCATCAGGGAGGACAAATGGACTCTTGTGAGGCGTGATGCATCCCATCCTAAAGCAAATGTGTATACAGCAAACCATGAATTACTTCTATGAAGTTTCTATTTCTCTTCCTTGACTTAAAAGGCTAAAGGTGATTGGTAGGGCAAAGAAATCTCTGCTACTCATAGGCAGACAAAGTTGATCAATTATGTAGTCAGTCACACACACAGGAAGCCAATTTACACATAACTGCCACTTAAGAACCGCAATTCTTCTAACAAAATTAATTATTCTAGCTACAGAATATATGTGAGGTTAGCCAATATACCCAAGTTAATTTTGGAAATTTAAAGGCTCTTAATCTAATTTAGATGACTGAAAAGATGGTGAACAGTCGTCTTACATACTACACCAAGTATGGGGTTTTGCATTATTAATTGAAGAAAATTATGTGATACATAAAATGTAAATTGCAGGATTGTGGGGCAAAGAAATGCTGCTTAAAGTCAGCAGTGAAAAAGTTGCCTGAACATGTTTTTTTTTTGCACTGCATGAAGTCCTCTAAAGTAATTTCCACTATGATGTTTCTTTCTGTATGAAGACATGCCTGATCTGGTTCTCCTGTTTATCGGATGCTCAACTATTGTGCCTGTTCAGAGCTGCAAATGGAATTGTTAAGTACATAGATGGATTGGATAATGTTCCATTAGTGAAGATATATAAGTTATTACAATAAAAAAAAGTTTTACGAATTACTCAATATTTGAAAGTTGTCAGATGTTGATCATTTGCTCGTGTGACACAAATTTTTGATGAATAATGATTAGTTTTGATTAAAATAATTATATTCCAACTATTGCTCAGCTATTGCTATTGATTTGTATAAGTAATATTTCTATATAGGCTGGAATTTGATCATATAATATTTAAAGAAGATATTCTTGCTGTTGGCTGTTGTGCTTTCTATACTTCTATAAGTGGGAAAAATAAAGGCAAAATTAAATCTTACCAAAAAAACCCGGGTTTTTTTGTCCAGTGTGCCACCAAAATATCATGGCGTTACATAGCACAATGAACACATTCAGAAGCCAGTTTCTTTGAAGGGTGTAGACTTTTTTGCCTGAGAGATGTTTAAAATTTAAAAGATTATTGTCTTCCATCTCTGCCAAAGTGTATAATAAGAAAGTGAGTAATAACAGAGATTCCTCCAAAAGCCTTCACTTACAAGAATCCTCATAAAATTTCCACTTAAAAGTGAAGGGTCAACCTCATATTTGATGTAAAAATTGAACATTCTGTTGTATACTGTGCTATGGTATTGTAATATATTTTTAATAATTTGTCTGTTATTTATTTAGTAAACTCAAATTTACACATAGAACATTTGAGGCTGGAAGTGACTTCTGGAGGATATTTGCTCCAACATTCCTGCTCAAGAGGGCCAGTTGCCTAGGACCATGTCTAGTTGAGGGTTTTTTAAAATATCTTCAAGGACAGAGACTCCACAACCTCCTTAGACAACCTGTTACAGGAATGAATAACCATCATAATAAAAAAAAATTAAAAAAAAAAGTTTCCTGTTGTTCAGTGAGAACCTTCTGCATTTCAGTTTGTGCCTGTTGTTTCTGTTTCCATCACTCAGCACTGCTGGGCTGCATACTGTTCAGTATCTTTAATAATGACATGGACAGTAGGATTGAGCAAGTTTGCCTGTGACACCAAGCTGAGTGCAGTTGATTCACCAGAGGGAAGGGATGCCATCCAGAGAGACCTCCAAGAGCCTGAGAGGTGGCCCCATGCAAACCTCATGAATTTCATCACAGCCAAGTGAATGGTTCTGCACATGGACCAGAGCAATCTCCAATACCAATGCCTACTGCAAATGAATGGATTAAGATCAGTCCTACAGAAAAGGACTTGGGGATATTGGTGGATGAGAAGCTCAGCATGACCTGGCAATGTCTGACTCAGAATATTCTGTGATTCTGTGTTTCTGTAGTGTGCACTTGCAGACCAGAAAGTTAACTGCCATCCTGGGCAGCATCAAAAGTAGCATGGCCAGCAAACTGGTAAAGAGAGGTATTTCTGGGCAACCTGATCTAGTTAAAGATATCCCTGCTCGTTTACAGAGGCATTGGAGTAGATGACCTTCAAAAATCCATTTCAAACCAAACCATTCTATGACTCTATGGTTCTATTAAAAAAGTCTGTCTCCAACCTGTTTGCACCCTTAGAAGAGAAAGGTGCTGATTATATGAGTTTTCTGTCTTCAACTCTTCCCTTCCCAGTTATTCAATTATCTTAATAGATAAATAGATTTTCTTGAAGATGGACAGCAATGTTCATAAGTGAAAGATATGCATAATTCTTTGCAAGATCTTTCTCCTCAGAGTGTCTCTGAGTTTACTTGCATACAGAGGTCTCTCCATAATAGGTTACAGAAGTGTTTTTTCTGATCATACGAGAACAATGAAGAGTTGTCAGAAAATCAAGGCTATGTAAAAAAAATTGTAAAAGCTGTACAAGTTTTTCATGTTCTGAAAGGAAGAGTGGATATTTCTTGTTTCATATACTTGGACTTACTAATCATGCATAATGTTGCAGCAGTACATCATGTATTGTACGTACATACAGTCTTCAGTGTTCCTTCCTGTGATGGGTTGACCCAAGTGGCAAAAGAGCCCTAACTCAGATGATCACTTTTCCCCCCCATGGTGGGAAGGGGGAGAGGATAGAAAGGTTAAAAGCAAGAAAACCGTATGGTTTGAGGGAAAGACAATTTTATAAGGGAAGGTGGAAAAAAGAAACAAAAAAGCAACTGATGCAAAGACACTCTCTCGCCATCTCTCACCCCCAGTCAGAGGCCCAGCCAGTTTCCAAGCAATGGCTAGTTTCAAAAGACTTCGCTTGCCTCAGTTTTACCACTGGCCACAAAGTCATATGGTATGATGTATCTCAGTTTGGATCAGCTGTCCCAGATGTGTCCCCTCGTAGCCTTTTGCCCACCCCCAGCCTGCTTCTTGGGGGTCAGAGTATGAAATGGAGAGATCTTGACACTGTGTAAGCACTGTCCAGCACTAGCTACAATATTAGTGTTACCAATACCATTTTACTCATGAATCTAAAAAATGGCACCATATGGGCTGCTTTGAAGAAAATTAACACTATTCCAGCCACATCCACTACATTTCCCTTAATTTATAAGCAAATGGTGCATCTTGTTAACATTAACAATGCCAATGTATACATGGGAATGTAGCAACTGTCTATGGAGAAGAGCAGTGAGAACTGATGTTGGTTTGAAATTCCCAGATGACCCAGCCAGGTTCTTGCCCTGGTGATGAGAGCCTAGGAGCCTAAAGTTTGCTAAGATAAGCACTGGCAACTCAGTGTAGAAATAACTCAGGTCTTGAAGGTCTTGAAGGAAAGCAAAAATCTTTACGGTAAATTAGCACAGGAGAAACTAATGAAGAAACACAAGCAGTAAAATACAATCATTGGAACAGACCACAGGGAAGAATGAATACAAAATTTATTTAAAAGCTGCAGAGTTTACCTGAATTACTAGTAGACAGAAACCGACATTTACCAAATTAAAAGATTTCATCTGAAGGATAAGTAATTTCAAATTTACTTAAGGAGAAGACCAAAAGCTCTGCTAGTTGGCTGATGGAGCAGTAGTTAAACTGAAAAAAATAAGTAATCTGAAGCAGGGATAGTATCAGGAACAATACATAGATTGTTGCATGCATTTAATGTGTATTCTGTCTCTGATAGTATGGATTTAAATCTCAGACTGATTGCTTTAAACTTCGTCCTGTGTTGAGTGACTTCACTCTCTTTGATCTATTTTAAAATTAATTTTGAATAAGGTATGATTTTGCACAATAAGTCATTGAAGTTTTTTCTCAGAGTAAAAATATGGTCATGTTTAAAGAGAAGTATTCTTCCTCTTGATATTTAGATGTAATCTTCCTTGGCATTTCTGGGTTGTACCTGTTCAGTGATAGGAAGATGGAGTAATAGCTCCTAAAAAATGCATTGGTTAGGTCAACAGTCAGTTCTGATTGCATATCTTTTATTAATCTCTGAGGACTTTGGGGATTGGCAAAATGCAGCTAAAATTAAAATTTGAAAATCCATATTAATCCCCTTTGCCAATCTAATGACAGTGAAAGTAGCATCTAGCCAAGCATTAGACATACTGTTTACCAAACTCGGTTTTATATATTAAAGCAAATTTCTGTTACAGTTTCAGCAGAAAATAGCATCAGCTTGCTTTCCTATGTAGCTGGTGGATGTAATGCTAGCCCTTACTTTGAAAATAAAACTGCTCATATATGTAAGTTGCTCTACAGAACTACCTCCCCAGCTATGCTTTTTTTACTTCCTACCACATTGTAAAAGGCAAGAAAATAAATAGGGTCTGAAAGTGGGTAGTGTTCAGAGATTCTGAAAACAGCTTTCTTAACATAGCCCTGATTCCATACTCTCTTAAAATGTTTTCACACAACGTGAACCAAACTGTGTGTCTTCTTCTGATCTGTCTGTTCTGTGCAGCTAGCTCAAGGGAAGTGAGAACTGCCTGGTTTTGGCTGGACCATTTCCACAAGAAGAGTAGAATATCCCTGGAGGGAATAAAGCAGTGTTAATAAGCTCTTATTTCTCTTGCCAAAGGAAACAGCAAAGAATTTTCTAGAGAATGTCTAGGTTTAGTCTTTTCTCACCTGCTATTGCAAGAGTAACGTTACAGCAGCTTCCAGACTACATGAAACGAAGGCAGGCTTCAGACGACTAGATAGTGAAGGAACCACAACTGCTCCCAAAGAGCCCTGCTTCACACGAACAAAGAGGAAGATTTAGGAGAAGATCTAGCCAGTACCACTCTTTTTGCAGGAGTGACTCTTGATCTGTGTAACGGGAATGAAGGCTATTATATGGATTATGTGTCATGTTCAATGCAATGGAACTCAGGGCTCAATGGCTTGCCAACATCATTAATTTTAACCCTTACTGTGGTTTATTACTCACAAAGCTTGGATCTATATAAAAAGTTAAATATATATTTTTGAAACTGATCACTTCCATAGAAACTACTGTATGAAAGATGTCAGCAAAATCATGAATGGTGTTGGTAACATGAGCAGAACGTATGACACCACCAGAACAAAGGAATTTTAACAGAACTGAATGGTATCTTTCACTCTGTGCACAGTTAAATTGTGGAGAATCTTGAACAAAGTGTTATCAACATCGAAAGAGAAATGAGTTCAAACAAGAATTTGCAGCATCATGAAAAGTAATTAAACATGTTAGGCTCCTCGCAGCCTCTTGCTTACCAAACTCCTGTGCTGCTTAACTACGAAGGTGTTCCTGAAGGAAATTTTCCCTAGATATCCTATCTATCATACTTTTTCCTAATCCTTTCTTTCTCTTCTACCACATAAGGTTCAGGAGAGCAAAACAGATTTTAAGTTACAAACACAGAGTAATGTATGAGTTCAAAATGCTTTAAAAATTTGAAAATATAATGTGTCAGAAATGACAGCAACTCAAAATCAGTTGACTGTGAAGCACTACTTTCGTAAGAAGAGAACCAAGACTATTTAAAAAGATAGGGACAAATGTCAGGACCTGCACATCCTGGGTTTTTCCTGTTTATTACAATATACCAGCTAGAAAAAGTGACTGCTTAATTGCCATAAAATCATAGCTTTCAGCATGAGTAGAGAAGATCAGAAAAACATATTATAAAGGAGGTTTTTCTAACAGCTGGCTTTTTGCTGAAGCAAGTTTTTCAACTCCCACAACAGTTGGGTTGCAACTCATATTTCAGCATTCCAGCAATTTATTTTTTTTTTGTACTATCTCTTGAAATAATGAAATCTGGTTTTTTATTCAGTGGTTTCATATCAGGGAAGTATCAGCCAGAGCATTGGTAAAGACAATAGTTCAGAGAGATATTACTAGCATTTAGTTTGACAGATATTCTGACATGACAAAATGGTACAGTAAAACCCTTTTGGTCTGAACCATAGCTCTGAACCACGCAGACAACACTACAAACTCTATGAGCCAAATCATCTTGGAAATATTGGTGGTTCACTTCAGCAGCAGCATTCACTGTCAGAGTAAGACCAAAAGACTCTTTGTACTGTTAGAGCATTTTTTTCTACTAGTCCAGGAGGATATGAATATGGTTGCTTGAGCAGGTTTGCCAAAGCAATGATAAAATTACAAAAGTTGTTACTTTGGTTCCTCATGGACAAATGAGCGGGAAAAACAAATAGCAGGTCCTTTAAGAGTTCCCCAGAATATACTCTTTCTTGTGTCTCTAGTGGTAGAAAAATAAATTGACTATTTTTGAGTCTTTCTGCTCATAAAACATTTTTCTAATTTGATTGAAATGTCCCACCTTTATTTTATTGGTACATCTGAAAATAATTTTCATAAGTTTTCCAAAAGTTCTTTTTTTAACAAAAATCTAAATTTATAACTCAAAAAGAACCAAGATTCAGAAATAAGATGGTATATCATACATAGCTCTCCTGTCTAATTGTGCTGATGTGAACTCACATTATAGAAGTTGTGAATATGATGGAATTCTGCTGGTGATGTCACTTTCCTGCCATGATGAGTGAGTAGAAGAATGCATAGAACTAAGGGAAAGAATATCCTTAACACGTGGTTTTCCTCTAGTGCTTTGAAGGAAACATTTTGGTCTGAACAGCTGATAATCAGACAAAAAATTTACATTGAAGTGATATATCTGTATGCAGTCATTATTCCATAAAGAACATAAGTAAACAGAAAAATGAACCTTGTCTCACAAAGTGTTGTACGTGTGCTGAAAATAATACATCAGAGTATTTTAAGAACAAATGATCTATAGTTTTAATGAGGCTGGGCATTTGATACTCACTTTGACTAGACATTATGAAAACTTGTAGCCTGGTTCTTAGAAACACCAGTGGATCTGAAGTAATGGGAAGCATGCATCCCTTGAATCGTCGTGATAGGAAGAGTATTTTCAGATCTCACTTCTAATGGAGAAAATATTCCTGAAAAAGTCTTTCTGGCTGATGGAAAGAATGACTGCTGAAAAGAGGCTGAACTAGTAGTTTAATGACTGAACAATTATGGCGCTATTAGAGTCAGTAAGGCATCTTGCTGTTCTGTGGTACGTCTTATTGATGGTCTTAACAGGTTGGTCTTACTGATGGTCTTAAATAATTTTTTTAATTATTTCTTTTTATTAAGTGCTGGCTTAATTGATATTCATTAGAGGGACTGCACTCCTGGATCCTGGACTTAAAATGAGCAGTTCCTGAAAGCCAGCTGTATAATGACAGTTTTTGATAGTTTCAAAGGAAAATTAATTCAGTTTCATGTTTATTCATTTAAATGATTTTTAAATTTTATTGCTTTAAACAATAAAGAGTAAAATGTCTATGCAAATAAGTACTTTTTTGATAACGTATTCAAAATACAGAATTTCTATTACCTGTCCAATGTGTCCAATGAAAACAGAGTATATTGCCCTTCATTTTTGTGAGTAGTCTTTTACATGTCCGAAGATTCTTACAAAGCTCTTTGCCTTCCACCATCTTTTTTTCTTGGGCCATGACTTCCAAATCCCACCCTTGCTCTTCTTCACCAGATTCTCTCTGATCAGTATATACTTTTGCCAAAAGTCACTCAGAGCAGATTTTTATGCCAACAAGTGCTGAGTAGAGAGGTTGCTGGAGGTGTTGCAACCCTGCGACACAGAAAATGTTCAGCTGAGCTTCATTTAAAATATGGATTGTGAGTATCCAAAAGATGAACAGCTATGAGACCTCTCTGAAGTAAATGTTAGAAATGTGCATAACTGGACACAGCTGTATGCAACAAGTGGAAACCAAAGCTGGTGGAACAGCACATGATGCTGGTGGCACAACACTCAATGCCACATTTTGCACGCTCCAGAATTTCCCCTCCTGGGAGACTCCACTGCAATACCAGCAGCTGCCCACCCTGGCAAGGAGTCAGAGGCAGCAGAAAACGCAAATTTGCAAAAGCAAATATTTTAAATTTGCCAGAAATAACTGCTTCAAAAAAGAAAATATAGTGAGGAAGGTGAACTACTGCTGAACTGAGGACTTAGAAAGTCAGCACAGGATAGTGACAAAGATATTCCAGAGTATTTTTGAAAACCGGTTGACAGCAGCTCGGTTAAAACAGGCTCGCTTTACAATGACTGCTTTACGCGAGTGACTTCAGATTTGAGTCGTGGGAGCAGGCAGCCTAAACGAGGACGCGTTATCTACTTAGAACCACGTTGGGATTACACACAGTACGGCGGGGATGACTTCCGAGCCGCCCTGCGAACTCGCTCGGAGAAGTTCGCAAGGGCGGGTTTGTCCCGGGCGGAGCCCCCGGTGCGCGGGTACAGAGCGGGCTCCGAGCCCACCGCCCCGGCAGCGGCACCGGCACCGCCGCACCTGCGGCCGCCGGGACCCCTGCCCGGGGCGGGGAGGACGAGGCGGGGCGGGGGGCGGCTCGGCCCCGCCCGGCACAGCCCGCACAGCCCCCGCTCCCGCCTGCTCCCCGCAGCACATGACCCGCCATGGAGGGGCGCTGGCGCTGCCCAGAGGTTTGGAGCAGGGGGAGCGAGCGGAGGCTGCCGCCGAGGGGGCGGCACAGCCGGGCGGGGGGCAGGTGAGGCGGGGCGGGGGGCAGGTGAGGCGGGGCGGGGGGCCGGTGAGGCGGGCGGGGAGCGGCCGGGCGGGGTCAGGTGAGGCGGGCGGGGAGCGGCCGGGCCGGCCGGGGGAGCAGCCGCGCCGATTCGCCCGTCCCACGGCGGCTGCCCCGGAGGAGCGGGGGGCGCAGGTCGGGCGGCCCCGGGCGAAGTGCGAGAGCGGGCCGGGCCGGGCAGTGGCGCTGCTGTCGGGGCGCCGCCCGGAGTGTCCGCTGAAGCCCGTGTTCCGTGTTGTGCCGTCCCGGCTGGTTTCCCGCAGCCCGACCCAGCGGCCGGAGATGAGCGCCGGAGCGGAGGGGCCGTCGCGGGCGGATGGTGCCGGCGCGGACAGCACGAGGTGACGCCGCCTCAGGTACCGTGGCTCCTGCATCGTCCTCGGGGGTGCGGACGGCGCTGCGCTGCGCAAGACCCCGCCTGACCTCCACCGCGATGGAGGCACCGCTCGGAGACAGCGGGGGCGGCGAGGTGGCCCTGGGACGGTAGCCAGAGCCAAGGGACACATTTCCAGCCTGGCCGGCCGCCCCCCAGGCGGGGCAGTCTTCTCTGCAGCTTTGTTGTGTTTTTGATCCAGGAGAGTGTAGGCTGCTGCTGGCAGCTACAGGATGAAGTCGCCTCCCTGCTGCATGTCTCTTTCTTCCCAAGCATCCCTGGAGGAACCAGGGAGTAGCACCTCCCTGGGCTCCCTGAACTCCAGTGTTTTCTCCAGTGAAGAAGAGCAGGGGCCCCTGCTCCAGAAGGTCATTCCCCCCTTGGACTGCTTTACTATCAATGTAGGAGGCAGCCGCTTTGTGATGTCCCAGCAAACTTTGTCTTGTTACCCTGACACCCGTCTTGGCAAACTGGCTGTAGTGGTCTCTGCTGCCCGGGATGTGGCTTCTGGCCTCCTTGAGCTTTGTGATGATGCCAACCTTGTGGAGAATGAATATTTCTTTGACCGGAGCTCCCAGGCATTTCACTACATCCTGAATTACTACCAGACAGGGAGGCTGCATGTGATGGAGCAGCTTTGTGCACTCTCCTTCCTGCAAGAGATTCAGTACTGGGGTTTGGATGAGCTCAGCATTGATTCCTGCTGCAGAGACCGGTGAGTTGTGGGAAGATGAGGGATGGTGGGCTGGGTGAGCTCAGCATTGAATTGCATTCAGGGACACTCAGATGAGAGATCCAGCAGCGGGGATAGGTGACTTAGCAGGGCATTTGGAAAAGTGTGCTCAGAGCTGGATAAGTTGAGCCTCAAGTGCTGCTCTAGAGGTGGATGGTGTCAGAAATGGGAGGAGACGTATTGGGGGAAGTCACAGTTAACCTTTGCTGAGGAACAGGTAGGTGGTGAGGTCAAGATAGTGAGACCCTAAGAGGAGCACGGTCTGGGTTGCCGTGTATTGGCTTCAGACTGGCTCTAGAAGTTCAAACGTTTTAAAATGACAATGCCAGAGATGAAAAAGGTGAAAGGAGAGATACCCCTTCAGCCATTAAGTTTGAAATTTTCATATTTAGAGGGATTGAATGTGGAGTCAGGCATGATGCTGGGAGGGTTTGGATCCTCCTCACCCCAGACTTTCATGTTGAAGGATTTCCAAATCCAGGCAGGAGAGGCAGAAGGGGAGGGTTGGTCACCTGCCAGGCTGAGTGTGGGTGGCATGGCTCCAGGAGGAGCCATGAAAGGAAGCATCGCACGTGGATGTAGCAGCTTACAGGGAGGGGGCAGCAACAGCGGGAACATAGCTCGGTGGAGACAAATTGTAACAGGCAGTTTAGGAATGAGGTGGGTTTCGAGTGAACCACCCCCAGGATGTTTCTGTTAATTCTGTTTGAAATTAATTTTAATTTTTCCCACCATTTTTAATGTTAGTGGTTTGGGGTTTTTTTAGTATTGAAGAAAGAGTATAACTGCCATCTATCTAAAGTGGTTATGTAAAAATTACTAGAAAGAACCAATCTCAACCCAAAAGGATACTAATTATCCTACCCTAGAATGGTTCAGTTCTGTAGCTGGGGAAGTTGGAGGCTAGTTTGCTTCTGTTTCTCCCTTCTCTGCTAGGTGTAACTGAAAGCTACTACTTCTTTGGTGATACAAAACCCTACAGACCTCTGGTATATGCAGGACTAACTGTATCAAATGAAGGCAAAATTGCATAACCCCTTTGTCTAAGGCTTGACCTTTGAAGTAGTCAAAAAGTACAGATATGAAAGAAAAAGATACTTTTTTTAGTGTACTTTGAGTATGTTTTTGTTTCATGAAATTAGCCTGTAAATATACTCTTGCTCTGACAAATTATGTATTTGCATTTGTCTAAGTTTTGCTCAGCACAAATGCTTGTGCACTTCATGTGCAGACCCATATATTTAAAAAAAAAAAAAAGATACCTTGCATCTTAGTGTGTATTGATCAGAACTTCATTTCTGGCTTTTATTATGCTGTCAGGTTTAGTATTGCAAATACACACCAATGTGATAAAAATGCAGTATAATTAATCAAGCTGAGAATCTTTAAAAAAACACAGGATCTGGGGATGCCAGAATTGCTTACCAGAATGTATGTTAGTCATACAGCAGATCCTACTGTAGTCAACATGATCCATATAAATAAAACAATATCAGAATAAAATTACACTACACTTAGAAAGTGTCACCAATGTAAAATGGGGGAATAGAAGTATATCAGGTCCATGGAAACATGCTGCAGGGTCTCAATTAATAAAATCTTCAACCATATGCTTGATATCAGGAGCTTCTGAGCTCACATATGGTATACTTTAATGTGTATTCATATGACTTGCATGGTACAGGATGAAAAGCATATGCATATTGGTATTAAGAGTCTTTTGGGGGTGTTCCTGGACAGGTACTTCAGGAGAAAGGAGCTGAGTGAAGCCTTAGACATAAAGAAAGATGCAGAAGAACTGGATGCCCAAGACGAAGAAGAGGACTTTTCTGGTAGCTTCTGTCCCAATGTCAGACAGAAACTTTGGGAAGTTTTGGAAAAGCCTGGCTCCTCTGCAGCAGCCAGGACTTTTGGCACTTTGTCCATGGTTTTTGTTGTTGTGTCCATTGCCAACATGGCTTTGATTTCAGTAGAGCTAAGCTGGCTGGCACCACCACTACTGGATGCCCTAGAGTACCTGTGCATTGCATGGTTCACAGTGGAGTTTGTTCTGAGGTTCCTGTGTGCACAAGATCCGTGTCGCTTTCTGAGGAGTGTGGCAAACATCATAGACCTCCTTGCTATTTTGCCATTCTACATCACCCTGCTGGTAGAGAGCCTGTGTGGTGATGAGAGCTCCCAAGAACTGGAGAACGTGGGACGTATTGTCCAAGTGCTGAGATTACTCAGAGCCCTGCGGATGCTGAAGCTGGGAAGACATTCAACAGGTAATTTTGGCCATGACATTGGTACTTCTCAGTTTTGCTGCCTGCAACAGTTGTCCCTGAGCACAGTCCTCCATTTTGTGTGCATTTCTGCCAAGGGTTTTTTACACAATATATTAGCAGCAATGGCTTCTGAAAATCTTACTTTTGGACATTATAATTAAGGGGCAAGGGTCTGCTCAGATAAATTTTAGCTCTTCATAAAGCCATTATATATTGTTTGCATAGAACATTTACAGAAACAGACCCCTAAGCTGCATGCTCTAAATCCACCAGCTATTCACAGTGTCATAATTTTTAAAATGTATATTTGAGTCGGTTTCATTAGGGAAGACGCAGAGATCATCACCCCACACTCTTTGTATTATCCAAGGCCCACTCATGACAGCTGTCACAATTTGATTTGTTTAAAAGTATATGCAAAGAAATGTATCATGATTTTTGTCTACATCACAGATCCTAAAAACAACCACACTAGAAAATGTTTCAAGAAAACTGTTTAAACTGAAGCTTTGCAGGTGGTGGGTTTAGAGTGTCTCTGGCCCTGTTGAGCCTCCCTGGTATCCCAGTGGTATGTGGAACCCAGCTGAGGGCTGCTTACTGAGTTGAATGTAGCACAGACCAGCAGCGTCAGGTTCAGTCAGTGTTCACGCACTCGTGCGGGACCCATAGTGTCCAAGTGCCCCTGACAGGTCAGCAGACAGATGGGTGTACAGCAAGCAGGAGTGGGGTGGAAGGTGAAATGCCTTTCTCAGAACCTTTTTATTCACTCTCTCTGGTGAAAGGAAGGCATAGAAGGTAACATTTTCTAGTGGGAATTTATCAGAGGAAGCTGAAAATGATTGGTACATGTTGCATTTCCAATTATGCTTCCCCTGTTCTTATTACTGCTTCATAATGTGTGCATGCCTGTTTATATGAAAGAATAAAAGCTGTATTCCCAACACACCCTGACCATGCCATGATATTGTCCAGTGCTCAGCATTTTGAAAATGATTTCATTATGGTCCCATGTAAATCATTGTAAAATATGGTGCTAAATTTGGCAGAAGTGTTCAGCCAACACTCAGAGCTTTGAAAAATTAGATTCTAATAGTAAATTATAGTCTCTGTCCTGCAATATTAGCAGAAATAATTCTGTTCTGAAGACGGTGATGATCGTTTTTAAAATGCAAGCAATGTACCCTTTCAGGATTCCAGCCATGAAGCAGAAATCACCTGATGCCTATCTAGTTTTTTGGAGAGCCATCTCTGTGAACTGACCACAGTTCAGCAGGAGTTAGTGTGCTCACAGCACCAGAAGTGTCTCTGTTTTTGCTCCCACTGAAGGGTAGCAAAGCTGCCTACCAATGGCAGGGAGTAGCTTTGGTGCTACTAAACATAATCATAGTAGTTTGGGAAGCATCTTAATCTTATTCTTTACCCTAGATTATGCCTATACTGATGCATAACTGTCCCTTAGAAAGTAGTTGAAAGGAAGCTTTTAGTGGTTTGGTCTGGCAATGTGTTAGTTTTGCTTCATTATAAGTTTTGCAGGGTTTTGTAAAGGGTTTTTGCAAGAAAGGCTTATACCCACTTTTGATGGTAGCAGTAATGTGAATACATTCCTCTCTAACTATATTTTGAAAATAAGAAAAAGATTTTATCTCACCAAGGCACTTCTGTGCTGACTAACAAAGCAGTGATCCAAAAGTTTCTTGATTCTAGTCATAAAGTTTCCAGTTATTGCACTTTACTGATACAGAATGAAAGTGTGAAACTCAGTTCTGTGGCTCTTTCTGTCAACTTTAAACCAGATGTTTCAGATGCTTGTATAACTGTTAACTTCAAGTATATTAACTTTCATGGATGGTCAAAACACTTGGGCCTATTTATTTTTTTAATTCATTATTCAATATTACCACAGTTTATGTCACAATATTGAGTGCTTTTAATATTGAGTGTAATAATTCCATGTTAGGTAGAAGTGAATTAATTGTATAAAAATCTAGTGTCCTAATCCAGAAGTGTGCTGGAATCAAAATACTCATTTCAACTTACAAGAAGTAATATATGTATGTATTTAAACCATTCAGAGCAGTGTTACCATCATCATGCTTGCCTCTTTGGTAGTTCAGTTGCTCCCCATTTAGGTCCAGAAGGCTAAATCAAATCTGTGTAATTTAAATGTAGAAACTCACTGTTTTGATCTTCTGTCAGAGGAAATGCTTCTACTAAGTTGAAACAGTACTAAAAATCAAAATATAAATGTACGCTTGCAGATCTGAAGCCCAGTTTCTGACTAGAGGTGTGTAGCAGAAGAGAGCTTTGTAATGTACTTCTAAATACATACTTTACAACAACTCCTAATATAAGATGAACTCCATAAGTATCATACATAGGAACTATTCTCCTTGCACATATCTAGACAGATAAATCTCAGTGTTCAGGAATGGCTGTTGCAACTCTTCTGCTCTCTTGCCTTGCATCTGGAAGCTTAAAGCTGCCTCCTAGTGAGGCTTCTCTCCAGGTCCTGCATTCTCAGACCTGACAAAGCTTCACACACTACTCTTGTTTTGTGTGGCAAAAGGAGTGCAAAGTCAAAAATTGTAGGCAGCAATTCTTTCATCAAGTGGGGGTGTTTACAGTCACAAGGACAACATCTCTGTAGTGCTGTGCAGAGTCATAACAAAGCTGGGATCACAAAAGCAGCCTGGCCTTGCTGTCAGGGGCAGGAATGAGTGAGGGGAAAAAAACATCAGTTCTTTGCTTTCAAGAAAAGGCAACTTAACCCTTTCTGTGGGAACACAAGACAAAAAAAAAGAAGTTAAAAAAAGTAATTTTTGCCCCTTTGGAAGCTGAAGCCAGCTAACAGGAGGGATGTGATGCCTAGAAACACCTGGTCTAGACCAATGTGAGTGCATAATTATTTATGCAAAGTGCCATACTTCATCAAGGAACCACTGAAAAATCAGTAGTACCTCTATCTGTAAAATGTATAGCTAGAGGGTGAGACCACTGTTCTGAGATATCAACATTATGGATTTTAGTGGGTTCAAGAACAGATGAGAACTGAACCTGTATTTATCACATTCTCTGATGCTCCTCAGCTGTTGCCTTCTTCCTGGGGCCTTGTTTTCTGTGAAATTTTGCTGGTCCTTGTCTGGGAAGCACTTACAGTGGGACTTCTTGAGGAGAAGTAGGATGTAAGCATCTTACTTGTGATGGCAATGGGCATATGTTTGAGAGAAGACTGTAACATGTTTCAGGCTGTCATGCTGCTGGAGACATGAAAAAGTGAAACTTTAACACTTTTAGTGCTAAAAATTTAGGGTTGTTTAAACACTGTAAATTGAAGCTCCCAGGTATCAGCTTATAGTGCCAAATCTCTTTGGGCAATAGAGAGATGGAACTTGACCTGCATGGCAGAAATGCTTCCCCTTCCTCCTCTCAAGGCTGGGGCTGCTTGCCAGCCTCACGCCAACTCTGTTATAGCACCTCAGCACCTTCCAAGGATGAGTAACCAAGCTGTCACATCTCCTCACAAGGAGTTCTCCTGGGGAGCTTTAAGACTTGCTGAGGTGTCTGTGCTGATACAGTCTGGTTTGGCCACATGCTAGGGCTCAGACATTTAAAAAAGTTACAAAATAATATAGTAGAATACTTTATACACGTGATTATATACCAACTGATTCTCACTTAGAATGAGCTATGGAATCCTTACTGGACTCCTTGCCTGATTCATAAACTTGTCTAAAAATGTCTCCTGACTTCATCTAAAGACATGAAGAATTTTAGATGAGGATAATAGGACTAAGAATAATAATAAGAAAAAGTCAGACTCCTGAAGTTAGAAAAATTAGCCATAGGAAAAATATTTTACTGAAGGTGTCATCAATGTGATAAAAGAGTCAACAGTCACTGTTCTGTTCCTCCTTATTTGAATCTGCTTTATGTGACAGATGCTTTTTTTTTTTTTAGCTATAATATTCTCAAGATCCATCATAAGGTACAAACCCTGGCTTTTATAGTATTCATTTATGCTTTGAAAAGAAGTGCTACAGGGGTAATTTTAAATTGAAATACCTTCTTCCTAGCTCCCCTGAAAGGACTTCCTGCTTTGTTCAGTAGGAAGTTTTACAGGGCAATGGATCACAGTAACTTCCTTGAAAGATGAGAATTTGATCTGGATCCTTGCAGTTGTCTCACAGAGCTTTTGTGCTGCTGATATTAATGTTTCCAAAATATGGAGTCAGTCATATTAACAGAGAAAAGATTGCACCATTATATCTTATTCCTTTTGTCTTAGAGATTTAATCTATGTCACTGTAATAAACATTCTAACCAACAGATCATAGTTATAGTAATATAAAACCTGGATATGGGCAAGTTCTTAACTGGAGTTAGTAGTAAATAGCTTTAAAAAAAGACAAATTAAACATGCCCTACAAACTCTAGTGTGCACTTTCATTGTTTGCTGTACACAGACAATAGCTTGGTCCAACAGAAAAATAGGACAATGGCTGGATAACAGAGGCTTGGCACATTTGGACTCAAAGTGTGAAGCAGGTGCTTTTGCTATACTTTTAAATAGTTATGTAGATAACATTAAAAACTCTGCTATAGCTTGCCTTATAGCCAATTAGAAAGATAGGTTAGTTTGTCTAAATTATATGTTTATTTGGCTCAAATGAGGATGAATAAGGAGGAGAATTTCTATGCTATGTATTAAGGAAATAGAGATGATGCCAGAGGTTCAGTCTAACATGGTGATCTATTTTTTTAAATCACTTTTTAAATCACTCCACTAGATCAGCAGAAGGGTTTGTGGGAGATGTGGTGGTTGGAGGCCATCTTGGGCACAGTGACCATGAAATTATAGACTTTTCAATTCTTGGTGAAGTGAGGAAGGAGGTCAACAAAACATCTGCCTTGGATTTCTGGAAAGCAGACTTTTGTCTGTGTGTGACACTGCTTCAAAGAGTCCCTTGGGAATCAACCCTTAAAAACAGAGGGGTCCAGAATATCTGGACATACTTTAGGAAAGAAATCTTAAAGGTGCAGGAGCAGGCCATCCCTATGTGCCTAAAGACAAGCCAGTGGGGCAGAAACCAGCCTTTGCTGGAGCTTTTGCTGGAAGCTTTTGCTGGAATTCAGGGAAGAGGCAGAACTCGGGAAGAGCGCGAGGACTTTTTTATGTCATGTAGAGAGAAAATTAGAAAATTGAAAGCTCAGCTCAGCTAGAACTCAATCACTGTAAAAGGTAATAAAAAATGGTTTTAAAATAACAAAAGGAGGGGCAAAAAAAATCTCCATCCTTTATTGGACACGGAGGGAACACTATCACTGAGATGCTTAATTCCTTCTCTGCCTCAGTGTTTAACAGAGAGACCAGTTATCCTTATGGCAACCAGCCCTCTGAGCTGGTAGACAAGGACAGAGCAGAATAGGCCCCCTACAAACCAAGACTATGAGGCCAGATGGGATTCATCCTAGGATGATGAAGGAGCTGGCAGAAGACGACACTAAATTGGGTGGAAATGTTAATCTACTGGAGGGTAGCAGTGCTCTGAAGTGGTGTATGGATAGACTGGATCAATAGGCTGAGGCCAACCATATGAGGTTCATTAAGACAAAATGCTGGGTCCTGAACTTGGGTCACAGCAACTCCCATGTAGTTCTACAGGCTGGGGGAAGAGTGGCTAGAAAGTGGCCCAGAGTAAAAGGGCCTGGGGCAGCTGATCAACAGGCAGCTGAACATGAGGCAGAAATGTGTCCAGGTGGTGAAGAAGGCCAATAGAGTTCTGGCCTTTATAGTGTGGCCAGCAGGTCTGGGGAAGCTATCATCACCTGGTACTCAGCACTGGTGAGGCTGCACCTTGAGTACTATGTCCAGGTCTGGGCCCTTCAGCAAGAAAGAGGTGTTGGAGCAGGTCCAGACAGCTGATAAAGAGTCTAAGTCCTATGAGGAGTGCCTGAGGGAACTGGTGTCGTTTATCCTGGAGAAAAGGAGGCTCAAGGGGGACCTTATTGCTCTCTACAACTATCAGAAAGGTGGCTGTAGTAAGGTGGGGTTCAGCCTCCCCTCACAAGGCAACAAGCAACAGGGCAAGAGGAAATGGCCTCAAGCTGTGCCACAGAAGATTCAGGTTGGACATCAAGAAGAATTTCTTCACAGAATGGGTGGTTAAGCATTGGAATGGGCTGCCTACAGAGGTGGTGAAGTCACCATCCCTGCAAGTATTCCTGAAACAACTGGACGTGGCACTCGGGGCTATGATCTAGTTCACAAAGGGGTGTTCAGTTAGAAGTTGGACTTGATGATCTTGGAGTTCTTTTCTGACCTTATTGCTTTTGTGATTCTCAAGACATTGTTCACTAGCAGTCAAAGAAAAACATAACACAGTCAACTTTAAAGTAAGAGATGTTTTGCGAAGTTGTGATGACAGTTACATGAATCAACCTACTGACAGCCTTTCTTGTCTTTCAGGCTTGCGGTCTCTTGGGATGACTATTGCTCAGTGCTATGAGGAGGTTGGCCTTCTGCTGCTTTTTCTCTCTGTAGGAATCTCTATATTTTCCACTGTGGAGTACTTTGTTGAGCAAGGTGTTCCTGGCACCACTTTCACAAGCGTACCTGGTGCTTGGTGGTGGGCAACAACTTCCATGACAACAGTTGGTTATGGTGACATTAGACCAGACACTACCATTGGTAAGGTAGTAGCCTTTATGTGTATTCTATCAGGAATACTGGTTTTGGCTTTGCCAATAGCTATAATAAATGACCGTTTTTCTGCCTGTTATTTTACACTGAAGATAAAAGAAGCTGCTCTTCGGCAGCGTGAAGCTTTAAAGAAACTGATGAAGAACTCATCCAGTGATTCAAATATCAATGTTAATTTGCGAGACATATATGCACGCAGCGTCATGGACATGTTGCGGTTCAAAAGCAGAGAGAGAGCAAGTACAAGGAGCAGTGGTGCAGATGATTTTTGGTTTTGACTTTGAAGTTATTTAACCTCGTATAGCACATAGACTACTTCAAAAATATAGTATTAAGTATCTCTTTTTTTATTATTTCCCACATAATGTATTTGCTTTTCCAGGTGGAGTTTTACTTACTTGGATGGACTGAAATAACTATGGTATACAAAAGGCAGAATTCATAACATGGAATCTCTCAATGAGCTCTAAAACCTACTTTCAGAACTAGATCATGGTGGGTGAAATGTGAAACAATGGATCCATGAAAGTAAAACAATGATGCAATGTTTTGTCTAATCTTATATCCCTACTGATGTATAATAATAAAGTCTTAGTGAAAATTGCCATGGTGTTTTGAATTTTAAACATTTAGGGTTTGTATTTGCACTGGGAGAACAAAAGTCAGTCATTAAGGAAAACTGAAAGGGGAAGTCTAAGGAAGTGAAATGCTGAATAAATTTAGGAAGACATACCTGTAAAAAGCTTAATCTTCATCTCCTTTCTTATATCCATCTTCTGTTTCATTTGCATAAAAACCAGATTATTAGACTGGAGCAATGTGGCAGGCAGATGGGGGAAGGGAGTACATGGACTTGGAATTTTCTCATTTGAAGAGAAGCAAAAGGCTATCAGATACATAATGGGTATCAAGAGACAGGTGAAAATATTAAGCAGATACAAGATCTGCAGCAAAGTCTCAAACAGTCATGAAATAAGTACCATAATGTAGAGCATCCTCTGTAATTGCTTCAGGAATTGTAGGGGCTAATACAGCCTTTGCAATATAGAAGTAATTTACAAACTTAGTTTGAACTATGCCTTCTCTATGTGTTTTGATTCCTATGGCTTATTTGTGTAGCTAAGCAGTTTTTGTACTTAAGTAAAGTCACCACTGGATAGCAGAAGAAAGGAATTGTAAAAGATAACAAGATACTAATTTCTCTGTCTCCCGTTGAGATCAATGGGTATTCCAAGTGGACCAGATTTTTTAAAAGTCAGTTATCTTCACTGACCCATTATTAGAAAAATACTTCATTAAAATCTTTCATTCCAAAGGAAAAATTAGTACTTGTTGGACTGAAGGCTTACTCTAATGCAGTAATCATGGTAAAAAACTAAAATAATTGAAGGTATTTTTGGTCCAGTATCTCACCGCTTACCTCTACAGTGGCCCAATACCATTCTTAGCAAACAAAGCTTTTCTCTAATATAATTTCACTGTCCTAGATTATGACATTGCCACAGAATGCATATAACTCATATAGTAGGTTAAATAAACCCTTTTCTATTTCCCATTTCTTTGGGGCAATATAAAAATGACATCTAGCAACCGTGGATTATTAAACTTTATGTATTTGTGTACATGGAAGGCTTAAACTGAATGAGTGAAATAACCTGCATTTGTTAAACATTGAATCATCCTTATGGTCTTCGTTAAACAGAAAGCAAACTGTGTTATCCCCTCTCTCCAGATATTCTATGAATCCATCATAAAATTCCCAGTGATGTCCAGGAGACAAAATTAATTCTGCAGGGAAGGTCTGATGCAGCTCACTCTAGGTTATTATTTCATAGCTCCTTGGAGCAGGAAGTCTCTCAGGCTACACAAATTGTACAGGCTGTTTCTCATTCAAAAGTCATTCTAATTATAGAGAATTAGGAAGAAGCTTTCATTGTGGGAAGGCTGTTTTGTAATGTCTTTTGTGCTGTCTTGTACAGCATCTGATCTGTGTTTGAGAAAGGAAATGCAGTTAGATAGCTGATTGATTCTCTTTAGGGAAAGGCTTCTTTATTGCATCCTGTGCTTTTTATGAAGAACTCAAAAGAATGAGAAAAATGTTCTGGGAGGTATTACTTGATTCACTCTTTTTACCAGCTCAGAAGATAGTTTCCTAGAAATGCCCGTGGAGAAATGTGGCTCAGACTTTATCCAGTAGCTGCTTTGGCTTCTGTTTTCAGACCTCTTGATTTAAAATTCAGTCTCCCAAGCAATGTTTGTCAATCATGTCATTTATACAGCAAGTTTATCTATCACATCATGGGCGCAGACTAGCAAATCATTTTAGAGGAAGGCCAGGTCTGCTTTCAGCTCCTACAGATGGAACGACCAGAGCATTTGTACTGAAAAACACACAGTACAGGACATCACAGCTCTAAAACATGAAGCTGCACCATGTACTTGATACCACAGATTTGGGGAATAGCTCAGCCACCACTAAGGTACCAAATAAAGAATGCTACTGTGCTATCTTTAGAATATCACACTAAAGACAAGAAGCTACCTCTTGTCCTCACATCTGTTCTGCCATTTCCCTCCCTCAGCAGACTTGGCAGAAAGGATCAGTAACATTGGCTGAAAATTCAGCATTTTAGCTCAAAACACCAAGCACTTTCCCAAACTGACATCAAAGGGTGTAGCTGCAGCACATACAAAGAAAGCCTGCATTAACCTTGGTTCCCTAGTACAAAAATCAGTAATAATGAAAATAACAGAATCATAGAGTCATGGAACAGTTTGAGTCAGAAGGAACCTTAAAGATTCTCTAGCTCCAACACCCCTGCCATAGGCATGAACATCTTCCACTTGAGAAGGTTGCTCAAAGCCCCACCCAGCCTGGCCTGGAACACTTCCAGGGATGGGACAGCCACAACTTCTCTAGGTGTGTGAGTTGACACAAGCAGGCAGCCAGGACAACCACAAGCTCAGAGACAGAGTGCAAAGATTAAATTTATTCCCATTACCTTGCTAACCGGGACATCCTGGAAGCAACTCCTGGGGAAAGGTAAACAAGCAAAGCCATAGGCACCATTAAACTTAGTCCATGTTATAGGATCACTGGCCTGCTGTTCACACAGGCTTATGAAGACATTCCCAGCTGCATGGTCCCTTGATCAATTTACAATCCTCCTTGCCAGTTTAACCCATACCTTCCAACACTGGGAGCCTCACCACTCATAGTAAAGAATTTCTTCCTAAAATCTAATCTAAACCAACCCTCTTTCAGTTTAAAGCCATTCCCTCTTGTCCTGTCACTGCATTCTCTTGAAAAATATTCCTCTCCAGCCTTGTTGTAATGCCATTGACTATAATGTAGACAGGGTCTGAAAAATCTTCCATATTTGTAGATGCTTAGGGTCAGGTTTTCCTTTGGGCCAGTGTAGTCTGAACCCACCAGTACTTTTCAAACATGATGAAAATTTTTCTTTGTCATTTTTACTTTCAAGAAAACCAGTGACCTCTTGGGTCTCATCAGGCAGAACACTGCCAGGAGATCAAGGGAGATGGTCCTGCTCCTCTACTCAGCCTGATGACATAGATCTGGATGATAGGTCCAATACTGGGCTCCCCAGTACAAGGGACCAGGTACAGGCTACTGGAGATCAGCAAATATGGAAAAGCCAGGTTGCAGAGACCACCACATCGGGGAACCCCTGTGTCCAGGAGAGGTGGGTGTGCTTCTGAGGCTTCTTTTAAAAGGCATTTATAAATTCATGTTTCCTAATATTTTACATGTGTAAAATATTAGCAAACTTATGACTCACCTATTGTATTGTACTGATATTGGTCCAGAATCCATACTTCACTGATCTCTTTAATTATGTGTTGTTAGTAAATGAATAAGCCACTTCGATCTTGATTTGACATAAACTGTGTAATTTGAGCAATTTTTCCCCCAGACAGGAATTTTGGGGGTCAACTCTGAGCTTCTGGGATTGTCACATGACAAATACGGTTGAGAACAAAAAGGAGCAAAAAGGAAAGGAGAAAGTTAAGAGACCTTTTATAAAGTAATTAACTTTTGTTTTCTGACATAGCAAAGTATTCTCATCTTGTTATAATTATTTTGATAATGAATGACATGTTTTTCTCATTTGCTACAGTATTGTCCTCTCAAAGCTCCACTGAAGTATCCATGCACAAACAGCTCTACCAGAGCGTAGTCTGTAGAGATGCTCACCATCTAAACCACACTAGAGCAGCTGTTGCTGATGTCTCCAGTACACAGCTGTCTGTGCTCTCACCATGCAGCCTCACTGCAGAAAGGGCAGAGCAGTGCAGGCTGTACTCCCACCTCTGGCTGCAGACAAGGGCCTTGAGGGCTTTGGGCTCTTGGAAAAATCAGTCACCAAAGAACAGGGCTGCAGTTAATTATGTCTCTAGAATTGAAATGCATTTTTCAATTACAGCTTCTTGTCGTTCAGGGTCTTTTTGAGCATTTTAATGAATCCTGTAATTATTATGGGTTTTCCTTTTATTTAAACACAAATACTAGAAAACATATGTCTCCAGACAAAATCAGATCTACCACACACTCAATGTTCAGAACAGTTTGATGAGGCATTTAAGTTTGGTGCAAATAGTGAGCTTGACATGATGAGCAGTCAGTAACGGAAGACATCCCTTAATAAAAAGGATTTTAATGAAAAACTAAGCTGAAGAATTAGTTATAATTAACTTTGTTGTTAATTTGTTTCTTTGTTTGTTATATATGAATTAGAATATTTTCTGACAAAGCTGTGACCCAGATGTATAGAGCTCATGCTTCTGCTTGAGGATGACACTGTCAGCAAAAGGAGCACAGCCCATTTTGCCTGTGTCTCTCACAGTCATGCTCAAAAAAGCCTGAGTAGTCATAATACTTCTCACAGAAAAACAGGAGGGAAATTTTGTTCAGGTCTGTTTTAGGCGCTGCCCTGTTATAGGATTTCTATGTGGAATAAAAAAAAATAAAAAAAAAAAAATCTAGGCTTACAATGCTGATTTAAAGGTTTTTGGGGCACTACTATCTCTTTTACTTATGTTAAGTTTCTGCTTTGCAGACATCAGGAACCCTCTAGCTGGGGAAAGCATAAGGAAGGGATCCCATTTAATGTCATAAAAGCGGTCCCACCACCAGTCAGTGTAAATCTCCATTGCTCCCAGTCTTTCTAAGACCCCTAAGAAGCTTCCAGTGAGATGAATTTACAACATACTAAAGAACTCAGAACAGCCTGAAGTTAGGTTGGGTCTTATAAAAGTTTACAGTTTTGTTCATCTAATTAAAATTATGGGAAATACCTATTATGATGTGAAAAAAATAGGCCTTTGTAACAGTTTCTCCAAATGAAATCCGCTTTCTTGCCAAGCAAAGAAAGACTCCTGCAGATGTAAGATTTTCTCTAATTATCCCCAATTCTGTACAGCTTTCACTAAAACTAAAAGTGCTTGTAAGTCACCTAGTATTACAGTGTAGTCCTGCAAGCTGTGACAGACATTTCATTTCCTATGGCTTGACTCACAAAGGCAGTTTTATTTCCAACCCTGTGTAGCAGAGATAGATCCTGAGAAATGACTGAAGTCTGCATGACTCTTCACTATCTATTGCATGAACCAGTTTTTCACTAGAACTTGGAAAAGAATTCTGAACAGCCTCTTATACTGTTGTTTAAAAAAAAAACCAAACACACAGCGAATGGACTTGTCCTAAGCATACTTTTTTCAACATAGCCAGAAAAAAGGAAATTATCTTGCAAATAGTTAAAAGATAACTGGTGACTTCACTCTTTGCAGCTGGCCCTGGGTTACAGATTTATGATTTATAACTCTCAGCCTGATGCATGAAATACCTTAAATATATTATGCAATCCAGACATTGAATTATGGAAAAATATTCCAAGATCAACATGTCTTTGCTTAAGGTCTGCTGTCCAGTGAAGCAACATTCATATACTAATAGCTCTTTTGTCCTAAACTAGCAACATCATTACAGCCTTTAGAACACAGTGTCAGGACCTGCCAAAATTACAGGCTCCATGGGATTGCTCCATAACTTTTGCCATGTGTGTTAGATGCAGCAGACGATAAAAGCTGTAACTACTGAAGTCATTAAGCCATTATTAATGCTGAATATATGAGAAGAAAAATAATGAAGGTAGAACAGGAAAGAGAAAATTAATTTAAATTTAAATTAATTTTAATTTAAAATAAGAAGTTGACATTCTTCAGCTGAGATTTACCAGTGTCTTTTTGTGACTGACTTTGTGTGTTTTAGTCCTCGTATCTTCTCATAAGAAATGAAGAATACATGGTTCAGTGCAGAGGAAGAAATTCTTTTCAGCTTACTAACTGACATGCATCGTAGGTCCGTACCACAAATTAGATCACATACTAATAATTCATACCTCATCCTGCCATTCAGCCTTGTATCAGACATATCTCTGCCCTGAATCATGTGTAAGTAGGTGCTTTCACATTTACATTGTTCTCCTGTAGATCAGCATCAAAAACCCTCATCTTTTTGTAAGAAGTAAACATCAAGTTAAAAGAAAAAGAACAGAATTAATCTATTTACAGTTGCTGCTATTTGTTATTTCTACTGTCAGTTTTCATCTAATTCTCCCATCTTCTTTTCCTGGCAGGAATTGCCAAAAAAACAGATGGAAGAATTGCCAATCACAGGCTTTCACTGTCAAAATGTAGATAAACCTAGCCCACAAACCTGTGTTCTGTTTTCCTATACTAGGAACAAAATCCAAGTCCAAAGAAATGTGTGGTCTTTTCCCCCAGAGACAAGGATGGCACGAATTAAGAACCAACAGAACCAGTTTTCCAAATTACTAGAAGCTGTATGCTTACAGCTGGTCAAAACTGACCTGTCATGTAACATAGCTAGGTCTGAGTAACAATAAAGAAGGAATACATTCTGAGAAAATACCTGTCCCCTGAGTTTAGACAGCTCACAGAATTGGTCCCACAAACCTGCCCAAGAGGCATGATCCCACTGTTCAAATGTTACACAGCCCTTTCCTAAAGGCCCTTCTATCCCAACGTGTACCACAAAGCCAAACCCTGTATTCAAATTGAGAGTGTAAAGGAGCAAAGCTTGTCCAAAAACTCTTTATAGGGATTTATTGTTTGAATAATGTGACATGTTCCCCATGGCAAGTCTACTGCTGTAATGGAATTACACTAGCATGAATTTGGCCCACTTCCCAGTCAACACTCTCTTATAAGAGGCTTTGTTGTGTGAAAGATGAGTATTTGGTTGGGCCACAATAAGGACCAAAACCAGCATCCAAATTATGGCCTGTGTTATGCAGACTCCCTCCTTCCATATGGAGATGAATCCAGTTTGCTTGTGCCAAGCATCACAATAGAACTACTGGCAGGCTGAACTAACAGAATGCCACTGGCCAGCACTACAATACAGAGGCTGCATTATGCTGCAAATGCCCTCATCAGCTGTCCAGCAGATGTGACAATATGCAACCCAAAAAAAAAGAAGAAGAAAAAAACAGGAAAGGAAAACTCTTGTGCTCACCTATCACCAGGATTTCAGTCTGGTTCAGAGCTAGTGCATTTCACTATCAATAATTTAATGTACTTAGAGTTCAACACTAGAGTAAGCAAAATATTCAATGCAAAATTAATGGTGCAATTTATGCATTTTCTTTCTGCATCAAGAATGTCACTTTCCAAGGACACTTCAGTAACCATTGCTTACATTCCCTATCACATATATCATCACAAACTGCAGGCCTGTCTCCAGCTGGTGGGTAGAGAGAGTTTTGCTTATTCATGGTAGCCTTCCATTCACATTACCTTTTCAGTTTCTGAAGATCAAGCACGCTTTTCTTGCCTGCATTTTCACATCTCCACTCAGAGATACATTTGCCAGGGAGACATGTTCCTTCAGAGGATACATGCTAGAATGATGTAGTCTGTGGTGCAGGCACTAGTAATACGCGTAATAAGCAGGAGAACACAATACAGGTGCAATAATAGGAAAGAAAGTCACAAGCACCTCTTTAAGAAGCAGAAGATGCTACATGGAATTCAGTAAGCCACAGCTTTTGTCATGGCATCCTGCAACCCAAGTCCAGCCCGTGAGGTAAAACCAAGTGGGCATTAAATAAGCTCAGTCAAACACAGCCTCACAAGTCATGCAGACAGAAGAAACTTCTCTGCACATCCTCAGCTCCCTCTCTAGCTTGTCTATTCCTCATTTTTTCCAGCCAGCCCCTCAAAATCGTAGAAGAGTCCCCATTAGGCTACCTGCACCTGGGGGGGATGTATCCAATGTCACCGAACTAGCCCAGGGAACAAATATTCTAGATTTTTAATGTATTAAGTGATAAAGCATTATTTGCAAATTCAATTCTAGTCAGTGAAATGTGGGGGTTTTTTTCCAGTTTCATTTTCTCACCTAACCTTCCCACGTAGAGGTGTCCAATTAACAAGGTAAAATATAATCTGTTAATTAAAGGGAAGATTTTAGCAAAAGCATTTAGGAATCTCAGTAAGGCAAGCAAGATGAAAATACATTGGTAGTTGGTTAATTTTAAAAATAATTAAAAGAAGAAATAAAATCTTCAAAGACTCAAGTACAGCTTAAGCCTGGGCTAAGAAAGACAAAAAATGTCAGTAACTATAGAAGAGGTAAGACAAGTTCCAGATAGGAAATCCAGGTACTAAATATTTCCAACTATGCAGCATATGGCAACTCCCATGCAAGCTACTAACTGCTTTGAAGTTTACTTCATCAGGTACTCTGGGCGAGGATTAGAAATTTACTCATGTCAGAGTTTGGTTTACCAGGTTAGATATGTCAGCTAAAACACTTGAAAATTTTGATAGACCTGGACAAGATCTAGTTTTGAGTGACAGAAATAGCAATGTAGCTGTTTGTATGCTTTCCTTCACACTTTTCAAACAGTTTTAATTTCCTTTCTGGAATAAGAAGATATGAAGCATTTGTTTAAAATGCAAAACACCTGAACACTCTTACCAGGTTTACCTCCTCCGTTCCAACTCCAGGGCACATAGAACAGGCTCTTTTCCAGGGAAAGGCTCCTGGAAAACATTGTAGAAAGAATATTTTAGGTTTGTTGCTTCACACTTGGGACAAATTTTACACCAGGGCAAAGGTTAAGAGGTAGGTTTGCTTGAAAAGTTGAAGTGTTAATATCTGTCACACATTCCCAGCATTATGATAAGGGGATGAGAGAAAAAGAAAACAAACAGTCGTGTTAGTGAACAAGATGGCTGTTTCTGACATGAGTTTAGTGCAGTGCAATCCAAACAGAAAGGACAGGGACACCACAAAAGAGTGGCAATTAGCTATATCTATGGATTCCATTCCTCAGCTTCAGAAACCAATCTAAGGGCAGTGATTGTAGCACACAAAATGACTCCCCCATGCTTATCAAGCTATATTAAAAATGACAGGCATATTCCCATCCTTCCAAGGCAGAGTCTAACAATGACCTGCACTGGTGCTCAAAATATCTTTGGAGGAGCAACAGCACTTTGCTGCAAGTAGCCTCAATCCATGGGTTTGGATCCTGACTGGCAGGATGCCTACCTAGTAGGAAGGCTTATATCCCTTCTAGAAGCTGCAGAGAAGTTTCAGAGTTGACACCCAGCTCTCCTCTGCTCTCCTCTGCTCTCTTCTGCTCTGCTCTGCTCTGCTCTCCTCTCCTCTCCTTTCCTCTCCTCTTTCGCCTTTCCTTTCTCCTTTCTCCTTCCCATCCCTTTCTTTTCCTGTAATTTGGAATCAGCTTCTCTCCACTACACAGAAAGGCAATGATGGAGACTTTTTAAAAGTCTATTCCTATTTTGCTGGGCTATGTGCTCAGAAAACTATATAGAGTATTTTGTAAACAAGAAATTAAAGGCTTCTTGAAAACCTTCTGCTGCCGAAGGGTTCAGTCCCAACTGCAGTATTCACATGATGTTATCACCACAGCAACCAAGCCTGTAAACAATACTGGTGGTCATGGATAACACATCAGTACTTGGTTTCACGACTAGAAACAAAAGCTTTGCCAGACTGTATTTCTTTCCTGTCATTGCATGTTTCCTGATTGAAATGCTATTTGAAGTGCTTTGCTCTGGAGTGTAAATGCATTAGCTTTTGTCTGACATAAGATCTGAGAAGGAGGTTAAGCTCCAGTGCTCCATCAAGTCATCTGGTTAGTATTTGACAGGTTATTCATGCGTTATCAATACACACCTGCCAGGACAATAACAACACATTTATTAATGTACGTCGGTCCTGTACCTTCTGAAGTAAGACAAAACTATCATTTAATTTTGTTACCTACAGGGTGGGATCAGTCTTTTGAGTTCCTCATGAAAGGCATCTAGGGAATTCCACAAACCCCATATTATATATGTCTGTGCTCCACAGACATAATTAACTCAACTGCAAGCTGAAAACTATATAAATCTGAAGATATTACATTTGTAGAACTTAATAGCTTAGGAAAAAAGGTTTATTGGCTCTTGCAGGGCGTTGATATGCCTGAGGCAGCTACACAGTACTGATGAAAAAGCCCAGAAAAGGTGAGGGTCTAATGTGCTGCCTTAAAATTCACAGTAGAACTCCCAGTATGGGTGAGCATATTAGAGCCAGGAGTGAGAACCACCTAACTTTACCCTAGTTATGTCACAGTGTAGAAACCCTTGCACTGACATAAGTCAACTTAATGACTTTTTGCAGTGATTTCATCTAAAATAGGATATCTAAAATAAAATTGCCTATTATTCTCCATTGGCTGAAGGGAACTTTGGAGTGACTAGCCCCCATTTAGACACTTACGTCTTAGAACTCAAAGTCAGGGAGAGATGAATCATTTTCTCTGGAGCAGTTTTTGGCACCAACAAGTTTATTGTCTAACCATTCAACACACAGATTTCAGAAAAGCTCTTCACTCTGGATCCAGATAGAACTGCTCTGAATCAATATAATCAGGCTGCAGATGGAGAGCTATGATCCTTTCTGGGAAGATGATGATGGTCCTTTCTAGGAAGATTTATTGAATTGGAAATAATAATTAAATATTTTTTCTCCTTCTGCTCACTGAATTAAAAATTCTTCTTCAGCTCTCTTACTCCTCCCTTAGTGCAAGTACATCCAAGAATTAAATTAATAAACTTTAGAGGAATTAATCTGGGCATAATTATTTTGGATGTCTTACAGGACATCTTTTTAACTCCAGTTTCATATAGCTCATGACTTCCAGATGGAGTCATTCATGGGATAAACCAGATAAAAATCTGAAAGGCTTAAGGAATTAGAAGAATTAACCAATGCAGATTTTGAGACCACCCAGAACAAAACATGCCACCTCTGGATTTTTTGGGGACAAATGGTTAAATATTTATTATCTTATTTCTTCAGCCTTGTTGGGTTTCCATGACTATATCACACATCAGATAATCTTAAGAAGTTTACAAAACTTGATGTTATCATAAATTTTTGTTCTATTTCTTCTATCAATTCAGAAAGTGAGTTATACATTCTTTATTTTATATCTTCCTCTCACAGAAACAAGAACAGATACCAGGCGCTTTGAGTGATCAGCTACAAAACATGAATCACAATTACTGAATCATTGAAGTGACCATTTCACAAACAACCATCAGTCTGAAATTTATTTATGCAAAATTATTCCACAACTTCTTGTAAATAACAAATAGTTGAGAAAAAGGAAAACTCAGGGGTTTTATTTGAAAATCAAATGTAGGTCTGCTTTAAAATGGAACAGTAATTGTAATAACCAATTTGAGCAAATACATGACCTACTATGGGCTCTCTTCCAGCAGTAAAAAAGATATTCCTAAATTTTATCTGATCCTTTTCATGGTTTGCATGTTAAGTATGTTATTTTAAACACCTGTAAAAGACTGATCATATATACCTGATGTTCATTTTACTTGTAAGACTATATAATCTAACTAGTTTAAGCAGCATCTGTTACAGTTATGTCTTAGTAAAGGCCATCAACTTAATGACAGGCAGAGACACTGTTTAAATTATTTTTCATGTTTCATGTATCTGTTCCACAAACATTACTACTGTTTCTGATCTGAACGGTAAATAAATGCAATATTCAGACAATGACTTTAAAGCTGTCATGATTAACCAATGAAGAGATATGAAGAGGAAAAGATCACATTGTGTTATAGGAATGCATGAAATAGTCAATTTGTATTTTTTAGAGACTGCTAACATAATTTCATTCCAGATGGCAGTGAGAGCGCAAATCTGTTCTGTTCTGTGAGGATATGGGTGTTATATTAGTCTCCAATGGATCAGATTTATTTTTCAATGTTTTTTATCACAGAACATTTTAACTATTTCAGACAATCACTATTTTGTTTTGTATGCTCAGTATGAAGTATTCATATAGGATACTGTCTGTCATTGCTCCCCACAAAAAGCCATAGCACAGAGATGATTCCTCACCAGGGGCATTTCCTCTTAGCTGCTGATAAGATGTTTAGTCTATTCCATGCAGGATCTGTTCTTAAAGGCAGTCAGTTTAGTAAACAGACTCTATTACCATGGCGTTTTCCCTCACTTGACTCCTTCACTGATTTCCACCTAGAAAGTTTTTCTTCCTATGCAGAGACTTCAGTGGCTTCATACTTCTCAAAGCAAGAAAGCTTCAGGATTATTTCTCCTTCATTCTGTGATGCTCCTCAGTCTCCTTGGTTTGTAGGATCTCTATAGCTTTACAACAAGGATGTAGTCACTAGTCTGCACTTCATCCTAGGGAAAACGTGAGGCTATTAGTGTGGGGTAGATGAGTGTCTTTCATAATTTTTCAGCCAGCTCACCCATGGTTTCTAAACTAAAGCTTGTGAAATATTGTAGTTTTAAACTTAAGAGGGATACTGATTTCAGTATAAAGGTCCCAGCACCCTGCATTATCTGTCCACAGATGCACAATCCCAGACCAAGTCCCCAGCACTCAACACTGTTCTGCTTTCAGAGGCCCCACCAGTCAGGAGTTTCCTCTCAAATCTTCCGATGTATTCCCTGCCCTAGTTGATGGCACTCAGGAAAACTGCTTTCAACACAGAACACAGTTTTGCTTGCCTCAGGAGCTCAGTGAAGCATCACACAGTGAATTTGAAAAAGTCTCTGAACTGCTTACTTCATGGTAAGAGCCAAGACACTGACAAATACTTTGTATATATGTTGAGAGACAAAGAAGAAAGGAGAACTCATTTCAGTCCTTCCAGTTAGTTGCACCTCACCACTCAGAAACAACGTTTGGGGCTTCAAAATCCCTTCTATATTTTCTGTCCTACTTCTCTTTGCTTTAGTAAGGTTTTTTATTTGTGTTATAAGTCAGTTGTGCAAAATACGCTTCAGAATTGCTTTCAAAGGACTTCTCTGATATGGGAAAGAAGAACTGCAATCTCCGTCAGCATCTGTTCTGCTTTTGAATGGCACTTTAGAGAGACATCATTTCTTACTCCACTGTAAGGTAACCTGAAGAGTCTTCAAGAAAACTAATTAGCTATTTCATTTCAGCCTATTAATGTTTGACATAGAGGACCAATGACATTGAATGAACAGCATATCTATATAAGCTTAAAAGCAAAATAAAACTAGTTTGCTTTAAGATAACATCTTGTTCTGATACAAGGTGAAAAATGATACGAAGAAATTAATAAATGAATGAATAAGTGCTGGGACTTGAAATCATGGTGTGTTTGAAAAACTGAAATGCTGGAAGTAGAAGACTGAGATTCTATGCTTTGGATGTGCTCAGTAACAATTAAGTGCTAATTTTGATATGATATTTGGGGTTATTTTTTAATTTGTATTTTTAATCACTTTACAAATTTTCAATATTGCTTAAGCACATCTAGATTTTTATTCAGAAATTAAGCTGCCCATAATGACCAGAATACTAAGGGATTAAAGCATAATGTTTTCACTATACTGAAGCTTGGACAAGAAGGCAGATTGTCAAGCCAGTGAGAAATCTTTGTACCCCTCTTAAATAAATTGAAAGAAGGAAAACACAACCCTCAACATCACACTTAGGACTGTGTAACTGTACTGACAGTTTTCATTATAAAATTTCAAGCAACTTAATAAGTCTTATTGAAATCCAAAAAGACCACTGAAAGTGACTGGATGTACAGAAAATTTACATGACCCACACAGTTTATGCTGTACTCTTAGGAATCTATTTCATATTACTTTAATGACTTCTTTGAGGTGACTTAAAATGAATTAAACCTTATAAGTAATGTTAAGGACACGTCTCTGGTGTAACAGTAGTTTACACACTGAATATGCATATGTCTGTGCTATAATTCTGGTCCTGATTCAGACATTGGTTTGAGTGCTACTTATTCCCTTATAAGGCTGAATTAAGGTAGTAAATCTGACTCTGCATCTGATGAAGTAATTGATGTTGATTTCTAAGTAGGACTATGCAAGCAGGTGGAAAGAAAAGTAGAGACGTTTCTCTCAAGTAGTTATTGGAATTTCTAAACAATTTAATTGCAAAGAGACCTGAAATATGTATGCAGTATATAAAAGAAATAATATATATGTCTAGTTTGGATGTAGTATATGTTTTAAAACAAGGTCAAATTGGTTTTGATAATGGAAATTGTAGGGCAATGTATTGTAACTAACCAACCGATCATTCTGCTTCTCTGCAACTTTGCATTTTGTTACACTTTAGAAAACACATTTGTACTTTAGTATCTGTTCATCCATTTCATTGCTAGGATGCTCAGATGCCTCCTAAAATACGAGTCATTGTTTACGGAAATAAAAATGATGACTTCTGATGGCTGCCAAGTGGCTAATTAACGACACAAGTATACCCCAATTTATTTTTTTCAAGAGTTTGTTTGCTCACTTTTGGTAATTATACTAAAATAATTACTTCTTAAATACTAATTTAAAAAAAAAATTTCACTGGGGAGAAAAGTGTTTTCAGTATACATTCAGAAATATGAATGTAGTGTCCTTTCTCTGGGTTTTTTAACACTCCAGAAACATATGGGGATGAATGCACTTATGTTGTGATCAGATAGGATCCTGAAAAATGGTACTTCTGAAGAGGAAAAAAAAAATTTTTTTCAGAACTAAATATATCTATAAAAAGAAACCTGACATAGAAGACTGATGGAAGACCTGCTGCTGCATGAGGGGAGCCATTTGCCTCTCCAGGGACAGTAAACTGCACCACACTGAATAATGAACCAGGGAATTGCAATCAATATGGTTCCAACATCACTTCTTGCTGGGCAGGGTGTTAGAGATGGCATTGATTAACTCATTCAACATGGACATTATAAGTAGGTGAATTTCACTTTCCCATTTACAATATAATGTTATTTTAAATATGCATGTAAGGTGAGTTGGACTTTCTTGGCAATGGCTTCAAATTTTGTTCAAAGTTTAAAATGGACAATAGGATTTATCTAATGAACATGTTTCTCAACAAGACACTCCTAAAAACGACAACAGTTTTATGGGAAAAGAAAAATCCTCTTTTACTTGCCTATACTGCTGGGCTCTTACCTTGTGTTCTTTAACTGAGGATGCATCACTCATTCTCACATCACCAGCAGGCAAGTGCAGTCAATGGCAAACAATGAAGATGAGAGAACATGTATACTTAAAGGCTATGGAAAAATATTATTATTATACTTCTTGCAAGCGGAAAGCAGTGAGAAATGGCACTGAATGACTAGCAGTGATTCAGCAGTGATGAGGAGCTATTCTTATAAATTAGAAATTGTGAAATAGTAATACGAAAAATGTCATTTAAAACATAATATATAAAGTTGTCCATCCTCTTTCTGTAAAATTGCACATACTCAATGCATGAAGGATTTAAGGACTCTGAAGCACTATGAACTGTCTGCTGGGTTTCAGGAGTTTCTGTGGACTATATGAGTTATTCACCATTGGCTACCTCGCGTTTCTATCTGGGTAAAAGAAATGTTTTGTAGGGCTTATTGTGCTGGATCTCAGTAGCCTGGAGTTATGGATGCAGATAGGTTGGGATGGAACAGTGGCATATGTATTATTGCCATTTGCTGTCTTCTGACTTCAGTAACCTTTTCCTGGGCAAGTAATTTTCACCCCAATACCAAAACTGTGTCTCTGATATACAGCACAATAAATAAGTTTGATACAAACTGGGGTTTCTAGGCATTACTATAATGCAAATAAATATTTCTTCGCATATTTAAAAACATTTCTTAAAAGAAAGGATAAGAGGGAATAGAATTTAAATGTAATATTCCTTCCTTTTCACATATCAGCAGTTTTCCTCTTGCCCTTCAATCACCCCAAGAAAACACAGGCCTTCACATCATCTAGAGGATTCACTACATTTTGACACCTCCACCAGAAAGAACCTTTATCAGGAAAAAGAGGAAAACAGCTAGATTCAGAGCTGCATATGACCCAGTTTTGATGTTGTTACATAATGAGAATTGATGTGGCTGGGCCAAACCAGTGGCAATACTTTGACATGGGGCAGAGGTAGTGACCTGTGGCTGGTCATGCACATGACTCTGGGGAACAAGGGGTACCAGGCCAGCCAGAGGAGAGAGGATGGACACCCATATAACCCCAAATTTCTTCCTCCATGGGGCCTGGCACAGCTGCACTATCACCCACCCTGGGAAGAAGCCATCAGGACCAGCAGAAGTTCCTGCCTGTGTAACAGAGGAGTGTGTGTTGTCTGTAAGATGCTGTTTGCTTTTGCTTTCCTTCATGGTCTGTTACTGTGATCCCAGACACAACACTGGAGAATCAGGGAGAGACATGATCCCTGAGAGCAGGAGGGGAAACCTTTTAAGTGTGGTATTGTGTCCAGCACAAGGAAGAGAGGTCTTCTGATCTCAGAGCCCATCCAGCCCCAGGCTCTGGCAAGACTTGGGCTTAGTCCTAGTGTTCCTGTATTCATTTATTTTGCTGATCTGCTAAGAGAAATCCTGAAGAGAGGTACTTCCACTCTTTTGTTGGCATATCTAACGAAAACTGAGTAAAATCTTCAGGGACCAGAAAACAGCACTTTCTGGAGTCTGTGTATTTCCACTGCTGGGTATCAACAGTGGGAACATTTTCCAAATCCACAGATATCTTCTTCAAACAGATCTATGGGAGAATCCTTTGCAGAGGAAAGCAGGTGGTACTTATACAAGGAGTGAGCATGGGCTGCCTTCTGATGGAACAGTCCTTATAGTCATAGACTGCTATCTTTCTTTGCATAAGCAATAAGGAAATTTGTTGAAGTCCATGGGAGATTAAAGTTTCATACAATTCCACAATAGAAAATATTGTGAATATTCAATTCTAAAATCAGAATACCAAAATGTTTGTGACTGTTCACAGACTCAGTCACTCGAAAAAGGACAGAAAAACATTTCACATCAGATTCAGGGCAACATCTTCCCACAATTACCAGGGTCACTTCTCTGTGAGGCACTGCCCACTAACTACCTGTCCTTGAGAAGTAAGGCCAACAAGAACTCCATTCTGTGTACCCAATCCTTGCTTAACTAACTATTGTCATGGCCTGGAAGTAAAGGGACTAGAATGCAGGTGGGATCATTTGCAGAAGTGTATCTGTAAACATGTTGTCACCCAGGAAGCGACAGGTCGTTTTGAAATGGTCAGACTGCACTGAACTGTACCATTGCTGTGCACTGATGCACCATCTCCTTCAACACCTGACACAGGATAAGAGCAGTGGGAGTTGCATGGAGTCATGATCCGCTGTCCTTGTACTGTTCACCCACACAGCAGCCCATGTCCAGAAATTACCAGCATAGATATGAACAAATGAGGGCATCAATACTCCTAAAACATGAGGTATTCTGCATCCAGATAGTATTTCTATTTGGTGTTTCTATACCAATTTCTGTGTTCAATAGTGATTGAACCCATACCAGTGTTCTTACATACTGACCATGGATGCTGCTGTGACCTAGTCAAAAAAGGTGCAGCTAGACTGAGTAGTCCTTTTGGACAAATGGAGAGTAAATCAGTTCAGGCACACACTGGATGGGGACAAACAATTTCATATAAATCTCACTGCTCATCTAGATGGTCTGTCACTGACCAATGTCATGTAAGCTTCTTCTAGCAGGCTGGATTCAAGACAAGTCTCCACAAGTTAGTCAAAGAAAAAAACATTAAATATTGCTAAATATATATACATATATATACTATAGCCTGCAAAACAGGGGAAGCACAGAGATGAAATACTACATACAATTGCTTTGTTATGCAACATATTCTTTACAAGACATCCACTTGGTTACTTGCAGACACGAGACCTCAGGTGTAGCCCAGAATGATTAATATTCTTATAGTGTGGAAGGTTGTTATGTAAATTTTGGCCTTCTGACAACATTGATCTTGTCATTTGGCTAGCAGTGGCAGAGCAGAAGCCCTCGGCAGGGTAAACTGTCTCTATAAATCAAAGGTCTTGAAAAGTGTGAGTGTTGTAGCAATGCCACCGATCGCCCAAGTGGCTGTCCACTAGTCCTTTAAGAGGAAGGCAGTTTCTGGCTGAAGCTGTAGTTGTGCATGTGGTCCTCCCTTATTAAAGTTTTTCAGTGAGAGAGAGAACAATCCTTCTGGCTTACAACTCACTGGCAAAACACCCTGGTTCTTTAATGGAGAAGGCTGGACATTTATCAGGGTATAGCTGGTGAAGAGATGTGTTAGCCCATACACCAGCCTGCACAGGTGATGAAGGCCTGTCATGCCTGGCATTTTGCTTTACATAATTCAAGGGTGCGCAATGAGGAGCAGTGACTCTCTGTGCAGCTTTCTCAGGGGTTCCAGCTCTCCTAGACCACACATAAGAGGCCATTGGCATTTCCTAGGATTGAAATAGTCTGGATAGCTGAAGAATTCACCTTCAAGGGGCTTCAGTGGGCACTCTTAACTAAGAATACAGACACAGCCTCATGGGGCATCTCTGCTAAACTGGGAAATGTCAAGCAAATTTCACTTCTCTACATGCTAAATGGGCCCAATCTTCAACTTGTTGAAAAAAAATTGCCTTTCTTCAAGTATGTTCTTTTAATTTATTAAGAAGTAATTGAAATTATACATTACAGAGGGTTCTTTTGAACATAATATTACAGTTCATAGCTCTAAAAATTCCCAAATTAAGAAGAGCTGACAGAAAGAAAAACCTTTTGACAAGATCAATATTTTTCATCATGTTTATTTGTTTGTCTGCTTTCTTCTTCCATTCATAAAACAGTGGATTATTAAAAGCTGCTAAATATTGCCACAAGATCATTTGACCATATAATCTGAGGCAACAGCTAGCCAAAGAAATGTCTTCTCCTGACAGCCAAAGCTGTTCTAGTAATATGAGACGCATAACCTAACCATAAACTGTTTTTTTAATGTCAATCATATTTGTGATGTTGACTGTTTTTAATAGGACTTCAGAGATTACAGCATTAAATTAAACACAATAGATAGAAATGTTAATGAGAGCTACAGGGAAATGAAGAAAAGTTATTTGAAAATGTACCACACAAAGAAGAAATATTAAAATATAATACTCTTTTCTGGCCGTAAAATACATCAACCATAACAGCATATAATAGAGAAACTACTTACAATTACTCATCCAAATGAGAGAGATAGCTTTGTCTCAGAAGTAAATAATTTATGTGCAAAAGCTTTCATCAGTGCTGAATTTGTTGATAACAGTCTTTTGTCCAATATATTTTCAACTTGATATCTCCAGAGTGATGAATGTCTTGTGTCTGTGTATATTCTCAGCTTCATGGGTTCTGACGCCCAGATCTCATTATAAAAGATTAAACCTTCAAGGATTAAATTCTCCTATATGCATTCAAGGCTGCATCCATTATTATACTGCTATTGGGGAGTAACAATAATTGCCTTTGGCTTAATTGCTTACTTGGCAGAGGGCTGAATTTTTGGAAATTAGGTATTTCTGCGAGCTTTTAGTGGAAGAATTGTTGTTTCAGGTTTTTGTGACATTAGTGTACCTATTCTGAGGTACAAAGGAAAAATATAATCACTAAGAGGTAAGAAGATTTCTCATTAATGTGTTTTTTCATGAGGTGTGGGTCTTGGAAATCACAAGGCAAAGCTGCAGTCGAAGAATTCATGGAGGAAAAATAAAAGTTGTCTCTATTCTGAATGAGAGTTTAGAGTATTAGCATAATATCTCTCAGGTTTTATTCACACATCATAGATTTTACAGGTAAAGTTTACACATAACATAAAAATATTTTGGCTTTCTAGGTCCTCTTTGAAAAGGCTTACCCAGTTTCATGGTGGTGATGGATCACATACAAGAAGTATGATTGCCCCTCAGACTAAGGCAAGGAGAGTCATGAAATTCCCTAAGGAGGGGAAAGATCTGAGCAGAAATTCACTATGTTTGATGAGAATTAGAAACTAAAAATAGGAGTGTCCCAAAATTAGGGGATCTGGCACATGAGGAGAAAGATTTTGGAAAGAGTGATGGCTACAGTGAAGAGGGATACAGGGAAGCATGAGGGGAATGTATGGAAACTTAAAGCAGTGTAAATAATGAGAGCAAAAAAAGTATGGGAATTTAGAATAAGAGAAAGGAAAATAATAAGGCAAAAGGAAAAAAATAAAGTCAGCTGAAATAGAGTGAAAATAATAGGATGATGTCTCACATCTGTAAGTATGGCAATATTGAATTGAGAAAAATGTGAAGGCACACTTGGGAAGGAAGATCAGAAAAAATTAGACAAAGCCTGGTCTTTTCCAGAGGGATTTTTTTTTTCTAGATTTCTTTTTGACATCTATCCAGCAGTTACTACTCAATTCCTTTACAGGAGACTTCATCTGGGAAGATTAACATGAGCAATTTACTGATGGGAGGAGCTCATTCAACTCAAGATATTGAACTACCAGCTGGAAATTGGGATGAGATGAAGGGAGAAACTGCTCATGAAACTGTAGGAATAGGACTGGATAAAACCTCCAAGGAAATTCAGCTCTATTAACATAGCTGTCTTGTCTGCCATGGGCTCTCTAGGTTCTGGCTCCAGCTATGAGATCTCACAGCTGGATGTAAAAGCAGTCAGTTATTTGATTTGAAAAGATTTTTTTGCTTTTAAAAGGATTGTAGAGTATTTCCAGTGCCTTTCAATCCACTTAGCAGACCTTGTTATTTTTCCTTCCTAGACAATCAGAGCAACAAGTCTGAAATAGCAAGTGGCAAGAACATTTTAACAAACAGAAAAAAAAGCACCAACCAGTGCAGGACTGTTAATCCTGACAGTTTTAGTGCCATAGATACAAACAGTAATAAAGTTTCAGAAACATATTAGCAGACTTATTTTCAGAAATTACTTTGAATTATAATTACCTTAATGAGTGCACTAAAGCAAAGGCATAGCATTATATAAGAAATGCCAGATGGGAACCATAATCAAATTTGCAGATGAAATCATTAAAGAGAGAAAACAAAAATCCCAAAGGTGAGCATGCTGAAATAATGACTTCTGTTCATGGAAAGGAAGTATGAACTCTCATATCCTAAATTATATTAAAAAAAAAAGGTTTGTGGCATTTTGTCTGAATGTGTCACTGACATATACTTTGAGTTTGGGTGTTTGAAGGGGTTTACTGTTTGGTTTTCGCTTTGTTTTGCTTTTTCAGAAAATAGATCCTATTGAGTTCTTATAGTGTGGATTTCTTTGTAGTAGCTGACATATGTTCTGTGGGTTTTTTCTCTCAGCTTAAGCTGAGTGTAAAAGAAAAAAAACCAAAACAAAAAAGAGAAAAACAAAACAACAACAAAAAAAAACAAACAAACAAACAAAAAAAAAACAGAGTCATCCAATATTAAGGAAATGCTCAAAGAAATTTTTAAAGGGAGTTTTCTAATTTATTTTATCCTTCTATTTACAGTTTATTTTAAGTTAGTAAGAGGAAAATTAACCAAATCATAAGCTCATTATGAACTAAATAAAGATCAAAACAATTAAAAAATCCAAAAATAGAACAAAAGCATTTGAAGGAAGTAAAATTTGAAGGAAGTCAGAATTAGGTGTTGAATGGTTCACATAAGAATGAAATGTGTTCTATCTTTCTATTATGAGTTATGCGCACTTGTTTACACTAATGTCAACATATGCTTTATACAGCTACAGATTTGAGCTTCTTTAATGCACGCAATCCATTGTCTCATAAGTTATACCTGAATATGCATCTTAGCATTACTTTGCTAGACAAAGAAGGTAAAAGACACAGAAATCAGGAAAAACAAAAAAAACTGGCAGCTCTGGAGTCTTCAACCTAGCCATCCCTTTACCTTAAAGAGTGCTTTTCCAATCGTACAAGCTTTTGCAAGATCAGCATTCATTTTAGAATCTGATTTAACAGGGGTAATTTTCAGTTCCCTTTTTACCTGCAGCCTCTAATTCACCTTACTGAGAGTTAAACAGTTTTCATTTAAAAAAAAAAAAAAGTTTTAACTTCCATTGCATAAAAAATAAGAAAGAATTATGAAACAAGAGAAAGTTAGCTGCAGTCTTCAGGTATGTTTCAGTCTGGCAGTGTCCTCAGAAAGTTTCCCACACACTTATGCACATGGGCCTGCCAGCACACCTTGGTGTTAGCTGAGCACTGAGACAGAAGCCTCAGAACTTCAAGGAAATATAGCCAGGAAATAGATACAAAACTCCCTGAGGCTCTAAACAGAACGGTACGGTTGCTACCATGTAAACTGGGTTCAAACAAACAAAAAATAAAAGGAGGTTCATTCACAGTTTGTGTTTGCCCCACCCAGGTGATCCAGGTCAGATGTTGGAGGTGAATGGTCCCAGCCTGGTACCCCAGGCACTGTCTGAGATCTGCCTGCAAGCTTGCCCAGGGAAAGGGACAGGAGCAGGACTATGTCCTAGCTAAACAAAGTCCTCTCTGGCAAGGCTCCTCCTTCATGAAGAGCAAACCCCACCTCTGCACAGGTCTCATCCATTCCCCCATAACCAATACTCAGGCTGGAACCCGGAGTCTGGGGGCCTGGTGAGATGGCAGCTGAGTATTTAGTGGGGAATCAGAGGAAAGACCCAATAGATCTGACAGCATCTGCAGGAAGGCAGTGTGCAGGTTCAAAACACTGACTTTCACTTAGAGGGGGCTCAAAGAGGACCCCAGGAGAAGTGCTGAAGGCATCTGAACAGCACATGAATGCAGTATGTGCAATGGCAGGCTTCCCTCCCTGAAGGCAGACCTGAATCATAGCTTTCTTGGCAGCACACCCAAGAAATCCAGGGGCACAAACACCACCTGCTCTACCCAGGAATTGCCTTGACAGTGTCAACTGTTACATTGTCCGTATTTTAAACTGATTTTTTTAAATTATGATTCAATGACTTAATATTTTCTTTCTTATTCTGATCCAGTCTATCAGTGAGAAAGCTTTGTTTACAAAGCCCCATTCTGACCACCAGCAGCCCAGCTGCCCTGCCAGTGACTCTGATCATCTCTGCCTGCTGTAAGTGAAGCTCAGAAAGGAATCCACATTCAAGGCAGACAAACCAAACACAGTCACTGCACTTCCCCTGATTAGTTTGCTCATCACTGTTACACTCCAAGTCTTATTACAGACAAAAGGTAATGCACCACACAGCTCAACAGCTTGATGTTTGCTGTCAATCATATGCTGACACACCCATCTACGCTGCAGTTTCTGCAGCTGCTGCACCACAGACACACGAATGCCTCTGGCCCATGGTCTGAACTCCAGTGTGCTGCACTCAGACCCCACACACATACATGCACAAAGAATAGAGAGCTCACACCCAGAAAAAGAGTCAGAAATGAAATTTAATGAGATAACAGGACAGACCATGCTGACTGTGCAAAGGACATGGCCAGACACGTATTGCCCAGCAAACTGGTCACAGGCAGCTGGCCACCTTTATCCCCTTATTCCTCTATTTTATCTTGCTTGTTTTTCCACAAGCCACTCCCATCCCCTACCTTTGGTTTCTCTTTTCAACCATTCCATAAGTCTTGAACACCCCAAGAGTGCTCCTCTGAGCATCCCATAATGAGTCCCATCCCCCAGCTCAGGGACTCCCCCCAAGTCCATGCAGTGTCCCAGAGAAGTTGCACCCCTTGGGACTCAGTGCACCCAATTTGTGGGGTTGATGCTCCCAGGACAGCCCCAGAGCCCTGGGGCAGGGGTTCGTGTCTCTGACTGGGACACGGACTCCTCCACTGCCCTGCCACTATGACCTTTGCATAGGAAAGGGTGACACTCTAGCACATACCCTAACAAATGCCAGCACCACCAGCGGGAAGTATTTTGAATGCTACTGAAAACAGCTGGGTACCTTGTGGTCATTTATTCTTCTGTTCTAACAGAGCAGAAAAATGAATTTATAAAAGACTGGCAGCACTTTCTCTACTACAGAAAATAATGCTTAAAAATGGAAAAAGGAGAATGGAGTGGAAGGACTTGTCATTGGTCCAGATGCATCCCCACAAACTGGAAGCCCTTGGCAGTACTGGCAGGGCAGCCAGGCACAGCTCACTGCTAGCACCATGCCCATGCCACGGCATAAAAGGGTCTCGTGTGGCACCACGCAATTGATCCAGCTGTGGAGGAAGCACTGGGAATCACCCAACGATTATTAACATCTGTCAGAGTGTCCATGAAAAGCTCTCATCTCTATTCTCCTGTGCCAGATCCCAGCATCCCAGCCCATGCTCCTTTTTGTGGCAGGATATACCCTCAAACCCTGCTTTGCAGAGGCAGAAAAATGGCGCTAAGCACAACCACACGGACAGGAAAAAGGAGCAGGTGCCCCACACACACACTCTTTTCCAGGAGATACTAGAAGGGAGCATTATGGGATTGCATTCTAATAGCAGAAGAGCACACGGTGGGCCACTGAGTCCCAAAAAATGGACAAGGAGATTCAGCAGCAAGGCCAGGCCTGCTCTGAAGAACAGAAGCAGTACTATTCAGTGAAGATTTGACTACAGACTTCTGAGTTTCTGAGCCTCAAGACTTGTTCCTCTACAACCTTCCTGGTTGTGAAAAGGCAACCACTGGAAGTTATGCTCCCAGCTGTACTGAAGAGATGCTTCAGACACATGTTGGACAGGGTACAAATGAAGAGAATAGTGTTCAGATTATCCAATGTTGGCTGCACATCTTTTCTCAGCTGCCAATAGCACAGAGTCTGAGTCAATGGCTGCAACAGCCTGTCTTGTAAATAAACCTCCATCATTTTTCTCTGCTGCAGAATTTTTCAAAGTACTCAAAAAAATAAAAAATGTGTAAGATAGTCCACAGCTCTCCCTTCTCTTGTAACAAACAGGTCTTCTTACTGCCTCCTGTGTTGCTCGTGATGGTAAGTTTTGGTGGTGCAGGAGTGGGGTGTCAATGTCCTCTTGAGTTATACTGGAAAATGATTTCAGATATCATGTGATAGACTGCCTTTAGAAGATTTTTAATCAAATCATCCACATCTCAGTATTACTTTCTAAGAAAATAGAAAAGATGTTATCATTTAAATCCCCTAGAGCTCCAGAGACAACACAATGCAGCCTACAATTTTGAAGAAGTCACAACACAGATTTCTTCTTCTTTATGGAATTTTATCTGAAAGTGTGCATCTAGATAATGAAGCTGCACTGACTCCAGGGTGCCTTGGAACACAGATAACCAAAACTCCTAGAAGTGGGAAGGAGGAACTCTTAGAGCAACCATCACAGAAACACCATCCTCAGATTCATATTTTTCCTTCTTCTTAAAAAGCCTTTTAGGCCATTTGTCATCTCCTGCTAAAAGGAGCTAATACAGTTGCAGAAAGCAGTCATAGCATCCAGTATACCTCTAGGGCAGGATTCAGCTGCAGAGTCAGCCACGGCAAAGTTGTGGCTGAGCTGGAAACCAGCAGTCCTATGGTACAGCTGAGGCAGAGAGCAAAGCTCCAAATTTGGGCTTAATAATGCTCCCGGACCCATGGGTGTGGGTGGAGGTCTCAGGTGAGGCTAGTCAAGACCAACAAGACTCATTGATACACCTGGGCTCCTGATATCCTTGTCTTCCCACTGTCACTTGGCACAGGTGGCCTCTCAGAGAGCTTGCATCATATCTGCAGCTTCACATGCACATCTCAGATACCTGGTGGGGCCACTTACATGTTGCCAGCTGAGTTTAAGTAGTCAGTGGATGGGATTCATGTGCAAATTAAGATGTGAAAACCTACATATCTCACATGTGCTAAGTTTTAAACTGCTGCTGTGTCAGTGGGTTTCTGGGAGTTGAATAATTTGTCTAATAAGAAGGCTCTAATGCCATCTGAGATGCTCCTGGGTATCCAAGGATATCTAAGATATTTCTACAGGACAGACATAACAGAAGAAGTTATCTGGGACTCAAGACCTTTTGCAACAATTACTGCAGGAGGTTAGACAAGATACTTTGGGGCACCCTTCTAATGGGACACCATGTTTAGACAACCAAATCACAAGTTATTACTGTCAATATAGTCTAAAGAACTTTTGGGCAGCCAAGTACTAGGTGTTTATGTCAAGATGGTCTGAATGGTGGTTATAATTTTACTGACTAGACCTCCCTTACTTATACTACTTTAGGTGTGAAATTTCAGAATCCTAAGAAATCTACTTCTCCTCTTGAGTTAGTCCTCTGAGACAAAATGCTCCGCAATTATGTTGTACAGTACAGTCTCTTGGCTCTCTGGCATTGTAGCTTAGATTGACTTTGACTTGGCACAGCTGAAGAGAGAAACATTATTGTTCCCAGAATTAATTTTTAAATATTTCCACATTGAGGAGAAAGATAAACACAAAATTCTTACAGAAGATCAATGCTGTGAGGAGTGACCACTGGGTTTGTATGCTTCAGAGATGCACCACCTGGAATAGTGTGGTGTTCAAACCCTTCTGAAAAATCCCCTTCTCTAAAGGCATTGCAAGTCAGAACCCATGAAAAAAATGTTGTGCAAAAGTAGCATTAGGTCAATATTCCTTTAGAAAACTTGATTAAAGTCATCCCAGCATATCTTCAGTTTCAATAATACTTTGATATTTCAACTGCTGAAACACTTCATAGGCACTTACAGTTTTTTGAATAATTATGACATTGTGGACGCTATATTAATTCTCTTCTTCCTTAGAAAACTCTAATTATCTTTGGTTTTTATTTAACAACACATGATCCCAGGACATACTTTTCATTTACTTTTTATCAATTAAATTTTCTCTTTTCAATTTATCCAAAACTGTACATGAGTATTTCATAATTAGTTTTAATTTCATTTTAAGCTCTGCCAGTTCAAATTGTCTCCAAGCACTTAATTAGATTCCATTTTCAGGAGACAGTTATCCCATCTAGATTTCGTAATAGTTTAGCATACAGTTTATAATAGACTTGATAAAAGTTATTCAAACACTCCAGGCTGTGCAATTTCCCTTAGATATATGACTCACATACTTTTATATAGCTCTCAAAATGAGTTGTTTCCAGCTGCCACAAAAATAGATTAGCTCAATATAAAATATATGTGGGGAGTACCAAAACCAGACTTACACTCGGTTTTTGATCAAAACCCACAAAACCACAAAACCCAGAAGCGGCAGCAAGCAAAGACAAACTGCATTTTTCTGATGGTCTATGGTCACACAAGAAGGTTTGCACCCAATTCCAGGGCAGGCACTTTAGCAGGATGGAGCCTGTTTCTTACCTGGCACCCCAAGGAACAAATGAGTCTGTTTACAGATTTGAAGCAGGTTGATGATGGTGATGAGAAAGACCTATTCTTTCATGTCCTGTGATATATAGATTAGGCTACATCTCTTTTACAGGTTCCAGTTGTTTTACGGAAAGAACTAATTATAAATTAGCTTTCAGAAAACATTTAAATGTATGTTCTCAACTTTCTGTAAATTGTTTACATCAGACTTTTTGGAGCACAGGGAGCCTCTTGCTTCACCTGGAGTTTCTAGTTTTCTTCCGGTCAAGGGAGGGGATTGTCCCACTCTGCTCTGCACTGGGGAGGCCTCACCCTGAATATTGTGTGCAGTTTTGGGTACCACAGTATAGGAAAGATATTAAGCTGTTAGAGAGTGTCCAAAGGAGGGCAATGAAGGTGGTGAAGAGCCTTGAGGGGAAGCCATATGAAGAGCAGCTGAGGACACTTGGTCTGTTCAGCCTGAAGGAGACTGAGGGGAGACCTCATTGCAGTTACAATTTCCTCGTGAGGGGAACAGGAGGGGCAGGCACTGATCTCTTCTCTGTGGTGACCAGCGACAGGACCTGAGGGAGCAGTCTGAAGTTGTGTCAGGGGAGGTTTAGGTTGGATATTAGAAAAAGGTTCTTCCCCAGAGGACTGTCAGGTACTGGCACAGGCTCCCCAGGGAGGTGGTCACAGCACTGAGTCTGACAGAGTTCAAGAAGCATCTGAATGATACTCTCAGGCACATGGTGTGACTCCAGTCCTGTCCAGGGCTATGAGTTGGACTCAATGATCTTTGTGGGAACCTTCAAACTCAGCGTATTCTGTGATTCTGTGATTCAGTCCTGGACCATTCTTTACCCCTTCTTCTTATTGCAGAAAATTTTTGTGGTCATTACCTTTCTTCCACTGTTACTGGAAATTTATAATAGAAATTTGGGATTGTTGGAAATATTTTGTCCCTTGTATAAGTGGAGAGACATGTTAAAATGGATTAAATTCCCTTCATGCCCAGAGTCCCCTGCTTCTCACGGGTTGAGCCTTTCTGGAAGCACATGGATAGAATTTAGGCTGCAAAAATATGAAATTTATTTGAAGAGAAAGAAATGTCGAGTCTAAATTTGGGGAGCCAAAGCAACAGTACACACACAGGTAATGGAATTTAGTAACTTGAACAGTAGTTTTTCAGATAGCTTTTTTTTATTATATTTCTCCTCTTTCCAGAATCTTTCAAATTGCCCTCACAGGCTGTGTAAAGGGATAGCATAATCCAAAGACAGTGTAGTTTCCAAAACCAAATAAATCTTCAATCCCTAGAAAACTTTATGTAGCCCTGCAATAAATTACATTCCCTTAATTAATCTGTAGTGACTTCAAGCATTTGAAGTGATAAGGCAATCGACTCTCTTTTAAGACTCTACAGCTTCTAAAATAATTTTAGTCATCTGTGTCTGGTTCATACACCGTGGAGAAAGATTTAAGAAACAGCAAGACTTTTTCACCATCATAAATTTCTGATGTACTATGGTGACTCTCATCAGCCATGAGACAAATTCTGGATATTTTGCCTGTTTAACAATAGGTGAGAAAAAACTCCTTTAATCTCCAGCACATCTGAATAACAGATATTTTTGCATTTTTTTAATATATTCACTGCTTCTTATTATAAAAAGCAACAGAAGAAATCTGACATAGCATTTCACACCTCAAACAAAATAAAATATTAAGTGTAATTAAACATTACACTGCACATGTATTGTGGTTTAGATTCTCTTGGTCTAATTCCCATTAGTGTGCTGATTAAAACTCCTATCACCTGTAACTGTGCAGATTTTGTTAGGTGTGGAGCATCTTTGATGCCTGCAACCACGAGTAAGTTTCCGAGTCAGAGACATCTGCCTTCCTAACATTTTTTCAAGTTTTTTAGGAGGGAGCTCCCCATTTCCTGCTCATTCCCTGGGCTAAGCCTGCCCTCTCTTTTTGATTATGCACAGTCCTTCTGTGTATTTGCTTCGTGGGACAACATTATTTGCAATGTACACAGATCAGGCAATGATCCTCCTCCTCTCTCTCCCAAATCTGAATTACAACAAAAAGATTTTCACCCAGTTCTCACAGTGAAACTTTATAAAACATAATTGAGAGGTTTTATTGCACAGCTGCTCATAAGTAGATCTTGACAAACATTGTGAAACTTACTAATTGGCAATACAGATTTCTTATTCAAGTTGTTCCAGGGAGAATAGGGGTCCGAAGGGATGTGGAAGCTGAAACTGAGACACTGCAGAACACTTAACCCAAACAGCAGTTTTATTACCCAAGGCAGCCAAATAAACAGGAAAGAAACCCAATAGAGAGAGAGAGAAGAGAAAATAAGCCCCCAGGTGCCAACACCCAAATTGTCCAGGTGTCCCCCATGGAGTTGTCTCACCGACCCCTGGAATGCCCAAACTTCCCTAGCAGTGGCTGCATCCTCAAGGGTCAGCTGGCTCACAGGTGACGGCGGACGCCCCCGCCAAGGCAGTGTTGGCCTGTCATGTGAAGTGAGCGAGCCCCAAAACATGAGCCATCTGCCTTTTACCTACTTGGCCAAAATCATGTTTCCCTGAGCAACGTGGCCAGCACTGCCCAAGCAAAGGTATTTGGCACTGCCCCTCATGTTCCATAACTGATGCTTCTCTACGCTTGTGTGGGTCTCTCTGCACCTGCACAGTCCATTTCAGAGGGTCTTTCTTAATTGAGTCTGGGGGTTTACTTCATCCTCCTCCTCCTCTCTTTCTCCTTCAAATGCCCTTGGAGGGCTATCAGCCAATCATGAGAGACCAACTAATTTTAGTTTACACAGAAATCTCTCTCTCAAGGCTATAGACCATCTTTATCAGTCTGTTTTCCCATAACTTGGCAGGAGAAAACCCAGCTTCTCACAGGTGGCTGGGCCAAACAGAGACCAAAAATACTCACATGGAATTCTACCCGAATGCAGACATCCATGTATAGGATCATAATTGTACTAACTCTCCCATTTCTCTAAGCAAGACTGTCACCTCAGTGCCTATAAAACCTGAGATAGTGACAGTGGAGCTGATAAGTTGCTGCTATAAGCAGCAAGCCCAGCCAAGGCCCAAGAATTACAGATTTGTATCAATTATTTAAGTACCAAATGAAATTGCACGAGAATACTTTTATTATATCAGTATCTAGTAGATTTCTATTTTACAGGAGGAGGAAAGAGCTGAATTCATGGCCTTACTGTCTCCAGTAGTGTCTGAAATTGAAGGCATGGCCTCTGGATTCGTGCACACAGATAATAGGTACAATACAGTACTTAAGGTGCTGCAAATTCACTTGATGTTCAATTGAATGTGGCAGGTAAATTGTCACAGTGATGAATACTGTGTACAATATACCTCCATACTAGTGCAAATCCTGGTGAAATTAATTCCCTATTTTGCTCTGTTTCATGAAATCATTTCCAGTGGGTGATCCCTCTGCGGCAGTGATATTGATGGAAGTAGTGCCCAGAATTGTTGCTCCTGAAATCTATCCAAATCTGAGGAACAGCACAGAGCCTGGGTCTGTGTCTTCTGCCTTAATTTGTGTTCAGAGGATTTGTAGGGTTTCTTCTATGCTTTTATTTGGCATCCTAGGTACAAAAGAATAGGGAAGAATGACTCTGAAACTATGGTCTGGAGACTCAGAGCAAATGGTCCTTCATGGTCTAGTAAGGCATGTTAAGGACCAAGTCTTGCAAGTTAATCAGTGCCTTGATGTTTCACTGCTTATTAGTGGAAAAAGTTTGTGTTGACAGCGGCTCAGTCACCCAAAAAAATATGTGAGTTCCTTTAAGTGGTGAGAATCCCTTAGCCCTGCAATGAAATCTGGCAAATGGGGATGGAGGGCAGGTGCACAAACATGTAGATGAAAGTCAGACAACAAATGGTGATGTCTGAAGGCTCAGACCATCCCAGGTTACATCTGAAACAAGTTTTCTCAGATGGTTGCATCAGTCTACCTCATACATTGTTTTCCTTTTGCTTGGCTGTGGTGTGCAGCCCTTGATTATGGTGCTAATTCTACTTGCACAGAGGGAAAAGGAAATGGTCCACCTGACACTGAATGGGACATATTTCTGGCTGCAAAGTCAAGTAAATCAAAGCCAAGCCTCAGAAACAGTTTCTGTCCTGAAGAGCCAAATATTTTATTTTATGTTGTGCACAGGACTACGTTCATTGTGTTGCTCTGTCACTAACTGAAAAGGAAAAGCAGTGTTTTGCAACCATGACATATCCTGTTATCTTCCCCAAGTGATGATCTCATCCAGATCACTCCAAGGGGATACTTACATTTTATCAGTGGCGCCTTGTTGCACAATTTCCAGTTTCTTTCTTGAAGATACAATAAAAGATTTATGTCTGAAAGACTATGATGTGGTTTTCATCTAAGAGCAAAACAATTCCTTGTAAAAAAATACCGTAGCCCCAAATGATTTCATAATTGCAAACAGTGTTGACGAGCTCTGTGGCTTAAATGAGTTTATAACATATTTGCTGTGTTTTCTAGTGAATCTTTTTGGATGTGCTTAGTAAGGAAAATAATTAAAATCCCCCTGCCTTTTCAAATTGACACAAAATAAATGTGATCCATTAGCTGATGTCTACTGTAACAAGTAATTTTTTTCATTAAATTCCAAATTTCTTTCAAATATTTTTCTCTCTCTCATTCTGTCTTGTGTGTGTGTGTTAAGTAGTTTCAGATCTGAAAGTCAACCATGTTTCTCATTATCAGACATCAGAAAGGCTTTTTTCTCTTTGTGTTTTCATGCCACTTAAGGATAAGCAAGTCACAGAATACTGCATGTTTTTGATGTATGGGTAAAATTCACATCTTCTGTTCTCAGTGCAGAAAGCTTATCTGCACTGCAGATCTCAATTGGATATTCTGTTCTCATCCCTTGTGCTGGGCTCAGGTTGTTATCACCATGATATTCACATGCAGAATATTCACAATTCCTGCAGTGTGGACAGGAGAATTGGCCTGTATCAATAATGCAGAAAAATATTTTATAACCCATCTGGGATGAAAAGAATTTCTGAACCCAAGCTGCTATCAGAGAAGAAGCATGAGATATCAATTTAAAACACCAGAGAGATGATTTTAGGCAACACTGGTTTTAACTTGGTTGCAATTAGCTTATCAAACTGAATTATAGATGGGGTCTTACTACTTTCATTATTCTATTTCTTCTTAGATTAGTAGCATTTGATGTTAGAAATGTATCGTGCTATATTTTAGCCTCTCCGTGATAAAATCTGTTCATTTTGCTTGAAAGACTGAGTGTTTTTTTGGGAATAATTTACAGCTCTGATTAGAGTTATGCTGTTCCCGTATTCTTACTTCTATGTACAGTGGGAAATAATGTTGTTTTTTTTTTTTTTTTTTTTAAGATACATATAAGTTGTCTTGGAACAAATCTGTGTTCCTCTTTATTCTTAGATGATATTTCTGTCATACAAGAGCTGGTATTCTGAGGACTAAATTGAGGCAAATCTTGTAAGTTGATATTCTCAATATTGCCTTGAAGTGGGGAATTCTACAGCCCAGTAAGAAAGAACATAGCTGCAAAGGTTATGTCATGACATTAATATTCTCAGGATTAGTTTCAACCTTTGTATCCCCATGTTACACACAAGAGACAGAAGTCATTCTGGCTCTGGATCAGGGCTTAAGTGTTGCAGAAGTTTCTGAACTTTCATGTTTTCTATTTTTCATTAAGGACTTCCCCAGATCTCCTTTATTTCTCCATTGTTTAATTTATGCTGGCATTAAGCCCTAGATATTAAACTAGAATATCACTGCTGACAAAATGGATAAAAAGGGATGATTTAATTTCAGAAGGGAGGAATTTAGAAATATGGCATGGACCCACTGTCCTTTCTAGTGATTACCTGTGGGCAGTTTTTGTAGCACCTTGTGGAACTCAGGCTTGTCAAGGTCCTGTCCTGAAATCTGGAGAAATGACTTCTCTGGGATACACCACTTTCAAGTGAGATGGCTCAAGCTGGTGATGTGTTTATAGGGTAACATCTCTCTCACAGTCCAAATCTGGAGGGTGCTCTACAGCTTACATAAAGACCAAGGAAAGCTATGGTCCAAGATAGAGTTGGAAAAGAATAGTGAATCAGACTATAGGCTTTGGAAAAAAACATCAAAGCATTTCAGCTTCTTATAACTCCCAGAATACTGCATGCCTTTGCATTCAGATTCCTCATTCATGTAACCAGGATTGCAGTGGGAATGGAAACAAGAGAACATGAATCCACGGAAACAAAGGCATTTGTATTATTCTGTGTGGCCCTCAGAAGCTGCAGTTTGGATATAATTATGACTCAAATGAAAGGACATTAACAAAGCAAATGAAATATTTTGTCTCTAGTCTGTTCCAAAAAAAGCTTTTATGATTGCAAAGTTCATAGATAGCTTTTGGTTTTCAGAACACTATTTACTCTTTATTTACTCTTATGAATAGATCTATCTTTACTGGCATCTGAAAAATTTGATCAAAGATGTCTGTTACATAGACAATCTGTCAAATTCAAGTAGAAGAAAAATGACTTAACATTAAGGCTAAAGTTGTGGTATGGGGAAAATTTGGAAAATGTTGTGCCACGAGAAGTTGCATTAGGGGTTTACTTTGCTCTTTCAAGGATTTAGGAGCATATGGCAGAGAGACATATAACTCTCATATAGACTTCTAAAGGAACCTCTGCTTTTAGGAGTCCACACACAGAGGTTTTGATTCATTCAACCTAGTGTTAAAGTACTTAACTACATTCTCACTTACTACCTCCTTACTTAACTACTTACTGAGGGTGTAATTGCCATCATGTCTCACAGTAATACTGGAGAGACCCAGGAACCTGAACAAAATGATCCAGAGCTGAGAGGTTGTCATGAAATGAGTATTTTAAGGCCACTTAAAAAATCACCAGCAAAGGTATTAGCAGAAGCAGGTTTAATATAAAAGCAGCAGCACAACAGAGTTCTTGGCAAGATTCTACTTACTACACAGCTAAAATACACCAGGGAAAAGCCCACAGAAATAAAAAAATCAATATCAGTCTGAGCTGAAATAAATGCAAGACCATCTATGTGGAGACTGGGGAGGAGGAGAGGTA
>JAWWEE010000074.1:136269968-136364225 GCA_035221455.1 Xenops minutus | reverse complement strand
GGAAGGTGAAGACCAAAGGACAGAATGGATTAGGACAAAAAGGGATATGACCTAAAGGCCCGGCAACAACTTAACTTTAACTTAACTTAGCTTAACTTAACTTAAACAATTTAACTTAACCAATGAATCAACTTAAACACATTAAAACAGGATCAAGGTATGATTTACTATGCTATAAGAGTAACTTATTCATAAATTCAAAGTACTTAAGAATTTAGGCAAGCAGTATCCCTAGCACATTTGATATAGCATATGCACACAGACATAAAGAGTCCATACAAAGTACCTGTGAATAATTTCCCTTCAGTTCCATGAAGTACTCACTTCAAATGTTTTTGCATTCTTCTCAACAGGCAAAGGATTGAATCTTGAGGAGTGAGATGCCAGCTGGGGATCTGTTGGTCGGCAATCCTCCAAGAAAAAGCAAATGTGAGAGTTCCTAACTCTGAGAGATGTCCCAGCTCAGAGGGAGATTTCTGGCTGCAGCCTGCTGTGGCCCAGGAGAGCTCGACAGGTCTCCCTTGGACTTCTGTTTCTAGGGCCCCAAAGGGTAGGCTTTACTCATAACAACCTTTCATCTTGGCCACATGTTTTGTTCTCACACTTTAAAAGTGTGAGAATAACTATATTATTCCACTTGGATTGTTATTCAGGCAAAAATAAAAGTTTCCAAGGCTGTTCATTAAAAAAGCAAGGAACTTACTAGAGAACAGTAATTCCTGGGAACAAACAGTGTTTCTGATAAGCTCAGAGATGCTCAGCCCAGGTGTTGCCAAGGCCTAATGAGAATTTTTTTAGGCCTGGGATGGGGGGCATTCACCAATGCAGAGGCAACCATGTGGTCAAGAAACTTATATGACATTAAATGACCTTAAGAAAGGAATACACTTTACTGACTTCTTTTTTACATCTTGTGTAGTTTAATTGGTATTGAGGCAAATGCAGAGTAACATTTTCAGTTTTGAGACTCCCCTCTTTGCTACAGAACACCTATAATGTAAGGATCAGGTGCTGAGGGGCTAGTTCCTGTCCAAAAGAATCTGCAATTCATCACCTAAATTGAGTGTTAAACTGGACATTCAGAAAGAAAAATTGGTTCGAAAACTTAAAATTAATTTTAAAGTGCTTAAAGTGCCCTGACTATATGGCAATAAATAGATAGGCAATACAAGAAAATCTTCCAGGATTGTAGTGCTCAGTCCTAGCTCTAGCACATACATGCTATAACAATTCTTTATATGCTGTCTGGCATGATTACTAACAGGTCATGGTCTGCTTGCTCAGGTAAAGCCTGTATTCAAGAAACGTTTTCAACTCCAGTTTTGACCCCTAGAATACTGAATTCTGAAGTGTCCTTGCTAAGGCTGCATTGAGAGAGGCAGATGTGCAGTGCTGAGCAAGGGATGTGGCTGCCTGTCCTTTGCAGACACACCTGTGCCCATCTCCCTTCACCCACAGCCAGATGAACGTCCGGCATCCCTTGCCTGTAAGGCAAGAGCTTACAGCAAATTCTGCAGAGAAACAGCCCCAAACTAATGAAGCTTTGCAGTTTTTGGACCAGCACTTGCTTGCAACCAGCTGGCTTGAGGCAGGCGTAGGTCTGACTGAAAAAGTTGTGCAGATGTAGCATACCCTGCAGTGAGGCCAGTTTCAAAACTTGCCTCAGTTACAGCTCTGCACTAGTTTGGAGAGCAGCATCCTGGAAACTGCTCGTTGTTATTCAAGTACTACAATAATTTGTTGCATAGAGCAATATGTCATGTATAGAGACACTTGGGGTCTTTTATCATTTTAGCTCTGATTTTCTGAGAGAATGCAAACAAGATGCTTTACTTCCTTGTGCGGCAGTTTCCCCTCTCACCACAATTATGGCAGGTACCTGCCTCTCATAGAACACCCTGAGAACACCCAGTGGGAAGGATAGAATAAGTGGATAATGGGAAGTTTAATTGCATTTTGTCTATAAAGTGTTTTGTCATCCTGTGATAAAGGAGGTTGACTGAAAGTTATTAAAATATCATTAATTTATATTTACAATTAAATGCATTAAACATTAATTATTATTTCTAATTAAAATTATATTTTTCTCATATTTAACGCTCAGTATTATTCTCTTTTCCAGTAGTGTTACCAGCCAAACTCTGAAGAGTGTAAGTTTTCCTCTCCAGAAGCTGCTGCAGTGTTACTGGGTGGAGAAGTGGAGGCTTCACGCCATGCCAGATTACATAAAGCGGTGTTAGAGTTGGACTGCTGTCATCCTTGCTGATTTCAAACACAGAGTTGCCACTGGCACATTAATAGTTTATGCCAGGAGACTAGTCTGAGTTAGTAATCACTATTTGTCTTGTGCTTCAGCCTGGATGTTCAAATGCTTCAGCCCATACATCATCTGGGTGACACAGTGTTGGAGGTGACTGGCCAGAGGACCTTGCTGACTTGTAGAACCACAGTTCTGAGAATCAGACTCCCAAATCTTTATCTTACACAGTTCAGTGTGAGTAACTCCTCTAGGAGCCTTTGTCCAGTGGGACTCCAGACACTGACATTCAGCAGTGCAGAGTGCTGTCTGCTGGATAACAGCCACCTCTGGATGAGTCTTCAGAAAGAAAAGCTGCAGGAATGCCATTTCTCATCAGCTGGTGTCACTGCTTGGAGCCAGATGTTCACAGCTGGGTGTGGTAGTACAAAATGGTCTAGGAAAGAAAGAAGAAAATGTTTAATAGGAAACACTAGCATTCTGGCTAAGCTATGGGCAAATGCAGCAATCCCTTGTTTACAACAATAACTACTGGAAGCTGCAGAAATAGATCTCTGACATTTTAAAGTAGTATGTTGACTCTGTTTGATCAGACAGGAGATAATGTCATGTGCTCATTTTACCATAAACACTCCTAATAAAGACTCAGCATTTCAGCTATTGGCAAGAAATAGAAGAACATGAAGTATCTTTTGAATATTCAAAGACAGGGGTGTTTGGAAATATGCAGTTGCCTATAATTGTACTTTGTATTCCTTAAACATTCTTCAGAGTAAATGTCTTGATTTATGAATGTGTGATAAACTGATTACTGGAAATCTCAGAAGTAAGACAATTTGCCTTTTCTGTTTCTTTCTAAAATAACCCAGCCTCTGGGAGTGAGGAATGTTTATGGTGAACAATGAGGATTATATTAAAATATAAAAATATAAATAAGGAAGTGCATAACGGCCTTTGGAAACACAACATACAATGCACACACAGTTCTCTCATGCTTTAGGAGGACAGACGTTCCCTTTTTCTGTGAATATCTGAGCATCTCACACTGGCTAGTGAGTCACCTGAAGCAGGGTAGTTCTGGTAGGACCAGTTTGGAGAATGAGAAAGTAGTTACTGAGAGTTAAGCACCTAAATATGCACCAGGACAGGAGATGAAAGCAACCACAAAAGCTTGTGAGCACTGCTGTGTTCGGTGCTGCTTCACCAAGATTCCCTGCACCTGCTTATTAAGTGAACATACAGCTCCCAATTAAAGACTCAAACTGGTTATATAAATAAAATAGAGTTGGGGCTTCAGAATGAGATCCCAAACAACCATAGAGCCATTTTTCTAGCTGACAAAAAAGGCTGAGACTGAGTAACATGAGTCCTGATTTGGGCTAGAAACAGTCAGACTCCTAAGCAATCTTTAGACTTCTCGAGTGAGTAGCCTAAGAATAGATATGCTTTGAAAAACAGAGCAGAGATGTTTCTTCCTTTTAGAAGAGAGCTGCTGTGGGACAGTGCTCCTTTTCATTATTATTTATTATTCAGCTCAGTGGTTAGTACACTCATTCAGGATGTGGGTGACCCAAGTTCAGTTTCCTTCCTCTGCCTGAGGGGCTGTAAACTCACATCTCTTACTTCCTTTGAGAGTGCCATAACCACCAGCCTATGGACTGTTCTTAGGGTGGGGGACATTCAGTTCATCCTCTTGAAGTGGTTCCTCTTTGCATCCTATCCTTTTTTCTCTGTTTCAAGGAACAGTTAAGTGCACCATGTGAAAAGGAGCAACTTCAGCAGGAAGGCTTCACAGAGCCTTTCTTTTGTTTATTCAAATTCAGCTCACAGTTGAGATCAGTTTCCCAAAAACTGGGAGGTTTAAGTTTGATTCCTCTGGGACTGAAAGGTAAAATATATTTTTCATGTCATATGTAAGTACTATGATCCCTTAGCCATAAAGGATAAGACTAAAGATGTCCAAAGGACAAACCCTTTGGAGGATCAATCTCTAAATGACTTTGCATTGTAGAGCAATTTGTGGTCAGAACCCCAGTGGCAAAACTGTCCAGGTGCAGAGATACAAATGTCTTTCAAGATGCAATTTACCATATATAAAGGCACATATTTTAGTCTTGCTATCTAGGAAGATATTACTTTAAGACCAACATTTTATAAGTTAAAAATCACCATACTGGCTTAAACCAGATATATACATTGTATTCTTCCTATTGCTCTTCTATATAGATCCGTAGATGGGAAGGGTTGTATCGTGACTTCTGCAAAAATCTTCCCCTATGTGACACTGATCTTACACTACTTAGGAAAGAGCATTTCTAAGGGACAAGCATGAGTCAGAGAAGAGGCAGACTCTGATTCCTGGTACCATTAAGGTAGACTAGATAAGAGAATTTCAGTGTGGATATCCTGGATTAATTGGTACAGCAGAATGAATGTCTATTCCAGGAAACAAAAATCAAAAGAATTTTAAGAAAAAGTACTTGCTGTCTGGGATAAGTCCAGGGTCCACACTGGTGTTGACTCAGCTTTAGCACTGATTTGGGGAAGTGAAAATTCAATGCTTCCTAAGTCTGTGGTCACACTGCTGCTCCTCAGGGACGAGAGCACAGCCCAGCAATGGCAAGTGGGGGTTGCAGCCAAGAGCCCCAGTCTCTGCTTGCTGCTGTATAGAGGCCAGGAAGAGTTTGCACATGAGGATTTGCAGCACAAGAGCCTGTGGGGGTCCTAATGGCATCTCTCTGGAGCTCGGTCCAGAGTTTAGGAAATCGAAGACCTCAATCTGCACTTTATCTGTTGTCTGCACTCAGCATGAATGAATCCCCATTTCCAAGGAGCACTGTTCTGCCAACTGCATGAAAGCGTCACTGTGTCTGGGAAGCCATGCGTGCATCAGACACAGCCCACTTGAAAGTCAGATAACTTTTCCTACAACCCTAAGCAATTACGTTAAATTGCTCTATCTCAAGCATACCTGCTGCTCTTAAACTACCCAGTTACAATGCTTAGAGGAGATAGATTTTTTATCGTGTAAACAAATGGAGCAGACAGCATTATGTGTCAGAGAGACCAGGCTGCTTCATTGTGTTTAAATACTGTTTCCTCAGACAGCTTGCAGAATTATCTGCAGATTGTCCTTAAATGAGGGACACATCTAATTGATAGCTGATGCCCAGTGTAGTTAATACTGGTTGAAGTGATTTTCTAATGAACTAGGGTGCAGTTGATAAGCTACTGGACAACTTCCCTAGCTTGTTAGAACACCAATAAATAGTGTATCACTTGTTGCAGTTAAATGAGGCTGACTTCTTAGGGTAGCTGAGACAAAGCCAAATGCAATATAATCCAAGCCCTGATCTATATCTTATGGGAAAGTTTGAAGGTCTCTGATTATCATAGTTTGATAAGGGTCCACGTACTGTGAATTTATAGGCCTGTTGTTCCCACCATATTTATAACCTCATCAAGGTAGGGTTACTTTTTTTTCTTTTTCTCGCTCCATGAAGAAGTCTCTGGGGGATCATTTCCAAGCAATTGAATTTAGTTACTTCATACAATGGCAGGTGAAATTAGTGCAAAGTAACAGGAGCTAGATTAATGTGATTTCAGGAAATAATCCATAAAAATCTTATGAGGCCTTTAGCAGGTTGTAAATTGGATTTTAGGCACAAGGAGAGAGAAAGAAAACTAAAAATCCTGAGTAAAATAATCAGTCAGTAATGAGAAGTGCTAACATTTTAACACTTTATGCTGAAATAAAAAGCCAGAGGAAAAAACATAAAATTGACTAACAGTGACTTTTTAAATTAGATGAATGATTAAAATAGTGATTAAAAATGTAAATAAATGCCTTCTGCTTTTCTCACCAAACAATTAATCCACGTATCATCAGAGAGCTGCAAATCAATTAAAAAAAATAAAAGAGATGGAAAAAAAAGAAAAATACATCTCAAACAGTAGCCCATCCCATCCCTGCAATCGGGAACTGATTTTTTCATAATCTAATCATGAAACACCTCTATGTATTGATAAAGATTTGTGAGTGGGGAGCAACAGGTTTGGTGCCTCAAGTCTGAGGACTGAGTATCTTGTTCTCTTGAAAAGGACTTATTTTCAAGTATTGTTAACATTTTCTGTAACATTTTCAGTCCTTTCACTGGAAATGAGACATAAAGTTTTGAAAAATCAATCTTGTTTTAGCTGCTTTATGGCTAAGTCAGGAAAGGACAAGAAATATTTGGATCAGCTTGGGATTTTGATCAAAGCACATCCTTTATGATATACTCCAGACAACTTTCTTATCTAGGAAAAGTCCTCTGTATCTTACTGAAAGAGTCTCACCAGTGCAGTAAGAGAATGCATGGCTGAATTTCTCCCTCTCAATACAGGCATTTAGGAAAAGAAAGGTACTGCTTTAAAATGTGGGTTGCTTCTCCAAGATCCCTGTCCCACAGTCACAGCATGTACAGGAACACAAAGAGAGAAAGAACTGTTCGGCTAGGCTTTCATTAGCAAATTAGACAGCCCAAAAAATGGGGTGATGGCCAATTTTTGTGTTATGCGTGCATTCATATGCCTAAATCATCTTTCTTCTTCTTCTTCCTAAAAGCCTGGTCTTCCTCATTAGGGTTGGTCCTTGACCTGTGCTATCTCCTAACAATGTGCTGGCATCAGATAATATAGTGATAGCTGGTACAGATCAAAACTGTGCCAGGGTACATGTGAACAGTGATGGTAGTCTTGAATCAGAGTTCTGGGAGCTCTTATTTTGCTGCCATATGTGAGTGACATAACTACTCTGTACTGATTGTAGATGTCCAAAGTGAGCTGTCTAAGGCTTAGCACTTCAATGTAGAGTCCTTTTATACGAAACTACTTATTTGTAGATGGTGATGGATCTCTTCCATAGACATGTGACTGAAGATGAGAAGAGCTACCCTTTCTCCCTGATTATACAGCAAGTCAATAAGCCTAACTTAGCTTTAGACATCTAACCTTAGATGACTCCCATTGCAGGATGTGAACCCCATTATATCTGTCCTGAATATTCTGAATGAGGAATAGTTTTCTTGAGAATCTTGAGGATCAGGGACACAGAAAACACCACTGGGCCAGAGCTGAGCCACAAAATCAGCATCTTCTTGACAAAATTTCTATCCCTTCCAGCAGGGTGGAGCATTACACTGGGGACCATGTGCTGGAGGGTCCCTGTTGATTGCAAGGGCCTGTTGAAGTCCAGGAGGGGATTTGGATGCATGGAAGAAAGGAAGGAAAGACAAACAGATTGTGATTTGACTAAACTGAGCCTAGGAAGGAGACACAAGTGAAATATGTCAAAAAAGTTGACTACTGTGAGAAGATAACAAAATATCATCCCAAAAGATTAAGGAAGAAAGGATATGGCTAGCTCAACTGACAAGATCGGTACCCATATTTTTCTGGGTCATGAGAATCTGGGACACAAAGCTGAAAACATTAAGACCAGCACCACACCCCCATCTGGGTCTTCCATTTCTTGTTTTATTTCTGAACTGCTAGCTGTTCACATGACTTATTTTCTTGTGAGGTAAGAGTTTAACTTTCAGAAAAGCTGTTTAACTGTAAAAAGTAAGAGAATGATAACTAAATTTTCCAGTTGAGATTTGATCTAATTGTATGAGTTTATAATGTGAAATGGAAGACACTTCCAGAAGACAAAAAGAAGATTTGATGTTCATTTAAAATTTAAAAAAAAAGCAAACTCTGAAGATTTTGGAGGGAATTGTTATTTTGAGGAAAGAATAAAAAAGAATCTACAGGAGATTTTTTTTTTAGAATAAATCAGGTAGAAAATGTAATTTGCAAATAAAAGAAACTATGCAAGAACACTGGAGCCATAAGTCCATGAGTTATTGTATCTGGCATAGTTTGTGCTGCCTTTATTTTCCAAGGGGAGAAAGAGTAACACAGCTCTTCCTTTCATTTGTACCACTCCAGTGAGGAACATTAAGCTGTGGACTTTTGCAGAATAACACACATTTTCAACTGGGCAGACAGACTGCATGGGCAGAGCACTTCTGTCCATGTAGTTTATATGAGACTGGAATTTATTAGCACAGTGTTTTTAAAGTGCAATAAAATGCAGCACTCAGATCTCTCAGGGGATCTGTATTATGTAGAGTGTTGCGACTTAAAAAGAAGTGCTGTCATATTGTACTGTGCCACCCAACTTGCAAGAGAAACCACGTTTAGGTACTTAAAGGAAGTATCTGGAGGACAGTCCTTGTTCCCCAGCGGACCAAACCTGCATCAGCGCTGAAAGAGAGCTCTTCCTCAGAAGGAAATAGAAGAGCAATTCACCTGCCTGAAAAGCTTGATATTCCCCTGCCAAGTGGTGAATGTCCTCTTCTCAAAGAGTACAGGGGAGAAGAAAATAACACAGGTAACTTCTCTCTGCTGGCAGTGCTTCAGCTCCCCAAAGGTAGATCTACACAATGAATGAGAACTGTCCTGAATTTCCTTCTCACCTCAGGGGTTTATTACCTGGGTGTCTTGCCCCAGTCCACTGTTAGGTGTGCTGCTAGAAGCTGTATCCCACTGTTAGCTTCTCAGTCAGTCTGTGGGGCTCTGTGACAAACTGGTGGCACATTCCTCCTTTTCTCTGCATAAGGAACAAAATCTCCTTGGATGAACTGCCCATGTGCAAAAACACAGTTGAGCCTTTGAGCCACTTTAGATTGCAGTGTTATTGCACCTACTGGAATGACATTCATGCATTGGAGAATTGTTTAGGAGGTGCACAATTTATCTGTCCTGAATGAATCAATTTTCTACTCAGGACTGGTCTTCCAAAGTGTTGTGGTGACTCTGCTTTCCAGTCTACCTTCCTGGTTTTAGCTTTACCTCAATAAAAGTAAGCTATTATTAGGAAAGTGAAAGTTGTGTTTGGAGAATTTCTCTAAAAAATTTCACTGAGTATAAAAAAATAGGGATGCTTTAAGGAGAAAATCTATTTTTGAGCTACTTCTTGCACTGTCATTGCCCTGAAATAGGTAGAACTTACTACTGTTGCAGATTCTGTTTGAAGAACAAAAATTATTTTTGATTGAAAGCAAACCAGTTTTTTCTTTTTTCCTTTATAAGTATTGAGGTGGTTAGTTAAACTGTTCCTCTTTGTGAAGATGGAATAGTTTAATTTTTTACACTTTTGCTACTGTGACATTCTAATATAAATACATGTATACATATATGCATATATATACATATATGTGTATTAGTGGCTGACCTTGATGAAATGAAGCTGCAGCCAAGAGGTTATTCAAGTTTGCTTTGCTTCAGCTGTGTCTACCCTGGTAGTTTTGGCTTTGCTTTTTGATGAAGATGCTAAAGAAATAAGATAATGGTTTATTTTCTTATTAAAGTCCTAGTGGAAGAAATGAACTTTCTTCTCATTTACCTCCTCCCTGAGAAACTGAATATTCCTATATAAAGTTCTCAGCAGGAAATTGTTTATAAAACTCTGTCCTGGACCCTAATTTTTATTTGTTAAAGAATCCTGGAGTTTTCACTTGACTTTAGATCTGTCTCACTTCCTACCCTTCCTCTCCCTCACCTATTTAACTGACTTCTCCAAGTAGAGAATATTTGCCAGCAAGTAGTGTATAACCAGCGTATATTAGAGTCCTAATTAGTATGTTCTTGCATTTTCCTTTGGCAACTATCTCTCAGAAAAAAGGCACTGGTTTTCTTTCATTGGTGACTATATGACTGTTTTTGTGTCACTACAGGCTGTGATTCATTCTTGACAAATTTAGCTGTGGCAGGTGAAGAGAAGGCGTGCATATGTGCCTACATAAGTTTGTCCTCTGAAACTTTTGAGCCCTAATAGCTGAAGTCACTTGAAATTAAGGAATCTAATCCTTTTAGTGAATCCAAGTTAGAGAGTGGATTTACTGTAGGGGAATTCTAGAAATCCTTCTTTTGAAAATATTTGTATTAGGATTCTAGTTTTGTTGCATGCATTGATGAATGAGCCACTAGTTTTTCTGTGCTTACAGCTCTGTGTGTCTTGGAGAACACAGAACATCAAAGAACATAAAGTGTTTTATATGAATTCCTTCTTCTGTCTCTGTCAGCTCCAGAAGATTAGGAGCATAAGAGGTATGTGGACATTTTGTTTTCTACACTGCAAGCCCAATCATCCAGTTATGCTGTTGTCAGTCTTCAAACTCCTTGCAGTGTCAGCTGCTGGCCCTCATAAGATACTGGGTATGAAGGTCAATGGCTACATAATTTTTATCTTAAATTCCTCTTAATATCCCTAATGGGGTAGAGAGGCCAAATAAAATCAATAACATGGTATAGTGACAGCACACCAATATTTTTGTGCTCAGTTGAACTTTAACTGCCATCGATGTATGAACATGTTATAAAATAACACATGTTCAAGGATGAATGAGTAGGTCTCAATAGATTCAATGTTCTATTAATATATTTGAAACTTAATTATATATTCAGAATGTAAACACACAAAATAACCATAAAGATTGTACAGTAAAGATGTAAGCATGTCAGGAAGCAAAAATAAAGATAAGAATTCAGTTGTAGTGCAAACATATCCATAAGAAAGTGAAATCTTAATATGTGAAGCATCAGGTAACCTTAATAGTATGTGGCTTTACCAGCTGTTCCTTTAATTACGACAGGGTATATAGCATACATTAATGGTAAGGTTTTAATCATCTAACTAGAGAAACAGAAAACACTATGGACGTGACTATATTTATACAGAATCAAAAATGAAATTGTCTCAAACTTATTTAACCTTCCCTTCTCTGCCAACAGCAACAATAACAGAAAATCATCTGTGTCCTGAGGTTAAATACTCAGTTTTTCAGCCTGAAATGTGAATGCTTTGGCAGTGCAGAAAGTCTATTAAAGGAGAAGTTTTGTTTGAGATTGTTTTGGAATCAGAGCTATTTGGGGCTCTATTAAGCCCCATTATAATGGAGGAGTGTGGGCAGATGTTCAAAAGCAACAAAGTTGCCACATCTTACCAGGGTATTGCTCATCAGCTGAGCAATGATAACTGGATGGTTGCACAAACTTACCCTCCCTGGTAGTAAAGTAAAACGTATTTGCTTAAATAATGAGTCATTAAACCAAAGTAACTCATTGCCTTTGCTTGTATGTCCATAATCACAGACTGCACTAGAGCTGAAGTTTCAATGCCAGGTACTGTGGGAAAGTTGTGAAGTGATTTTGGAGTGATCTAGCATCCAAAACCCCATTTTCAAAGGTGGAATGGGGGTTTCCTAGCTCACAAGTTTAGCTCCCCCCTGTCTGTGTCCCACACCATGCTTGAAGAGAGAATCTTGTCTTTCTCAAAAGGGAACTGAAGTCACTCAGGCCCAGAAGAAAGTATTGAGAAAAAGCCCTGAGGTTGCTTGCAGGGCAGGGAAGAAGTGGAGGAAATGACGCAAAGGATCCTGACCAACTTGTGTGGTTGGTGAACTTTGTGGAAAGACCTGGGGAGTCTCCAGTTTCTCATTCAAGGGAGAAATTCACCCAACATTTCCCCTGCTTTGTTATACCACAGCTTTGGTTTCTAAATCATTCAGACACTTTGGAAAATGCTGTCCTAAATGTCCACTCCTACTCATTAAAATCAGTGGGTATCAAAGATTTTTGGTGGGAATGGCAGAGAGGGCCTTTACGAAGTTGCACTCCCCTTGCTTGTGACATGAACAGAGCCTGTTGTGTGAATGTGGTGTTGTGTTCATTCCAGGGCCATCTATTATTCTCTGGGTAACAGAAAATACCATTTATTTCCATTTATGCAGACCATAAATCAACATGATATTAGCAGCATGTGATCTAATGCTGCTCAGTGTGCATCAGCATGAGAAGAACAAATCTGTTCAAAGTTTTGGAACATTTAAATGTCCCTTTTTCACTCCCTTTTTCTCCTACCCATTGTTTAAAAAACATTTAAATAAGACCTTCTACAATCATTACAGGGTGGGCTTTTTCTCTCTGGGGAAGAAGCAGCATTGCAGGAAACTGCTCTCTTCTAGTTTGTAGGGGAGGAAACTTTTTAACATCTTTCTGGTTTTCTATTATCAGGAGGACAAGCATGTTGCAAATCAGCCTCCCAGATGTGGCAAAAAACGATGACATTTAATAACGAACCACTGTATCTAGATTGGGAGGTTTTCAGTCATATCCTGGGTTTAATACTGTGAATCCATCTATTACAAAACAGGAGAGAATGATGTCTTGTCATTGGTGTCATTCATTGATTACCATTGTTTAAGCTGTTGCTTAAACAGGGACTTATCTGGTTGCGTATGAGACAAAGGAGCTGAAGTGAACACCCCAGTACTTGAAAGGTGGCATAATACCTGCTTCAGATTGTACATACCAGATGGCTCCAGAGACTTCCAATGAGAACTCTACTGCCATCCCAAAATTAGCAGGCTTTGTGGAGGTGCAGGGTGATTTGCTCTTGATTTAATGTTGGAAATAGCAGAGTTTTGAAGGAAATCTACTTAAAACCTTGACTGAAGAATAAGAAGGTGTATAATGCATGCCCAGAGGGACAATGGGGAGGAAAGAACAACAGCATCTTGTAGGTATCTGCATCGTCAGGGTGTCATAGTGTATCTAATTCTTCAGCAAAGCCTTTGACACTGTCTCCCTTAACATACTCCTGGAAAAGCTGGCAGCCCACAGCTTGGACAGGTGCACTCTCGGCTGTGTTAAGAGCTGGTGAATGGAGCTGCATCCAGCTCGTGGACGGTCACCAGTGGTGTCCCCCAGGGGTCAGTGTTGGGCCCAGTTCTGTTTAACATACTTATTGATGATTTAGATGAGGCAATTGAGTCCATCATTAGAAAATTTGCAGATGGCACCAAGCTGGGAGGAAGCATCAACTTGCTGGAAGGCAGGAGGGCAGGAGAGCTCTGCAGAGGGACCTCGATAGGCTGGGGAGTTGGGCCAATTCCAACAGGTTGAGGTTCAACAAGGCCAAGTGCCAGGTCCTGCACTTTGGCCACAACAACCCCGTGGAGCACTACAGTCTGGGAACAGAGTAGCTGGAGACAAGCCAGGCAGAAAGGGACCTGGGAGTTTGACAGGAGGCTGGACATGAGCCAGAAGTGTGTCCAGGTGGCCAAGAAGGCCAATGGCATCCTGGCCTGTATTAAGAATACTGTGGCCAACAGGATGAGGGAAGTGATCCTTCCCCTGTACCCAGCACAGGTATTGTGTCCAGTTGAGTATTGTGTCCAGTTCTGGGCCTCTCAGTTCAGGAAAGACACTGAGGTGCTTGAACAGGTCCAAAGAAGGGCAGCAAGGCTGGTGAAGGGACCTGAGCACAAGTCCTATAAGGAGGGGCTGAGGGAGCTGGCATCATTTAGTCTGGAGGAGGTTCAGGGGTGACCTCATCACTCTCTACATCTACCTGAAAGGAGGTTGTAGCCAGGTGGGGATTGGTCTCTTCTCCCAAGCAACCAGCAATATCACAAGAAGGCATGGGCTTAAGCTCTGCCAGGGAAGGTTTAGGTTAGATATTAGGATGAAATCCTTCACGGAGAGAGTAATCAGGCATTGGAATGGCCTGCCTAGGGAGGTGGTGGATTCACTGTCCCTGGAAATTTCTAAGATGAGACTGGATGTGGCACTTAGTGACATGATCTAGTAATCACAGTGATGTTGGATCAAGGGTTGGACTTCAAGATCTTGGAGGTCTCTTCCAACCCAGCTGATTCGATGATTCTTTTCCCATGGCATGGTGAGGTAGAAGAGTGCTATCAACAATTCGCAAATTGCCCTACACAGTGGAGGTTATGTGATACACTTAAGGGCTCAAAAAGACTCTGGCAGAAGAACTGAACCAGAAGTTCCTCAGTTCTCTCAGGGCAGCTTAATCACTTGATCATTCTTCATTTCTGGAGGGAATGGGTAAGGCCACACACTTTTCTTGCAGCATCCATATGCCTTACAAAACTATTCTGTCAAGTGAGCTTAAAAAATTGGTTTTTTGACTGCTTTCAGGTGGATGATGATACCAAAGAGACTGAGGAGTCTCCCTCACTGGTGATATTAAAAAACCCAAAGCATCTAAACACTGTCATGGTTTAGGAATGGTATTCTCCCATTTAGTCTTCCCACTGAAACCACTCCAATACACACCTCTTGCTGCACTCCCCCCACCCCCTCTGCCCCCCCGCTGCCTTATCCCTCTGCCCTTTAGTGGGATGCAGAGGACAATTGTGGAATAAAAGGTAAAGATCATGGGTTGAGATAAGAACAATTTACTGGAAAGAACAAGCTGAGAAAAATGAATGGTAACAGCAACAACACTAATGGCAATGGGTACAAGAAAAAAAATTTTACTGCTCATGGTAGAACACCCCAACAACAGACAACACCTGATTGCTCCCTCTGCCATCCTACCCCCACTGCTCTCTCCAGCTCAGAACCAGGGCCACCCCACTACTCCAGAAGAAATCCATTCTCCACAAAAGGACTTCCTTCCCCTCTCCCCTAGTAATGATATGAGGTGGTATAGAACAACCTCCGGGTCCTGGCCATGCTCCCTCCTGGCTACTTCAAAAATTAACCTTGTCCTGGCTGGAACAAGGACAAATACAAAACTGTGCAATGTGCACAGGATGACCTTGCTTGAGCAAGGAGGTTGGACCAGAAGACCCACTATGGTGCTTTATACATTCTGTGATCCTGTGACAGCCAAGTATTTAATAGTAGTTAAGACTGGTGTTTATTATTGATCTTTATGTGAGCTTGAGAGTGCCTGTTAAAAAAAAGTCCTGATGCTCCAGAAGCTGTACACATGATGAGGTGACTTTCAAAATATACAAGTGCATACATTTATTTCAGTCGTTAAATAGCGTTCCTTAATCTCACTTAAATGCAGTTTATCAAGACAACCTAAAAAGATTTCTACTGTCCTTTAACTCAGTCTAATAAAATCCACTTTATTTCTCTGGTAGTGCACTCTATTTCATTCCACAGCATTCTTTAATATTCACAGCAGGGTGAGGGGCTCATCTCGTTGTTTCAGCTAATTGGTACTGCAATAAAAGAACATAAGACATAAAAAGATCCTAGAGGAGAATGTTATAAAAAGAGCATCAGGGCAAAGTCTCTTCTCTAAATGGGCAAGCCTGGTACAGAACACCTGTAGCCTTTAATTTAGAACCTCTCTGGCTCCTCTGGGGTGTTCCTAGGGAAGATTTAAAACATCCTCATCACACTTGGCTGCGGGCAAGTTCCTCTCCATGTACTTGGTGCACACCAAATGGAGCTAAATAGATATTCTGTGATTTTATGGAACACAGAGTCCTGAGTTTGCACCTCTTCTTTCCTGTTAGATTTTCTGAACTGATCCCTCTTTTCAAGAGCATTGAAAATCTTGGCATTAATTTATTTTTTAATCTGGTTGCTGTGTGTTTCTGACAGGCAACAGAGAGGCTCCAACAGCAAGAAGGCTGGCTAAAACCAGTCGACTCTTCATGATTCTTCTATCCTTACAAGTGCTGGGCTTCCAAATAGCCATAAGACTTTCCCTAATATTTCCAAGTACAGACATCTTGTCTCTCAAGGGTCTGAGAATCCTGGAAATTTATGTGTCATTTTCTTGGGTACTCTTTGCCCACAGAATCACAGAATATGCCCGGTTGGAAGGGACCCACATGGATCATCGAGTTCAACTCCAGGCTCTGCACAGGTCCATCCCTAAGAGTCACATCATGTGCCTGAGAGCATCATCCAAACACTTCTTGAACTCTGTCAGGCTTGGTGCTGTGACCAATTCTCTGGGGAGCCTGTTCCAGTGCCCAACCACCCTCTGGGTGAAGAATCTTTTCCCACCATTTGACCTAAACCTTCCCTGACACAACTTCAGGCCATTCCCTTGGGTTCTATCTCTGGTCACTACAGACGAACAGCAGTGTCTATACCTCCTCTTTCCTTACCAAGGAAGTTGTAGACTACACTGAGGTCTCCCCTCAGTGTCCTCTTCTCCAGGCTGAACAGACCAAGTGCCCTCAGCTTTTCTTCATATGGCTTTCCCTCAAGGTCCTTCACCAACTTTGTTGCCCTCCTTTGGATTCTCTCCAATAGCTTAATATCTTTTCTATATTGTGATGCCAAAAACTGCCCACAATATTCAAGGTGAGGCTGCTCCAGTGCAGAGCAGAGTGGGACAATCCTCTCCCTTGACCAGCTGGTGATGCTTTGCCTGATGCCCCCCAGGACATGGTTGGCCTTCCTGGCTGCCAGGGCGCTGCTGACTCATATTCAACTTGCCATCAACCAGCACCCCCAGGTTCCTTTCTGTGGCATTGCTTTCCAGCATCTCATTCCCCAGTCTGTATGTACATCCAGGGTTGCCACATCCCAGGTGCAGAATCCAACACTATCCCTTGTTGAATTTCATATGGTTGGAATTCCACTAGTGACAGGTTGCCAGTCTGATGTCAACCCAGTCACTACCACACTCTGTCCAGAAGGATAATGTGAGAAACAGTATCTAAAGCTTTCTTGAAATCCAAAAAGATTACATTAACTGGCTTGCCTTGATGAGCTAGGTGGGTTGCCTTGTCATAAAAGGAAATCATGTTTGGATAAGCAGGTCTTTCCTCTCATGAAGCTGTGCTGGCTGTGACCAGTGATTGTGTTGTCTTTCAGGTGTTTTTCAATACCTCCGACCATAATTTTCTCCATAATTTTACTAGGCACTGAAGCGGGACTGAGAGGCCTGTAGTTTTTGAGGTCCTCTTTCTTGCCCTTCTTGAAAATTGGGACAATGTTCCCCAATTTCTAGTAAGCTGGGACCTCTCTCAATTCCCAAGACCACTTGAAAATCAAGAGAGGTTTTGTGATGACTTCAGCCAGCTATTTGAGGATTCTTGGATGAGTCCCATCAGGCCCCATGGATTTTTAGGGAATGTGGATTAAAATATTTGAAGCATATATTAATTGTTGTAAGGTATTTTGATCTGCATTTATAATGAGGGAAATGTGAATAGCTAATGGCAGCTGACTAATCACCTCAGAGTCTGGAGATGACTCGTCCTGCTGCCTCTGTGCAGCTCTTGCTGCTCTCCCCAAAGGACAGGAATGAATCAGCTCTGGAAGGATGTACACCATCTTTTTTGTGACAAAGCCTGCATTCCCCATTGTGTTACCAAACTGATGCAAAATGACATCTCAAAAGCTGCCTGAAATGTATTCTCACTCCTGACAGATTCAACCATGGCAATAGGTCCTTTTTAGGAAATGGTGAGGGAAATAAAGTTGCTTGAATTGGTGGTAATCAAGGACAAGTAGCAATATGTTTTGTACATGTGAAGCCGGACTGTGAGACTTTCTCTTCTGGAATATTTTTCAGGTCAAATGTTTGACAAACTCAGGAAAGACTAGATATGTATATGGATAAGAAGGTCACCCTGAGCTGCAGTAGAATCAGCATGAAAAGAACACAGGCTGGAGGTAATTCACAAGATAAAGCAATTTATAATGGAATTAAGGTTTTAAACTTTGTGGGAATTGAGTTTTCTGTGTGTGCCGGGGATTTTGTCACATCTTCTTGCAAAACAGAGCACTGACTGCTGTTTCACATCATTGCACTAGTCTGACAGTTCCTTCACTGCTTTCATACCTTTAAACTTTGATTGTTGAAGAAAGTAGTTTTACAGGCATCCAAAAGAGCTCAGATACCAAAAAGCTCTTGTGTACACATGACAAACATATGACTTAAATTTTGCACTTGAAATTTACAGTAGGCATCAGATATCTGTTGCGATCTGGCACATGGTTGGGGGGGAAAGTGGGCAGAAGGAGTTATGGAGCAACAGTTATGGAACAAAGACGTTATTCCTGAGAGCCCTTTAACAGCTTTTCTGCTAAAGAAAATTGCTGGTGTGAAAATCAAATGGTAAATCTTGTAAAATGGTAATAACTGCATCATTCTGTTGTCCATAAAAAGATACATATATTGCTCATATTAGGGGATTACCCCTTGTGTTCCTAAAATCAGAGACAAGCAGGGTATGGAAATAGTAGTAAAATCTCCCATAATTGCTGATATAAGTAGCATAAAAATAACTACATCTCTTTTTGAAATGAGCAGGATGAACATGGCAGTTGTGACAAAACTGATTTTGTTACAGAACAGTGAAAGAAAAACACTGCTTGAATGATGCAATCATTTGTGCTCTGTGAAGGGATACCTCTCAACATTTAGGAATTCATTTGCTAAATATTTTACCATTCATTTATGCTCAACAAATTTTAAACAGGCAAAAAAACAGATATAGTATAGAACTTGAAAATATTACAGTGAGTGGGGTGGAGGGCTGGGAGGAGAAGGAAATGGAAATGGGATGTTGGTGCTCCTTGGCTTCAGCCGAGGGAGGAAGGGGAGGGTGAGGCAGACCTTAGGCTAGAAGTGTGACTCCAGTGTGTTTGTGCCTAGAGACAGAGCAGGAAAACAGGCTCAGCCCTGAAGAGGTGAAGGCTTAGACTTGGAGAAAATACAGTGTTCCTAAAGGAAATTTTAAGAAAAAAAGACACTGAGTTAGGTAGTTTTGGTAGGTCTTTCAGCATGTAGAAGAGACCTATATCTTAACCTCTTTTTGGGATGTTCAAATACCAAATGTGATGAGCTGCACGTGCTTCTTTCTGTTTCTTGCTACAGTATCTCCAGACTCTTTGAAACTAAATTATAATCCTAAACTTCACTCTAAACCTCAGTTTTCTGTACCTGTCACAAAAATTGGGCTGTGTGTATCTTGACCTCTGTACCATGCCCTGCTGCATTGGGCCTGGTGTGAAGTAGCCATACATGTCTCCTACCCACCATGTGCTTGCCAGTCATAGACCTTCTCGGGAAGCTCAAGGTTCTCATTTGCTTCCCAATAATCAATAACTGCTAGGGAACAGGCAGAAAGCCTACTTGGGATGGGTTAGCAGCTGCCATGAAAGTACCTGTGAACTGCATTGGCACTATTAAAGACCCTTTGTCCAGAACTCCTGAAGATATTTCCAGAGCTGAAGAAGTACAAATGTGTGTTAAAGCCTCCTTTGTATTCCGTGATAAAAGCTTGTAAGTAAGAATCCATTTGTTAGTGCACAACCTAACAAAAGATGCTTTTAAGAAGTAAGAAAAGGTGCAAGTAAGAATCCATTTCTTAGTGTATAACCTAACAAAAGGTGCTTTTTAAAAGCAAGGAAATACAATAATGCAGGAAACACCACAAGCTGTGATCATAATCTAGTTTCGTTTTGCCTTTGCACACAACTATTTTTCCTCCAGGTTCAAACTTTGGCATTTCCTAGTCGTGGGCTTTAGAGTCAAACTTTGCTGGTGTGAACCTATCTCTAGTTTGAGATATTTATGGTGATGTTGAAATCTTACTGTACTAGTGAATGAACGGTAGCATATTTTGCAGGAATAATGAAATCTCAGCAACATGAGACCTCAATAAAGCACATTGTTGCTAAATCTTTGCTGACTGCTCTTTTTACGTGTGAATTATAAGGTGTGTGGATAAGCAAAGTGCGAATTAATGAGGTTTTGCTGCGCTGAAATGAAACTGTGGTGGGACACGAGCTAAGAAATATGGTGTTACTTAGTATTTTGTATTCAAGAAATTATGTTTTTGGAGCAGCTGCCAGTCAGAGCATGGGTGGTTACACTGAAGGCATCTTTGAAACCGTATTTTTTTATGTATATTCCTGGGGGAGATTTCTATATATCAGTTTTATTCCCATTAACCAAAGAGAAGGATGAACAAACTAAAACTGTATTAAAGCCTAGGAGGAATAGACCCATGAGCAGGAAGCTTTCAAGGAACCTCTATCTGCTTGGAGTGTTCAGCTAAAGAGACTGTAGAGAAGACCTACTCCCTTTCCCACTTTCCTTCTGTGGTTTTTCATAGAGGGTCATCTGTATTCCTCTCATTGCTCAGCCAGTTGCCAGCCAGCAGTGCTGCAGGATAGACATGAATCCCTTGTGTGAGGCAATCTGACCCGCAATTTGCTCAGCACCTTATTTGCTGTCACTGGAATACACTGCATTAGCCAGGCTTGAAGGTGATGGAAGAGGCCAGCCCACGATCATGAATCTACTGAGCTTCTGTCTGTGTGAGAGGCTGTGTGCAGGGCTTAACCTCTGGATGGAAAAGCTCCTTCTCAGTGGTAAGGTTTAGTAAGAAATAATGGGTGCTGTTGCACTCTTGTACAGCTTGGAAGTGGATTTCCAGGATAGCTGTCCCTCTGCCTACTTCTCCAGGCTTTTTGTATTGCTAATGTTGACTGAGGTGCTGATAGCTGCTCTAGTCACAGCCATCATTGCAACAGCTTACTCTTGTGGGCAGAGATTTCAGAGGAAATTCAGTGCCAGGTCATGAACAGTTTTTGCACCCTACGTCTCTCCATCCTCTGTTCGCTGTTCAGCCTCGTCCAGACCTTTATGAGTGGCAAAGCTAGTCATCATGTTAGTCTGCCAATCCTCCATTGCTGTCCTTACTACTTCATCACCTGGAGACATCTGTCTGAGCTGGTGTTGAAGCTTGTAGATTCATTTGGCACAGAAATCTTGCCATCCTACAAGCAATCTGCAGCTTCTTTCTTCCAGACTGTGTATGCAGAATGAAACAGCGCCAGAAGCAGAGTAGCTGAAGTGCATCGGTGCTTGCTTAAATATGTTGGCTTAACTTTTATTTACTTATTTGCTTCTTTACAGTGGGACAACCCACCACAGTTGGAATTTTGGGTGAAGTGGGGCATGAAGCTTGTTATAGGAGATGACATAAATGCTTCTGTAAAAGAACATGGGCTGGAGGATCATTCCCTCCCCAGCAGATCCTGTGAAGGAACTGCTTACTAGTTAAAAGTTTTCCCTCATTGTATTTTGCATCACTGCTCACAATATAGTGAGCCTTTGTGCAGAACCTGTGATCTTTTTGACAAACCAGCTATTTTCTCTGTGTTCTCATAAACCATTTTACAGGATATAGATGTACAAGTAAAGCTTTAGGGGGGTCATATACCATTTTACTTGTGCGTTTCTTTGGTTGGACATGAGTTGAGGGACAGTGTGACAAAGGGCTGAAGAAGTGCTGACAGTTCGTCCACCCTGTACAAGCATCCCTGAGAAGACGAGTGATCACCAGCCATGTAATTGCCCTTTTGTACTCTTCTCCCCTTTCCATAAAGTGCACAAGCACACACATGCATAGACATGCACTTCCACAATAAATCCTCCAAATTTTATTTGGAAAGTAATTTCTCTGAGTATTTCTGTCCAAGGGTTGTTGCTTTCTATGGAAGCAAAAGGCTGGAGAAGGCTTGGCTTTGGAGGGGAAATGAGGACACTGTGAATGGCCTGGGGTCTATGTCAGTATCAATGGGTGGCTCAACAATTCACCTGGCATAAGTCTTTGACTGCTGGAGTAAGCATGCAAGCAGATTAGCTTTTGCATAAGTTTTCACTGGAATAAATGCTATTTTTGAATAAATATTCTCTTCTCTTTGTTTCTCTTTTGCCTGTTTATATGATCTTCTGTTTTTCTTCCTCAGCAAACTGTGGAGAATCAGTTCTGGTTTTCCTACCTGGTTTCCTGTTTTCCTGTGTAGACATGATACTACCTTCTGGGCGAGGCTATCTGGCTTTCAGATAAACAAAAAAGACTAGATGTTTTTTAGGAATTAATTAGGTTAGGCATACCACAGTTTGTTGGTTGTATCTGCCACAGGTTTTGAAGTTCAGCTGATTCTGGGCAACTTCCAAAAAATTTCTTTACTTCAAAACTGAACTGCATCTATTTGTCTCAAACAGTGCTTGGCTTTTTCTCGGTGGTTGGCTCTTTTGCTACATTGGTGAGTGCCACTTTCTCTGGGTTTGGACTTTGGGTGAAGCAGTGGTTTTTGAAAGCAATTTCACAGTGAGTATGACTGGGTCAAAGAGAGTGCTCTGCTGAAAAGCAATTTTCCTTCTACACCACTTCCACACCACATTCCCATCCCATTCCATCCTGTCTCATGATGTGAGCACTCTTTTTTTTTTTTTCTTCAAGTTTCTTCTGCACACTAGATAGCTGGCAGAGCATTTCACACTCACTTCAGCTGCCATCAGTCTGCACACTTGTGAAACTGGCCATATGCTGTAGCAGGTTGAGTACAAGACCATTCCTGGGTATTTCCAATCTGAACATCAGACAGTGCTTGAAGTACCAGAAACTTCTTGGAAAAGATTATTACCATTTTCCTTCTAAAATTTCCGGCCCCAGACTATGAATGACTTGGTACACAACCCATCACCCTTTTTTCCATCCCTTGTCAGGTCTTTCTCCTCATAGTACTGCACTTGTGTCACAGAGACCTCTCATTGGTGGTGCACTCTCCCTGCAGCAGGCAGCACATATATATGTAAAGATACAATTGACAGAGGTTGCAAGATGAAACACATGTGGTCTCATGATATCCCAGAGCAATGAAACAGCTGCAGAGGTTGCCAGCCTGGCAGCGCTAAATTACTTCTAATTAATTTTACAGAACTGCAGCAGCAACAGGGAACTTCTCATACAGTTCTCCTCCTCAAAGGCCTCAGCTGACATGCTGTAGACAATGCTAATCAGGCATCAAAAGGCACAAGACAAAGCTGTAGAGCTTTACCAGGACCAGCACTTTGAAACAAGCATGACTCACCTGTCAAGCATGGCTCTCAGCCAGTGCAAAATCCTTCTGAGGGAAGCAGAAGAAACACCACTTTGGAGACATTTAAAGAGGTCCCTGGAGACATTTATAACTAGACTGGACAAAGCAGTAGAAAGTGTACTGCAGGGAACAATCCTGCACTGGCATGGGGTTTTGGTTTAAGTGACCTAATAGGTATTTTCTGCCTCTAATTTCTATGATTTTATGACTGGAAATAACTTCTAACTTCAGAGGATTTAGATGGCAGGCATGAGCATGCATTATTTACAGCTGAACCTAAAGTAACTGCTATGTTATGGAGTGTATAAGCAGCAGTGGTGGGTGGGGACTGAGCAGGTAAATGTCAAGAGGAAAGCATGGGATTAGGTAGCAGTGGTAGAGCTGGGATAATGAGAGTAGTTTTATTTGCAAGAGGGGTACTTGTATTTAGAAGAGATATGTGAGAGTCCTAACTACCACAAGTACCTTTTGATATATTTTACAGTAATTTGCTAACATTGACTTTTTAATTTTTTTCAGACTTTGGCAGTGGTTGTTTTGAAGACATATGCAAGAGCACATTTAATTTTACTTTGTTTGAGAGAATTTTTAAGGGCTTCCTCTGATAGAAGCCAAGCTCCCACAGCTCTTAAGCTCATTTTACATATTTAGGAAGATCTTCAAGTTAAATAGAAACTGCTGTGCCAAATTTTGACCTACTGATCATGCTATGGACAAACCAGCTTGTAGATGCACTCAGAGAATTGTTTTCTCCTCTGTTCTTGCCTGCTCACTTGTTGTCAGCCATTCTTGACATTTGTAAGTAATTTCTTCCCTGACGCACTCATGGAGCAGGGTTATTTATGAACTCTCCATAGTATACAGGAGTTGAGGAAAGGGGGACTGGCACAAAGAAGGAAATCTGCATGTGGTGCAGATGCATGCATGGTCTGAGGGATGTGCCCTGACTTTGTGATTATGTGGCCATAACAATTACATAGCTTATTTAATCAAGTAGCATCCACTCTTGTGCCTTAATTGTCTTCATTAAAAAAAAAAAAAAGAAAGAAAAAAGACATCAATAATTATCAGCTAGACATGTGGAGCTAATTACTGTGACTTTGAGGTTCTGTTTTTTGCTTCCTCACTTTTATGTTATCCCTTTAAATGCTTCTTCTCAAAATGATCTTTTTAGATATGTGTGGAACTGTGAAACTTTGTAATAGCTAAACTGAAAAGGGAAGCATTTTGATTTCTTTCTTGTTTGGATTCACATTCACTGAGATGCTCTAGAATAAGGAACCTGAAAATGTAGCAGAATTAACTTAACATATTCTTCTTCACTTTCCCCCTTTTTCTTTGCAAGAGGAGGGGGTGTGGGATCACGATTTCATGGATGGGTCTGGAACTCTGGGGGCACAGAGTCTAGCCCTTACTCTGCCATGATCTTGGGTAAGTCATTTAACATCTATCTGTCTTAGTTTCTCTTCCTGGAAAAAAAAAAAAAATTGCAATATTTTCTTCAGGCAATTGATGTGATGCTTAATTTGTGTTTGTAAAAGTGGTTTTAAATCCTTAAATTAAGAGAAAAACAGAAGAATAAGTAACCATTAATACCAGTCTCACCAGAATAGGTGTGTTAGCTTACTCCTAGAATTCACTGAAATGTTGGATTTTCCATATGTTGCAGTTTGATTGAACAACCAATCCTCCTCTCTTTCCCTATAGCTTCATTAACCTGTTCTAAAAGAGAAGAACAAAGAATCAATTGAAATATGTAAGACTGGAAAATTTAACATACTACAGCACTTAACTACAGTCTGCAGAATATTTAAAGTGTGGTTCCATTCTGAAGTTGGCAAGCTGAGGCAATACCTATATGAAGCATTAAAGCCATTGGATCCTGCATTTTATTCTGTAGAAACTGAATTTGCAACACTTTATTTTTATTGCCCCTCTGTGAGTTTTGCATGAGATTTTCTCAGCTGACAAATAAAAGGAGGTGGGGTACCCTAATGTCAGCTATTACAGCTTGTCCTGAGACCCCAAGCGTGAGCTGACTCTGTTCTGTACATTGACAGTAACAGTAGAAGTTCTGATATTTGTGTTCATTCCTTTCCAAGAGCTTTTCTACTTACCTGTCTTCAAATGCAGTTCTTCTGACCACCTTCATTGAATCTGCACAAGGGTAAATGCATATAGCATAGTGAGCAGCTGTGTGAATGAGACGTAAGTGGAAGTTGTATTAAAAAGTGCCTGTTTCTGGTCAGACCAAACAGAAACCATGGGATCCTGACTTTCCTTTTGCACCAGAAATATGTCATTTGTATTGTTACATGCTTTGCCCTACAGATTTAATGAAAGTGTTATGCTTCTGCTTTTTTCTACTTGTTTCAATTTTATCTGAATTTTGTCCCATTCATCTGTGGGGCTGCTACCTTTGTGTTTTCACTGTTTGTAATTCATAATCCCTCCTAGAGATTTTGCCCACAAAAAAAGGACCTGACACACCTGTGATGGGAAAATGCTGAGCTTCAGTCAGTCTTCCCATGTGTTTTCATTGTTCAGCTACTGTTACATATAGGTAACAGCACTGGAAGGGGCACATTCATAAGGCACATTCATAAAAACTATTAGAATAATTCTCTTATTGCCTTTTTTTTTTCTTTTCTTCTTAGTTTGTACAGTTTGGAAATCATTATAAACTACTTTACATGTTTATGTACCTACACATTCACATTTTTTATTGGATACATAAAACCTTTCTCCCCTATGTGCATGAATCCATAAAAGCAGTATAAGGAGTGGAAAACATGACAGGTCTGGAGAATTTATGCATGTAAGAAAGCTGCAGCTTGAGAGAGGGAAAGAATATACAAATTCTTCTTTCCCAATACACTCCACCTCTTCAGCAATCTTGATTAGAGCACACACAAGAATTGTGTGACAGCTCCTTGTCTGCTGTCATTCTCCAAATAGTCAACCCCATCCTCTGCCACATGGTGTGTTCATCTTGGCCACCTACCCACCTCTTCAATATTATTAGCTCTGTCATAATTTATACTGTAAAACACTTCAATCAAAGAAAAGATACAGTGATATTGAACACATTTTGACATTCGTAGCCAGAGCAACCTAAAACATATATTTTCTTTTTTTCCTTGAAAATTATGTGGTACTTTTTTTTTTTTTAAATTATTTTTCCAGTTGACAATAACTTATAAGACACAGTTGTCAATTGCTCAATAGCATTGCTTTTCACTGAAAACCTGACATTACTTAGAGCCAAACCTGGGATTTTCAGCAGATCACAAATGTTTTTAAATAAAAACTCATTGCTCTAGTGGTAAAAAGGAAAAAGAAAAAAAGAACATCTATGTTGGTCATCATTGTTTGAACCTTAATATAGGCAGTTATGTTTCCATGGGTTAAGAGAGGTACTGTTTAGTATTGAATAATTTCAAAATTACATACTGTAGAAGACAAAAATACCGCTTGGAAATTTGTTTACAGTGGTGGAAGAAACTGTTTATAATTTCAGAAGAAGGAGATGAGTTGGGAAGTTAAGTGTCCATCATTTCAGACCCCAGCTCTTGCCACTGAGGAGTTCTCTGGTAGTGAATATTGAACGAATCACTTTGCCTGTCCACTGGTCTGGTTCATGGCTCAACAGTGTAGAAAAATGGTATTTTGTGGCCTTAAAAAAGAGGTAGAGATTAATTTTTAGAATATGACACTAGTCTAAAACCAGGTTTGGATATTTTATAGTTTCCCTCTGTGGTCTTACTCAGTGTCCTTTGGCCTCCTTTGGTCTGTAGTCTTAAAAAGTTAGACAGTCAGTCTTACTGTTCTGAATTTTTTTTTCTCTTGACAAAGCAAGAACAGCAACTATTGCCTATATGTCTTTGAATTGCTTCTCCAGTCCTCTCAAGGAGATAGTCACATTCAACATTTCATTATTGCTATTGTAAATTTTGTGCAATATGCCTCAGTGTTCAAAAATAAACATCTTTGATAGATTTAAGTTTGGTTATCTTAATTCACAAACTGAAATTAGATCCACATAGATATGAAAATGATGTGACTATGCTACAGGGTCCCATGGAGCAAATCCTTCCCTTAAAATGCTAATTGTTCTTCTGGTATGAGACTACACAAAGAACAATAGTATATCTTCTGATGGAAAAAACAGCGTTTATATCAAATGACCTCCCGGAAGCTGAATACAGAACCCAGAACAAGCCCTTTGGCGAGAGCTCACATGTTTTCGTATTCTTCCTTAAGGAAATCAGGTCTTCTGGTTTCAATACTTTCTCTTTCTAAATTTTCAGACTCAATACATTTATGGTTCTGAGTATTCCAGATCATCTGGAATGGGTTTAAAGAACAGATTGGGGAATGGAGCAGATTAAGACAAGCAATCTCTTATCCACAGAACAACCTCTCAGCATTCCCTGTTTCTAAAATCATTCAACACACAAAGAATTACACCAGTTTAACTATTTTCAACCCAACACAGCTATAATGTTATGAAGCCCTTAGTAGGTAGATTTTAAGAGTTTGAAGAATGGTTCATATCAGTGTAACATTTGGTTTGTTTTGCTTACCTGGTAAGAAAGAAAGAAAGTTAGGCACACAATGGGTGTTTTGTGTGCATTTTGAAATTAATGCCTTTGTTAAATTCTCTAAAATAAAATAACAGTGCGTTTAGATTTTGCATAAATGAACTCAAATTTTCAGGTAAATAAGTTTTAAAATAGGTCAGATACAAACTCTCCAAAGAGTGCTCAAACCATTTAAAAACCTTTTAGCTTCCTTCATGCTGCTTTTCTATGCCTCTACTTTTTAGAGTATCTTAAAAGTGAAAGGTACATTTTTTTACAGCAGACTTTACTGAATAAGACATTATCTCCTTGGAAGATTTTAATTGAAAGACTGGTTAATCATAAGTTTTTCAAATGATTCATTCAAGCTTTGGTCTATTGTCAGACGTGGTTTGGAAAATTCCCACCTTTGCTTATGATGTATTTCTGAACCAGAAGTAACCAACCAAACAGCACAGGAAATTCAAATTAACTACTGTGTTAATTTCATGCTTCTGAAAGACTGCTGGAGATTGGAAAGAAGAAAATTTCCTTTCAGTGTTGCATCTGTTATTGTCCTTTCAAGTATTTTGGTGCCAAAGGGAAAAATGGAAGGATGAACCCATTTTTTTTTTTTTTTTGCATTTGACTGTGTAATATTTGCTCTGCCATCCATTACATACCAGTGAAGCTGGAATTAAAGAGATAAGTATAAACCTTGTGCTGTATGTATCTGATGCAGATTTACTGAGAGAACTGCTGAGTAGTCATTCCTTTACTGGCATAGGCCAAAGTGGTACTTGCTGAAGGAGTATGCAATATGGTTTTAGACATATAAGCCCCATCTCTCTCTTCCTACCCCATTTCTGAGTTTCTCATTTTGCCTGGGGTGGGTCTGCCTCAGCTCATCACTCACTGTGGGAGGAGCTTACTTGCATCCACCCTGTATTTAGATTTTCATGACGGAAGAGAACAGAGAGGAAAAATTATAAATGTATGTTCAGCTCATGTTGATTGATTATTCCTTAGCTATGAAACAGTTTTCTGTACCAATTATGTCTTTGCAGATGACAGAAGCCATTTAGTCTAATGACCATAATAATTAATTTTCATCATAAATCAGATTAGTTAATGATGCTGAAGTCTAAATTCTTCACAGAACTAAAGCACAGCATCTTACATGAGCTCTCAGAACATATAATTTGCTATATAAGGTACCACTTTAGAGATTTTTGCCTCAATAGGAAAGCATTGAGTGTTTTTGACTTCCAAGGTTCAGTGGGAAGGGCTACTGTCTCAGTGTCAAGTCCTTCCTAATAGCTTTTTATTTACAGCCACCGGCACAAAGAACCTAAGGCTGAAGATTCACCAACTTTATAGCATGTTAGTGGGCAAAATTATTTTTTTTTCCTTCACTGTAAAACGTTATGACAGAACAAACACTATTCTGGGGATAAGGCAGCACTTTTTGTTTTATTTTCACAATAATGTTCTTACTGAATTTTTCTAAATTTTTGGTCTTGCAGTCACTTTTATACACATGAAGACTGTCTGTAAAACATCTAAATGGTAGTGAGCAATCAATTGAAGCTTAGTATAAGTTCTATTTGTATTTGTACCATTTTGTCTTTTGCAAAAGACAACCTATGATCTTTCTTCAGAAAAGTCACAGGCTTCATGATTTAAGAAAGGTGAGAGTCATTCTCTACAACAATTTTGCAGAAAAGCTGTATTTATTATTTCAGGCAAGGAAACTGCTAAAATTAGTCAAATACCTCACTGATGTATTTAATTTTCTCCATCCTTAAGGCCTGTGTGCTAAGCTGAAATTACTGTTTTTGTAATGGCAAGTACGCAGTGAAGCTTGTGGACAATCTGTGTACAGCTTGTGGCTTTTGGTGATTTTAATTTAGGATATTAAAATGTCCTTTAATTTTGGTGTGAAATGGGCCACCATGTCATGTGTTGTTGGTCTCTGTCTGAATACTTGTAGTCATGTAAAACATTGTCAAAGCATAGATCAACAAACTATGATTGGTGATGAATATACCAGTGAATCATCTTGTTTGCACATAAGTGGAAGGAGAGTAAAGCCTTGTAACTATAGACAAAGCCACTGCACTTACCCTTGCCTTTCTGATGGGCTCAATGAACACCTTTGGAGATGCTGTTCTGTTCACTTTCTTCACTGAAGGAACTATATTGGGTTAAAATAAGTCTTTTTCAAACAAAAGCAAAGGAATTAGGAGGGAGAGGCAGGAAAACAGAAAGTGAAGAACTGTAAGAAAGTTAATAATACTTCATTGATAGACTGACATTTTTGAATTCCTGTTCCAAGAAAGGTAAAAAGAGAGAGAGAGAGAGAGAGAGAGAGAGAGAGAGGGAAGTAGATATCCAAGCTGGAAAACTAGACATAGAAGAACAAGAGAGCATAGAGGGGATTGCATAGATGCTATGAAGAGGAGTAAGAATTATTTTTACTGGAGGGGATGTAACTATTCAGGGTAGAGAAGTGATCTGGCAAATCTGTGCCCAACCAAGGAAAGTTGGAAACAATTCTTTCATTAAATCGTGCCTCATTTCTATTCTTGTCATTAGCTCACAATTGATTAAAATAATATTATATGAGCTGGCATAACCTTGTCAGTTCCTCTTTGTACAATACTTTTAAATGTGGTGCTCTTCTCCAGCAATAACCTAGTCACATCCAGATCCTAGGTTAATTTATAGACTTAATTTTTAATCCATGTATTCCATTAAAATTGAATTTGTTAAAAGAACATCACTGTCAAGATTGTGGTATATTTCCTACATAACAGCACTTCACTTAGACCTTGAACATATTGGACTATTTAAGCGTCCTAGTTTCTCAGATATCTTCAAACAGAGAGAAGAGTTAAAACAATACCACACTGCAGATCTGTAAAGGTTAGTGGTACTCTGTCATGATAGAGCCGGAGCGAATGCACACATCTTTTAGTTTGGGCACAATGTGATGGCAGCGCTGCTGGCTCAGCTGTAGGAGGGCTGTAGCCCCTCCTGGGGCAGGAGGAGCAACACTTGCTGCAGCGGGAAGGCTCTGCTCCCGCAGGTGCGACCAGGCACAGGGACTGTGCCGGTATGTGTCTGCTCAGGCAATCTGGAAAACCTCCTCTTACATTTCAACTAAATGCATTTTTTATATATATAAAAAAAACTTGGTTTCAAGTTGTTAATTTTAGCCCCCAAATATTTTGCTGGCCTGCAGTTGGGAAGTGGTTTCTTAATTAAAGTAAAAAAAAAACAAAAAGTGAGACACGTAAGGGCATAAAGTGAACTTGACTGATTTACCAATGTTTAGTTTCTCATACAGAAAAGGCCCTACCACAACTGCAAAAGAAGATATAGCTTTTGAGATAGCTACTTTTAAATTTTTGTCTGAAGGGACTTCATATTTATTCTATAATACCTTTCTATGTTCTAAATGAAAGGCTTCTGAAAGGGGTGGAGTGAAATAAGTGAATGCAGAGGGCACTTTATCACTGTAGAAGAAAAGAAAAAGCGGTAGAACCCACTTTTATTTCTTCCACTTCAAAACCTCTGAGTCTGTTTGCTTCAAATACAAAATAACGAGTTTTCAGAGTTTCCTTTCTCTTCCTTCAGTAAGAAGTAAAATGTATTTTTTGGTTTTTTTTAAGAAAAAAATATAGTTGTTCATAAAGAAAGCTTACACAGTGTGTGCAAATAGGAAGAAGGGACTCAATTCTGATCATCGTAAAATTCAAGGGAGGCTGAATCATGTCAGGGTATTTAGTATTTTGGGTTTATTCCAGCCGTGGCCACTGAAGGGGTGAAATATTGCCTCCTCCCCCAGCATTTCCCCCCCTCTGTTGCTCTCATATGGGAATGCTGTAGCTGCTCAAGCATCTTTTGCAGTGCTTTGGAAATGAGGCATACAGAAAAAGGATGTTTTAACTGAGAAGGTAGGTTCAAATTCTACAGGAACAAGTGGCAGCTTGATCTGTCTGTAACTTAGTTACCTCATCTGTAAAATACTCTTTTATACTAACTTTTCTACCATTGCCATTGCTACTGGAGCTGATTGTCTGCCAACTGTACATTAAGCTATATGACTGAATCATTCAAATTATTTTGTTCCTTATCCTTTTCTTTTAGGAGAACATGTGCACACAGTTTGGGGGTTTGGGGTCGCCATTTGCCAGAACTACCAGCTGACCTGGCTGATTTTGGTCTTGTATTTGGTATCAACACTGCTAGACCTGCTCAGATGGATCTGCAACACAAAGCACTTGATGCATGTTTGAAGATAGTATCATTGTCTACATTTAGTCATGTGGGTATTTTCAGATAGACACCTCTTTACATTTACATTAGAGAAGATAAGGCAAAGAACTGAGGCTTTTGTTTGAAACCAGAACTGGTTAGATTTGCCATGGTCTTTATGTTATTGGTGAAATTATTTTTTTTTAAATTTAATTCAAAAAAATCTATTTACTTTAACTTTTTCTTTAGTTGTGGCCACCATTTCTGTCCCCAGAAAGTTCTTGCTTGAGGGAAATGTTGTGTTGTCCTTCAGGGAAAGAACTGCAATGCTGCAGGGAGTGATCTTGACACTTTACATCTTTGAGATTTGGACAGTAATTCAGAGCTCCTGGGCTCAGCCCATTGCATGGCCACCTCTAGGTGATGCTACATTGACAACATCCATTAGTGTCTGTAGGAGGTTTAGACACTGAAAAATATCTAAGATGGACCAACATACATTTTACTTGGAGGGAGTCTCCAAATACAAATTACCTGTGATCTAACTGTGCAGCACAAATTTGATGACGTACCAGGAGACAGAGGTGAATTAGGAATGAGGTGCCAGCCAGAATAGCTTTGCTTTTACTCATATGTGTTTCAACATTAATGTTACTTTAACATGTGTGCACGCGCACACACACACAGACACACACACTCTAACTGGCTCTTCCCGAATAAAAAGCTCTAGGCATTGCTCCAAACCATTACACCACAGTTTACTTTGGGCAAAATTGCCAATTTCTGCAATGGGGGCTTTTATTGAACTGAATTTTAAGACTGAGTACACAGTATCTCTTTTCTGGTTTTTCTTCTGTTACGGAACATCCTTATTTGCCTATCTGGCATAGCTATTGTGAGTTATATTTACTGACTGGAAACTTGGCAAGTCTGATATTTGTTCTTGGTAACAAGATACTACCCACAGTTTTTACTTAGAGAGCTCTGTAGCAACCAGGTGGAACATACATCATTAGTTTACTGAATAATGAATATACTTTAAATCATGATTAAAAAATGCTCACAGTATATTAAATTAATAAAAAATAATATATATAAAATTGGCTTTCCATAGTAGAATTAACAAAATCAAAATAGATTTTTATCAACTATATTGAAACTAATTCAACTTTCCAAGAACTAAAAATTGGTTTCCTGTCTTGACTGTTTTGGAATTACTTACTGTCATCTGTTTCAGACGTTAAAGAATATGATTTAATATCAGCAATAAGACCTCTGTTCCTACTTTGGCAGGTGTTAATTATTTAAACACTACTCATTTTAATTTGTTTCCAATCACTCTTTTGAGTGATTCACTTTACATGTTTCTTCATGTGTATTTTCTGCATGCACAAATAAAACTGGGGGGAAAGTCCTTCAAACAGTAGCTCTATTTCTTCTCTTTTTAACCTATCCTTAGATATGCAGGTATAGACAGAGAGATATTTAATGGGTTGTGGTTTTCAGTAGTGGAATATAATATATACTGCATCATTTTTATCTCCTTTGTAATAATAAAAAGTTGTTCTCTTAGGCAGAGTGCTGTGGTTTCTGCATACTTACGTCTATACCCTATGTGAATAAATTGTGAAATGGGTCACAGTTTCTGAAGCATTCATGGAAGCTGGAACAATATAGAGAGACTTTGGGGAAAAAAATGGGGAAAAAAATCTTTAAAATAACTACAGTAATTTCTCTACACATATGATCCCACCAGTTGGTTTACTCATAGTGACAAAAACACAGTTGTAAGAATATTGTCTGGTTCTATACAGCTACTTATTCATAACAATGAAAAATGGCTCCTTTGCTGCATATGCTAGTTTTCATCTACTGTCATGTTAGTAATCCAAACTTTTTTTAATTTTTTTTTTTTTATTATCTTATTCTATTTAATCTGTCTTGCTTTACAGCACTCCACCAGAGAAACAGGAACTCCTAGCTCTGTACAACAGACCTCTGTCTGGTGTGAAGTGAAATTCTTATTCTGCAACAGATAACTTGTAACTTAATACACAATCCTTGTCAGTAGAATAACATAGGAGAAAGCTAGACCAGAGGGAAAGACAGGCATAAGAGGGAATTTTATGCACCGCCAGGAAACGAGAAGCTGACAACTATAGGTACTTCAGTTCTACAAGGCAAGTCATTTCATCCTGGTAATAAATGGAAAAGGTGGGTGTTTGTTTAGATTTAGGCCTCTTGGTAATGATTTTAACACTCGGCTAAGCCTCCTGCCAAGACAAGCACTCCAAGGCCAAAATCTGTAATGAACTCTCATCTTCTCAATTATAGATTCAGCCATGACCAAAGTGATATCCAATATTCTTCTCCCTGCTCCGTGAGTGCAGAGACTTGCTGATGGACGTGCGAGCAGCCAGGCTCTGCATGGCTCCTGCAGCTCCCCAAGACCCTGCAGCCCACCCAGCTGCCACACTAGGGCACCAGCACCAGCCACCTCCCCTTTTCCCTCCTCCTTGTTCCCCCATCTCCGTTTCATGGAAAGAGTGAATGCAGATAGAGAGAAATAGTGCCAGTGGTGCTGGGGAGGAGGGAAGGAGGGAAGGAGAGGATGAAGAGACCATCCTTCCTGTGCCTCCAGGATCCTCCCACACCCTTCCAGTGGGTGGGAGACTGAACAGTGGAGCCAGCTTGTGGTTGGCAGGTCTCTGCCGGCTGAGTGTGCCATGGCTTATGAAGCACTATGATGGTGAGCAAGGGATACAGGGTTCTGCAGCGTAGTGCTCTTAGTCTGTGTCCATCTCCTTCTTTCTGCTACTTCAAGTGATCTTTAGTATCTCCTCCACACTTGCTCTTGTCACTGAACTTTCTGATGCTTGTCCAGCAAAAAGCATTTCATCCTCCTGGCCTCATTCTCTAACTTGTTTTCTTCTTCCTTTTCCCATTGTTTTGGCTTGTTTTTTTTTTTTTTTTTTTTTTTTTCCTCCCTAGATGTTTTCATATTTCATTGAAGTCATATATTTGTCTTTTTATCCATATTGAAATGATGGCATCCTGACCCCACCTGCCTACTGGCTGGTCCAACTTCATCTTTGTTTTCTCTTATAACTTCGTAAACAATCACCAGTCTCATGCCAACTCCCACCAACCCTACACTCACCAAAGACCTCATAAAACCATGGCACATGTTTAAAAGCTGGAGACAATAATATTCAGAGGGATTTTTTGTTTGGAGAAGTGTATATGTGTCTATATTGGGGATAAAAATGTACCCATAGTTGTGTAAATTGTTAAGGAGGAACTCTGATGCAGCTTTTTCAGGGTGTTCTACTTCGTGCAAAGAGGCACAGCCAGGGGCTTTGAGCTGCTGCTGTGGATGCTTACTTTTTACAGCAACTTTTTGTGGTCTGCTGCTGAGCTAAATTGTCCACCTTCTTGACAGAAGGTGAGGCGTAAAGAGAAGGATTGTAAGATATGGAAGAAAGTGCAAATTATTTGCCATGAAGAGGCAGAAAAAGAACATCTTTCCACCATGGAAGCAGAGTCTATGGTTAATTCAGAAAATAACTGTGGAAAATAAATATATAAATTAGGAAATCAAAGCCAAAAAGCCACAACCCCAGACTAAGTCTGTGTTATTCAGAAGTTCTGATTTTTGCTCAGAACAATGAGTCTTTTCAGCAAGAAAGCCTTCCTCAATACTTTGTGCTTCCTTAAATAGTAAAACCTCCCTTTATATGGTTTTGTGTTCTTCATTTATACTGTGTTAATAATTTTTTTTTTTTCTGTTCTGCAGCTGGCAGTGGGTGACAATTCTAGAGTGTAAGTGCTATATACAATATATAATCCAGTCAGTCTAGTTCTCCAGTTGTCAGTCATGGGTACTCAGGCTTTATAACTCTACTCATGAGTTCAGTGTGATTCCTGAACAACTAAGAATCAGAAGTTTTGGTCTCCTGTTCATTAAAAAAATGTAAAATATATTTGGCAAAAAATCTAGGTGAAAAATTATAATAATAATTATTATAATTGTTATTAATATTCTCAGTATAAACCTGGATTTAGTTCTTTTTTCTTCTAGTTACTTACTTGTGTACAGCAATCTTGGCAGAAGGCATTAAATCATATGTAGGTTAATTACTAATGTTTCTGAAATACTTTGAACATGAAATGCATGCCAAGTATTACTAATATTACATGAGACAACATTATAATAAGCTAAGGATTTCATCTTCCGTTCCTTTTATCATGCATTAATACTTAAACTTTGTTTGGTGCTATATATGCATTATACATGCAATTATTTGAATTCACTGCAGATAGAATTCCTATCCTTCCCTTTTGCAAAAATAGAGAGACATAATGTGTCAAGAAAGGATATTCAGAGAGGATAATGTTCTTACCATGACACATGACTGAAAGAGATATACTTGGATTCCTAAACCAGGAGAGAGTAGTGCAGTCATTTAAACATAAAATAATCTGTTTTATAATCTGTCTGATTAGTTTTAAGACATATTAATTGTTTTAGAAATATCAAGTTCTCATCCTAACAAGCTGATGAATAATTTGACTTTTGTCATTGCTTGGAAGTTGCACTTCTATTTTCTGTAGGCTCAGGTTCTAAATGTCGTGTTTTCAGAAGTAAAATTAAGCTTACCTTGTTACTGCCCTTGGATAAATAATTCTGTATAACTAACACTTTGAAGACTCTTAGATGTGAATCACTAAGGTCTGCATTTTGGAAAAAAATTAATTTTCTGGGCAATCCAGCATTCTCAGCAATACAGACAGTAATTTTCCCTTCCAAAACAATACAGAACATTGATATACCTTACAGCTTAATTACAGATGGAAACTGTTGAAAGTATTTGCCTTTTTCATATAATTTATAGATTTATCAACAATATATAGCAGTAGATCTGTACTTTCCTATGGATTTTTAACTTCCAATATCTTGGGTGAGTTTAGGAATTTCTGTAGTTCTTTGGAGTTGTATCAGGTGCTTTTATTGTGACAGTGGTCAGACTGCTACAAGGATATCACCCATTTATTTAGTAGCAAGAAATCAAAGTGGTCATTCTAATTCCTTTGATGCAGCTTTGAGACTTTGATTTGTTCTATCTCAGTATGGATGTTTTATAATCCAAATAAATATTATTTCTCTTTTTACTCCCAGGCCTTACACCTTTCAAATGACAAACCTGTCTATGTATCTGCAGACTACAGAGTAGGGGTGTTTCCTGGTAGGCTGGTGTTCAGGGTACACATTCTCTCTCCAAAGGTATGGGTTGTGCATTTTGGTGGTCTGCTTACTGAAATAAAATTGCGTCAGTTTTTTTCCAAGCAAACAATTTTTTTTAATCAGTCATGTTTTCTTTCCATGAAAACATGGACTTTTTGTCAGAATTAAGGAAAATAACACTCTGAAAACCTTTTTGAGAAACTTATTTTTTCCAAAAATATTTTTGTGGGCAGAATCCTTCTTTTTTGATCAGTATTAAGATTAATGTGTAGTTTTAGGAGAACAAAAGCTAGAGTACATGTCTTGTAGACAAATAGTATCTGTGCAAGTACAATTGTTTCTCTACCCAGGCTCTGCAAATCAAGGCCTATGTGTTTTCTGCATCTCACACAAGGAGTAACTTGAGGGCCTAAAAAGAAATCACGCTATATAGTAAGTTGACTAAATGTATTGAAACAAAAATATAAATGTGAAAACCCAACACATGGTAAATAAAATTTAGTCTATCCAGAAATTAAAATATGAATCATGAATAAAAAAAAATTTCAAACAAAAAATAACCCCCCAACATTTGTCTTGTTAACTTGAAAACCAAATCATGCAAAGTGGGGGTTTTGTCCTTTGGTTTCTACAAACATAAGATTTTATGAGTACTGATATCGAATTACTACATATTATCTGAAAGACCAACATAAGATCTGTTTCGGTAGTCAGTAAGATGTCATTCATTATTTTTTCACCTTGGGGAATGGATATTCAATCCGGGAAAATAAACACTTGATGTATGCTCCATCCATGTGACAGGACCTTCTGTTACAGCTTCCGTTCTGATATACAGTTCCTACCTGATACCAGATAAAGAAAACCCTATCAGATTCACTTATGTTGTAACTTACTCTTAAAACACTCAAAATATTTAACTCCCTGGAGCTGCCCCTAAAAAAATAAAAAAAAAATTAAAATATGTTTTCCTGTTAAGTATTGATATGTGAAGTGCTGCTCCTATTTTGAAAGCTCAGTAAATGTTTATGTCAGTTTTGTCTGATCTTGTGTGTTTATAAATTGTGTTCTGTTGATTCATTTCCTCTGTCAGCGCTGCAAAGTTTTGCTACCAGTGGGACGAAAGAGGTCAAATTTTAATTCCTTTGCAATTTCCCTTTTTGCCTATCACTTTCACAGACTTCATACAGTGTCACGAAACTCACATGTTTTAACTGACTTCCTGCCCACGTATGAAGAGATTCTGGCACCTCTCAAAAGCTTTACTGATTGGTTTGTGTCAGGAAGGTGTTTCCAGAATAGCAGGTACAGCTCAGAAGGTCACATCACCTTTCTTCTTACCCCTGTTGTTGGAGAGCTGGTAGTCCAGACCAAAAGAAATCTAGTTTTTTTTCCCTTGCTCATTTGAGGATGATACATGTTGGCTCCTCTCCCCTGCAGAATGCTGGAGATAAGAAAATATTTAGCTAAGGAAAACAAAGCCATAAACCTGGTCTTTACTTTCAACCTTATGAAAGACTAACTCTGGTCCACTGAAAAGTAATGGGGAACTGGCTGAGCTGCCTGCACCCCTCTTCTTCCCCATGCTGGCACAGACAGGTCAGGCCAGCCTGTTACCTGCACAGAACTCCTGTCCCGAAACCGAACACCACAAAATATGGCAGAGGTCTCATCCAGAAAATCCTGCCTTGCATATACAGTATTTTAGAATAAAAATGCCCTTAGTATGTATAGAAGCATTATACTTTGAAAATGCTGCTATTAGTTTGAAGCTGGACTCACACCCATGGAAGTATTTAGGAGCTCCTTGGTAGGTGCTTTGCTTGTCTGATCATGTCGATCCTCCCTCCCTCCCTATCTCCCTCCCTCCCTACCTCCCCTACTGTTCTTCTACACTCCCAACTCTTCTCCCCCACCACCATGGATAAAAACTGCGCCCAGGAAAGAGACTTTATAAAGGAAAATTCATGACAGAAAAAGGTTAAAACTCCAGGGTTGTTTGAGGCAAATAGAAACAAAAAACTTAAACCACTGAGATAGGCTAAACATAAAGAGAATTTGGACAGAATCTTTAGAGAAGCTAATTGAATTGCATAGTGGCAATTCAAGTAAGCCTTAAAGTAAGGCTTAAAAAAAGGCTTAAAATAAGTAGCCTTATAAAGAAGTAAACATTTTAATTTTTTCTCCCCTGAAATATTAGCATGCCAAATTGTTGAGTCAAATATAATGAGTGATCTAAAAATAAGGTAAAAATGTTTATTATTTACACAATCAGATATTGCTTCACACTATCCAGGCAATTAAGGTTAGAAGTACTAACAGAGAGTCTGTTATCAGCATATTTGGGGGTGAGAAACATGGTAATAAAAAAACTGAACAGTTTAGGCTGGTTTTGCTTTACATCTAGTACAAAATGCAGAATTTTTTTTTATTTTTTTTTTTTAAGATTAAGCAGAGACAGTCCTCAAAAACAGATCTGTAATTTAGATTTTGTGCTAAGGAACAAAGTGGGAATCACCAGGTTTGTATATAAGCCTCTATGTGATTTGTAGTGCAAGTGAGAAATTCCACAGGAAAATCCCTTGCATTAAAATCCCTATTAAATTTACTATTAATTTAATGCAGCAAATTAAGAACCACTATAAGCAGTAGAAAACCACAATGGCACTGCATCTGTGCCCACTTTACTTCAGCCTAATACATTGTCTGAAAATTTTAGAGTGACTGAGTTACTAGCACCAAATTTTTGAGCTTTTGAAGCAGTTGCAGCCAGTTGCCTGGCACCAGGAAAAGACAGACACTGGAGTGGAAGGGCTTTTGGAATGTAATGGCAGCAAGAAGGCTAATAAAGTGGTTGTAAATGGTCTGGTTAGTGAAGTGAGCAGAACCAGAGATGGAGTAAGAGAAAAGTGCATCTTTTTGTGTTTTTTTTTCCCCCCTCATGATTGAAAAAGAAATAAACATATCTATCACAATAAGTGAAGACAGTATGTTAAGATAAATTATCAGAAAGTCTGAAATAGACCCTTGGATATTTTTCATTGAAATATGTCAAATATGATCAAATACATCGTATTTGGTCTTGGATTTATATTTCAGGTGAGGGTAGCATGAGTATGAATTTAAACTAACATCTTCTCCTGACATGCTCTGACAGTGGGCTTACCTCCCTCCAACCAGCCCTTTGAAGGGTACCTTTCTGTAAACATGGTGCAGGAGAATTACATTCCAAATGTAGTTTATCTTATTTACATATACACAACAGTTCTGGGAGAGGAGAAGCTACACTGTACAAATGCCTCTTCCAGGGCTACCTGCTAGTGTGAGCACAAGACGTTTTAAGAGTCAAGTCTTTGCCAGACTATCTCACACTGCTTTCATTGCCATCTCTGCAAATACCGCCAAGGACTGAAGTTAAATTAATAAAGCATAGCTATAATACAGAATATTTGCCTGCATTAATAAAAGATTGTGCCACTTGGTGATTATTGGTAAGTATCTTCATGCAGCACTTCAGTTTGCAACATTCCTCTGAATTTCCAGGAATTGTCACCAGCATATTGAAGAAAAAATGAAAAAAAAGAGGGACATAAATGCCTTGTGTAAAGTTTTTGCATTCTTTTTTCCAGTTTAGATTTCAGGTGCCTTATAGAGGTGAAAATAAGCAGTGAAGAAATGTTTGGGTGTAGGGGTGAAAAGAAGTTGCAGTGTACTGGGAGGAAGGATGTGGTTAAAGCAAATGCCTAGAAGGCAGCAGATAACAATTATGTTCCCAGATATGGCACAAATGCTCTTTTTTACCTTGCACCAGAGTATTTCCTTGCTTTGGAAGCAGTTTCTCTGTAAAACATGGGTGATAACAGTGCTTACATACCCTTCCTGACAGAAGAACTGAGAAGTTTTTATTTATGCTTGTTACAAGATTTCAGAAGCTGAGAACGATTAAAACTAGATCAGTTTAGATCTGCAGATTTAAGCTTTTCCTTCAAATAAAACATCTAATTTATCATGTTAGGTTTATTTTATGGTAATTATGTGTACTATAAAAAAAAAAAAAATCATCATCTGACAGGGATTTGCTCAGTCCTGCAAATAATTAGCTAACAACATTACTTGAAAATTCTATTTTCTGTTTCTACAGTCAACATAAAAAAAAAAAAAAAAAGAGGAAAGGAAAAGAAAGAGCATAATTATTCTTGTGTATGACCAAGAAGTTTAATTTCTGATAGAAGATTTTAACACTAATAGTGTGATCCTGATGGGCTGTTAAAGAAAATTAGAGGGAAACAAAGACACTTTTTGCACCTTCTAAAATAACTTAGAGGAATGCTTTGATTATTTTTTTAGAATTAAGCACACATTAAAATGGCATTTCCCTATTTCTTTTCCAGTGAGTTCTGGAGCTGAGAAATCCCCCAGGCAAGACTTTCAACTTGCTTCCCTTCTCTTCTTGCGGAGCAGAGAAGCGTTGCTGAGGCCTGCAGAGTCTCCCAGTTTGTTTGAAGAAGGAGGAGACTATTATCTGCTGTGTTTCAACACCCATCGGACAATATATCTTTCCTCTCATTGGCTTTTTAATAAGGGCGTTGTAGCCCTTGTCCTTGAAACTGTGTCCCCAGCAGGTCAGTCAGACTTAGGAGTCTGGTCCAGCAATATGCACCTTTAACTGAAGCAACATTTACACATAATACTGTTTAAATTATGAGATGTCAGTTGTGAAAACAATAGACATATTCAATCACCATATCCCAGAACAAATGAGAGAAATATTCCAGAGCTCCTATCAGAGCTTAATAGGTATAATTTTGCTTGCAATATGGTAATACACAGCAGCTTTCCCTGGACGGCAGTGTAAAACAAAGAAGTGGTTGTCAGCCTTTCAGAATCAGATGTTAATGATATTTCATGTCTTTGTTGAGTCTGTGGAAAGCAGCTACTGCACCTAAAAGGGAAATGACTTCCATACCAACCTTCCCCAGCCAAAGTCATTCAGATTGGGAAAACTGGATGAAGTCCATATTTATACTTCAGAAAGAGGTGTAAAAGAAGATTTCAAGACAGTATTGACTGAGCTGTCTTCCTGTCTCTTTACCCGAAGTTATATCTTATCATTGTGGTGAAAGTTTTTAGTTCAATGTATTACAGTCCTTCCCTCCCTTGTATTTTTTTTTTTTTCCAAACATATACGAGGAAAGAATGTAATGTAAGCAAAACTCCAGTGTGTTTCTGGCAAATGAGGAGTGTTTTCTACATCTAGTATATTTTTGGAAGCATTTGAATCCAGAAGAAAGACGTCTTCCAAATCAGGAAGAAGGCTTTTTATTAGACTGATGCCTGCACACAGCAGAGAAGGGCTGTCTGCCCCAGTATTGCAGAAAGCAGGGACTGCTGCTCAGTCTGAGCTAGTCCGGAAGATTGGAGCCAGTCGAAAGAAGGGTTTCTGTAGCTTTATTGCTGCAACTTCATTTTGCTGTACTACTGTATGTCTTCACTTCTGCAAACTTTCTTTAGTTTGTTTTAAGAAGAAGTCTTAATTCCAATGCAAAATCCATCCAAAAAGGAGGGCCCCTCAGCACTGTATTCCAGCTGGTGGGGATTAGCTCAGTCCTTTTACCGGATACGTATCATTTTAATCTTAAGCCTTTAGACACTGTACAACATACTATTAAGTCTGTTACCAAATAAAACACTAAAAGGCTGATTCACTAAGGGTTACACACCCTTTGCAGGGAAAAAGCTAACATTTACAAAGGGATAACTGCCAAAAATCACTTAAATTTCATGTCTTTCCTATTTATTAAATCCCACATACACCGTGTGTACAGTAACTTCCTTCAGATATGCCCCTGGAGAAGTACAAGTCAAAATAAAGGGGAAGCTGCCCCTCTAAAACATGTTCCTAGCTCTAAATAGTGACTTATACTGGTTCACATCGGAAAAATTAAAGTCATGTCGTTCAAGAATAAAACGAAACCTTCCAGAAAATGTGAATTGTGTACTCAACTCCTATGATAACGAGCAATACATTTCCTAGAGGAGTTAGTGGTTAGGGTATGAAACCAAGGCATTAACAGACTAAGGGAGTCATTTGATAATAATCTTGTGCCAGGGACTTTGACTGCAGTTTGTGATCGGATGCTTAAACTGCAGCAATATTGCAGCACTCAGTTATTTGGGGGACAGAATCACTGGGCCTTGAACCACACACTTGTGTTGTTAATAGCAAATGCAGATGCCTGGCTTTGCTCCCCGTGGAGCTTCTTAAATTGTGTTTTATCTGTCTGTCTGGGGTGAGACCAAAAAAATCTCTGATATTTATAACATGCTTTAGATAAAGGGAGCGATGTAAATGCAGACTGTGATAGCCAGTGTTTATTGGCTAGCCTGTTGTTCTGACACAGGCTCAGAAGTATCTCACCACATTATTTCAGGCAGTCATTTGAAGTTAATCACTAGATCATCATACTAAATTAATGCCTATGCTTATGGGACCATATCAAGGCACAAAGATCATCTCAGGAGGTCATTAGGTGTGGCTCAGCACTGTGAATTAAACTGCATTGATAGACTGCGTCCCACTGTTTGGGTAATACAAATGATTTAAGTTTTCTTCCAGGGGTTTGGTGTTATTGTTGTTTTCAGTAAGAAATAATTCATCTGTTTTGGAAAACATTGTTTAATGTATAATGGAATATTCCACCAGCACTGACAGGCAGAGCTGAGCCATGCCAGCCAGCCAGCCCTGGGAGTGACTGCAAAACAGGGTGCAGGCAACCCACTGGCACTGGGTTCTGTGCCCTCCTGAATGCTATTTTCTACAGAAAAAAAAAACAAAAAAACATTTTAAGGCATGTTGGTTAGGGAAATTAAAAACCTGACTGTGTGCTATGACTGTGTTTTTTGTTAGAGGATAAACCAGTGCAGGATAATAGCATACAGAATTTACAAAGTCTTTTTGCATTCAAGATATTTGAGTAAGATAAATGGTAAAATCACCATATTCATTAAGCCCTGGGATAAAGTACTATTAATCCTGCTGTGCAGATGCAGAGGTTGAACTACAGGCGAAGATTTTTGTCTGGGAACTGAGGTAAAGATTTTTGTCTGGGAATTGAGGTAAAGATTTTTTACTCAGACAGGTTTATAATTCAAAATTTTTATTCAGTAGCACTGTGCTCAGACCATGCAGTTCTCCCTAGCTACATTTTATTGCAAGGGTCTTGGTGTCTTCATTAAAGACATAGTTTGAGGGATCATATGATTTTTGTTAAAATGTCAGTATTCATATATCAAAGAAAAATGTTTCAAAGCCATATATTGTGGGAAAAGTCTCAAAGTAAAAAGTATCACTCATATGTAGCCTGAAGGCTCTAAGGACCACTAGACAATGTAAAAAACAATCAAAACCAAAATGTGCTTGTTTATGTAACAGTCATGATTTTAAACAGAATTTTGTGATTTTTAAGGGTTCCAACTCATGATTTTTCAGTACTTGGCCTTGGTAATACTGTTAGCCTGCCGTGGAGGATTTGCATCTGATGACCAAGTTCCCTGTTGCTTCACATACAGTCAGTTTATTTTGGAGGATCATCAGACACAAACTCTGTTACATGTTAACAGCATTGCCAAGCTCAAGGATTCAAAAATCATGAGCTAGTTTATTCTACATGGCAAAGCGATTAGTGAGAGAAAATGCAACAACAACAAGAGCTAAACAAATGCTCTTAATATTTATTTCGTTGTCTCCTCTCTATGAGGCCTTCATCAGTGCCACGGTTCAGTACCACCACCAGAACCAGCTTTTTTATCTTCAGGGATGAGAGGGATTTCTGAAGTTTAATGGCAAAAATATGGACCTTTCTCTGTAGTACCCATAAGCTGTTTTCAGGAGGGCATGCGGTGGGAGGCATTTACAGACCGGCCTGAACTGCCTTTGTTGCAGAAATTGGAAGAGCAGCACCTGGAAACCTCCATCAACACATGGCTACATTTACAGAACACCATCAGGGGGAGCTCTGTCACAGATTTAGCGACGGTGTTTTACAGCTGCCTCACCTGGAAAACCATCTCCTCTTCTTCATATCAGCAGTAATCAAATGGCGTTGAGTACATTAGTCTTTATGGTACTTCCACCATCTTCATCACCACCACCAGTGAGACTGGCAGACAGTACGGAGGTGAAAGCTGCCATAAAGACCAATGAAGAACAGAATGACCAATGTCAGAGAAAATGGGGTAAGTCACATGGGTTGTCAGATAGAAATTGCAGCCAGTACTTGTGTGATTCTGCTGCTTTTTTTGATAGTCCTATTCAATTGTGGAGTATTGTTGTAAGTATTTGTGACCCTTAAATGAGGTACCATCTTGAAGAAACTTTTCCTTTATCACCAAAATCTGTTTCTATAGAGGTCCTGCTGTGACTGTCTCAAGAAGACATCCATTCAGCTGAAGGCCCTCTGCTCTGAAATATCCTCTATTGAATCCTATTATGTGAAAGAGAATGGGCTAAGGAATTACACCTAATAAGTATGTGATGCATTGTGTGATCTAGGACACGATATGGTACAGTCACAGAGACAGCAGTCAGGTAAATTCTTTTTTCATATAAAAAGCCTTGTTCTTACTTTTAGAAAGTTAGAACGTTTTTGGTTTTTTTTTGGCTTTCTGTGAAGTGCACAACTTAGAGATTATGATTTGAGCTCTGTATGACCTGAAAAGCTGCAAAAAAGACTGAGGATGCATAGCATCTTTCTTAAGCAAGATACCATGATGTTTAACAATAAAATAGAGGGGTAAGATAATTTCCACTTCATTTATATGCAGGAATAAATTCCACTTAGTTATGCAAGATGCTGAGATGAACCAGTACTTTATCATCTCACTAGTAGTTCAGAGTAATTTTAAATGTTCAGTTTTTCTTCAGATTGACCAGGGAATAATTAGTCAAGGAAAAGCAAACTTTGCCTTAATTGAAAAAAAACAAAAAAAAAAAAACAAACGCAACAAACACCCACACCCTCAAAAAAAAAAAAAAAAAAAACACAACCAAAATTTGGCAGAGTAAACCCAAATTTATTGCTAAAATTAACCCTGTTTAAGCTAAAATGTCCTTTCAGTTTTAATTGGAGTGTTGCTCTTATAGTTCAGAATGTGAGAGAACCTAGGAATTAACTCTTCTTACTTTTTTTCATGCTGATTGAAGCACTTCTTAAGTACTTTTAAAAATTTGCAAAATACTTTCTCCATTGCTCAAAATATGATATGAGCGAACTCTAATGAATCAATTCCCAAAGAAATAGATTCAAGTCATTGATGTACTATTGCCAGCTTCTGTAAAACTGCTGACAAAAAGTATGCAAACAGTTCATGCAACATTGCTCTGGCCCTTTCTACAACTATGCCCACGTTAAAAATAGTAACTTTATTCTCCTTTGTACGAGGACAAAGTAGAGAGAATAAAATTACAATCATGTGAATATTACCAGAATACCTTCTGAGAAGCCCATTCTAACCATGGTGAGGCTCTAAGGGTTTCACTTTATTGACTCCAGGACATCAAGGTCCCAAGTAAAAAATGTGTTTCTATAGAACTCTGCAAGAAGATAGTTGTCAGAACCTTTAGTTTCTGTCATTTCCAAAATGTAAAAAGCAGCATAAGCTGTTCAACCCGGTCTTTCTGTTGGGATATCAACTTGCTCCCAGTGTATAACTGCTTCATTTTGTTGATGTCTCTTCTGCTTTCTCTTGAGCCTGTCACTACCTTCAGAATGCTGCTTGAAAGTTTAGATCATGAGGTCCTTGTGGACAAGAATCTCCTTTCTTCATTTGTATTTTAGCTGCTAAAAGAGTCCATGAATGCCACACAAAAGTGGTGATGTTTATTACTTTTTTTGAGAAGGGAATGGCATTTGCCTGCATTTTATAAAAACTGAATCAGTTATTGGAGAGTTAAATATGTTGTATCCCATCCACAGGAGAACTGCTGCAGGAAGCAGCTCCAGCCCAGCAGAAGTCCTGGTATTTCTCTCTTGAACTTTCTCTTTGCCCCATGAAGATTAGATAGGATACAATAAAACTGTCACAAAACTGAAATTACAATAAACCAACCCAAACTACCAGAGCAAACTGACTTTTATTCCAGTGATGCCAGAACTTTTTGCAGCCTCAAGGATGGGATGGACTGCATTGAATGGTGTAGGAAATGGATCCTGACTGCAGCTCTGATGCATGCAGTCTTGTTCTTGCATTAAATGTGCTGAAAACAGTCCCTTCTTGGTATTTGGAACAGTTGTGTTCCAAGGCTACACCAAAGTCCAAAGACTCTATTTCTTCTGGACTAGAGGAAATTATTAGATGATCAAGCATTTCCTAGAATGCTAGATGTGTTTGTCAACACAGAAATCCTCAAGACTAGGCTATCTGAAATACTTGCCAAATTATTTGTAAGATTCCAGTGTAAGAGGGCTGGCAGTATGCTTAAAAGTACACCAGGAAGCAAAGACTTCATGTGTCTCACCCATGTGGAAGAGTGTGTCTATTTGACCAGAAAAGTTTCAACCAACTATTTGGTTTTGTGCAATGCAGATAAACCTGGAGAGACAACATCCAGCTTGTTATGCATACTGTAGCACGTTCAAGACTTTACCTGCCTACTTTACTTTGAGGTTAAGGTAAGCATCAGAACAGACAAGAAGGCATTCTTGAGTTCAAAAGTGTATGGGCCCTGAAACTGAGCCAGTCATGATTCTTCTTGAAAGGCATGAGGACCTCTGTGGAAACCATGGGAGTTGGAGTCAAAGACTCATCTAGAATAGTCTCCAAGTTCATTCCTCACCACAACTGACATAATGAGAAAGAACAGCAAAATAGGTGAAGGCATTGAACAGTTTTCTTTCCTACTGCTGGATCCATGAACCATCAGAGAAGATGGTACAGAGGGAGTGATGGAGAGAGAACTGATGCACTGAGCAAGAGCAAGTCTCAGGAAACATGACCTGCATATGTCACTGACACCAACTGCGGAGGAGTTGACACAAAAAAGTATTAAACAGGCTTGCTGACCAGAAGCTAGAAGACATAAGAAAAAAATGTGATGGTGGAAACTTCAGGGTCTGTGGTTAATAGGTGGAAGTGACTCAAGATGAATTAGGATGTGCAGTAAGACAGTTGAATACAGTAGCCTCTTGGGATCTCCACCACTGATCGCTGTCAGTAAAGAATTTGTGGCCAGCAGAACTGGCTAGAAGGTACATGATGCTCCTGCCAGATCTAGTCCCTTACAACACTGACCTTAGGGATTATCTGCCTTAAATCTTGCAAGGTAGGCATGACCATCTGTGAAAAGGTCTGTCACAAAATTCAGTAGCTATTAGTTACAATAAAAAGCTTAATAACTTTCATGCCTTCTGCCTCTGTCCAAAATACTCTTGAGAGTTTTGAATAACATTTTTTATTTCAATTCCAGATTCTTTTATGAAGACCTCTGAACTGCTTGATTGTAACTGATTGGCTCCTTATACACTTCGTGGTAAAGGGTTTCATGATTAAATGATCTGAAAGTTAAGAGAAATCCCTGTTTCTCCAGCTTTTTCCTATTGTTGTCTGTTGCCAATCAAAAGTCTTGAATCCGTGTTGAATTCGTTTCAACTATAAGAAAGAAATTGAATATTTTGAAGCTAATTTTTTTTTTAAAAAGTAGCTTATGACATGAGACATGGCAAGTGGAATTTCAGAATATTCATATTTTGTTCACCAACATAACCCTGGCAAGCATAATTTCAGAAAAAGGACAGAAGATGAATTCAGGCTAGAATTTAGCCTAGCTGCTAGTACAGGGTAAATTGCAGTCAATGAAAGAAAAAAAAAATAGAAGGCTACAACATTAGAAAACTATTGTGCCAAACTTCCTTCTTTGGGAATGAGAGATGAGCAAACACTGCACAAGCATGATGAAGGTTGATGAAGAAGTGAGGTGCTCACTCTGAGGGAAGAAAAATATTCAGCAAAATTGCCATAGAACCCTTTAGTGGAAACTAAAATTGCTGTGATGTCAATACCACCCACCTTCCCCTGGGAGATTTCCACTCCACAGAATAGGCTGGAAGGCCCTTCTTTATATGTACTTGTACTGTGTACAATGAATCTGTTTTCTGTTGTATAAAGACCACAACATTTGTTCCAAAAATAAAACAGCCTTTGAGGTAGTTATGGGAGCAATTCTGCAAAACTATTTCAGAGGAGGTATACTGATTCTCTTAGAAGGATCCTTTCACTAGGTTTGAAAGTCTGGTCAGTGTTTCTGTGAACATAAGCAATTAATTCATTTGAAAGCAGTGGTTAAACATCTTTATTTTTGTGGAATGTGACATGGGATTTTTGTGGGATTCATATTTCGTCTAAATCTCACGTTCCATACTGCATGCAAATGGATTGCTTTTGCATATGATTTGCAAATGGCATAACTGTTATGTGTAGACATGCTTAAAAATTCACCAGTACTAACCTTCCTTCTAGACAGTAAAAAACAATTCCAACCACACTTGTCTCATCAGTGATGGTTTAAAATTCAGTACTTTGTACAAACATTAGAAAAATTGTTTCTAGGACTATTTTTACAGATGCAATTTTATAAACTTCCTTAATTATTCATTCAAAGACTTTCTTGAATTTCAAGTTTGTTTGTTTTTTTTTAATGTCCATCAAATAATGTGAAACAATATTGGTGAAAATTTGGCAACTTTCAGTCTAACCCATGAGCAACATTTATTTTAATATTTCCTGCTGAATTTTTAAGAATTAGAATTTTCAGAAAATACTAGCCAAGCTCTAAATTTGTCTTGTAGTGATTAATACAATGAATAAAGTAACTTGTTTTATTTAAGAAAGTAGAAATAGAGAGCTTTCTCATACTTCACAGGACTACTTCTTCTAATTTCTAAAATCCCACTGTTCAATTATATGCTTTTAAAGACAATAATAGTTGTAATAAATGTAATGAAACTTGCCAGCAGCCTTCTGCTACGTCAGTAAAAATACATGTTTTTTACCAAGCCACCAGTCCCATTCATTTTTAACTTCAAATGTCAAATTAAGAGTGTATTTTGAGCTGGAAAGAACATGTTTTCCATGTAAAGATTATTTTTATATCACGTTTACTGCTTGAATAAAATAGTGCAAAGACATTTCACAAAATAGAATTTCAAAGTTTTGTCCCCTCTATTCCTTGAGTGTGAAGCAAAAAGCCTGTATGCTTGCTTTTCCATTCCACTGTGCCCTCAGTAGGGGTAAATAAATCAAAAAAAATTTGAGTGTCAGCAGAACTTTAGCGGAGATAGCTGTTGTATTCCATTTTTTGAAAGATGCAGGCAGTGGAATTCTAACTTTTAGAATTGTTTGACATGTGATTTGTATGTGGCTGTCCTCTGTCTTTCAGAGTGGATTCTGAATAATTTGTTGGGGAAGAGAGATGTTAAATATGTTCTGCATCACGATCATGAGAAACATTTAATGTGTTACTGATTGGATTTATATGGGACTTGCTCGGAAGTGAGGCATCTACTGGGCTATTCACCCACCAAAGGCACAAGACCAGATGAACCTTAGGTCATATAAGGCATGGTTGACTGAAAATAACTTTCTTCACTCTTGGTCTTTTGCAGGCATGTTTCTAAGTTCTGAAAAAAAAAAATAAAAAAAAAATTCCAGGGTCATGCAGTACCAAGGACCTTGCTCATACTCATACCTTCCTTCACAGAAAAATACATATAAAATGCACTGGCATGAAATCTCCTTCTAAGGTAAAAGCCGAGGTGGATGGTTACAGGTTTTGAAAAAGACAGACTGCTAGAAGCCAGGTCTGGGGTGATTTCAACATTGTTTTAATTTCCTGAATAGTCTCTCCCCTTTCTTTCTTCTCTTCTTTTGTCCCAAATATCTCATGTACATGGATTTTACATCGATGTAATTGGCTTTGGTGGCCTAAGCTCCCTGGTGTCTGTAAATTTTGTTTGAGATTTATGAGGTTGCAACTAAGATTAGAAACTGGATTTGAGAATAGCATATATCATGCAGAGATATGAATGGATTAATTTCTCAAGAAAATTAGATGGATGAATTGAAAATGATTTCTTCTGCTACATAACAGAGAAAGAGGGTTGGTGTGCTCATTCAAAATTATGGCCTCTGAATCAAATCTTTAATATATTTTTCAATACATGATAATTTTATCTGTCATCACTATCAAATAGCTTTAATGTTATTCACTTAACATCATTCAAGAAACAACTTAACTAATGTCTCTGACAGAGAATTCATCTGCTGTTATTTCTCCAGCTGTATTTTCCTTCTTACAATCCCCAAAATGACTCTAGCACTGACTCCTCCTCCTAAATTACAATATCCAAACAATTTAAATTAGTATGTCATGAGATTGCAGTCGTTTTGTGTTTGACCTAATTATTAAAATTACTTTCTGAGAACTAATGGCATAATTACTGTTATAATTAGTAAAATAAAGAACCTGTAACTGCTCAGACTGGGAGCAGCTGATATGATCAAGCTTTAAATTGAAAAAATCCAAAATTTTCTTGCCCGTCGTCTGTAGCTCAGAATATTTCAAAGGGAAGGCTGATACATGCCTGCAATGACTATGTTTAAACAACTAAATCTTGTCTCCACCTTAGCATTTGATTCATTACTCACTGATGAACCTTTGTCCCTACTTGCCTGTTACTGGGAAAACATACAGCAGTGTCTACTACAGATACCAAAACATACTTGCTGAGGCACTAGTGATACTGCCCTGTGATAAACAGGTACGATAGGTGAAGTGAAACTCAAAAAAGGGCTCAAGTTAGAAGCTAACCTTCTCAGTGTGTAGTTCTGAGCAGGCAGCCTGGGGCTGCTGCCTGCAAATCTCACTGCCCAGCAGAGGCCTGGGGCACTCACATCAGGCATTGCTTCCTGGCAGCCCAAATTGCCATCAACATGGCAATTTGCTATGTGTCTGTGCTGGGAGCAGAGGGGGTAAATCTGGGGCCAGGGTGATTAGGAATCTTTGCTGGCTGTCCTTTTTCTCCCTTCTTTTTCTTTTCACTTCTTCTACCATCAGAGGTCTGCCCACTTTGCTGATGTGCTCTGGGATATTCTTGTATGAATACACCCCAGGATACATGGTTTTGAATATGATCTATGTATACAGAGAGAGCATTATGCCCTTTTGTACAATTTGTCTCCTGAGAAAATATATCCCTGGTGTAATTTTTTGGCTGGTGGACTATGGATGATATAGGCATGTTTGTCTCTCAGATTAGATTGACCCCTGGGGAAAATTACATATCCACTTTACTTACTGTAGATGACACCCATTCTAGAAGATTTTTCATGTTTATTTCTAGTCTAATGTAATACACAGACTTTTTTATTATTGGATGAATGGTGGAACCTCCTTCTGGCTGTATTGCATTTCTAATCCATTTATTTTGTTAAGCAATCAGCCAGTGAGATGTTTATAACTCTCATTTTGATGCTAAAGATCCGGAGAGCATTAAGTGGATGGCATTGTGTTTTACAGCAATTTTCTCTTGATTTGCAGCCCCAAAATGCCAGAAAATGTATTTTGAATGCTCAGTTATATTTCATCAGGAAAGAAGAACACCAAGCCATTGCATCAATGTTCAGTTAGAGAAGACAGAATATCTGCTCATAAACATTTTACTGTGTTAATATTTTGGGCTCAATACTCAATGCTATGTGCATCTTTGTTTTGAACACTTGACCAGACAAATCCATACTGAATGACACAGAATTATACTGTGCCCTACAGAAGTACCCCACACATCTTGGTTTGTACATGCAAAATTGAACAAGAGATGGAAAATTCTGTGAATACACTGTCTTATCTGTTAATAATACAGTAATTATTTCCCAAAACACTGTGTCAGAATGGGCTTGGATCTTTCTAAATACACAATGCAGCTTTTTCTCTTATAGCTGATTTCAGTCAAACATAAAATGACTGAAGAATGATATGTTTTAACTACATTGACATTTAAAGGAAGAATAAATAGCAAACGTACAGGTAAGTTATTATTTTACATTTTCTTTTCATATTGATGTCTTGAATAAGACAGAAAAAGTAAGTGCTTCTCAAAATTCAAATTATGAAGTTGTCACCCTCATTACTAATTAAAATACTTTCCACATCCGAAATATGTAACAGAAGATGCTGAGGCCTGCACTGTCACAAACAGGGGTGAAATTGCCTTAAACACCAAAGCTAAGAAAAACTGCCCTGGCTCTGAACAAAGAGAGCCTCCAAACTATTTAGAGGTATCAGTGTGTCAACAGACCAGATAGAGTGGGAGGTTCTCCACCACAGAACAAGGTGGTGACTGGAAGAATAATAAGGGCAAGGGTTGCTTGCTTTCCCAGAGTCTGTGTTGCCATCACAAGAGCAATCTACCCTAAAGAACTGTTTATGGTTGGTGCTATTGGTCAACCTTTGCTATGGGGACTTGGGTCTTGACCACATATGGCTAATAAAATTTTCCCTTGGTGGTTTTTGTAAATAGGGAAAGATATGGAAAAATGTGCACAAATATAGCTCCCTGATCTGTACCATGGAATTCCATTAATTTTAGTCTTTACATTTCTGAGATGAGGACAGGCCATTAATACATTGGCCTGAATCTAGCCATTGAAAGGTTAATATCTCCATTTCATTATCCTTAATTCAGTGGATATATGACATACAAGTATTGGCAATGGAAAACATGAATGAAATAAATACTAAATTTCTACACATAGTGAGATTTATATTTTTAGGAGCAAATTACAATGGAGACATACCTGGAAAGAAGACCTCTGTCATGTTTGCTGTTGTGCTTAACACCTTCGGCACATTTGGTTGTGCTGCATTAAGCTACGTAAAAGTACTACATAAATCCATAATCATATAATGTAGCTGTAAATTTAAAGAGTAGCAGTTTTATTTCATGTTGTCATATACTGTTAAGAATGACCATTGTTATTAGGTGTTGGATTGTAACACATTACAGCGTCCAAGAAGAATACACTTGAGACTTCAGTACAGCATTACCTTATCAGAGACATGCACAGATGTTTTTACTAAGAAGGCAACCCTTAAAGCCAGGCATGGAAATAGTACTTAATAAGCAAAATAAAACAAAGACTACAGCATTCTCATTTTTTAAACAAAATCCAGGTAGCCTTTTCAAGAGGCCATCAAAGCTATAGGTAATCCTTTTTAAACTATCATTGAACTTTAGACTTTTAATTAAGATCAATCTTACTGATTGCAGTAATAAAGTGAAAGGAAGACAAACAGCACTGAAATAACAGTGCTTCCGACTTCCAACTGGAGCAATAAATACATATAAACAGCATATTAAACTGCAGATAATAGACATGTAGTGATGTCAGATAATGTTTCAGACCTACTCCTGTGAGAACTTGCTGGGGAGGTTAGGGAAACTGCGACTGCCCACCCTGCTTCATGCCACCTCCACTCTCTGCTCCAGGCTGTACATGTCCAGCAATATGTACCTATATGAATAAGATACAACAGTACTTTTCCCCCAAAGACTTGTGGGTTTAAGCTTTAAACAAGGTTTAAGCAATTGTACTGGAGGCATGTAGAAGCCATGTTTTTGAGGTTCAAGAGTAATAAGAAGGATTAAGTGAGCTTTTGTAACTAGGGTAATAATGTTTGTTTTACGTGGTCCTTTTACAGCATCTTTCCCTTGACAGCTGAACACGTCCAATGATTTAAAATGGATCTCATGTTTCCTTTCCTTCTTATCCTCTTTCATTTTCAACAAAGAACTCCCTTGTTGTTTCTGTTCATGTTTCGCTCTGCATGTGAGGGAGTGGAAATGCTGTGTGCCTCAAACCTGTCAGAAAAGTTCATGTCATCAAAAGGATTTTGACATTTTGATCCCAAAGAGACTGCATCTCCAGTCATGTCTAGCAGAAAAGAGGCCCATTGTCTGTGACCAGCTCCTGCACATCTCCAGCACTCAGGGTATTCCTTATGTTCTTCTAAAACTGAATTTAGAACAGTTCACCTGGGAAAAGATAGTCACAAAGAGGAGAGACATCGTAGCTGCCCTTCACCCTTCACTGGGAATGTTTCAAAATCTGCCTCAACAACTCTTCAAGCTTACCATGCATGACTCCAGTAAGTAAAAGAGAGATGTTATGGACCCTGTTAAGTAAAAGAGAGATATTGTGACCTATGTGATGGCCAGATACAGAAACACCATTTGCTTCCAAGGGAGCCAAAGAGCCATCCAGAGCTGCTGATACCAGCAAAGGGTGGTAGGAATAAGTGGGCTGGAGAGAATACCTGAAGAGAACACTTCTCCTTCAGATGTTAGTCATGACAAATTAATTAGTGGCTTCAAGTACAGCACATCTTTGTTTCTACCTGGTGAAACTCATTGAGGAGTAGTTTACATTTTAAACTCAGTAGCTTGAATCTAGTTCAGGCTACAGATTGGAATATTAGAGGCTATCAAAACAAAAATTTGCTAGTTATAAAGTATTCTGTTTCATAATCACTAGGGAAGAAATCAACTGTTAACAAAAGGGAAATTTATGCAATTTTACATTTGGAAAATTATTTCAATAATTCAGAATTATTCATAACATCAGAAAGAGGCTTTTTCTGATTATTTCAGAAATAATCATAAAATATTATTAAGAGTATCAGAGAAACAACAGACAAGGAGTTAAAAAATGGAAGAACTGTCCACAAGTGAAAGACAATTAAAACCAAAGAATTTGGGTAGAGTGGGGTGCAATACTCCTCTCCCCATCCTGTCGACATAAGAAACTGCATAAAAGACTGCCAGATGGATGGTCCTGCACATCTCACTGCTCTCTTTTCTCACTCAAATCAGAATTACTTTTTTTGTACTGCTTTTCCTTTTCTTCTTCCAGAGATCTGTCTAAAAGCCACATAAGGCAGAGATTTCAGAGGAGCTTGTTGGTAACTTAGAGTTTCCACAGGGCTTGGAGAAGTGAAAGCTTCCAGATATGGCAGAGCACATAAGATGAGTGTTACACTGTGTTTTCTGAGCATTCTTATCAAATAAAACCTGGTAAGTCTCATAAGCTGCAGCAGCTGGAGCAGCAGAATAGTTATTGTAGAGTTCTGAAACAGAGAGAAACAGAGCTGTTTTACTATACATTTTCCCCTTTGAAATTCATTTTAATTTTGCATGTAGACAAATATGAAAAAAAGAGTATATTTAATTATAGATGTATTTAACCAACACTTTATAGATATTTTTGCATAGACAGGACACTTCCACCCCAACCTTCAAACTATGTTAAATGTACAGTTTGCTTCCAGTACTTCAAAACCTGCTGACTATTGAGTATTTAAAATGTACTTTTCTCACTCACACAGATGGAGTTTTGTGTCAGCTATGATGCATTTAAAATTGAGCTTTTCCTCCAATATCAGACAGGCTTCATAGGCAGCTCTGACTACATATGAGTTTGCCAGGAACTGAAGGTTTGGACAGTTGAACTTTCCTCCCAATCCACGTGGAGAGCAAATCCCATCTTCCCAATGGAAGGATCAGGCAAAAATTCCATAAGCACAATCTCACGTATACCCTGTGCAGAAATATTCCACAGAGAGGTCTGCTTGGCTCTCACTGCATTCTTAGCTGGTCAATCACAATAATGCCAAAGATTTCTTGCCAACTCTCACACACTTCTCTGACACAGCTTCTTTCACATTCTTACTCATTTTCCTCTTATCTTCTATCTAAAAACCTTAAGGAAACTCACAGAGGGCGAAAAAAACTTCTATATTTATTTAAATAACATTAAAGCAAGGATGTAAAATGTGAAGTCTGAGTTGCAGCTTCAACAAGGCAAGGAACATTTAAGACCTCTGAGAAATCCTCAACGGTTATTTAATTCAGTTCCTGACTCTCTTATGGCATCCCTCCCAAACTGACTGTGATTTACCCCTCATTTTCCAGTTCCTCAGAAGTTCTTTGCCATAGTGTCAGAGGATCAGAGAGAGGTCTATTGAAATGTGTATTTTAAACATATTTTCAGAGACTTATTCATGCATTTTTAATTATTATTCCAAGTAGCAGCTAAATTACCCTTGACTATTTTCCACCTTGTGATGACCCCATGCCTTATAAACTCTGTGGCTGTGAGCTTGACAGAAAAAGGCATCAGTTCAGGAGATTTCTCCTATTGATTTGAGAGTAGACTGCCTTTATTTGTTTTCCTATTATATCAGAAAAAGTCCCTTAAAACCTGCAGTTCAAACCTGATTTAACCTGGTATAAGAGCTCTCAGGATGATCAGAGCTCTTCCTCCTGGCCCTTGCAAGTGCCAGTGGTCTGATCTCAGGTATTTGTCCACCTTGGCCATCCTGTTCCTCAGACTGAAAGTTCAGACGAAGTGTGATTTTTCATGTGGCTGTGTTGTGTCCGCTGAGGTGCATTCCAGGGCAGTGGAGCACTTCATACAATGATGATGAGGATAGAAAGGGTGGGCCCAGAAGATCAGATCCATGCAGTCCATAAACAATTCACACAATGCTCTCAACGCCCCAACTCATGCATAAACTTTTGCTTCTGGAACAAATGACCCCTTCAGGGAATGATGCTGTGGAGGTGGGATATGAAGTGTGCAGGGTCTGGGCTGGCCGGGACATGGGCTTGTAATATAGATTCTTTTGCAACATTAATATATGCCTGTTTTCTTGCCAGCTCTGCAGAGTGCCAAAATTTGGCCCTAAACATTGAATGAAACCATTGAGATTTAGAATCAGACAAAGCAGAAAAGAAAATAGGGAAGATGGGAGGGAAGAGGAAGAGTGAAAACTGAACAAAAGGCATCTGATTAAACCAGTGATAATTACTGATATTGTTCCACTCTGAACCAGGATCACACTTCAAAATAAAAAGTGGAAGACAATTTTGTTAATAATTTTAATCAGCTTCCTTTTCATGCAGGATCAGAGAACACTGGTAGGAGGTTTTCGAAAAGACAGATGATTTGTAACACCATCAACTCAATAACTGAAACAAGAGACTTATTCACTCTCCCATTTGTCTGAAGCAACGGGTTCCTCCATAGGAAGAACAATAGGCAGAGATTGAAAAGCCTTGATTTGACCTAAATGAAAGATATTCTTTGCTAGCAGATGCCTTATCCTGTAGTTTATTTTTTTCTCTCCCCAATGAGCTTTGCAACCATGTTGTCCTGTTTGTTTTCAGTCTTTGTTCCCTTTCCTGATACCAGGTTGAAGCCTGGCTGGCTTAAGCAGTTCAGGCTATTCTCTGACAGGAATTTGCTCAGGTTTCCTTGGTAACAGGAGCCACAAGGAGCTCAGTAAGGCACATTATTGAGCAAGGTTTTTTGTTTTCCTTTTAGCCGTTCTCGGTAGCCATCAAGGAGAGAGGAGCTTGCTAAGTTCAGATTAATCAGGTAAACTGCAGTGAAAAGACATGGGTAATGTTTGGCTCATTTCAGAATTTGGCAAACAATGTGAAGCTGCCACCACTGCTAGTGTCTCTGCTGTTTGCCGAGCAAGTATCAATAATCTTTATACCTAACAAGATTTGAAAAAAAGAGTAATTACAGTAATTACATGATCTACATGATTTGATTTAACTTTTATATAGGAACTAATGCCTCCTAGTTTTAAAGGCTACATGCCTTATATTAGTGGGCCTTTCCATATAATTGCTTCCTGCCACTGTTTTCTGTTATTGAGAAAAGTCATGTAATGCCATTGCAGATGTGCTACCAGCTTGGAGTAAACATGGTGCTCTAAATCATGCGTAGTACAATAAATCATACGCCTGCCATTATGTTAATGCTTTGCAAGTCTTTGCATTTGTTTTTCTCTGGAGTTGGAGGAAACACAGTAGGAAGCAATGTTGTGAAATCCTGAAGAATTTCATTGTCAGTAGAGCTGCTTGAGAAATTATGCTCCTCCTCTTTCAGAATAATTCAGTACAAAAGGAAACATTTTTTTTAAATTTTTGTTTCTTTTAAAAAAAGTTTTCATAGAAAAACTAAGCGTTCAGTTTTCTCATTGAAAATCCAAAAGTGAAAAACATTTTTGTTTTCTTTCACTTCATTTTTCAATGCAAAAAACCTTGGAAAAAAACCCCCAAACAAAAACACACTAAACCCCCAAAATAATAAACCAATGGTAGCTTTTGTTTGTAAGAAGGGTTTCCCTGCTCTCTCCCTGCTGCAGCCACTCCAGTATGTTAGCCATTTTCTGTGATAGAAAGTTTTGGAAAACAATCTTATTCTAGTTGCTGAATGCAGTGTGGAATAGTAGTTGTTATTGTCCTCTTTCAGCCATATGCAAATTTGTTTTCCAGATTCTGAAAGATAATTTTTTTTTTTTTTTGGTGGGTGGGGGATGGGCAGGTGTAATTGAAAACTTTATGGAACAAAATCCTTTTGAGCAAACTTTCCATCACTAGTGTCAGACAGAGGCAGGGGAGTTTTTGTTTGTATTAAAAGCATGAGCAAAATTGTGTCCATCTTTCTAGAGGTTCTCATGGTTTATAAGCAGAACTAAAATAAAATAATGAACCACCCCAGATTTCCCTTTAAATTCTCATCAGAACTATTTTAGATGACACTGAGGCCAAATTTTGGCTTTACAGTCAGTGCTTTTCCATCTTGGAATGCAAGGGCTGGGAGACAAAAAGCCTATTCCTTCTTGGCTTCTCAGTGAAATCTGATTGTTTTCACTCAGTTTGAATTCTTTAACAATTGAAGAGTCTTAGCAACGTTATTGTATCATAAAACTGGGAACACTGGTGAATGGGTTAACTGACTTGTGCCTTGTGGAGTGTCCTACCACTGAGTGTACTTCCCAGAACAGGCAGCTTCCTGGTTTTGTCACTCCTGCTATCGGTATGGAGAGGTCTTCGTGATTATTAGCAGAGACTGCAGAATGTATTTTGTGTGTGTCTAATAACAGTCGGCAATTGCTGTTACATATTTTTTTTTCTATTTTTCTAGCAATCATTTATCCAAATGCAAAAAAATTGGCATATTTTGTAGTTGCTGAGACATAGCTCAGTTGTAGCTCATTCAGCAGTAGAGATCGCTTAGATGGTGCCTAGATTCATATATATATATATATATATATATGAAATGTTTTTATTACATTTCAGATCTCTGTGCTAGTAGCTTTGGCTGGACTTAAATACTGATCTGCCTCAGGTTCAGAGCCTGATATATCCTATTAAGGACACTTGGCTAAAGGGAATACTTCTCGCTGACACAGAGGCTTAACAGATTAATGAATTAGTCTGTAATACCTTTTCCTTCTAAGGGCTGGTTCAAGTTCTGCTGCTGTTACTTTGATTAGCACTATCTCCTCTGGTCCTGAGCCAGGCAATTCTGTATATTGACTATGCTGGCATTTCTTACTGCTGTGAGAGAAGCAGAAAAAAAATCCTGCCCTATGAAGTTTGTATCGATCCAAAGTACAATTGTAAGCATAACCAAAAGAGCTACATTCTGAAAGGAAAAATAGTGTTGTTAATGGTGTGGAACAACTGATGCTGTATCCAGCCCACCCTTCCTTTAAATATATAACATTGCTGATATAAGTTGTTGAATATACTTTGTATCAGTGATAGTCCTCCAAAACTTGGTTGTTTCACGGCTTTATAGATATTACAAACCACAGTGGTTTATATTACTAACTGCCCTCTGTTTACCTCAGGTTGTTAATCAGAGAGCCAGCCATTAAGTCCTGGCAACATGATTTTTCTAGGATTATTGCTAACATTTCTGCTGCAGTCAGGAGGAGTTTTCTGGCTTAGCTCAGCAATGAGGAAGTCTGTAGATGATCAAATGTACTCTTGCATGCAAGTGTCACTGCAATTGATGGGAATTCATATGAAAGGCAAAATCTAATACAAGCAACTTACTTTAAACTCACTCTTCAATTCAATTAAATACTAAATATTGGAAAAGAAAACAGGATTCCAGAGCACACAGCTCTGATTGTGACTGACCTACTCAAAATTACAAATGGCAAGCCGAGTGATATAATATTCCATTCTGCCTCACTTGAATTGTCATCTTTAATTAAAGAATTTCTATGTCACGGATGACATTTCTTAGCAAAATGTCTCTCAGAGTGTTGGGGAGGGGAGGGAGAGGAAGACCGGGAACAGTGTTTTGGATGTCTGTTTGGTGTTTTCCCCATCCAGACTTAAGTGGTCAGTGTTGCAGCATTTAGAGATTGTCCCAAGCAATTCTCTTGGGCCTTAGCTGATCTTAGCTCCAAGGCCAGGGTTTTGTGAATGGTTTAAGCAGACTTCTACATAGGGGGCAGCCTGTGCCTTGTACTGTCACTCTGAAAAACGTTTTGGTCTTGAGAGCAGGATGTTATTGATAGATTCTGTGTTCAGTTGCTGGGGGGTAATATACTGTTATCCCCATTTTGCAGATGGATTTTGGGTCAAAATAACCATAATTCAGTAAAATATTTGCATTCCTGCAGTTCCATTAAGCAATGTATCAGGAGCCTAAATTTAGTAGCATTTTTTAGGAAACTGTGTATAATGTGTGGGGACATCTCAAATATCTTTGGCATATAAAGTTTCAGGTAGAAATGCTGTAATGAGCATAAAACTGTGCTCCTGGTCATGTTGGGTTAGGTACTTTAGTGCAGCGATTGCTTACCTTCTGTCAGAGGATTTTTGAAGCTCAGAAGAGAAATATCTTTGTATTCCAGTCCTCTGTGGAGCTTGCAGTGCTGAATATGCTCAGAACAAACCTGACTTACTCATGTTGAATAAGACAATGGTGGTTCCTGCTGTCACATCCATGAATCAGTGATTGGATGAATCATCTGCAACTTCAGTTCCCTGGAGCCTAGTTGGCCTGAGGGCCCCTCCAGACACAGCACCCATGACTGTTTTCCCTAGCAAGGCTGCCCTCAGTGCAGGTGAGGTAGACTCTGCCCCTATCTTGAACACCACCCATTATATAGGTGCCCATTAGACATAAACATTCACAAAACAAAAAATGGAGATGTAATGAACCCTTTTCAGATGCTCCTTTACCCATGTATTCTTCTTGTTCTTTACTATTAATTAGAAGAGTAAAAAAAGTAATAAAAAATTTAAAAAGCCCCATTTGCATCTGCATTAGACATGGAAAAATCTCTTCCATTTCATTAGTTAATCCATGTCACTAAAATGTTCCTTTAGAAATTAATAAAGTCGCAGTCTGAAAGATGATGAAAGACAGCAGATAATGATTGTGGTCTCTAAAGTAAAACATTCCACTCAGAAGAACCTTGGTTCATTCCTTGAAGAGAAATGATTAATAACAGCATAAGGTCATACTCTTTACATGCTTGGAGGAAGAGACGGCTTGATTTTAAGAACATGGAGCCTTGGTCTAACTTTGCTCCAGTTGAAGTCAAACCACACTTATATTTTGGGAAGAACAAGGGTGAGTAAGGGATGGAAGATCTGTCATATGAGGAGAGGCTGAAGGAGCTGAGACTGTACAGCATTGAGAAAAGAAGGCCCAGGGGATCTTAGCAGTGTGTATAAATATCTAACAGGGATAGAAGGTGAGCTGAAGATGGAGCCAAGCTCTTTTCAGTGACAAGAGGTAATTTGGCACAGCTGAAAAAGACAAGAAATTACATTTAAATGAAAGAAAAAAAATTTCTGTGTGGGTGGTTGAACACATGAACAGATTGTCCAGAGAGATTGTAGAGTTATTCAGAAGCCATCTGGAGATGGTCCATAAGCACAGTGCTCCAGCTGACACTGCTCTGAACAGGGGTGTTGGACTAAGTAATCTCCTGAGTTGTTTACCAGACTCAAAGATTATATAGTTATATAATCTAAAAAGATTATATTTCCAATTATTTTGCAAGAAACTGTATAGTCCATCACAATAAACCACATACAGATCTACCTATTGTTTCTCAAAGATGACTCTCAATGTTTATGTATTTATAGATGCTTCATTTACAGTTACATTTTATTTAAATATACTTATTACGTATTTTTATATACAGCTGCAATTGTTTACAGATATTAATATGTATGAAAATCCAGCATAAAATTAGTCTCAGCTAATAAAAACGTACCCTAAAATTTTGATATAATTCTTTCACCAATCCTTCAGTACCGAACCAGAATTTCAAATAAACAACACACTAATTTCCCCTCCTAAAGAACCATTCTTTTATGTTTCATCTGCTTTTCTTTATCTTCTTCTTTCTTCACTTTGACCTTCATCTCACTTCTTCCAGGAGCTCTGACTTCCACAACCTTTTCTGATTTTCCTGATTCACCTCTAAGTTTTACCTTCCTGATTGGACTACTGCGTTTATTAATTTATATACCTTACCAAAACATAGGGATTATAGCTGACAATATTTAATCACAGCTGTATCATAGGAAAAAGTGAACACCATTTTTGGTCCCAGAACTAAGTAGTGGCAGGGAACCAAACTAATGTCCTGGCACACATTTTAAGAGGGCAAAAGCTGTCATCTCTCCACTACTCTATATGAAAAGAGCAACTACATTGCAGAGACTGTGTGTAAAAAGCCCCTGTCAGTGCTTTACCTTGTGCTGCCACTGGTTCTGGGGGTTGTGTGGATCTCAGGCATTCTGGAATTGCAGCTTTTCTTTACCTGGAAGCAGGTACAACTGTCTGACAGCCTGTGCACAGAGTGAGAAAAACTTGTTAAGGCTGGGGGTTTATCTTGTCCGTTTTTTTTTTTTTTTGTTGGGTTTTTTTGTTCGTTTGTTTGGGATTTTTTTCTTCCTTTTATAGTCAGGGGCAGTAAAACCTTGAAGGAACAACTCAGAAAGATGCCCATAGCATATTGATGAAGAGGCTTTATTTTTTCCATATTACTAATCTTACCCGTTTTCCTAGGGTTTTGGAACATGAAAGACTTTGTTTCACAGTTGGATTGGTTTCCCATTGTATTACAGCAGTAGTTAAGCACTTTCACTCATTTATATTTCTAGTTTCTGTGATCTAGTTTCTGTTCAGCTCACTCACCTGTTGTGGAGATAGCCGTATTTGTTTTCTGTCATGTCACAGTCTACTTTCCCTGTGTTACTTAATATAGCTCTCCAGCTTGTCATCATATTTCCTATCTTCTGCCACCAATATTTGAATGGTCTTTACCTCTCGTCAGTCTCAAATCTATCAGCTAGGAACAGAAGGTGTTGACAACATTTTCACTTATACTCTTAAAGAATATTAAATCTTTTAGTAAACTGAACTATTTCAAAAGTGGGATGTTGGAAAACAAGCTATTATACAAATAAAACTTGGTTTTCATTTTCTTTCCACCATTTTTTCTGCTTAAGTAATTCTGTTCGTTAATGCAACCAAATAAAATTGCAAATAAATTACACTGCAGATAAAATCACTGCTATAGATCTCATCAGTTCTCCAGAAGCATTGCTCAGTAAATGGCAATTTTTTTACTTTCCTGTAATTTTAGAAAATAACATCTAAAAGTTTCTAAAACACTGTTGATACGGATGCTCATTCACAATCCAAAATATGAAACGTCAGCAGTCTTATGTTTGGTATTCATGTTGTAAATCTTCAGTATGTCTCTGAAAGGCACAACCTGTTAAATATAGGCCCTTTGGAAGTTAAGGATATTGTCAGTACAATTCTCCTTTTTAAGGACTTGTTCTTCCAGGCTCAGTTATCTCTGATATTTATCTACTTTTATTCCAGCACATTTCTGTTCTGTCCATTCCTGCAATTTCCAAGTTATGTATCTTTCAAATCTTTCACTGACCTGATTTCAGAAAACATTTAAGGCCAAGATTAGTCTCCTTAATCAGAGGTTGTTCAAACATGTTCAAAAGTTAGGTGTCTCCATAAGTGCATTTTAAAGCAGAATTTTGTTAATGAGCAATCTGGTGTTTGCTTCCTGATACAGTGTCTTACATGTTTCTCACAGTGCCAGGCCAGGTACATGTATATTCTTATGCTCCCAGAATCAGTTCACCATGCCGTTGTCTTCTAAACTTCTGTTCCAGCACAGTTCTTTCAACTCCCCAACTTCAAACTATGGAGATGTTTCCAGTAAATTGAAAATTTGCGTATTTGGGCAAATTGCTTTAACTTTTATCTTCTCTTTTTCGTCACTTTAGTTATGTCTGGTATTAGATAGGAGGTGTTCAGAACAGAGTGGTCTTTTTATATGTTCCTTTGCAGTTTCAGTTTGTCAGGAAAAGTGTAATGATTCCTTTCCCTTTTTATCCAATTATGTTGCTTTAAAACTGGACATATGTACTGTTTGATATTTTTCCATATGGCCTAAAATTATATATGATACTGATCTTACTGACATCATGGAGACACAGCAGGAAGATCCTATGTCTGGAGCATTGAAATGGAAGGATACAGGCTCTTTAGGATGGGCAGGCGGGGGAGATGAGAAGGGGGTGTCACTCTCTGTCAATGACCAGTTGGAGTGCAAGGAGGTCTGTCTAGGAATGGATGAGGAGCCAGCTGAGATCATATAGGTCAGGAAGAGCAATGACAGGTGACATTACAGTGGGATGTGCTACAGGCTACCTGATCATGTAGACCAAGTAGATGAGGCCCTCTTTAGACAGATAGGAGCAACCTCATGTTCACGAGTCCTGGTCCTCATGGGGGCTTCAACCACTCCAATATTTGTTGGAGGGTCAACAGACATAGGGCTCAGGCAATTCAGGATGGTCCTGGAATGTGTTGATGGTAATTTCCTGTTCCAAGTGATAGAGAAACCAAAGAGGTGAAGTGCTGTCCTGGACCTTGTTCTCACCAACAAGGAGGAGCTGGTGGTGAATGTGAAGGTCCAGGGCAGCCTGGGCTGCAGCGACAATGAAATGATGGAGTCCAAGATCCAAAGGGCAATGGCAAGGATGCAAAACAAGCTCTCTACCCTGGACTTCAACAGAGCAGATTTGGCCTCTTTGGTGATCTGCTTGATAGAGTAGCATGGGATGAAGCCCTGAAGGAAAGAAGGGACCTAGAAAACTGATTAATATTTAAGGATCACCCCCTCCAAACTCAGGGGTGCTGTAGCCCCACAAAGAGGAAGTCAGAAGACATGCATGGATTAATAAGATGCTTCTGGACAACTATAAAAAAGAAGCCTGCAGAAAATGGTAGCAGGAACACATAGCTTGAGAGGAATACAGACCTATTGTCCAAGCAGTCAGGGATCAGGTTAGGAAACTCAGAGCTCTGATACAATTATATCTGGCAGGGACATCAAAGCCAACACTAAAGCTTCTATAGGTATATCAGAGATAAAAGAAAGGTTAGTCCCTCTCCAGAAGAAAACAGGAGTCGTGGTTACCTGGGATATGGAGAAGGCTGAGGTACTCACTGACATTTTTGCCTTGGTCTTTGCCGGCAAGTTCTCCAATGGCACCAACCGAGTTGTAGAAACAAAGGCAGGGATTGGCAGGATGGAGTAGCCCTCCCTCTGTAGGAGCTTAACTTTGAGACCATCTAAGGAACCTGCACCTGCACAAGTCCATGAGGCATAGAGTTGCCACAACACCCTCGAGCAGCCTGCACCAACACCCAACTGTCCTCATGAGGAAAAAGCATTTTCTTATATCCATCCTGAAACTGTTTAATTTCAGCTTATTATCTCAACCTTCAGCTGCTCAACCCTGTGAAAAGTCTGGTTTCACCTTCTTGATAACGTCCTGTAGGCTCTGGAGGATGCTGTTACACCCATCCAAAAGCCATGCTCTCTCCAGGCTACAGAAGCTTCGCTCACTCAGCCTCTCATCACTGGGCTAGTGTTCCCATCCTGAATACGTTAGTGGCCCTTTGTTCAAGGCATTTCAGTTTCCCCATGTCTTAATCAAAATTGCTATTCTTTCCGTTCTCTAGTTTTGGGTACCTTTATGGCTGCCTGGCTTCTACTTGGGACAGCAGGAAGAGGAATGGCAGAGACGAAGGACCGTAACCTCTCGTCCTCCCTCTTGCTGTCACTGCACAGGTCTTCCACTGGTAACTCATTTGTGCTGTGTCCTCATTGGAGCACAGGCCTTTGTTCCTCCAGGTTTATTATTCTGACCAATGTCAGTCACAGCCTTGGGTATCAATATATGCCAGTATAGTTTCTTCTGGTACTTTCCCACACAGATATTTCCATTCATGCTTCATTCATACCAGTCTGTGTTTCCATCACATAAGCTTTGGGATGTACATGACCCAAGAAAAAAGCAATGAAAGGGACAATTTCTCAGATAGTCCAAAAAATGTAATGTAGAGTAGTCTTGTCTATTGTTTATATGTATGTGATCTTGATTTCCCTTTTAGTTTTGTGGTTCCACTATGACTTAAAAAAGGGCATGACCTTGAGGTCAATTTTTTGAAAGAAAGGGAAAGCTGGGCACCTTTGTAGCAACTCCAGACTCTTCTGCCTGCTAGTCTTTTCCATATAGTTTGCAGTATGCATTAAAAGTTACTCTGACTTCTTAAACATAAATGAAAAAGTCAATGCTTAAAAATGTTAACTTTATAAATCTCTTCATATGGATAGACAGTATAGCCCTAATTTAGTAATAACACTCCTACGTTTCTATTAGATTTATTTGTATTTTCTTTGACTTTTTCGTTCTCATACTAATCCAGGCAGAAACAAGAGAAAGCCTGAGCTCACAAGGCATCATTTCCTATTTTGATGATCTGAATTTGGATACTCTTCCTAAACTTTGACTATTTACGTAAAGTGAACTTTTAATCCATTTCAGTTTCATTTTATGTTATTATGAGTCAACTTCCTGATTTTGAGGCTCTCTTTGATGTTCATGATAAAGTGTATTTGCTTGATGGAAATACTGGGAAATTTTCACTCTGTTTTCAATAAGAGATAAACAGGAATCAAATATCTGGATCTCAGTATTTATGAATTTTGAGGAAACTTAAATAAAAGCCAAAGTCTGAAACCCTATCTTTTTTTTTTTTGGAAACTTTACTGTGTAAATCATACACCCCTGCTTTTCAAAGTGATGATTGTCAGTGTGATTCCTATCAGTAGAAATATGAGAGACAAGTTCTGGTGTTTTGCCCTGAAAAATGAGAATAGATTCTTCTTTTTTAAAAAAAAAATTATATTAAAGTTTCGATTATGAAGTCAGTACTCAGAGATAGTTTCTAAGTAAGTAGTGTAAGTAGCAACAGACAAAGGTTAGAATAGTGAAAATGATACAGGTACCATTTCTCCCTTAGATTAATTATAACTGTATTACAAGATCGGTGAGTGAGTTTTGAAGAGGTCAATCAGAAACTGAAAATCAAGGCCAGATGCAGAAAACATTTTTCATTTTAGTGTGAAAATATGTACACATCATTTCCACAGAATTCCATTGGATCAGACCATCAGCATACACTAGTTTGCCTTTCATATTTGTCTATATACTTTCCCTACTAGGAAAAAAGTGGAAAACCCTGTAACAGAGTTATGTTTCTATAGCACTCAAATAGACACCAATATAAAAAAGAAACCATTTTCAGTGTACAGCTATCCTACAAAAACTAGGAATTATGTTATGTATTTTTGAGTGTTGTCTACTGATATGTAAGGTATTGCCTGAGTGTTCACATATGAGCTCTACAGCACTCTTGTAACCATTAAGGGATCTGAAGAAAAGTCTCATGTCCTCCATGATTCCTCTCTTTAAATTGTAAGGAAAACTGATGGTTAGAGAAGTGGTTATATGTGTTCCATGCCAACCCAAATTCTGTGGGGTTTAAAATGTTATAATTGTTGTGATCTAGTCAATTTAAAGGTTATGCAAATTAAACCTCTTTTCTCCTTTAACAAACCAGAGTACGAGGCGAGAAAGTTTTTCCAGTTTTCTGCCCCAAACTTACTGTTTTTAAATTTGTGAAATTTGATTGTAACTGAAGATACTGCTTGTAAAATCTGCAGCTTCCTTCTTTTCTAAAGTGTTTCCTGTCAAAGGATTGGAAGATAGATGAGGTGTCTTTTAGACAAGGAGGTCATTTTGGGGCACAAACTGATTAACATAGTCGAAAGAGCTTTAAAAGTGTTTCAAAAGCCCACAGGGCAAAAGTCCAAAGGCAAATTAAAACCCAAACAGCAGAAACATTTATTGATCTAGTAATTTGTATGGAATCTGAAGATGAGCAGAAATAACATGTGCTGCTGGAGAGACAAGAATGAAAATAAGAGGGCAAACTGCCAAGAATCCATGCGCAACATGCAAGGCTTCGACGGTTTAAATATTCAAACAGGGATGACATAAAGAGTGGCTGATGATGAAACACATCAAACTAAAATGCTGGTTGCCAAAGACCGGAGTTTGTATATAAGTGAGGGTAAAAGAGGAATAGGTGCTACTATATACATCAAAGATGCTCATGGAGATTGAATTGTATAGTTATTTAAAGTTTGTCCAACTATATTATTTTCTTGGTTTTGTGCTTCTGTAAATCTAGTTGAGCCATTAGGCTTTGGTGAAAGAATGAAATTTATATGCTTTTTATACCTAACAATGTGAGCTTGATATTTGGGGGTTTCGTTTGTTTTTTAAATTGAGGAAAATTTGTCCAAGTAATTCGATCAGCCCCATGACATAAACAACCAAGCTGTTGTAATGTGATCCAGTAGAGGGCAATGACACCTATAGACAATAAGTGTGTTAGTACACCATGAATAAACACTCTTAAAGTTATAGTGAGAATAACCTCACTACCCCCCATCTTAACCTTTCAAACATCAGGTTACTTAGATAGAACTCCAGTTCATACATATTATCCCAAGGGAACATGTTACTGTATATTTTTCCTTATTGATATACATATATAATACGCAGTAATTAGGCCTAGGAGCCATGATGAGCCCACAGACTGCGGATAAATAGTGTAGCTTGAATAAGGTAAGTTTGAAAATATTCCATGAATATAATTTTTCATGGATGGAATTATTATAAATGTTGCATATCACTGGAAATGCTGCCCTATGACTGAGCTAGCAGCAGCCTCCAACTTCTAATTCTCTCCAGTGAAGTGGCTACATAAAAGCTGGAGAGGGACTTTTGACAAGGGCGTGTAGTGACAGGACAAGGCATAAAGACTTCCAACTGAAGGAAGGCAAGTTAAAGTTACCTATGAGGAAGAAATTCTTTACTGTGGGGGTGGTGAGGCACAGGAAAGGATTTCTCAGAGGAGTTGTGGGTGCCCCATTCTGGAAGTGTTCAAGGCCAGGCTGGATGAAGTTCTGAGTGACCATGTATAGCGGAAGGTTCCCTACCCTTGGCAGAGAGGTTGGAATTAGGTGACCTTCAAGGTGCCTTCCAAGCCAACTCATTCTATGATTCTATGATTTTATGTTTGGGGGTTTTTTTTACCCTTTATTTAGCATGGTCTGCCTCCTAAAGATTTCACCATATAAATTAGTCATAGATAGATAAGCATTAGGTAGAAACTATTAGAAGCAAGGCAGACAGACAGTATTTGTCTACGTAGGTCATAAATAGATATTCCCCCTTACTGAAGATACATTTCATAATTAAAGCCTTTGACTTCTAATATGCCTTCATTTTGCTTTTCCTTGCCACATTAAATCCAAGACAAATTTCAAGCTTATCAGAATAGATCCTTCTCTCTTGTAAGCTACTTAAAGAGCAGCATCCTCTATCACACCTTGAAGCGAGTCATTATAGCAGTTTATATACTTTATGTTGTTTGAAACTATAATGAAATTATCAAGAGATTTTATATAGGAAACTAAAAGTTCATTCAAATTCTACAAGCTGTAAATTATGTATTATGGATGTTTACATTATGATATACATTGATTATTATTGAAGCTCTCTGTAAAGAGACTTGTACTGCATTCCAGTACAATGACTGGAGAAATAAGTTTAGCAGGCCTAATATCAGTGAATATTGTTGATGTGCTTAACTCTGTACAAAAATGGATAAAAGAACAAGATATCTGACCTAAAGGTTTTGTAACCCATTATTAGAAAAATAAGATGATGAGATGGAACAATGGATTAGACAAATGGGTTATGAGGGAAACTTTAGTGGGTTTGTCAAGAATCTGATTATATGATGACTCATTCTAATCATGTGCATGCATTGACACTTCTTGATAAAGAAATCATATTTGGGAAAGATCTTGTGGTTGGACTGAAATGGGCGTTAGCTGAGGACTGAAGAAAGTCAGGTTCTGGGAGAAGAGCATTAACAGTTCAGGGTGTAGGTGAGAGCTGGGGAGGCAGTAATTAATGATGGGCATCATTTGCAAAATAGAAAGGAAAATGGAAAGGTAATACAAAGGAAGACAAAAAAAATAGTCTATGGATTAACGTGAGTCATTCTCAAGTTATCATTGCACTAGGACAAACCTGCTCCATCCCACAAAATTTGAATTATAACCCTTATCTGAACACTGAGAAAAAACAGAGGTATTTAGATGGTGTTTAGTTGAGGTTATCTCAAGAAAGAATAATTTGTCATACTTAAGAAATGATTCCTTATTATCAGCTGTGGGATAATTTTAATGTTTTTCAAGGAACTTGGGACTTTGGTGGGGGTGGTGATTTATTTTGCTTGTTTTTCTATTGTGAGCACACTGAGGTCATTTTTGATCAGTCTTTTTAAGGTTGAAGGTGCCTGTGAAATCCAGTTTCTATAATAGTCTGCTTTTGTTTGAAATGGGTAATATATACTTTAGTGTTTAAATAGAAATGAGTCAAGCAAATCATATGTTTGCTATTTACAGAAACTTTTTTAAAGATTTTGGGGTGTTTTTTCTTTTTTTTTTTTTTTTTTTTTTTTTTTTCTGTCTAAACTTATATTAGAAAAAATTTCCACACAGCTACTGTGAATCTGAATAAAATATGTAACATCTCATCTAAATTTATCATAAGTTTTTAACTATTTCATAGAAATCCAGACATATTTTTAATGGTGGACACTGAGTTATGGCTCAGGATTTAAAGTGCTTTAAGAAATTAATAGGTTATTTATGAATTCAGAATGGTTTGAGTGTACCTGTATGCTATTCAAAACCCCACCATTTGAGAAAAGTCCATAAGCCTCTACAACATAACATGATTAGTAAATTAGAGGATGATAGACTCTTGACTATGGAGTACGTCAGTCTTGATGCAAATAGGCTGGTCTTTGGTTGTGCGTAATGGAACACATTGGGACAAGTTAGTCCTGTCAAGATATGCAAAATAATGGCAACCTAGATGTGTTTCATTTTCTCTAAATTAAATATTGTTCTTCAGATTTCAGCATAGTGTCTTGCCTGGTTGTATCTGATTTAAGTAATGACATACTAAAAACCTTGTTGAGTTGTGATAATGACAACATTGGCTGTTTGACACATTCGCTTTATTTTTGTTCTTATTTTAGCATGCGTTTTTTATGTCATGACTGTGCTTTTTTTTTCAGAGTAGGTGTGGAGCATCTAAGTGTCTTAATGTGCTGAGGTAAAGAAATGCGTTTCAGAAATTACATGATTCTCTCATTTTAAGCATGAAAATGAGCCCTTTGGCACCTGAAAATTTCTTGATTTTATTTAGACTTGTCAAGTTAGTGATAACATAAATGTTTGTTTCATGTTGGATTTATGTTTTCTTCATAAACATCCTACAGTCACATTTCTCTGTCAATCCAAATACTGTGTGGGACATATTGACAAGATTTATCATTTCTGAACTATTTTTAGACTTTTACAGATTACAATATGAGTTTTATGCCATGAAAGAAAAAGGGTACAGTCTGTCTTAGCTCATTTTATACCTTTTCATGTTGTTTTCTGGGAAATATCCCTATTGTTTCAAGAGTCATCCTATATGACTTCCAGTTTTGGAAACTTCATTCTCTTTGTTTTGCTGTGCATTAAGGATTCCAAAGGCATGGCTCAGATTTCTAAGTCTTGTAAGACAAATATTGAATTCAGATTGTTCTAAGTAAAAAGCCCTTATAATGTATTTATTTTTATGTTTAAATAAACACATATTTTGTTAATCATCTGGGATTTTGGTTTTTTATTTGCAAAATTTGTACAATTGAACCTTCATATAAAATGCCAAAATATGTGACTGGTTTTAAAAATTATTAGTTTTTTATAAATCTATAAAACTTTTTGTTATAAACTTTATTAACAAAAGCAGTAGTTAACAGATATAAAAATAAGCAAGTTACATAACCATGGCAGGCTCCTGCAGTCTTTAGCTTTTCCCCACAAATGACATACACAACATTCTTGGCTGGAGCTTTATTCAAAACACATTTCAAAGACACAACTGTAAAATATTAGATCGTTCCAAAGAGCAAATTGACTAATGGGAAGAAACATGACAGACCTGCTATGTAAGGCAGAAGAAGTCTCCACCTAACGAAAATTCTAGTTTTCAAGAAAGCTATCAGCTATAGAAGTCAGAAAGAGATAATTCTTCTCTTAAATTCACTAACTTGGAACAACTGCAAATGGCTTTATACAGTCCTCAGTCTTCTTGCTGATATCCTTCCTTTTATTTATTGTGTTCATTTCTCTGAGGAGTATCTTTCCAAGGCACAACATCAGAGAAGATTATAGTCAACCTACAATTTGACTTCTGAATAAAGTTGTGGTCATCTTCTAGTCTACGGATCCTGTTCACACTCAAGAATATTGGCAAACTGATGTTCTAGCATGAGGTAGACCATGAGTTTCTTATGTTCCAATGCCTTTGTGTTTACTTTAGATCTGAGGTTAAATATTGGTGCACACATGTTCACTCAGAGTTGAAACAGCCTGCATAATAATTCTGACTTTTATCCTCTTTTCCTGCTCTTAATGATGAGATTTTTTGTCTAGCTTTTTATCTTTTAAAACTTATTTTGCAGAGTTAATACAAACAATATTGAGGGAAGGGAGAAGACTTCACAGATCAGTCAGTTGAACTGAACACCAAATCTTCTCTACTTCTCTCAAATATTTCAGACCTTGCACTTGAACTTAATTAGCTTTCTGTATTTTTAATTACAGTGAGGCGTTGCAAGAATTCATAAGCATTATTTGGACAGATCGATTTTAGTTAGGAAGATTTGCAAAGGAGATTTGGGTATTAAACTGAGATCGGTGTCTTGGTGAAAAAAATAATCTCCTTAAGGGAGTATTGAATTTTGTCACTGGAAGGCAATTAAGATTGATAAACTATTGAAGAAAAATCCTGTATTTAGTAAATGTTGTAGAATTATCGGGGTGTTCTGTGTCATCACAGAAGAATGATCTGTGCTTGCTCAGCTACATTCTTTCTTTTGACCTGTTAGTCAGTCACCTAGCCCTGATATATACTGTGATGCAAATTTTCAACAGATCACAAGGATAAAAGCCACCTTATGACTACCATCATATTCTAATGATTGTGTTGACCCACATGGAGACAATTAATAACAGTAGGCCATGTGGAACATCATGCTGGGAAGACTCGTTAATGGAAAATTTCATAAGCCTCAAGGTTTTTGTTTGTTTACTTTTGGGGTGGGATGGAAGAAGATGGGAGACAAGGGGGTGTTGTAAAGACAAAGGGCTTTTTATAAAATAATTTAAATATCTTTTAATCCTATCAGAAAAATCTTAGGACTTATTCTTGTACAGTTATGAAAGTAAAAAAAAATAGTTTGGAGTTTGTTTCCGTTAGATGAAAATACTAAGTGTTATCCCTTGAAATGTTTTGGTTGTGGTGGTGAGATTGTATAAATGAAATACTTTTCAGATACATATTGGAATTTCTTCTCAAATTTAGTATTGCTTAGATGTAAAGAGCTGGCTTCAGCCTATCTCAATCTATGTGATTTGATTGCCACAATCCAATTTTTTGGACTATATTTATAAATAATAAGCATAATCCATCTGTTCTCCTATTTTGCATTTTTTTGCTTTTAAATACTGAAATTAAGCAGGAAGATTAAGGTCACCTCTAAGTTTACACTGAGACAGTACCATACTTTTGTTCACTTTTGCAGAGACAGGATCTATATGCAAAAATAATGACAGCATGAGAATAAAGTTAGAATAAAAGGGAACTATGTATGTATTTTACTTCAGCTTATCAAATAATTTTACCAGTTTTCTTAGCTGTGGTGGGCACTGAGTTTGTCCACAGTTCATAACAGCTGTTTTCTGATTGTAGATGACATTAGATCAGAAAGAACATTCAATTATTTGTATTTAATTTCTCTTTAATTCTTTTATATAAATTGCTTCCTACCATTCCCCTAAACAGAGATTCACTGACTTGAAGAAGTAGAAAAAAAGTAGCAACCACTGTAGAAATTAATTTGAAAATATATCATCATGTATGTCAAACTTGCTACTGAAACAAACATAAATAAAGATGAGTTTCTTTCTTACTGATGTTACCTCATTTAAGATGAAGAATAATTGGTACTCATAGATGTGATCAACATTTCCATCCACTTAGTAATGAGCAAATTAACAAGACACCTACTGACTTGTCTTAAGACACTACATGTAAAAAGGATTATTATTCACTCTTAAATAAAAATTTCTGCTCATGGTAAGTTGTGTTGCTGACTTTGTGTAGCTGATGGAGGACATAAAGGAGCAGGTGTATGTTTATCAAATACCATTCCCTTCTTGAAGGCTTTGACAGTGACAGTCCTTCAGTTAAGACAGAAAAGTAGCCTGAAGAGTCTCTGTAAGTCCCTTCATGCTTGCTGATGAAATTTCAATTTCCTTAAGGGTTCCTTTACACCATACCCTTCAGCACAGTATCTGATCTTCTTCCAGTAGTGCATTAGGCAATATGACAAGTATCTGTCACATTTTAGTTCCCTCTTCCTCTCCCCAGGGGAGAAAGGCTAGATGAATATAGATGCACAGGGATAAATTCAGACCTGCTGTAAGTAATTGTAATTCCATTGATGTCAGTAGAGTTGCACCCTACTACTTTTGATTTGAAACTGGAACAGAGAGCCACATTGTTCTTTGTAAAATAAAAATAAGCAGTATGTGAAGATGTTTCCAAACATTTCAATAATATTATCTAGGTCAGATTCTGCTCCCAGTTAAAGCCATACAAATCCATTTGGTTTAATGACATTAAAAAACTGTAAATGCAATCAGCCCTTATACATACATACAGCTTACAAATGTCTGTGACTGTTAGACACGCATTTCTAGATGTACAGAGATCGACATGTTAAACAGTAAGTTTGGCCTTCTGTCTTTTAACAAATAAGTCAGCTGGGTGAAATGTCTTTGGGTAAACCATCCTTTGCAGTTTTTGCATACTGTGTATTTTCAATTGAAAATAGAAAATATTTTTTTAGCATAATTTTGCAGGTCAGCTGCTTAGGATTTACTGTGGTCTTATGAACGACATATTTGGCATTGAACAGAGTTTGAGGTTTACCAAGAGAGGATATAACTTTGATTCAGTTCACATCTTTATATGTTACACCCTATTTCAGAACAAACAAACTATAGCATGTAATTTCCAAAAGCACAGGTGTTTCTTTCTAATTTATCCAAGGAAACGACAGATTGAAAAAATAGATAATCTTTAAAAAAGGCACTTTGAAGTTAGGATACATACAAAAGTAAAACACATAAGGTACTGAAAAGTAAGTCTGTGGGATTTCACTGTTGTATAATTGCCTTCCCAAAAACAATTGGTATGATGATGGCTTTTTTTGTAATGAAAATGAAAAGTGGTGGTATTTTTCATCAACTTTGTGTGAGTTTTGAACTGAACTGGCCAATGTACTGCATTAATGTACTGTATTTTAGAAATAAGATTTTTCTTCATGTGGAATGTACTCACTAGGCCTTTAAGATTTAGAAATATCCATCTTTTAGTCATTAATGAGAAGAGTCACACATTTATACTTGGTTTTTCTGTACTTAAAAAGTGCATTTTGTTTAATTCCCTAGGAGAAAAGAGTAGGCAGTTTCTTTACTTTGTTTCTCTTCTTTCTCTTAGACTCATACACAGACCCTTCATCAAGCCATATTCTTTTTTATCATGACCACTTACAACTGGCAGGCCTGAATACTCACTGCTGGCCTTGCAGCTCTCCAGAGCTGTCAGTATGAAGCATCTCTCGCCATGGAACTTGCTGCCTAGAGCAGTCCCTTATGCCAGCAGAGGACGAAGCTTCCCAGCACTTCTGCATCTAAACAATTCTTGGTATGGTCCTGGTTGTTGATGAGAGCTCTGTTTGTGTTTGGGTTAAAATACACTTAAAAACTGCCATTAGCACATTGCACCATGGAGTCAAGACCTTTTGACCAGAGCTTTCCAGATCTTAAAGGCAAACATATGTTGTTGTTACGTTTCATCTCTCTATTATGGCAAGGCCTAAATATATTATGCTCTTTCCATGGCTTCTCAAGGTTTCAGAAGCTCAAAAGCATGCTCTGGAGAGAGGTACTCCCATAGGTTTGGAATGTTATGGATTTATTGTGGGTAGGTCTAGCCACAGAACAAAGATCTAATTCAATTTTCACTGCAGTAAGTGAAAATTTCTGTAATTTTAAAGGCCTTTGGTTTATGAACGGCACTTCTTTAACTAGATACAACTGGAGCACTGAAAAGTCTATTCATAATAGTTTTGACACAAATAATTCATAAGCTCTGAGCTCCATTCCTGAGGATGACTTCCTATGGAGATTCAAAAGATTTCTGTGGAGGTCTTTTGCAAGAGAAGGACATTTTTTCTTTTTTTTCTTTTTCAGATAAATACTACATGGATAAATTAGAAATGGTTTTATGTTGGAGAAGAACAAGACAGATGCTATCAATATGATTTTTGCTTTTTTCATCGTGACTCTGGGTAATTTGCAAGTTACAAGTTCCCAAATCAAATTACTTGAAGTTATCTTTCATGACTAATGCTACCATGTTTTCTAGAGACAGAAATTTGTCACACTCTTCTCTCACTTTTATTCTTGGACGTATGAAGATTTTTTGTCTAATATGTTTTTAGTTACCTACCATGGAGGAATTCTTTGAATCCTATGTTGAACTATTATTGATCACAAGGGGTGGTCCTTTTTCCAGATTTTGGCTTTAGTCCTCTTAGCTGGGAGCAAGGCTTAATAAAACTGAAACAATAAATATCTTATATCTACATAACACTTGAATCCAAAAACAGTTTAAAAAGCAAGGATGAATTCATTTACCACTGAAATGCCAGCCACCTCTGGGGTAGAACACATGGTTCTTATTTTGACAGAGCTAAGCAGCTGTTTAACAGTACAAAACAACAGTACATTATAGTTTAAGTCATGAAATGAAGAATAATCCTGTATCCAATTGAAATGTAAGATTAAACTTAGATGGGGGGGAAATAATTACCCAAGTTGGTAAAACGATCAGAACAAAAGACTAACCCCACTATTTTGGCACAGTGGGCCACAGAAACACTAAGGACTGAGTGTGGTAAGGGACATAATTTTTCATTACATCTAAGAGGTGTTATCTTCAGTTAGACTGAGTTTTCTGCAGTGAAGTGATTTCATGTTAAAAATGTCAGTCCATCAATACCCAGCCTTTCTGTGGAAAGTTTTGACAAGAAAGGTTTTTTTGGAGTCTACTGTGGAATTTCTGATCAAAAAGATATTGAGCCAGGACCACTAGTAACCTGACTGTTATGCACATCTCCCAGGATGTGGGAGAATGAAATTCAAGTTCCTGTTTAGATTACTTCACAGCATAAACTTGAGCCTGAGTTTCCTACATCCCAGAGGAAAGTCTTTAATTACTGGACTTGCAGCTATTCTGATCATGTTTTCTTCTTATTTTCCCATGGAAAAAATAAAATAAAAAAAAATAAATTGAAAGGTCTTGGGTTTGGCTCAGTGTAGAATGTGAATTTTGCAATTTCAAAAACTTTCCTGGAACAGGAAAGTTATTTTCCACCCAGTTTACCTCCTGCTGAAATGTATTCCTTTGCAATATGACCAAAAGTTACTGAATTTACTTAGAGGGAAGACAATCACTCTGTAATATTCATATGGATTTATATTATACTGTAATATTTCTATACATTCAACTAGGTAGCCTACACATCAGGCTAGATCAACAGAAAATTTAATCTGGAAGTGAGAAAGTTTCTAGCAATTGTAGAAATCAACTTTTAAAATATGCTCTCAATAACAATAATATGAACAGAACACCTATATGCTCTTAAAGCGAAGTTAATAATCCTCTCAAGCACCTATTTCCAACAGCCACTAAGTGGACATTACAAAATGGCAGATATGTCTTCATTTATTCAGGGATAAATAACGTGACCATGTCTGGCAGAGAGACCTTTGCACATTCTTCTCTGTTGGGCAGGTTAAGCAGTCAGAAGACAGTTTTGTAGTTAAGGAGGTGCTGTCACTTGCTTTTGCTTTCGGCAATCACTTCCAGTAATGTTTATATTCTTGTAGATGCCACTCCTGATACTGGTAAAATCCAATATCTTTTGCCTATCAGGAAACTAAAAAATAGATTCAAGACTGTTTGCATGCTTCAAATACCTCCAGGTCAGATGTCACAAAGTTCTACCACCAATGAGCAATGTTGGATTTGATTTTGTGGTGATTCTTCCATTCTCTATCAATGCACTGAGCCTTCAGATCTAATGAAGTCTATTGATTACTGAAGATTTCTAATATTTATTAATCTGTCAAATTCATCAGTTTCTCCTGTATTATTGAACGGGGTGGTACACAATTTTAAAGAAATGCCCATTACTTTCAGTAATATAATTTCTGCATGGTATACGGACACTAAAGGTGTTGAGCCAGGAACGAAGTCAATGAACCCATCTCACTAAGATTTGGATGAGCTCAAAATGTTTGTGCAGTACCATTGGCAAGGAAGCCTAGCATTGAAGAAACTTGAGTCTAAAGATTCCTCAAGTCTCTTGTTCTCTTAAGGCCAACTTTCATGAAAGTCAATGGGAGGCTAGTTTCCAACAAAATTAATCACCACATATTAATGGTTATTCAGAAAATTGAATTGTTTAGTCTTTGAGGAAGACACTAACCCTTTCTATTGTATTCGGACCACAGAAAGAGCACCAATGTTTTTAAACAAGGTAGGAATAATAGTTTGGGGGGTGGAGGAATGAAGGCAAACCCCAGTAACAAGAAAAAAAAAAATATCACAAAGATTAGTTAAAGAGCAACAAAAAAGAAATAATAGTATACAGAGCTCCTCAACATGAATCTTATTTCTAGTCTGATGGGCTAGATACTAAGACCTTTATAGTTAAATTAAATGGCACTCATCATGTATATACTCATACGTATACATAAATGTAACATGTATAAAAAGTCAATACCAACATAAAAATATATTAGATGTTCTTGTTAAGAGTAAACAAACATTGCCTTGTTTGGCAGAATTTTCAAATGCATATTGCTTCCTTTATTTATTTTTTTATTACAATAAAAATATGTTTTCTATTAAATCTATTGTTATAAAGAAATTAAGTCCTGAAATCTGCCAGCGTGGCTTTTTTCCATAAAGTGAGGAAAAAAAGCCCTCCTGTTTTAGATACTTGAAAACATTAGAAATCTGAAAATGAAAAGACCAGCCTTTGCGTAGCAAATTACTCCATAAAAATAAAAAGAATTCATCTGTGTGAACTTAAATGGTTTGAAAGCAGAACATAGTAGAAGAGAATAGCGTGCATGCTCATAAAGGAAAACAGAGGATTTAAGTCAATCTTTACAGATGTATTAGAGCCATTCAAGAAGAAAAGAATAAAAAAAAAATTTAGATTGGAGGCTATCTCACATAGATTTGAGCCTGATTCCCCCTCTGCTGGGGCAAAGATTGTTTTCTTGAGCCTACACTTGTAAAGAAAATTCCAAGAAAATCCTAACAAAAACCCTTTTCCTTGATCTGTTGCTTAGCTTTGAGCAATATGGACAAAATTTTATAGCCTTGCATCTGCATTAAGGGATATGACTTGCAAGGCCTAAGCTTCCAAACTTTTCTACTCAGAGCACTTACTTTCTTCTTTCATCCTCTGCTATGATTTAGCCTACACTTCATACTACACATTACTATTCCCTTGCATTCATCTACATTTTTTACTATCATTAATTCTGTGTAGCATGTAATGATCAGTAGCATCAAGTTGTGCTTTGGTTGTATTCTTCAAAGTACTTAGCAAATTTCTAATACAAGACAATCGTTGCTCCAGAGACTAAAATATTAAAAGCAATAGATGATTGAATGGAAGCTTGCAGTCCCAAAGGTTGTCCTGTCCAAAATCCCAGTGTCAGCCAGTGACAAAATCAGAAGTAGCATCTTTTCTCTGAGTCCTCGAACATGGTTTACTGTCTCTTATTCTCAATTTCTCCTTTCTCCCTCAGGAACTTTCTCAGAGGCTTCTGTAGCTGCCTCTGAATATTCAGTTGAGGTAGAACATCCAGGTATAATGAGCTAGGTCACTTGTCAAAATAAAAACAGTTTGAGTGTTCAGAGAGTAAAGGGTTATTGAGTTATTGAGAAGAACAAATAAATATGTATTTTTTAAGTTTACTTTTCCTTTTTTCTTTTGGAGAGGTAATCAGTGACTTGGCTGAAAACAGAAGGGGACAGTTCTAAACATAATTTATTTGGTATTAACAAAACATTTAACAAAATGCTGGTCAGGGATCTGGTAAGGTCACCCATGATGGCGTCAGGATCAGTTGAAAAGACTCAATAATTAGATGCGTGGCAACATACAGGTAGTGTAAATCTAAGTGAAGGAGAAGTTAGGAACAAAATTTAAAAAGCAAAAACACGATATGGGCACCCAACATATTTAAAATAGAATTATTGAAAATTTTAAATGGCTGAGCCCTGGTATCCTCTGCATTAATCTTCGCACGGCTTCACTTTTACACCAGACAATATTTTTGACACTATTAGAGTTGATTGTGACATCTCTGGGCTGTCATGTGGATTTTTCATGTATATTATGGTGTTTTGAAAAGGCTGGAGGTACCACTCAGCAGTGGGGTTAAACATTTTTTCTTTTTTGTATTTCAAAAGGTTCTGGCTAGGACCCCATTAAAATCTGGGTATTATGCTATAATGAAACTATAGATATCTGAGTAAAATTGTAAGAGACCTGTGGTTGCTTCAGCCTGCCCAACCCAAGTTCTGCTTTCAGTCTAGTGTATTTAGTAAGGCACCATAGTCAAGCTACCCCCCATGTCTGTAGCAGACAGCACATTGTGAACTGATATTGGCAGTCACTGTGTATTATTCTGCTTGCTTAGTAAGTTTGGGAGTCTGTCTGCTTTCAGCTGGTTGTCATCTCAGAGTTGAAAGCAGCCTTTGATGTGAGTCCGAAATGATGTATATGTTTACAGCCCTTCATCTTCTGCAAAATGTTTTGTCTGTGTCCACACTGCAACTGTGCAAATGTTGACCTGGAGTTTCTACTGTTAGACTGGACCATGCTATAAAAGGAACCTCCAAAGGTTCTTACGTTTGAGGAAGTACAGAGATGCAGACGAGGACCTATTAAGGGTTGTATTCCCACACAAGATAAAAATAGGGACTTCTAGAGCCTGTTGACTAGGCTGGTGGGACGTGAAGTCACCACTGAGCTGAACTTAGCTGAAAGATTTTCAAGGAAGGAAACACCAATGGTAGGGAGAAGAGCTTATGGGATGCAGCTTTAACCAAATCAGATGAAGGCACCTTCAGCATATCCTTGCAGATCTGGCTATAGGATAGCACAAAGGTGGCATAGAACCAAAATTCCCTTTACTTATGGGCAGAGCTTGAGATTGTTCTAGAAGTGAGGAAAGCATTCCTGAATAGGATTAGCCTGCCTCTGTTATTGAACAGTTTTGTCCCAGCCAATTCATAGGATGCTCTTTTTTTCATCTCACATAAGATGTCCACATGTATTATCCTTTGCAAGACAGAAGAAAAAGAACTTAAATGAAATCCAGTCTCAAACACAATGGGGATGTTCTAACGAGCATGGTGGCCCACCCAGATTTTGGAACTCTCTAGTCTGCAGTCTGAAGAACATGCATTGGTATGGTAAATGTAAATTTTGATTAAATAACTAAGGCCGAAGCCTTGCTGCTTTTCAAGCTGGTGTAAGGGCCTGGTAAATTCTTTACCTCGTCAATTTCATGCAGAAATTACAGCGTGAAACATTCAATCTGGCTTAATATCTCTCAAAACAGATGACAAACATCAAAGAGAACATATAATCTGTTAATTAGGTTAGCAGCTTTGGACTCTGGAAATGGATTGTATTGAGTTTCCTACATATCCAGTGACTTGATTTTTCACCTCTTGCAAATCACCTAAGGTGTAAGCCACCTTTTGATCTTTTACATGGATGCATTCATTACAGTTGTCAAAATGTCTTAAAGACATATTTTTGTGCCTGGCAGGATAATTCCTAATACTTGCACTAATTTTGGCAACCTGATATTGCCACACTCGGACTATGTGATTCTTTGACTTCTTCTCCATCCATGGTCAAGACCATGCTGATTTGGTATGGGGTTGCTACACTCTATGAGATGTAGAATTGATTACTTGCTTCCCTGCATTCAACAGAATTCAGGAGGAGAATGGCCAGTTTGCTATAGAATCTTTGTGTGAAGTAAAGAACTATAGAGTAATTTTGAATTAAAAAGAACAGAGTAAAAAGGTTCTGCTATGATGAAGGACACCACTTCCCTTCTGAGGAACAAGAAGATACAGTAAGATACACCGTTTCCTAAAATATAAGACTGGGAACTCTCACAGAATAATTTTAGGCTGTCATTCTTTCTCTGTTGGGACAGGATCCAGAGAGCAAAGGTAATGCTGTCTTTTGTCTGAAGATTTCAAAATTTCTTTTAAAAACTCTTTCAAAACAGCAATTTCACAAATCATCTAAGAAGTTCCACAGATGAACAGAATTATTGCCTGTTAAGAACATGATACTTATTTGCTAGGAAAATAACAAAGTGAGAATTCCACTGCAATTCTAGTTGAATATTCCTGGTGTATGCTGCCGCTTTCATAAAAAAACATAGAAAGTACTTTGTGGGAAAGAAAAGAAGAAGGAGAAGAAAGAGCAGAACAAAGAGTTTAGGTATTAATGTGCAGTTTCTGGTTTGTTCTCCAAAAGACTCAAGCATGATTAAGATGAGCAGATATTCCTTGGACAGAAGGTGAACTTTTATAACCAGGTGGGACCCTGACAGTCTGAAAAAAAAAGACAATACTTTTGGAAAAAGAAGCTTTGACTCTCCATATGACATAACAAATGACATCCAGCCATCCACTGTGACTTTTCCAAAACTGTGGCAGGTCAGCATATTTTGAGTTTTGAAAAATCTTGTAGCCATATACATGCACACACAAAAGCACACAAACACCTGAACATTTTGGTTTGTGGTACTGTTTGTCCTAGTTTCATTAAGCTCTCTATTTATGTGCTTTGCTTTGTGCCAGACTTACTAAGGATTCTTTGCCCAGGGTATTGAATATAATTGAAAAAAATTGTCTAGGTACCTTGAATAAGCATGGCTTATACATGTTCTTTCATAAAAACGCAGATATTTTGTAAATCATATTTTAAAAGGGGGCTGAACATGACCAAAAATTTGCAACATTATCTGTTTCTGCTCATGCTGCAGCTTCAATTCACTATTCACAGCTGGAGCAAATGACTTCCACCAAAGCAGGTAAAACTGCCTCAGTCTGTTCTCAGATGAATGTTTTTTATCTTTATAGACTCCATTGGCAGCTATTAATATAATTAAAAATATGTGCATCCAGGTTATAAATCTCATTTCCCCAAACTTTCTGTAGTCAATAGAGAGATGGTTTCATCTTGTGGGTGTTGAAGACCATTTTAGTTTACTGTAGCAACTATCAAGAAGTTTAGAGAAACTAGTGTCCTTATTTAAGGACAACAGCAATATATATGTCTGCAACCGGGTTATTTGAATTCTCCCAAGTGTTTGTTATTTCATTGCAACATATATTTCTTCTTACTTTTCTCCCTTTCTTTATTTTATACTGAAATATAATTCCTTAGTGGTTAGACAAATATAATAGGACCTCATTATGTCCAATTTTCAAGGATAAGGTATTCACAAAAAGGATGTATCTGGAATATATAAGAGAGCGTCAAGTTATATTTTCAGAAAGTTACTCCTCAGGAAGTATCAGAGGAGAATGATTTGGGAGAAGCAGTCAAATATATATCTTACATGGATTCCATAGTAACTGGTTATATACTTTTATTTTCACCCTGCAAGACATCAGCCAGCTCACTAGCTGCCCACAGTATTTTTAAGAAGCTGTCATAGGCCAGCAAGATGCATGAGCATTAGCTACTAATCTAATGGCTTGAATTCAACTAAATCTTAATTTAGAACACTTACATATAGGTCAAAACAAGGACTGAAATACAGATCTCTGCCTTGTCACATGAATTTCCCAAGCACACACTAGTCTAACAGAGCCATAATCACATATTCCACCACTCTGTCGCATTGAATATTTAATTATTCTATGCAAGTTTAAAGACTCTGAACAGAAGAGGGCTGAGAATGTCTTGTCACAGACTATTGTATGTCTTGGAGATTTACATACTCACTAAGAAGGGAGGAAATGCAATTTGAAGTCTCCCTAGGTATGTGAAGAAACTGAACTCACATCTTTCACATCTTAAAAAAGATTATTGCCACTAATCTACTCTGTAACAACACTTAACCCCCACATTATTTTTTGTCAAGTCTAAATAGTATGTATTCTTTGGGAATATCTTGACTGCTGACCTTGCAGGTGAAATACTATGCTGATCTCTGTCAGATTTTTGTGCATTACTGCCCAGGACTTGTACAATTCTAGGTCTGTGCAGATATTTCAGCATTGCACTAAAATACCCATAGCCTTGCAATGTCTTATAGGCCAAATAACTATATAGAGAGAATTAAAACTGAGTGTGTTCTGTGTTGAATAGACACCAAAGTCTTTTGGTGTGTATTTCTGTTGGTGTCAGCTCACTAAGGTATATATTTTACAGCAGAGTGTATAGCTGTGCTGCATACCAGTCCTCTGAATACTGGTACAGAATCAGGCAACAAGTCAAAAGTAAAACATATTTGTTTCAAATATGATTTATTAAATACACAAAATGAATCTAGAAAATTAATGTTACCAGGATAGAAAAGGTAATTTATTGAATTATATGAGCAATGAGAATGCAACACATTTAGAAATTAATCTGATCATAAAAAAAAAGCTCAGCACACATACTAATTGCTGATAGTAAACTGCGATGACCTGTGGTCCCACTCAATCCAGGAGGTGTTTTCAATATAAGAGGAAATAAATTGGATCTAACTGGGTTTTCATTTACGTGTGTGCAATGCAGGAGATATTCCATTAAAAATGATGAAGCAAAGTGAGCAATGGTTTGAGATCAGAACACAATCCCTGAAGTGTTCTGCTATATCTAAGTCAGCCTGTATAAAAGTGTTAAAAGCATCCCTCTTGAATAATATTATCCTTCATTTCTTCTTCTGCATTAGTGTTGCTTAAATTGCTATTAAGGCAAAAGGAGGGGGTAAATAGAAATGTAACTTCAGGCCTGCACCTGTAGGAGGTATTGCATAAGCTGAAAAAGGCTCAAAGTATAATAGCAAGGAAATGACATTGTTAAAAAATAAAAATCTTATTTAGGGATAGGCAGACTAAAACAATACTAGAATAAAAGTATAGACCTATCTTTGTCAAACAGACTGAAAATAGTTTAAACCTTAAAGACAGATTATTCAACCTCTGTGTTATGAAACAAAGATAATAATCATCTTTGGCTTCAGCAGAAATTGCAACCTGAATGAAGGATGATAAATGCCCCTTGGTGAGAACCTGGCTTTCTAAATGTTCACCAGTGGAGCATGGGAGTTGCTTTGACTTGAGACAAAGATGCTCCTGGCACAGGTACAAGCCTATCCTTTTGCCTTCATGAAAGATTTTCACATGACAATTGATTTCTTTGCCAATGAGCATGCAGACAGGATAATGTATCTGACACATGCTTTTAAATATCAAGTAAAATCTACCTTTTTTTTCCTGACATATAAAAAAATTACTTGTCTGAGAAACAGGTGGGTGATCAGACATCATCACTAAAATCCAAAATATCGTCATAATTTTGGGCTTACTTTGGTTCCAAAATTGGCAAGAATCTCTGACTCACAAGAATGCACAATGTTTTGAAGGCAATTAATCTTGTCAAATTTGTCATTCTTTTTAGCTAAAACCTCATTAAAAATTCTGTCTTTAAGCTTACTTTATTCTATGGTAAGCTTTAAGAAGGGACTTGCACCTTAGACTATATGTAAAAGAGTTTCTTAATAGACAATGAACTCCTCCACACAACCTGAAGTGCATCAAAAAACTCCAAACTAGTGTGGACATTGCAACATTATTAGTAACAAGCAATGAAACACATTGTACAGCATACACACAAGAAAGCAACATATCTCTTCCTCAACTCTTTCTGAGTTGTAAATTGTGAGTGAAAAGAGGTTTGATCCTTTTCTTATTGTTAAGTTTTAACATTAAATATAGACATTGATTATGAAATAATTTAAATTATAAACCCCAGTTAGGATATTATGTTATGTCTTATTAACATGCATTTGGCACTGTTTAAATTTAGTTTGCCAAGTAATCTGCTCAAATATTAATGTCTGATGTACTATGGACTCTGTAGTGGCTTTGCTTGGAAGAAGGGATAACAAACTTTCCAGACTTTGATTACGTATTAACCAGTGGCTTGTAGAACAGACACTGATGGAGGTGATGAGAGCTTCTTAAATACAGATGTTTCCAAATATATAAAAATGATTCAATAGTCTGGAGATCTCCTGTAATTTCAGAAATATTTTGTAAAGCACAGTGAGACATTTGCCAAAGATTTAGACATTGACAAATAGCCTCCTTTGAGTTTGTGAGTTCACTGCTATTCAGTCATTCAGTCAAGTCACTGGGAAATGGGGACTCTTCATAAGCACTTGGGGCAATGGGACTGTCAGACTCATTTGGTCACGTTCAGAATGAGATCATGGGACTTGATCTTATTCAAAATACGATTATTTTTGGTTTGGGTGTGACTTGAGGTTTGAATGTCAGGAAATATGGAAGAAAAAGAGGGTGGAGGAGCAGAAACTAGGATATTTGAAGTAGAATCAGGGAAAGACAAAACAATCAGCACAGACAGCTGCATGTTGGTCTCTACTTGCTGAGTCAAAAGTAAGTTTGAAATTATCAAAAGAAATAATGCTTTTAATTAAATGCATTCCTTATACATAATGTTAAATTTGCTTGCAACTCAGGACAATTTGGCCCCCTGATGAGAATGTGTCATCATCTAGGCCTTATCAATTTCACCTCACAACCACAATTGTCTTTATAGCTACTGTTGTGTTTACAGCATAGATACTGCATAGGCCAATACCTAGAGCTTTTCTGGCTTCTGTAGTTGCATCCTCTATTTCAACAACATACACTAGTCTCTTCTTTGTGGTGACCAACGACAGGACCTAAGGGAATGGCCTGAAATTGTGTCAGGGGAGGTTTAGGTTGGATATTAATAAAAAGGGTGCCCAGAGGGTGTTTGGGCACTAGAACAGGCTCCCCAGGGAAGTGATCACAGCACCAAACCTGACAGAGTTGAAGCATTTGGATAATACTCTCAGGCACATGGTGTGACTCTTCGGGATGGTCCTGTGCAGAGCTGAGCTCAGTGATTCCTGTGTGTCCCTTCCAACTCAGCATATTCTGTGATTCTGTGAACATAAAATGAGGTTTTAAAAGTTCTCACATACCTACAGAAGTACCCCTATGTCAAAATTTGGAGGCAGTGTAATATCATTTTTAAGAGGTTACACTGGTCTTGCAGTGGTCAGGCTTTTTTTATTGTATGGTCTAAGAATGGAGTCTTTTAGCTCTGGGGGGCAAATCATTAGGGCGAAATTAAGCAAGTGCTTGGAGACGTGCTGCCAAAGCAGAGGTTGGTCTTTGTGCAATTGAGGGAAAGCCCATGAGCCAGGCACTCAGTGAGATCTAACCAATCAGGATGAGTCATTAGGTTTTTTTTTTTTGATGATAAGTAAGCACATAAAAGAAGGGGAAAAAATTAAGAAAATAAAATAGAGGCTAAGGATTATTGCTTTAGTGCTTTGATAGTCATCTTTAAAATCAGATTATTAAGAAATCTTGTAAGTTGAGGGAGATTTGGTCTGATTTGGAATTTCTCTTCATAAACATACTTTTTGGCCAGGTGTTTGGCAGTAGATCCACTGAGGGAAAAGTCAGAGTTGGCTGATTCATGTTCTGTGGTGTTACATGTTATTTTGACAGTCCAAGGAGGTGTTCTAGTTCCTTGTGTTTTCTGTTCTTCACCTATTGTTGCCAATCTGTGACGGAATGATCGGTGCAAATCCATTGTCCCACAAATGACAGCTGACGCAGCAGTCCCCCACACTGAGACGAATTGACGCAATTGCTTCATCAGATAATGCTGTGCATCTCTCATGCCAGCCCTTTACCACTCAGCAGCTAACAGTGGCTGAATAGCAAGAGGTAGGAAAGTGCAAGTGGTCACCAGGAGTACTGAGTATCATTGATAGGCATACTCCTAGTTCTTATTGCATATTTAATTGGCAGACAGTCATCTCCTTCCTGCACAGTTACATGCGTGAGGAATGTGCTTCTCCAGTGCTCCACTGCAGAGCTACAGTTTGACCTGCACCATGATCTGCTCAGGCTGGAACAGAAATGAGAAATGAAATGTCAAATAAAATCTGCATTTATGGCTTGAACACAGCAAAAGCCTGAAGGTCTGTGGATAATATAGAAGCAAAAGAGAATGTTTTTGTTTTTTTAGTGATTGGTGTAACTGACTGCTGAGCCTCTTGGGGGTGAATGCAGTTGGTACAGGGCAGGATCCACCACATCAGTCCATCCGGCTCCTTGGGGTGAGCTAGGCACAGCTCTTAGGATTTTGCCATCACCTACTACAGATTGCTGTGGTTTTGGTGAAGTCATATAACCTCATCATGTACTGACAGTAATGCAGATCAATTAATAGAGATAACTTTATATCTGTTGGCAAACTGTCATTTAAGCAGAGTGTTAGAGTGGGGAGATGGAGAGATTTCCATTGACCTGCTTTTTGATGCTGCTTAGTCCTTTTCCCAAAGAAGTTACAACTTGCCATTTATAAATGATGTTCTGTATATCCCAGAATTAATTATTTAAATCCCATTTACTTAATAATAGTATGCAATAAGTCTGCTTGCACACCCTTTTAGCTTTTTTCCTTTTTATTAAATTGTTGTTTTGATTGATTTGCGTTATTATAGCACAGAGCAAGAGTGGGTGTCATGTCAGAAGCCTGCAAGAACCTTATCACCCTTTATAAACTCAGGATAATATTTTGTTTTGAGGGTGAATATTCATAACAACCCACTGCTGAAACGTAGGGAACCCACTTGCTCTTCCCTTCTCTTCCAACCAACCCTTTTTCCTCTCCTGGACTACTGTCATTTAGTTTACTTTGTAACAAAGTTTGTTCTGTTTCCTTCTTTCTCTCATTCTCTTTAATTCATATCTTTCTTCCTCTCTTCCTTTTCACCTTACCCCTTTATCCAACGCCCACTGCCATGTGCTTATACAGTAGGCCAGGGTCTAAGTGACTGATTTCCATGCCAAATGTGTCATTTACTAATAAAACTTGGTAAGCTTTTGCAGACCCTCTGACTTTTGTTGTTGCTTTCAGCCACTAGCAACTATGAATCTTGGGTACTCCCTTACCCTTAAGGGAGGGCTCTCACAACAAGGTTAGGTTTTGATCAGGTTAATGAGCTGAAATGATTTACAGGGGGTCTGTTAACTGGCTGAGATGATCTGCATAAGCAGCTGGAAAGTGCAGTTCAGGAGTGTGTTAAAGGTGGGTAAACAGGACTGACCTGGATCTCTCATTAGGCTGTGCCAAACCATTTGCACATGTTGGTCACAGTATGTATGGCTTCATAATTAGTTCCCAGAATTTATTCCCATGAATACCAACAGGGGACAAGTCAACTTGACAATGGGATCTGAATATTTTTGGGATGTAGATAATCACTGCTCCATGTAATCTCAGCAAATTCTTTGCTAGCTATTTTAATCTGCAAATGTTTGAAAAAGCAAGATAAATGGACAATGACAGTGGCAGAAACAGCTAGGCTCAAATACAGGGTTAAATCAAAACCAAAGCAAGAACTGGAAGTGTTCTGGTTTGAAAAGGGGACTTTCATCAAGGGAAATCTTACTGGCTTTGTTGTCTTGATGAAAAGTCAAGACAATCAGGTAAGCAGTTTACATACAAAATTCTGCATTCCTATAGATTCCTTATCCTGATTATTTTCCTTTTTTCTTTTTCTTTTTTTTTTTTTTTTTTAATCTAGAATTGATCCCATGAATTTAATAATGTTCAGTATATATATTTAGGGGACTCAACACATGACATTGCTGAAATGTCTATTCTGTAAGTTACAAACAGAAAGCATGTTTCTCTCCTCCCCTTTCACTGTTATAATTTCCCATGAGTTTATCTTTACCTATTCCTGAGCAAATGGTACATTTCTTCCCACAAAATGACAGTCAAATCATATTTGCTTGGCACTTCAGAAGTTTACAAGCCACCATATCGGGTTTAATAACAGTTTATGTTTAAATACTTACTGAAAATATCTGTGCTATGTGGTGTTTGATGTTGAGAAAAGACTTATCCTGGGGCTGGAATCTGTTCTGTTTGACTGTTATTGATACAGCTATTAACACAATTGACCACAGGATTCCTTTATTGTCTTCTCCCTGGCTTTCCTAATGGGTTTATCTTCTCTTTTTCTTTCTACTGCCATAATGGCATTTCCTATAGTGGGTTTACTCCTCAGCCTTTTCTGATACACATTTTTCCAGTCCTGGTCTTACAAACCCCAGCAACAATAGTAAAAAAAAATCCTAGGTGACTTCGTTTGTGCAACTCAAGTGTGTTAAACAAAATATACTGAGCTCTGTTAGAATTTATCAGGGTTGATTCCTACGCAGGTTAATATCCTGACCGGGGAACTCAGATGAAAAGTGGACCTGACTACCAGCCTGCTAAGGTGCTGTTTTGGGAGCATAAGCCTGCACAGCCCTTTGAGGTTCCATACAGTACAGCTTGTTTACATACATCTTACCTACCTCTATAGGCTTCTCTTGAATTGTAAATACACCTCCATGAACATATACCTGAACTTGAGCAGCTTTAAGAAAAACAGTAACAAAAAACCCAAATACAGAAACCAGAATTGTTCCTGGCCTTAGGATCTGCAGCTTGGCAAATGAGATGAAAAATATCAGCACCCGCTTTAGAAAACCATAATCATAAGGTATTGCAGGAAGGTTGTTACACAGCTATAGTTTGATAGCCCTATTTTATTTTCAGAAGTGCCATAACAAACCTACTTCTATTTGTATAACATCTAATTAAAGTACAAAGATAAATGGGTTTTAATTTTTCAATTAAAATCTCCCTGCAAATGTAATATTTTTTTCAGCTATGACCAAAAAAGAAAAAAACATTTTGCATTTTACTTTTCACAGTCTTGCTGGAGTAATTAATTTTGAAAGTAAGAAGGTCCATTAGGGGAAGGGTATGCACTGTTGTATTGCTCATCTTGTAACATAAACAGAGAGCTTATTTGTTACAGCCAAGAAATAGTACTTTTTGGAGACATTTTGAGCTAGATGAATTATTTACTTGTTTCTGTCAATAATTTTAAATTAGGTTCCACATATTTTCAAAAATGCACACTTAATTTGTGCTGTCCCTGCTGTAGTTCTAAAGTTGATGATATTAAGAATGCATTGAACTGTTTTCATGTATTCAGTTTGCTTCAGCCTGGCCAAGAGTTTTGCAGCAGGAATGCTGAGGCTTAGTCTAAATGCATTACTTTGTATTATATGCCATGTCTCACCCCCATTCTGGGTTTCCTTGTTCCTGGCTGGAGGGAGCATGGTGGGTTGGAGGTCGCTGATCTTGGCCTGAAGAATCCTAAAAGTTTTGGCGAGCCTCATGTGACTGCTGTGGGCAGATGAGCCCAGGGCCTTCGAGGAGTGGTGTGGAGCCAGACCAGCTGTGGAGGAGCTGAAGAGGGACTGTGACCCAAGGCACAATCCCTCATGCAGATCTCCAGCACACAGGTTTGGGCACGTAGGCTGTGCTATCCTGCTGGTGCATCCAGCCAGTTCTGCAGGTTGGTGCAAGGGCAAGTGGATTAATGGTCTGGCACTTTTTCACTCCTCTGGGGTAACTTGGGAAGCCAGAAGAGAGCAAATCTGCTCTCATGACAGAACTTGCCCATTATCCACATTGCACGAAGTAGCCACAGCACACTCACAGGGCTCCCTCAGCACAGACACAGCCCCCTGCTCACTGAGGCTGGAGGCAGCAGGTCCTGCTACAGGTCCTGATTTCCTGAGTTCACAGTTCTTGGCCAGGGCTGATATTGGAGCTTCAGCTACACTCAAAAAGCATGCTGTGGGCTGCCAGCCTGTCTGTGGAGATGCCCAGCCTGCCTTAAACCGGCTCTCCACCAAGCAGTGGAGACATGTTATTTTTGAGGCATAGACATTTTATTTTCTAGAGGGAACAGTTGTACTTCTGTTTCTTATATAGGAAGTATGTACTAGGAAGAGGAGGCCTCCAGACTTCTCTTTCTTTTCCACAGAGTTCTGCAAGAAGAATAAATACTGTGGACTATTAATGTTTTGTGAATTTCTCTGTTCTTTCCTACTCAGCCGGTTGATTCAACATCTCGCCTAACAAAATTCTATGCATGAAATATAAATCTTCACAATGCCTCTCCTGCATCTAATAAACATCCAAATGACTGAAGTTTTAAATAACCTAAGAAAGCTAAATTAATTTCTTTAATTTGCACACCCAAAGGAAATGAGTGCCTTTGAGTCCTTGGTGGACAGAACATTATACTTCTCTTTCTCTTTCTCTTTCTCTTTCTCTTTCTCTTTCTCTTTCTCTTTCTCTTTCTCTTTCTCTTTCTCTTTCTC
>JAWWEE010000074.1:136258688-136269868 GCA_035221455.1 Xenops minutus | reverse complement strand
ATGATTTAATGTTTTTTTTTCAGGTTTAGAGAACAAAGCTCCTAGAAGTAGTGGTGAGCAGTTCACAGGGAAGTGAATCTAGGCTCTGTTCTGTGGCCCTGAAACCTGCAGGCTTGGTAAACAGCTGATGACCATGTCGTTAACTATACAAATGTACAGCAACAAACTAAATATTAAATGATATTTAAATTAGAACATAAATATAGCTATGCATAATTCAACAGGAGGATGCCTTTGCAGTCAGAGCAGACAGGAGGTCAATGACTCTTGATGTTAGCTCCTTCAAGTATTAATATTAAGTCTATATAATGAAGTGAGTCCTTGCACAAGGTTTATGCTCAGCCTGTATGGGGAAATAGGGCCTTCAACCATTATGAACACATGTGCAGAGTGAGTGGTTTGAATCTCCCCTATGTTTAATTTGATGATTAACCCAGCTTTCCACATTTGTATTCAGAGTTTACTAATGTTATGCCTTTCATTAGAAAGGCTATGATGAAAGTATTCCATGTATTACTCCAACAATGCCAAATAATTCTAACACAGGTAGAACTTTTCTCTTAAATATATCTAACACACCTTTCTTACAATAGTATTGAGGAACTTCGTCAGTTTTTCAGTTTGTGTGTCCATCCCACAAGCATATCTTTTACTGCTGTTTTTGCTCTATTATAAATACTTGGCCTTGAAGTTAGACATATTGACACTATCTGGTCTGCAATGCACACTAAAGGTCTGTACTTTTATGGCTCAATAGTCAAACAGCTGAGAAGCAGTTAGAACATACACCATTTTACAGCAATTCATTTTCAACCTTTGACAGATTGATTTCCATGGGGTTACTTGCTTCTTTCTGCACCCCATTTCATAACAATGCTTACTACAATGATTTATTAACTCAGTGTCAAATTCTTTGATACCTTAATAGTTAAATTAACTTCAGAACATGAGGCTAAGTTATTTTTCACCAGGTGTTTGGGGTGACCCTTTTCAATAATGAATGAATAGGGTCATGAACTAGTAGCACTTTGGTGCTTGTGTGTGCCAAAAATGTGCTTTCTCTAGGAGCAGTCAGAGGAGACATAAACAAGCTGGATATTAAAAAACTCCTATTAAAAATAATCTAATTTTTCTGTGTGTACCAAGAAGCACTCAAACAGGGCATCTAGTTTGCAGATCTTCCCTGTACCATTGATTTTTGGCTTCCTCATAATGTTCCCTCAGAACAAAATGAGTCTTTCCAAAGCCAAAGTGTCCATGAAATCAGAATAGGTTAGAGTTGTGTGAATAATTGCTTTGCAGTTAACTGCTGACCTAGAAAAAGAAAAAGTTATCTTACATAGACCTGAATTTTGTTTTATTTTTTTACTGAAATGGAAAACAATTTGCTTAGGTTCAAATAAAACTTTTCATTTGCAATCCTTTGTTTTATTCTCCTTAGTAAAGAATTAGATAAATTTCTTAACAAAACATCAAAAATGAGAATTAAAAATATTGGGTTTGGACATAGGAAAACAGAATATTTACATTTTTTAAAAAATGAGCCTTTTGAAATAAGAAAAAAAAAAGTGTGGCAAATTTAGGAGACCCACAAATTGAAGTTTACTCAAGTGAGTTTCTGGTAGATAAAGTATGCAAGCAGAAAAAAAAAACATTACTCAATGGACAAACTAGATGCCTGTGCTCTACAAGGAGAGAAGAAAATTACCAGTGTTATCAAAATGTAACATTTATACTTTTATCTCAGGCTAACAAATTTTCTCTCTCAGTCTCCCAGAAGTGCCTGTTTAGTGATGTTGACACATCACTTCAATTTCCAGGTAAATGAGTGCAAACTCAAGTAGCATACCGTTGCCTAACCCCAGGTTAGTACATGCATGCTGGGCACTTACTAAGAAACTGTTCAGTAGCTGATGTTACACTATAATTTTGAACCACCCACACGACCTTCCTTATATGCTCTAAGGGCCATTTTGCGCCATCAGCAATGCATGGTGTAGTAAGATGAACTGACGTGTATTGAAGAATAAAAATCTCAGCCAAGATCATTAGGTTTATTGAGTTCAATAAAATTTAGTGTAGTGGTAGATACTGGTTCCTTGGCCACACTCAAGCTACAGTGCTATTGAGAGAAAAAGAGTTAGCAGGTGAGTGAGATGACCATAAAATATACGAAGATAAACAAAGCCTTTCACAGTAGACTGGAAATGCTCAGCTAGAACCATAGGACCATGGATTATGGAAAGGACTGTGCAATTTAACCTCATGATCAAACCAGGTCCACCAAGAGATCTCCAGAAAATGACCCACACACTTCATTAATGTCTCCAGGGGTGAAATTCAGTAAAAGGTACAAAGAAGAAGGAAATGTGGTATGTTTATCATATATAGAAAATTATAATATCTTTGATAACTTTTAAACCTCTATGCTAAGGATAGTCATCCTGTATCTTTGTTCACTTCAGCTGCCTTTGGCTCACTCATATCTTCACAAACATTTATGTTTTCCAAATTACTTTAATTTTTTTAAATGTTAATCAAACATGGTTATCTCCTCTGTCTTCTTTAGTTATGAAATCTGGTTGCTCAATCATACCAACCCAAAATAGAATCTCAAACCAGGACTGGTATCTCTGAGTAAAAGCAGAATTCTATAATGAAAGGATTTCAGTTGTCAACTTGTATTTTTTCCTTAAGTCAACAACATATTTTATGCTACAGAAGGCTGATTTCACTTTCAGCCCTGAAGGGTCTTATGTTCAAAACTCCTACACCTAAAAAGATGTGTTGTAGGCAAAGGATGTTTAACCTAGAAGTGGGCTCTGGGACCTTCAATGGTTCAATGACAATTATGACCATTTAGCTTTTGTAAAAATAAAATTATAGAAATCAAAACATTTGGGTATCCAGTGCAGAGACATACTGTGAATACTATTTTTCAGGAAGAAAAACAATGTCCAAGTAGACATCTTGTAGCAGATACTTGGAAATCCATAGCATACCTTGTGAACAGATAATTGAATGGAATACTATATATATTTTAATACTATTCCTTTGAAAATAATTGACATAGTACACTACTATTTGTATTGTCAATATATAAGTATTGACTATTTTTTTTAATGAGAAAACTAAAGAATTATCTAGCTTGGGAACGTCCTCTTGGGGCTGTCTGGCCAAGCTCAGCACATGGCCAATTACAAGGAGTTTATACTTTCTTTACTATCTTTGTGTCTCTAATGAGAAATATAAAACTAACATGATACAAACTGATGCAGTCCTTGAAAAGCAGGGTGAAACAACAGCCTTCTGCTCACTGCTGTGAGATCAGTTTACTGGGTCTTGTTATGGTGACATTTGATAAGACTCTGTTATTGCAGGATGAGGATGGAAAATGAGCTGGGCCAGTTACTTTCCCTGTTTGCCACTTGTACCCATGCACACACACTCCCATGGAATCAATAATTCATGACTGCTTTGCTTCTGAAAGACAACTCAGCATTTGATTCTTCTCTAACCCCTCGTGCCATGTTCTGTCTTCCTTTTAGCAAGTCTGTGGTATGGTATAAACTTGCTTTCTTATGCAAACGACTTGGAAGAATAATGTCTTATAATCTGCTCTGATCTTTCCTGTTCAGCTGAGTCTTCCCAAAGCCTAAACTGCTGCCAGGATGGAGGGTATTTTTGCCCTTTTAGCCACCATTTTATTATTAAAGAAGGAGAGGTTGGATTATCTCAAGGAGTGGTCATTTGAAAAACCTTGGCTTCCAGAGTGCCTTTCTCTCCCCTGTAATGATTTACATGCTGCCATGCCCTAACTCCAAATGGCAGCAGATAACTTTAAGTTATTTACTGGTTACCTACCTACTCCTTCTCCTGAGTTAAATCACCCTCTCATTCAAGATAAAATAGAAGCCAAAGCTTGGATTTATTTGGGGTGGAATGGGAGGGTGTTGCCAATGTCATCTTGTCTTTGGATGACCTGATTATTTTTTTTTTAAACATGACACTGAAAATCAATCCTTGCCCCTGTACTGCAGGTAAGTATATCCAATACACTAACACAATTAATAGACTTCCCAGTAAGTATACTGCATGGCCAGAATATTGGTATTATAATCCTCTGATTTCTTTTCAGTAAGGAGACAATCATATTGACTAGATGAATAAATAAGTTCCTAAACTACATTTTTTTTTGCTCAGACATTTGTCTGGCTTCATACTCTTTACTGTTCACATCATATTTCTACTCAGCATAGACACTTGAATTTCTTGAAAATTCCTGATTGAATGTAGAAGGAACATGACATAGCCAAAAGATAGATATTTCAGAAATAGGGTTCCTGATTTCAAGTATCTGGTTTTTGACACTTTATCTTGTTTTTCAAAGGTAAAAGTGGTCCCACAATACTTCTGAATTCAAGTGGCTTTTTCAGTGATTTTCTGCTCTGTTTCTGGTCTGGCCTTTAAAGCCAAAGCTTGTAGCCACTTCTAATAAAAAAAAACAACACTAAAAAAAACCCCTGTTTGAAATACCTGTCACTGGAGACCACAGATACTCATTCAGGAGTTAGTTACATGTAAGCAAACCAACTGTCGTAATTTTGTAGGTTAGAGACGAATACACTAATTGACTCTATTGTGTTGCATCTTATTAAACCCAGTTGACTTCCATGCACAGAACAGCTACAAAATCAGATGCTGTGTGCATTTAATTAATTAAATGTGATTATTTTGATTCATAGAAAAAAAATGCCCATCCATTGTTCTGAGTGCTTTCACGTTAAACAATAAAACATTCTAAGGCTATTTTGCTCACCCTTTTTAACGGAGCTGTTAGCCATTAATGGGCATCACAGGCTGACTCACTCATGAGGGAGCATTTTGTTAATGTAAAGTACAGTCCTGTTCGAAAGTTCTGGTTTGTGGTTTTTATTTAATTATAAACCCCCCCTATATATTACAGTTCCAGAAGGAACTAAAGAAGTAAAAAATGGGTGTGGATTTGGGTGTTGGTATGCTTTTAAAGCAGGTTCAAGCAGCCTGGGTAACTTTGATTTTTCCTTTTAGCATTTTAATTTACATTAGTTGCTTATAAAAGCTTTTGATTAAATGAGCCACTGCTTTATTCTTATGCTCATCAGTCAAGTTTGTCTTGCTGTGCTGCATTTATGTTGTGACTCAGGCTAAACTGTCCTTTTCAATGCAGAAAGAATGAAAAGAAATATGGCATTGCCATAAAAGGCTGAGCTAGCTTGTGTTTGATAATTTGTTTTCTGCAGTGGATTTGACCATTGACTAAGACAGTTTGTAGGTGATTTTCCTCCACCTTCGCACTTAGCTAAGTCACTTCACAGCAGCTGGTGGTCTTATATCAAACAAAAATGTTTTTGAATACTTGCATGTAATACTAGCACCAATGTCTGTGTATTGGGCTCCTCTTACCCCCAAACTGAGCAGCTGTAGGAGACCTTGGATGGCATGTGGCACCTGGGAGAGGATTAAGACAGCGCCACCAGCACAGTCCTCCACAGGCAAAACCTGGGTTGTAATTTCTATGACAAAGATTCTTACAGACCTTTCAATCATAGCTCTGACATAATTCAAATTGCCTAACAGCAATGACCGGCTTCATATTAGTGGCCTAGAAGTGGGGAAGAGAATTATGTAAAGCTATACACTCATCAGGCAAACATACAGATACCCTGTTACTAATCCAAATAGCTAGCAAGTGTTCATAAATGTTATTTTATGTCCTGAGAATGTAATAATTTATGTGCTAAGGAGAAAAAAAAAAGTCTCCATTTGTATTTAGCTGAGCTGTTCTGAACATTGTAGGGAGAAAAGGGAGTCCAATGCTTAATCGTACTTATACTAACTTGGTTGCACAGCTCAAGATTGTGTCTGTTGCACCATTTTGCCTCAGAGTCATTGAGTATTTTATTAAAAATTGTCCTATGTAATGCTGAGGTCTTATCATTAGGTGTGTGCTTATTACATTGAGCATTACGTTGACTTGGCTTACTCATCAAGATTTTCAACCTGCCAGTGTCCATCTCTCTTAAAAGGACATAAATGCCATATTTTAAGTTTTACAATTTTTTAAGGGTTTTCTTTTACATGAAGTATGATTTCTCAGATTTTTTCCAAGAAATATGGAATGCAATAGAATAGAATAGAACAGAATAATTTTAACATTGTCAATTTAGAAACAGTTTTTACCTACTGTCCTGCACTGGCCAGAAGTTTTGCCTGGATTCGGGGCACCATCCATGCAAGTACTGCTGCAGCCCCACTTGAAGCAGACTGGGATTCTTTTTCATGGTGCAATAGTGAGACTGGTACACAGAAGGGATGTGAAGATTATGATAAGTGTTGTTCAGTCTTAGAAAACAATATTAACATGGCTGATTGCCAGTATCTCATGGGCCTTAAGACTGCATTGGGTTTTGAAAAGGATTTTGAGGTTGAAACAAATACCTGGAGCATTTAATTTGTGTGAAAGTTCAGTGAAAAATTGGTTCTACCTAAAGAAACTCTTGAATCAAGCTCACCAGTGGATCTTCAGTGAAACCCACAGAGAAGTGAAGCTGTGTGCTGGTGACTGTAAAGATCTTTATTTCAGATTTAAAATGCATGTTACTGCTCCTCCAGCAAAAACAAACAAACAAACAAAAAACCCAACAACAACAAAAACCCCACCAAACAAACAAACTTACTTTAATGGAAACTCTTTCCTCTCCAGCAACTTAGTAGGTTTCAGTACCAATTGACAGGGAAAAGAAGGAGGCAGAAAGACACAAAGTGGTTTATTACCCTTTAAACAACAACTGGAGTTCCAGAAACTAAGCCTTAGATTATGCAAGGTAAAATGCCTGCAGAGGACTGACAAAAAATGGTTGACCAATTTTCCCTCCAAAAGAAAAGGTGTTTCAAAAAGTGACTCTGCAGAATTGTGTTGTTGAGCATTTCATGTTTATCTGGTTTTGGAAAAGTTTTCTTCTGGCAGAGAAAATTTTAAGTATTCAGAGCCATGAACTTCTCTGTGAGGAGATGCATAAATATACTTTCTCTCAGAAAAAGGCACCGACTAGATGTCTTTTAGTTCCAGCAAAACTCTGCCTAACACTGAGAACAAAATTATACATCCTCTGCCAGGCTATTTACAACAAGTCAATTTTAGGAATTAAAAGTAAAGTAAAATACATCAGTTCTGCCTTAATCCGTTGAGTGCTTGACAAATGAGTTTTCACTGCAGTCCAGGAGCCACTTCATCTCAACTGGGCACTTGTTCGAGTTATTAATGTTTCTAGGTAGAGGGACAGGACACAGAGTTATTTTGTTTGTGCAGAGCAAACTTTTATGCTTTCCTGCATTTTTTGCCTAGTACAGACTTCTTTTAGTAGGAGGCTTCCGGTATTTTTTTGATTCTTACTGAGCTGTAAATGCAACAAAAAGTACACTCTACTGTGCTATCCCCAATTCCGAAGGAGGTGAGGAAACAAAGATCTGTTGCAAAATGCTTCTTATAGTGAAATTTGGGTGTTTCCTTTGAAAGTTAGTCCTGGCTTTTTTATTAAGGGTCTTCTGGGTGTCAGAAAACAATATGTTCTGATCTTGTTTTATTTTTTCCTTCCAAAGTCAGAAATAGTATTTTTTAGCAAATTAGAAAATGCTTCAAAAGGTGATTCTAACGGGATTATTTCAGGAAAAGTGAGAATAGGTGTTTCTAAGCTGAAGACTTAGCTTTTACTTAAAACTATAATTACTTCAAAATATTTAGAGAGAAATGTGATTTTCAACTTTGCTATATACCTTTGTGTTTGCTTAAGGTACATGCAAATGATTATATTAGTCTGTTGAATTAATATCTTAAATTTAGGACCCAAGTGCAAAGAATTTAATCCAAATTTTTGTCCCAGTGTTTCAATTAATTTAATTTTTAACTATTTACTTTATTAGTAATGGCAGATATGAAAAACATGGTAGATTTTGCGTTGCTCTTAGGGAGGTGTATGTCTTCTTACTTTAGGAGACACAAATTCGGAAATAACAAATTACCAGCATGCATCTTCATGTCATGTGAGGAAATATTCCTGTTTCTCCTACCTTTTTGAAAATGATTGTGTACCCCACATACACACTATAGCAGGAAAATAGAATGAGGACCTTTGCAGAATAACTGGCCATTACTCTTCTTGGGCTATTACAGCCAATGTAGGCATTAATAATGTTTAAACGTTGGATTTTTGTTAAAATGAGTTTCTTTAAGGGAAAAAATATTGGGAAGGATCTCAGGCAGAATGCTGTGGTGAAATAGGCACAGGAGCTTTAGAGTGAAAATGGCATTGGTTTTATTTTACAATAAAAATGCTGTTTCTAAGTTGGAAGAAATTAGTCTCACAGGGATTTTTTTCTTGTGGCTTGACAATCTTGATTTACACCATCTTAGTTATATAACATACTGTTAGAAAAAAAAAAAAAGGCATATGACATCAGTGTTGATATTCTTGGACATTCTTACCCATCTGTGGATAAAGAACAGTAGTCATGTGAAATAGTGGTGTCTGGTAGCTAGGCACACTCACCCAAATAATCTGCCTGTGAATCAGATACAACAGGCAAAGCTTAAATATCTTGTTCTGAAGTCACATTTACACTCCAAGGCTTTGTTGTCACTGGCCAAGCAGAGTAATTTAAAATGACTTTTTACTCAACATCCAGCTTTAAACTGTAGCTTTACAACTCTGTTGTTAATATCACAGGACAGAAATATATAACCTCTCTAGGAGATCTTTTGTTTGCGGATTGGAAACATAATTTCAGAGATACAGTATTTTCTAAAACAGGGTCCAGGGCCAAAACATCATAGTGAGACAGGGTCAAGCATCCTGTGTCATAAATTCCAGGAAAGGGATAGGAAGCATAAAGGCATGATTACAGCGCACAGTAGCAACTACAGGAGTATGTCAGTGCCATATTTGGCACTGATTCTGTTTTATTTTGAAGGAGAAAGTGGAGCAGGTATCATGGGAGAGGAGAGGATACCCTCATTCTGCTCATTGAAACCTAGTATCTGCATGAGAGAATCTGAATATCAAAGGACATACCTTTGTCAGACTTGTGAAACCTTTGTGGCTTTTCATGGATTGGTCATCGAATCTTTCATTATTTTAATAATAGTTCAAGAATTTTCTCAATGAATATGTTATGCCCAAAATGTTAAAAAATTCATAGAAATTTCATCTGAATATGCAGAAAAATATTGAGTTGCTGATGCTGAGGAAACTTAGTCCATGAGAGCTGGGATATAACTCAGTGGAAGCAAAGCTGGTGAGACAGGTATGCTGTGACTGCTTTATTACATCCTGCAGAAGTGTGCATTTTGTTCAGCATAATAAAATGTTCTGCAGTTAATTCCCTTTTCTTTTCTTTTTTTTTTTTCCCCTTTTTTTTTTTTTTTTTTTTTTTTTTCAATAGAAGCACATTTATGGATTACTTGATCTACTGGTGCTATTGTCTACTGGGTATTTTTTATTGCTCTGCAGTGAAGAAAGGTTTAATATTTTCCCTACACAGTGTATTTTTATCCTTTCAATTCAGTCTCAGTCCAGTCAATGGCTGGGGAATGACTTCAGGCAAAGTTGTCGCAGCCCTGTGATGGCAGCTGGGCTGGTTATAGGCTGAGGTATAGGAGGTTAACAGTGGTGCAACTGCCCTTCATCCCTCCCTTCATGGGACTTTCCCTTGCATGTATCAATCCCTGTATATATTGGCAATCTTCTGGAATAGTGACTCTCCTGCCTGGTATGTAAAAGCTCAAAGAAAGTAATTGTTTTTGCTGTAGCTCTGAATCTCAACTGGGGGTCCTGGAAATTCAACTTGCAATTTCTGAAAGTGTAGTCAGATCTAGGAGACTGACTTTTCCAATAGATTTACCAGGTTTGTATGATATTTAATAACTTGTGTCTTGAAAGCCATTAAATTTACATTATACTTTATCACATTACAAATAGCCATGGCTCAAACTTACTGTTTTGCAAGAACCCACTAACTTGGATTTGGATACAATTTGTTGTCTTCTTCTACTTTTCATTAAACATAATTTTGGGTATACTGCTGCTGTGATAGAAATGTAACTCAAAATTATCTTTTTCTGGAAGAGTTATCTAAAACGCTGAGGAATGCTTTATTTGTAATAAGTTCTTGTTGCATTAGTTTGTTCAGTGTACCCCATCTCATTTTCTGCAGCCCTTGGAAGCTTACTGAAGCAGCAATATGAGATTAGACCCTTAAACAATGTCACCAAGAACATTGCATTTCTGGCAGTGCAGTCCAACGTGCAAAAGCATGAGTACAAAAATGATTCATGCCATCTATTAAAGGCTAATTTAAATACCGGAATACTGTTTTACCATTCAGATGTTATGAATTATTGCATCTACTGTAGTTTGAGACTAAGTTGAGCCAGCTTTTCTAACCTGCCAGGAAACTCTAACCTCTAAGGAATTTTTAAAATATTGTAATCATCACAATAGACAGATCTTTTTTTATTTTACTTATATGGATAATAATCTTTCATACATCTTAACACAATCCTAATGAAATCTAAAAAATAAATTTCATGGTTCATATGCCAGTTTACTATAGAGACTGCAGAGCACTATATTAAAAATGTATTTCTTTTTCGCTGTTACTCTTTTCATATTGTTGATCAAGTAAATCAAACTTAGAATTCTAACTTATTAGCATAAAATCTAACCCAGACACAATCTGCTTGATGAACAGATTTCTAACTTTTTTGTTAAGGAGACATAAATTATACTGATATTACCGAGGGAAAAAAATTCTAATACTTGACTCAGTGTTTTTGAAAAACATCTGTATGAGGTTATGGCTGTTCAAGAAACATAATGTTTTGTTTGAAATTCACAGATCTAAAGTCATTAGTTTATTGGTTGTGGTATCTGTTACTCATGTTTCCTGCTTTAATATGCACCAATATAAACCAGTTTAACATTTCCTCATGTACCCACAGGTACATGCAAATAACATGAATTAAAAGGGGTTCCATTTCCTGTCAACTTGTACCCTGGTGTGGAGGTTTGACCCTGAAGAAACACCTGATGTCCAGCAAAACTCCTTCAAAGCCTTTCCGCCCGCCCCCGCGGGGGGGGGGG
>JAWWEE010000074.1:136242209-136258588 GCA_035221455.1 Xenops minutus | reverse complement strand
ATTTTAAGTCCTCTCCCTGATCCGTGGGGTCCCTCCCCCTCTTTCTCCTCTTCTCCTCCTGCACTGACCTTGATGTCAGTGCTGCCCTAATTCTAACTGAGCAACAACTTCTTAAATATTTTTTCACGCAGGGGCATAACTTAATGGTTCAAAAGCCGGAAGTTTTCCTTGGAACTGGCCCTCATTGGCTCTACTCTATAGGATGGAGGGAAACTTCCAGAGGCTTTTCAACAGAAACCAATCTTAAACCCATGACACCTGGTATCTTTACATCTCTTATGTTTGTAGGGATCCTGTTAGATTCTGAAAAAATAAAGCAAGGTTTGGAGGTGAGCTTCATTTGAGCTGTGATTACAGAGGCATTAAGTACCTGCTGAGCACATGCCTTAGCAAATCTCCATTGATTACCTGCCAGGCTCATCACTGACAATCTTTACACAGTGGGGCTGCTGAATTGGTCTTTGGAATTTTTAACATCTCGCATATATGTCTCTTCAACCTGTAAAATAAGTAGGTATCTCAACCTGACTGTCATACGAAAACTGTTCCACTTACTGGGAATCTTCTCTTTGCTTTGTTTTAGTTCTTTCCTGCTGCTGCCTTCCCCATGACCCTCCTGCCCTGCAGTTGTTTTGGAATTAATACATAGTGATTGTAGAAAGATATCTTTCTTTTCTCCACAGTAAACCATTACTCTGTCTACACTTGGAAATCTTTCATCTACCAGAATAGTGTTTTTCAATCCATTCTTGCATGTGGTAAACATTTTCCTTTTGGAAGAAGCCAGTACCCAGAATTCAGCACCTTTCCAGTGTAGGGCATGGCACCCTGACTTCTGGCCTCCGTGACATGTCTCACTGCAAGCTGACAGAGCTCACAAACCCAGCCCCTCTGAGAAGATGATGAGCACTTGTGTGCCCTCGATGTGCCCAAACCCATTACTGTCTCCTCTATATTCAAGCACTACTGATGGTGTGGCTTATGGTAATGCCATCACCAGCCGTTACAGAGGCAGTCCAAGTCTTGAACTGTTTTATCCCATATCTTTTAGGAGGATCCCTTTGCCTTTCATGTGAAAAGCTGCTATGCTCTAAGGAAAATTGCAGACTCAGACTTTATGTGTTAACCTTTATTAAGTGCGTGAAAGATACCAGTATAACCTTCCCTCATTGTCCATGCTGAGGTGCAGGACTCTCTGAGAAGGTACAGTACCCTGAAATTGGAAATCAAAGCTGGAAAGGTGCTGCTGGCTGCCAATACTTCACAAGGATGTTTCTTTTCCTTCTGCTGCATGGGGGACTGACTCACAGCCTATCTCAGATGGCTGTCAGATTGTCAGTGACCGCGATAAGACTTTCACTTATCGCAGCTGGGGAGGCTTAGAAGAAAATAGGAATTGCAGTGGGAACCAGCTGCTCACGTCTGTGACTAGCAGGCTCACAGGAAGATTTTTACTCAATTTCTGTGCCTTGCATTATTTAACTTACCACCTGATGTTCCTGTCATGCAGTAAATCCAGAAAATTACTATTTGCTGAGATTTTCAGTGTGTCTTTTTGTGGAGATACACAAGATAGTCTCACGAGTTTCTGGAGAATTTAAAATTACATGAAGGAATCTTAGCATGACATTTTCGCTGGTTTCTGTTCTGTGGTGTGGTGTTCCAGCAGTGCCTAGAGCTTTCAATTCAGTTGCTGCAGTCTGCAAGGATCCACTCTGTGTATTATCCTGGTCTCTGCACAGACACGTCCTGCAGGCTGATAATAATCAGGTACACATGCAGAACAATGATGTATGATAAAAATCAGTGTAACAAAAACAATTTGCCTGATGATCACAAATGTTATTAATTGATTAGCATGGCAGCTTTAAGTTCTGATTTAAGGCAAAGACAGGTTTTTATTTAAAAATGGAGGTCCGGAAAAAAGGGAAATACCGAACTGTGAATCAAATATAACTATATTCTAACTGTATGAAATAGCATATTTCTATTGATATAGAACATTGTAGCCACTTGTACAATATGAGAAAAAAATTATTTTAAAGAAAAAATTTAAGTTTTTTTCGTTAAGCAGTTCCATATTGTTCAAACAAGTTTAAAATTCAGTAATGCAAGCATTTAGTAGAGTTCAAAAAACCTCCTGAATTCTGTTTTGATTCAGGCTCTACCATTGGCTGTGTTGTGTCACTGAACCAGGCAGTGACAGTTTTATGCAGAATGGATGGTATCTTTTTCAACATTTATGACTACTACTTCTGCAGTTGTTCAAATGTGGTACCACTGAGAACATATAGTTCTCCTTAGTGTGAATGGGGTTATGAAAAACATTTTCCAGTCTACAAAACAGGCAAAGCAACAGTTTCTTACTTCAGAGGGTGTTCTGAAGGTCAGTTATTTTTACCATTTCCCACCTGTAAGGCTATCTTTATCCATTAGCACATGGAATTATATGTATTATATATGTATATATGTATTATATGTATTATATGCAATTGGGAGTTTTGTTTGGTTTGAGTTTTTTTTAAATAGCTTTTTGAAAAGAAAATAATAGTTTATTTAAGGGGGTAAGTAAAGAGGGGGGGGGGTGGTGGTGAAGTTGCTGCCTCTCGTTTAAACTGGCAGCATTTCTTAGTATTGTATATCAACACAAGTGTTTTGATGACACATTTTCAAAGCCTGTCAATTCTGATATCTTGTTTTATTTACTACCAATAAAAACATTTCCCATCAGTAGATAAATGAAGCCTTCTAACACTCAGATTATATACATTTCCTCCAGGAAATTTCTGTCGTCTTGGAAGCCAGCTGCACAATCTGGTTCTGGGAGGGATCGATCATTGGAGGCTTAGAAAGTGTTATCTATCCTCTTAAAGGCAGGGGCTAGTAACTCAGCTTTTCACTCCTCTGTGAATCGTCGGGCAAATAGTCCAGCAGATGGATTTGAGGTTCCTTCAGACTTGTAAGTTCCTGACAATTCTCAATATGCTCATTAACCTTGTACTTTTGAAGAGAAACCCAGTCTGATGCCTGAAGGCTTTCTATATTGACATTTCTGTTGCCAGGAGAGTTGAAGGAAAATACCATTTGTTTTTCATGGGAAAGCTGAGAAAGGAGAGAAAAAAAAGAAGTTGTTTTTAACTTCTTATTTATGCTGACATTTCCCATAAATGAAAACAGAAAAATAGTCAGTTTTCAAATATTGATTATATTTTTCAAAACAGGGTTTTCAGTATTAAAAGCAAGTATTTTCCAGGATTCAGCTTTCAACAAAGAGAATCTAATTTCTTTGAAAAATTCTTGCAGTGGGACAGATGATAAGTATTTTCATTTGCAATGAAGGACATTCTGTATGCGAATATGAGTTCAAACAACTACTTAAATAGAGTTAGTTTAACAAATGTTTGAACTTTCATGTTTTTTTAAACTCCATGTTTCTTTCTTTCTTATCCAGCCATGTAAAGTTTATTTTTAATAAAAGAACACTACTGGACAACAGAAAGTTGATGCTGAATATGCCCTTTCTTTGCACACAACTTCCACAGAGAGTACCTTGCAGAATGTGGGTGCTTCAAGGAAGTCATGCCCCTAGTTTCCTTCCCTAGTTCATGTGGGGAACTTAAGACTAAGTCCAGCTGCCTGGATCAGGTGTTTGGCACCTCAACGCTTATTGCAAATAGACATAGTACTGAATTTAACATTACCCAGCTGTTAACTTCAGAATATGAAACACCTCTGATCAGTTGTGTCAAGAACACGGGGTCTGCCTCAAAATGGTGAAACCAGAAAAATTAGGAATCTCTGCATATGGACCCATATATTATTTAAATATAAATGATGGCATTGAAGGAGAAAAAGAGGAAAATGGGGGCGGGGGGGGAAAACCAAATGGTATGAATGATGCTGTGGGAGTGCCTGCTTGGTACTTGGGTCAACAAAGGCAGTGAATCACATCCTGCAAGAGCTTGTTCTCTTCCACCAGCCATATCTGAAACACAGATGCCAAATGCAGATGCTTTCCATGGCTAACATTGGACCCTAAGTGTCTGCACAGACAGGCTGCCCTATCTCCGAGTCTCTGCCCAGGCTTGCTGTACTGGTGCCCATAGAGGCTGAGAGTTTGCTGAGACTTGTTATGTCCCCTCATCCTTTTTGCCTGGGCTTGTTGCAACTGCAGTTTTCTGCCTGGGTTAGTGTCTTTGGTCTGTTCTCTCGTACAGTGCCGAAACTAAGACAAGCATCTATGGCCCCAGGAGGAGCTGTAGCCTGTAGCCATGAACATGGCCAGTTTTTGATTCAGCTTTTCAAGACTATAGCTGTTTACAATTTCTAGCTATGTTACCATCTAAAATGCATTGTTTAGTAAAGATAGGGACCAGTACTGCAAAAATGGACAAAGTCTCCAAGTGATGTAGAATAACACTGGGTTGAAAAGCTAAAAATAAGAGTAAAAGTTATTTCTTCTTTCCAAGGGAACAAAACAGAAAATGAGAAACATCTTAGTATAGCCCATCAGAACGCTGACTTGTATAATATTAATTTGTCAATGGTACTGAATGAAATGCAATGCCTAAGAAGCAGAATAAAAGGTTATTAACATCTTACTATATCATTTCAGAACTGCAACAAAGTTTCTGCTTGGACTACTGTTTCTGAATGCTCCTAGCAAGATCTGTCTTATCCTGCAAAGCAAATGTACTTTTCTTTGTTTCATTTTTTTGTATGGATGTACTTGTCACATTTTTCCTCTTACTAATGTAAGAAAGCCAGCTCTTTAGCAAACTGATAACAACTAGCAGCATTCAAGGAAGCTGATCTTCACTGCACATTAATCATGCAGCTTCTACGTCTGTAGCCGTTCCCACCTGCAGCCTGGAGACTCAAGTACCTGTAGCATAAGAGAATAATAGGAAAGGAAAAAATGAAGCTGGAATCAAGAGAGAGCAGCTCAAAGTATCTTTTGGTATTAACATCACCATTTTGATTTCTGAAGTGGATGCAAAATTTTCAGGCTTTATTCTATTGCTTTTATGGAAGCATAAGTAAACCTCAGCAGAATACAGCTCTGCTATGCAACTGCCTTTTCTATTCATCACCTTTACCTCGTCACAAGTCATCTTACATAGCTTACTGTAAGCAGTAAAATATAACTACAGCTCTCTCAGTATTTCCTAAGCCTATGGTTGTAAGCCCACGGTTCTCATCCTGGCAGGCATATATTTTTCCTGTTTGTTCTTTCCCTTTTCTAAGACGAGTGTACTTACTTTCCCTTTTCATGCACAGAAATTTCATACCACAGTCAGCACAATTTGTGTATTACGTGACAATGGGAAATGAATCAAGCTGTGTACTGGTTTCTGCTCCTTGTGGAGAATAATCATTGCATGATAATAGTAGAGATAGATCAGAACAGCAGAACATATGTTTGATTAGTATCTCCCAACAAGGGCCCAAATTTTATTGGTATTTAATATCAGTAGGTATCAGAACAGAGATTATCAGTTTAGTGAGAACCTATTCTAGGCTTAGTGTGATTATCACTACTCATAGCCTTGGGTATTATTATGGCAGTAGTAATATAGAGTTCTAATATCATGCATGTAGCTCGCTGCCTATCTTTTCTGAATTTCATTTTGCTTTATATATTTTAAATATGTGTAATATGGAAAACAGAAGATACCTATGTGCCCAACGGGATGATGAACACAAAATATCTCTAAAGATGATGTTCACTGCACATTTTCAAACAGCTGCAGTTTTACATCAAAATTCTGGATGTCTCTATGTTTTAGTTCAACAATCTGATAATATATAACGGTAATACTATCATTTAGGTAAGTTAAGAATTCATCTCCGTTGAAGATTTACTGTTGAAACTTTCACAGGAATGGGAAAAGTAATCACAAAACATAAATTCAAATGAATTTGAATTTTCATTATGTTTGATAAAACAGAAATTGAACAAAAAAAATTGCCTTTAAATGATTTTTTCCACCACAGCATCTCACTATTTCATCAGAAATTTAATAACACTTATCCTTTGACCACAATCTCACTCCCTATGTGTGGTATTATTGAAGAAATTTTGCTATTATTATTACTGTTAGTAGTACTTCCAGAGAATATATGCCTAACCATTCTACCCCTGGGCAAGATCTCCCTTTGCACCCAGTGTTATATTAACTCAGAAGAAAAAGGTATCCCAGCCAAAAGCGTAGAAATAAAAGCACCAGACTACTTTGCTAGGCAAGCTAGATAAAAGAATGAGCAACAGTCTGGCTCACTGTCACATTTTGTGAAGAAACCACTGAGAAATTGTTATTATAGGTGGTTTAAAATGGTTAAAATATCACACAGGCATAAAATATCATTACACATGAAGAGGAGGGAAATGACAATTAAATGATGCGAGAAAAGGAAGGTGAAACCAAACACATTTTCCAGGATTGCAGAAAGAAGGATTGTGAGAGATGAAAGCAGAGACATGAGCCTGGATATTCATATTGAGAGCCTGGCACTGAGCTTGGAGCAGCACTGCAGGAAAGCACTCCCATGTACACTGTCCTGGTTGCTTGTGTTGCAGCATATGGGGAGCTTGCACCTAATGTGCAGGGAAGAGGCTGAAGTCAGTAGGGACACTCTCGGGTGAGGTGGGCAGAGCTGGCCATTGTCCCACCCTCCCTGAGGAGTCACCGGCAGTAGCAAACCAGTGGGATGCGGGTTTCGGTTGCTGCAATGTCACACATGAGAAGACCTTCACAGGGGAGACTACTGGTGCCATTTGTATAAAGAAAATAGGAAGTGAGCTCCTTTGCACATGCAGGGGAAAAGGAAACAGTTGTGTGTCATAGCTACTCCTCATTAAACTGTTTGTAAACAAGTCATTTGTTTAATCTACCCTGGAGTATGTGTTACAGGATAAAATGTTGCCACCATAATTATACAGGGCCATGAGATGATGCTTTGAAGCATAGAGCTGATCATCAGCTATTTACTACAAGGTGAAATAATGATATTTATTTCTTGCCTAAGTCATCAGGAGGATCTGCTTCAGGGAACTGGAGCATTTTCAGTAGAGAGCTTGACCAGTCAGAGTAATTAAAAGCAGTTCAAAGATATCCCGAGAGAGAAAACACAGTCCTGGGAAATAATAATGTGGCATGTTTGTGAGCTTTTTAGGCAAACTAGCAAAAGAAATTACTAGGTAATTTAGCTAGATAGCTTCTCAGAGTGACTTCGAGTCTAGTGAGAAAACTTTATTTGAAAAAAATACAGAGCCCTTCTGTGAGCCTAAGAAGAAGCCATTGCTCTGAAGGATTTTATGAACTGGGACATGCTATACTTTAGGAACTTCTGTCTTGGGTAAACTGCTTTCAAAGTGATCAGCAATCTCATAATGTCAAGAATTTTTAATAATTTTAGAAAAGGCAATAAGCTATCTGAGAACCCCAAAAGTGAGTGCCATGGGTGCTCAAAATGCACACGGGCATCTAATTTAATACTGGATTCATCCAAGAATGAACATAAAAGCAATAAGATAAAAAGGACCTTTAATCTCAGCAAAGGATAAAAGGAAAGAGTTAGTGAGAATGTCAGGTAGATTAATTAAAGGAGTCACAGTGAACAATATTAGGCAGTAAATAACATTAGGGCATAACATAATTACCATTTCTAAGAGTTATTTATCACCAAGTAACCCTTTTTGGTCTAGGCCAGTCTTTATCCCCCTGGGCTCATGTACTTTTCTGGAGCAGCCACACCTTTAATTATGTAAACCTTTAGCTTTCTTAATTTTTAGTGCTGATCTGTGCTTGGACAAGTTATTGTTCCACTTTGGTTGGATCCTTCCAGCCCTCTGGCCCCAGTCCCTCACTTCATTGCTGGATTTCTGAACGAGTCTGAGGCAGTGCTTGCACTGAAGCATCATTTATTTGTAACTCACTGAGCCTTTCAGAGCTCTCAGAGAACACTAAATATGAGTTTCTGAGGGGGTTTGTTGTGTCACTCATTTCCAGTTTGATTTGAAAAGGTTTTGTCACCTGCTTTCCTGCACCCTTTTTTTTTTCCTCTGAAAGTGGCAGCACATGACAGTGTTCTGTAAAGACAGGGATGAGTTTCCTTTAATACCTGCTCTTTCTAAGAAGTAGGACATCTTTCAATTCTAATGTAATATTCTTTGCGTTGTTTTGTAGTAAGAGCCAAGAAAGTGCCACAGTAAAACCTGCACTTTTTCCCTCTACTCCCAGTGCCCAATTGACTTGTATGTCTTTCAAGTTATAATGAAAACCATTCCCCAATGGAAAATGCTATTTGGTTCAAGGCAAAATGTTTACAAATGTTGATTCCTTACAATATTTTGTTTCAAAAAAATTTAAAAAAAAAAAGGGATTAAGCATTTTAAGGTGGTCAGAAATGACCAGAAATGCTTCAGTTTTGTGTTCCAAAAGATTTTTTTTCTTGGTAACAGAATTAATTGTCTTTAAATGTATATAAAAGCTAAGTAAAACATCTTAAAGGTCAAAATCAGAACAAGAAAGATCTGCTCTTACTGAGGAAATATTCTTGGATTGATACCAAAATAAATCTTTTAAAAATGCTAAAGGTTAATTCCTCAAGATATGTTCCAAACATTGTATTATTTACAGGTTCAGTGGGTGAAAAGAAGAAACTACATCTCCTTTTACTGGAAAACACTCCTTGCACTTCCCAGAGAACACTTCTATAAGCTATTTATGTCAGTGGACCTTCTTCCCCTCTGCTTCTCAGATTCTAGGGCTTTATTTCATCTGACTTTGATCTTTGAGAGCTTTAGTCAAAATTTGTTGCTCAGGCTTCCTCTGCAGGCACTGAAGAAAGCTGAGGAACTCCAGCAAGCCCAAACAGCTGGGAAGAAATGCTTTATAGAAAAAGTATCTACCAGTATCTACCTTGTCCTAGAAGGAGTCTAGATGTCTAGATGAAGTTTATGGTTAAAAGAGGTTAGGAGATGGACTTGAATAGAAAACTGCTTTGTTGCGATGTTAACCGAACACCCTAAAGGTGTGATACCAGCCTTGCCTTTTCCCTCTGAAAAAGAGAGCTGAGAAGAGCTAGTGGAACTCAGAGTTTCCTGTGGTGCTTGCCTCAGAACAGGAAATTCCTGAACAGGAGTGTGTTACTTTTTCTTCTCTCTTGACCTTTTCTTTACAGTTATTTAGAGCCATTAAGATATACATTTGTATACATGCATTCAATCTTTACAACACATGTCATAACCTCTCCTTAGTGAAACTGAGTAGTTTCCTAAAACCGAAAGATCAGTATTAATTAGTCCATAGGTGTAGGTGCCTAATTTAATAAGAATTTCTTGAATGAGAAGCAAAAGTTACTTTAGGATGCTAAGCTGAAAACATATCTGAAAATTTTAGTCTTAGGTATACAGTGATACAGTTGTGTTACTTAAGCAGCCTTGTTATGCTGTTCTGAGTCCTTGCCTCCATTAGGCATAAAAACTAGATTTTTATCTTACATTGAAGAAGATTATAGTCATTAACATGTAGTGAAGACTGCAGGTGTAACTTAGGTAAATTCTGGTAAATCAAAGTCGTTCCTAAACTTCCATGCAGTGCTCTTTTCAGTTTGTTTAAATGTGAAAACTGCATCTTTACTAGGATTTTGTATCTCTTTTTGCCTGGTCACACCATACATTTTTTTGCCTAGCTTGGGTAAGTCTAAATATGTAGTGGAATTTGCCTTTTATACTAGCCAAGCTAAGGAGTAAACACTGAGAGAATATCATCTTGGTAATTTTAAGACATTAGGAATATTCTGGTTTACCTACACTGTGCTTCTCACATGCCTTAATTGGATCCTACTAGCAGTATATTTAGAATACATTCAAATATTTGACTCCATGCAAGGGCTCCCAGTGTTTAAAAGTTATGGCTGGAATACTTAGTAATACTGTATAGCCTCTTTTCCATACAAAAGTGCCCTGAAATAATTTCAAATGTCAGAAAAATGTGAAGATGGTTTGAGAGACCTGGAAAATTTGCTTCCTTTATCAAAGTAGAGATGGAAATACATCTTTAAAGATGGAACAATTGAAATAACTACCATAAAGCACTCATTAATATGCTGTAGTATTTATAATAATAGCCCTCATTTTTATTTCAACACAGAAGTGCTGTTACATTAGTGGTTCTAGTTTGAAATCTTCTGCAAAATGACCAAGCCTTTTTATTTCTTAAGAAAATACATAATGCCTAGTCAATAAGTCTGTTTGACTTTGACAAAAACTGTGCAGAAAGCCTGTGCTGACACTGGTGCTGAACATCAGGCAAGATGAGAAGTGCCTTCAGCTTCCAGAGGGAATCAGGAGCACTGAGCATCTGGCAGGATTGAACCCGGCATAGAAAGAGAGCATTCAAGGTCGATATGTGGGGCTGTCACACTTCCTTTGATGTTTTGATTCCATAAATGTAGGAGTGAATATGTTGCTTTCTTCAGAAAGGGTTTTTTTTCTTCTGTAAAATAGGTGGTAATATGTTTAATAGTCTGCAAATATGGATTTAAAATGAGTTTCATGCAACAAGAAATCCAAATATCTCTTAAGACAAGTTGCTTGTGAGTTGAAAATAGTCACCTCTCTGGATTAACTGTTTCAGAGCCTTCTGTGCAAAGCTCAGAGTATGGAGCATCAGAGATCTCCTCCCATCCTTCCCCATCATGAATTCTCATCATGTCATGGCAGGGAGAGGCACATATTCTGATTGATTCTAATGGAAATAATTGTTTCCTGTACCAAGTTAACAGTGAAACACTCCTGGAGCAAGTGAATTTGAGGACAACATTTAGGCCAGTAGGCCGAGTTCTTCAAGACAGAAGCATTGGAGGAAAGGCAAAATACCGGTTGCATTTGCAGTATGGTATAAATAAATAATATTGGTCAAAAGTGAAACTGCACTGGAAGTCACCCTTGCCTTTAGTACAAACAAGAAGCTCCCTGTGCAGTGAGCAGAACAAATTAAACCTTTTTTCCTATGGTTTTCTGCCTCACAGTTGGATTCTCTTGTGTCTAAGAAAGTTTAGGCCCCACTTGAAAGTATTTCTTGAATTTCAGGCATTTTGACCATCTATGTACCATGGTGTGAGCTCGTCTGAAACCTGTTCCTGAATGGAGCATGCTAAGATGTGCTTTTTCTTCTGAGCACCAATGCCTTTTCACTAAACTTGTGGCATTTTATCTCTGACACCCTTTTCTCACTGACTGAGGTTGACCAACAGGTTCAAAAGTTATGAATACAGTCCTACAGGCAGAAAGCCTGACAGGTGCAGGCACTAACAGATATATATATATATAGATAGATAGATATTTGCAGATAATGTGATGTTATCAGAGATGTCTCAGATTAATCTGGATTGCCTGCCTGTTCAGTGCCAGACCATAACTGGCCCATGTGCAAGAAGTTCCAGTAGACCAGGTGGGCACAATGAGCTCCAACAAGAAGCGTGTGAGTTCTTCGCTTCTGGTACAAGCTGCCTTCACAAAACACCTCAAAATACAAGTGTGCCTTTTGCACATCCTTTCTGAAATGTTTCCCTGTAGAGGGAGACTGAATGTCTTCTCTCTACTGTGCTAAGCCTCTCATGGAAAGCGTGAAATATGTTAATTCCCACTAAAATCACAAAAGATTAGCTTTATAGTGAGTTATTTAACTCTCTTGAGACTAAGAAAATTTTTTTCAAGCCATTACTAGCTAGGAGTTACTTTTGTGACATTTCTTGCTGCATTTTTACTTCTAAAATTGCAGCCTTGCTTATGGCTTCTAATGATTTCTTCTGGAAATTTTAGCCTCTATCGAATTGCAGGGGAATAATGTAGTTCCTGTGAAGAAGAAAGTTTTTTGCCTGATGGAGATTGGAGCTCTGATCTGAAAATTCCTCTGAGACTGTGAAGGCCTGTACCACCCTCTGCCAGTAAGATTATGCTGTGTAAGTGGATTGTGACTCAAAAAAATGATTCAGTTGTGTAAGACATATTGCCAGCACTTTAAAAACAAGGCATCACCTGGTCACCGCCAGTGATTAGGCAATTTAGCACATCAAAACAATTGAGGCAGTTACCTGATTTCTTCCATATCTGCTGAGTTAATCGAATATCATTTCCGGCCAGTCTTAAAACAGAATGAGAATAAAAATGCAGGAATAAATTAAAAGAGATCAGTGAGAAAGGATGTTAAATTCTCCTCATTAATCTGCCATGGAAGCAAGATTAAAATAATTACAGTTTAAAATTTTACTCAGGTTCCATTAAATTCCAACCAGACTTTTCAATAAAGAATTACTGTTCAATGGTAATTGTTAGAGATGTCATCTAAGAGGGCAGTTGTCTTATCTGTATTTTATAGTAATGTGAAAATGTAATAACTTTTGGTCACAATTAACTAATATAAGTTGAAACTAGAATATTGATTGGCAATCACGCATAGCAGCCCTAGGTGATTAACAGGAGATTCTAGGTTCTTCTCATGGTGGCTGCACATGAATAGTCCAGGTACTTAGTCATCAGCCACCCTTGCTGATTTTTGCCTAGGAAGCAAACAGGTTTTGCAGGATGTTCTTCTCTCCTGCCCAGGTTGACAGATAGAGGGAGAAATTGAGTATTAGGTACATGCATGCTCAGTACAGGTGTACTGATGTAGAGGAAGAGGAATTTGTGTGGGGTTCAAAATTTGACTGCCTTTCTTCTAGAATTGGTAGGGCTGGAAAAGTACTGACAGTCTTCTCTCCATGGCCAGTGTCTGCAGATGGCATAGCTGGCAATGTGTGCCTACAGCACTGATCATGCTACATTACTCATCTACTTAATCCTTTTCTGGTGAGCAAAGGAAGCCTGAAGTGAAAATTTCATTACTCTGAGAATGAAGCACCAAAGATGTGAGATTGGCATTTGCAGTCTTTGCATACTGTCTGTGCTCTTACTTGGATGACATATAGCTCATGATAAGTAAAAGTTGTTTCTAGACCCAGAAGATTACCCCAAATTCTGGGCTAAAAGGACATGTATTGTTCTTCCAGATGCACCATAAAAGGCCTATTTGGTTAGTTATTGACTGTAAAGATTCTGATTGTTCTGGTTGTTGGGTTTTTTTATTTGTTATGGGTTTTTTTTTGTTTGGGTTTTTTGTTTGGTTTTTTTTTTTTTTTTATTCTTCTAATTTAAGGAAAATTTTAGTAAAGAAACAGAGAGGGAAAGCACATTTGAAGATAAATTACATTTGCAATTCCATGAAAATTCTTGGAAATGTAACCTGTTTAAAGATTGAAAGCCAGGGGAAAGCAAAACTGAAAGTCTTTATTCTCTTTGTGAGTTGACATGAAGTTAGGATAAGAATTTGGACATAAAATTTGCTTTTCTTCTGCATTCAGTGGTCAGTCATGGTTTTCCCTGAGGCAGAAGAAAACAAATCAGGTTGACAACATTAACAAGTATTTTCATAAATCTCTTTTCTATTCTTCAGGTAATTTGTTTTTCATTTGAGTTTCCTCTTGCTCTGCTTCGTTGATATTGACTTTTCTCTACTAGGAAAATACCTCCTTCCTATACATTTTGTCATTTAGAAGTCACTTGAAAGGCAGAGTTCCTAAAAACAAGAATTAAAATCTTTTAGAAGATTCTAACCAATAAGTACAGTATTAAAATAAATCAGAAGGTTCAACCATAAATGAATCTAGCTTTACCACAACGTTTTAATTTAAACCCAATAGTTCTTACAAACCTTGTTGCCCTGCTCACAAATTAAATGAAAAGATACATACACAGTTGTTGGCAGACTGTCATCCTTTTCTATTATATTGGAGATTCTCTTGTGTGTTTCTCCATTTTCATTATGATCTTTTTCGGTCTGTATTGTTACATTTAATTGTTGCAACAAAATATAATTAAAATTTAAGGAGAACAGAGATAAGAATTAAAGAATCCATCTTAAATGAACAAACTTAATCTAACTGCTAGTAAGAATATTGTCTTTTCATCCTACCTACCTGAACCAGCTTTTTTTTTCCAAGAAAGACAAAATTTTGAAGTTTATTGCTTCAGCTCTTAAAAAAAGACAAACTGTCTTTAATATTTATATTCCATTTATTTTCTTTGTTGTTGATCAGAAAATCAAATTTCATACAAGAGTAAAACACTTTTTTTCTCTCATTTATTCAAACTTGAATGAAAGAATATAAATTTTGTGTTTTCTTAAAAGTACATGACAAAAATAGATGTATAGATATAACATTTAATGAAATTGTTTAATGATTAAGTATCTCTAATTTATTCTTAACTCTTTACAAGACTGCAGACCTGACATTGAAGAACAACTGAATTGGCAAATTTCTTATTTCTGGTGAATACCTATCATGTTATGCAATCCTGCTGGATTTATTGTCGTGTATTTAAAACACAATATAAAATATATTTCTTTGTCTAAGAAAACAAAAAAATAAGAGTTATCTTTTGAAGAGTAATACTAAAAGGCAGTACAAAATGAGACTTTTTTATACTTATGCCTAAATTTAGTCACAGTAGCAAAACACTGTATAGCAGTCAATTAATTAGGGTTTCCTTTTGTGAGTGTAGAAAGTAAAATATTTGACAACATGGAATAATGAGGTGGTAAGAGCAAGATCCCCTTCTTTCACAGAGACTGTTGAGGCATGATTTGGCCTGCTGTGGTGCGCTGAAATCAAGTGCAGGTTTTATCCCTTCTAAGGCCACACAGCTGAACCTAATTTTACCATATTGCGAAGACCGGAATCTTCAGTTAGCATCTACCACATCCTGGCCCCTTAATCTGTATATTATATGGCACCTCCCACAGTAAAAGTTCTAATGCTCTTACAGAACCTCAAACTAATTGTTATTGCATGACAAACATATGGAATCACAATTTATATTTACTAGTATTAGTTGATTGCACTGAATATATTTCATCTTGCCTTTATCACTCCATTTTGGTTTTTAGTGAAACTATCCCTGAAACAAATGTTCTTTAAAACTTATTTTAGGGGTGTTGTGCCTTGTATTAAAGCATGTTTTCAAAATCATAATTTTGAAAAATAAAATTGTATTTTAAAGTATCATACATTGGAAGCAGGAATGATACAGAAATAAAATAAGTTAAGGATGTTCTCAGTTTTTTGCAGGTACTTTTCTTTACTCATAAAGTGCATATATCTGTAGCATGAAAGACCTAATGTAGTGGCTTCTCTGTGCTGCATTCCTCAGGCATTCAGACTGAACTGTTCATACAGTCAGTGCTAAATGCACTTTACTCATTGCGAGTCAGACCACTTTCAAAGTTTAAACAGGAGATTTTTGCTGGCATAATCCATTTAGATGAAAGTAGGTGAGGAAGCACTCACACAAAGAGCTGAGTAGGCAGATTTTAGCAAGGTGGTTACTGACGCTATGACAGTGCCAAGCAGGACTGAGTAGGTTGGAAGGTGAGGCTGAGGGTAGTGCAAGAGGATCAGCAGCCAAGACTGTAGCTGTTCTGTGCACTGGAGCTTATTCATGTGTCCCAGCAAGGATCAGACAATCTTCTGTGAACAACTTCTTTTTGGGTGTTTGAGATAAAGAACAAAGTTGAATAGTTCCTAATTTGGTGGTTCTCATGTGGGATGGAAACAAAGTGAAGGTTATTCCCCACCAATAGGAAACCATCAAGATTTGAATTTGAATCCTAAATTATTAGGTTATCATTGTTTATGCGTATTGATAACCAGACACTCCTGCTACACCCTTGGAGTCTGGGAACATTCAGGCTTGGAGTCTGGATTTGAGTACATCTTTGATTTGATTCACACTTGCTACTTGTGTACTTGCTGCCAACATTGTTTAGATAATGCAGCACATCTGACAGGCTCTGTAGAAAAAGCATGTCAAACAATGCTGGTCTTTGTTGTGGCCCGGCTGGAATGTTAAACGAGACTTTAAACTATAGTGGAGTCAAGAAAAGATTAAAACATTTTTTAACAAAGGCTTCAAATGCAGAAATTAAGCAACTTATTCCTTCCACATCACAACCCTTGGATCACAGCCAGTGCAACATTTACAGTGAATTGAAGGGGCTCATTCATCCTTCAGATAAAGAGATTTTTTTGTGTTGTTTTGTTTTAAAAGGGAACATATTTGCAGGGCCAAATCTTTATCTACCCAAGTGTGCCTGGATCACACATAGGTTAGTTCTTTAAATTATTTTGTTACTCATAAGAATATAATAAGAAAGATATTACAATCTTGTTATTATATACTTCTGTTCTGTATAATTCATCACCAGCATCGAGGCCATGCTGCTGAAAACGCAGCTGCGCTGGGCAGGGCACGTCTCCAGGATGGGGGATCACCG
>JAWWEE010000074.1:136187894-136242109 GCA_035221455.1 Xenops minutus | reverse complement strand
CAGCGTGCTTGTAGCAAGCGTGGGTAGAGCCCTTGTAAATCTTCGTTCGCGAAGCCTAGCCATGATGATGATGATCTGTATAATTTAATTCCTACATTTGAAGACTGGTGACATCACTGATTGCTTTGACCTCTGATGTAAACCAGATGAAAGAACATCAGACAATATTTTGCATTGTATTTCAGGTAAGGTGCATTTTTTAAGATATCTGATAATATTTTAAAATCTTCAATTCAGATCCCACAAAGACATACAAGCACTAATTCCTTCTTTGGGGAGGGGGGGAGGGGGGCAGGGAGAGGGGAGACAAAAAAATCCCAAACAATTAAAAAAAACCTAACAAACCAACAACCAAGAGATTGTACAGGACTTGTTTCTAGAAGATATTTTAAAAACAATTCAGGAAGAAAGAATCTTTCATGTAAGACTCCATTGATTACTGCATTCAGGAAGTGAGAATACTTGGATCACTTCACTCCTGAGTGAAAAAAGACTGTCTTAAGCATGAAACAATAATATCATTGAGGAAGGGAGCTTCATTTTGCTGAAGGTGATTGCTTTCACCAAGAGAAGAGTGAGCAAGATAGCAGATAACTCTATCCTAGCAGAGGTGAAGCTGGTGGAAGAATGAGGCTTGGGGAGGATTTTCCTGTAAGAAACACAAATTCAACTTTGAATTTATGACTGAATAATATCACAACATGAGAGACAATTCATGACAAGTCTGGATAAATTAAGTGGTACTAAGATGGAAGTACTTTGGTGTACTATAACTTAATAAAACACAAATTATTCTTATTTCACTAGGTGGATGAAATTTCCAGGAAAAGAAATGCTTTCCTCTTCTATTAAAAGAGAAAGAAATAATATCATTTCACAAATGATGCAGCTACAGCTGAAAAGATCATCACTAACATAATAATGAGCATGTATGTAGCTGTGTGAGTGAAAGTGTCTTCTCCCTTACAGGTTGCAGTAATATCAAAGGGATTCCTGAACACTAACTGATTTTAGAGTTGAATGAACAGATACAAATATATCACCACTTTCCAGCTATATGCGCGTCAGTGTAGAAAGTTCCCTGATTCAAGATATATACACATTTGACAGTCTTAGAAGTATCCTGCTGGCTTTTCAAATACATCCCTCTAACACAGAGCAGACCAGGTCAGCAGTCCCTCCACCTGTACTGCAGCTGCTCTCAGTCTGCCCCAGTAATCACCTACCTGCTCCATCTTCAACTTACATTCAGTGCTGATACAGGGCATTTTTCCTGTTGCAAATGTGAGCCACAAAGACTTTTACATGACCCTTTCATTCATCCTCTTCCATGGATCACTGTTAGGATTAAGCACTATGAACTATGTTCATAAACAAATATATCTCACAGGCCAAAAACTTGTCTTTAATCATTTATACCTATTCAGTTGGACATTTGTGTCCACAGCTGAGTTTTTACAGCAAAAATTAGACTTATTGTGGGATATAAAGCTGTGTGGAGAGGCTCTGATATAGTAATGAAGTAATATTTGTAACTGCATTCAAAGGTCTGCTCTTTTTGTGGCATCTTCTTTAATACTTTCCCCTATTTTATATCAATAAAAGCGTTTTAACAAAATATTTGAACTTGGATTTAAATCAATAGAAAATATCTTGGTTTACCATTTGATTACTATTATTTAGTACATTTTACCCTTGATATTTGAGTGTTTAATTAAGGTTATTAGGAAAGGAAATTGTTTCCATAGAGAATAATAGCAATTCCCATCTTATAATGTTACCTGAAAAAAGTGATTAAGAACAGATAAATGAAATTTAGCAGTTATACTCTGTTTTTTTAAAGTATCCTATGCACATAGGTGAGCAACTAAGGGGGATGTTTCAGTGTGCTGACACATATCAGCCAAAATATAAGGGAAGAAAATCAGTTATGGTGAAACCAGGTTTGGTGTGTTTGTGGGGTTTTTTTGTTTGTTTTGTTTTTTGTTGTTGTTGGTTTTTGTTTGTTTTGTTGTTTTGTTTTTTTTTGTTTTGTTGGTTTTGGGTTTTGGTTTGTGTTTTTTGTTTGTTTGTTGCTGTTGGGTTTTTTTGTTTTTTGTTTTTTGGCTATTTTTTAGAGAGGGGAAAACCGACTCCTTCCCTATTAGGATTTTAGGAATTCAAAACATGAGTGTTATTCAACCTATATTTTTTTGTCCTGCTATGTATTTAAAAATTATTTAAACCCTATATTTTTTATTCTTTAATTTTTTTTACATTGTCTTTAATTAAAAAAGACATCTGATACAGAAGCACAGCAGTTTTACTTGAAAATATCAAAGCGAAGTTCTTGGCATTTCAAAATATTCAGAGGTATTTTTTTTTTTAATTTCAGTCAATTTTATTTTCACATAGTTTTGGTTTCCATGAATGTTTCTGGCAAGTTGGCATTAATTAAAAATTTTGCCCCACCGCATTTACAAACATAAGCACACCCACATAACATCCTTTGAGGTAACCAAGTGTCATTGGCCTACTCCAACAAAGCAGAATGCCAAGTTATTTCTGGGGAAGGAAGGTAGAAATGAGTTTCATCCACTGAAATAAGTCAATGAGCTCAGCTTCCCACTAAAGGCACTTGGCATTCTGCAGACTTCAAGCTCTTACTTGTCCACAAGCTTCTTGCTTTGAGGTTTGATGCTCCCAGCAGTGCGCTAGTACACCTTGTCCCATGACAGCATACCACAGCTGCTGTCAGACATCATACCTGAACTTCTTTCCCATGTAAGCAGGACAGGCAGGATGATATCTTATCATGTCCAACCAGGTCGAACAGCAGCCCGGTTCAGAGCCTGAAATAATTTCCAGGTTAAACACAAGGGACATACTGTTGTGTCTGTCTGTTCAACATAAACTTCTACAATAACTTCCTTGAGCCCCTCCTTTGGATCTTCACGTGGAGGATAGGATGGTTAGATAGGGTCAGGCATCAGGGACAACAGCTTTTATAAGCCATCTGTTTCACATACCTTGTCTTCACATGTGCCTGTCACAGACAGTTATGGAAGGACAGAGGAAGGTAGAAGTACATCTTTGCCCAGACAGGAGAGTGGATTAAGTACACGATATGTATGCCTAGGGTGGAGGAATTGGTTCCAGCTGTGTACACACCAGTGTGAGCTGTGAGCACATACAGCTATTGGGTGGGGATGACAGTCTTGTCTATCTCCTCTCAGATAAACATAGCACATTGTTCTTTAAGTCAAAGGTAGAGCAGGGAAATAAAATCAAATTGCTTTTCAGGTAAGGAACTTAATTTTGCTAGCAAATGTAGGTTTCAGCAGTGACTAGTGCCATGTGTTATTTCATAGTCTCCTGAGGTACTGTGTCAAAAGTAGGATGCAGAAGAGAACTGTCTATACAGGCAAATGGATATAAAATTCATGGATCAAACTAATGGACAGGAAAAAAAAGCTTTCAGTGACAAGTAAGCTGACTCAAGCAATGTTTGACACAGTCCATGATAGCCAGGAATAGCAGTCTACTTTTATTAGTATTTGGCCTGACCTTCTTGGCTTTAGAAAAAGACCTCAATTATTTTCTTTATTTGAATGAGTTAGACATCAATCAGTTTATTCACATAAGATATTCCTGTAAATGATCAAACAATGTGAAATAATTACAAATCTGTTAGCAATACCAAGGCAATCCAATATTTTTACCAACTTTCAAATGATTCAGCTTTCAGCTACAGTGCAGACTTTGTGACATTTAGTAAATATTCGAAATCTGTCTCCTGCAAGTGCAAGTACATATTTTATGAGGAAGTGTGCTGTGGGATCATATAGAACACAAACCTTAAGCCATGTGCTCCCTAAGGACCAACCCAAACACTTTATCACCTATTTACAACAAACAGCTGCCAATATGCTAAAGTCAGCATGGTGCTTATGATGTATTTGCCTGATGCCTTGCAAGGTAAATTTCTGAGTTTAAATTGATCATTCTGCATACTTCTTCACAGGGATTTGATGACTCCACAGACTGAGGGTAGAGTATGGAGTCTTTCACCCCTAAGGTCGGTGGTCTGTATCCACAGTAAGTGGAGAAGTGCAAAATCTTCCATATTTCTTTTTATGTTCCCAGTGCATTTATTGTGAAGAGAAGACAGAAGGAGCTATTTTCAGTATGCAACAAAATGTTTAATTACTCTGCAATCCTGCATGCCATTTAGGGCCTTAGTTATTCAGCTGAACCTTGAACAGGCAATGAAACCCATCAACACTGGTACTAATTGGAACTCCTGTGAACAGTTTCAGCATTTGTCTTTCTATCTGCCACTTCAAAATGGAGTGTTGTTCTGCCAAAAAGATACTTTTCCCCAAGTGACAATGAAACAGAACATTAGCACACTGTTGAGAAATTCCAGTTGACTTCATAATATAGAGGCTGAATTTGGGTTCCAATGCTGTCTGTCTAGATCTCTTGAAAATAAATTCTTGTAAATCCTGCATGTTTTCTGTTACGAAAGAAAAGCACCTTCTTGTGTGAAACTGCTTCTTACATGAAGGCATATGCCCTTCTTTATTAAAAGCAAAAACAGGAGGAGGAGACAACCACCTTAGAATTCACAGAGTTGTGACAGAGGCTTTTAAATGCTCTGAACAAACCAAAAGCCATAATAGGTGTTTTACTGGCAAGCAAGCAAGGAAAAGCTTAGATGAGATGAATTTGTTTTCTCTCTGTATTGGTTTAACAGTTGCACCAGTGGAAAAAAAAAAGGACCAAACAGGTTAAATAGCTTTGAAATATGCTTTTGCTTCTTATAATAACTGTATGTATCCCAGCTATAAATAATCAGTGTTGCTGGTGCAGATCACAGAGATGTGACAGAGTGGCTGGTTTAATAGGAAATTATAATAACAACAAATAACATAAACAACTAAATCAATTTATATTGATATACCAATAAAAGATCATACATGATATACTGACCTGGCTTTTTCCTCTGGATTTTTCTTGCTGTTCTTGTAGAATTTAGCAGATATTGATAATTACACACTAAAATTCCTGACATGCAGGAATAATATTAATTAAAAATAATACTAATTAAAAATAATACTAATAAAAGTAGTAGTGCAGGAAACTCTACAGTATTTCTTCCATGATAAGAAGTAAGTAGATATTACCTCAGCTCCCTGTTGCTCTAGTATGCAGTTCCTCTGTTGGGACTCACACATTATCATTCCTTCCAGGACCTTTGTGTCAGAGTCTTTGCTGAACAGGAAAGACTTAGTTGCCCTTCTACAGCCACTGCTCTTTCTAAACCTCCACCTTGATGAGAGCTGAAAAATTTTCCAGGTAGAAAATGACTGATGCTGCCACCATACTGGCTTTTCAGAGATGACACCAAGTGTTTGGCTGTAATGGCAGACAATGCTCATACCCCACCAAAAAGCCATGTAAATAGTTAAAGGTGGGTAGCATCAGGAGCAACAGAGCTCTCCTACTAATATGCAATGGTGTGTTTCATAAAACCTGTTTGAACAGCTAACTATCAATAAATCAAAATTGCACCGTAGATAACATTTGTCTACAGGGGCTTAAAAGAATTTGTTGACTCATATTGGCCCCTAAGAAATTAACGCTTTACTTACAAGATAGCATGCTGTGGACTTAAAAAGAACACAATACCTAAACCTTGCTCTGCCTCAGGACTTTCTCAGCCACTTAATCACTCCTTTTAATAAGTTGCTGCCTATATCCTAAAGGAGGCTTTGCTCTTTATGATAAAGCAGTCATGCACACTGTCAGTGACTACAGCACCAAAACAGAAGAACTTTTTTTTCCTGTAAATATTTAATTTCTTATTCTCAAAAAGTTAGTCCTTGTAAGATTTTTCCATAGCTGACTGGGGAAAAATAGGAAAAAAGGTTTCTTATGTTCTTTGCTACTAATAATGTATCTGGTACCTTAAAATATACCATACCTGTGGACATGGTTATGTTGTTTAAATGTATAGTTGGTTCTCTATGTCAGGGGCTCCAGCTGGCCTCATCTGACTAGTCTTCATCCATTTCACTGAATTAAGAACTCCAAAGTAAGAGCACAGCTAAGGTATAAAAGCCTAGACTATTATCCGTACTGATAAGCTTTCAGATTTTGCTCATACAAACCTCCCTCATATTTCTAATATCTTATCATCATCTTGCAGAACTAAGTGCCTATTTTCTGACCAATTGTTTCAAAGAGAGAAAGGCCATCAGAACCCACTAAAATACAAATTGCATCTGTAGTGACAAGTGGACACTTTGGTTCTTTTTTACAGGCTTAACAGTGGTTCTTGTGAACAGGATTAATTTGCATGCTATTGTTTGAAAGGATGTGACAACTTGGGTAGGGAAAGGATAGGCAGTGTTTGACTTTTCCTTTTAATTTCTGTAAAGGAGAAATGAGTCTTCCCTGTTTTTAATCAAGCTCTTTTCGTGTAGCAATAGGTTTTCCTTTCAAGAAATCTTGCCTCAGTGAACCAGATGCTTCCCTGAGTAGTAACAGAGGCATTCAAACAGTCCTACAGACTGTTAGTGACTGGGAGCGGAAATGGGAAAAGATGGAGACTGTGGTGCTACAGAGAGTAGCGAAACAAGTCATTCTTGTCCCTACAAGATGAACAAGGAACATGATTTGAGATAAATAAATATTCAGATGGTTGTCAGTGCATTTAAATCTGTTGGACTGGGTGGCTGCATTAAAAATAGGCACAAGTTTTGTTGTCCAGGCATCATGCTTTTACAAAATACGTATTGCAACACAACACATACTTCTTCTGGCCTTACTGCAGAATCCTCATATGCTTTTATTCAGCCTGGGCCTGATTCTATGAGGAGTTAAGTCATCACTAAACTTCCTTTCAGTTCAGTGGAAACTGAGGTCCTGAAATGATTTTAAACATTGTGCTTTATTGTAAATTTTTTTTTTTTTTTTTTTTAGCCTTTCATTTCTAAGTTATCTTTGAAGCCTTGGTGTTGCTATGGCTATAGCTTTAAGAAATGGTTTATTCCATTTTAACCTTTCACATTTTATTAACAAAATCAAAACCAGGACAATTAGATACCTCCTGATTTTCATTTGTTTTAATATTAAGGGAATGTTTGAAATGGCACAAGTCTTGGGAAAAGTACTTCAAGCCGTGGCTGCAGCAGCACTGGAGTTCTGGCCACAGACATCAAAGATAACTTGAAAAGAAGAAGAAAAAAAAAAGAAACCGATAATTCTTTACATTTGGGGATACATTTAAATAATTTTGTTGTATATATTTAAAAAAAAAAAAAAAGAAAGCTAAGAAAAGAGAATTAACTACTGTTGAAATCCAGTATTTTAAATGTACAACTAAGCTGTTTTCCAATTTTTTCTTCTTTGGAGAAGACAGGAGAAATAAAACTGTATGGCAACAGTGGAAGATTGACTAAAAAGGTATTTAGGAAAATATCTGCTGGAGAATCTCTGCCACTGGCTTCCTGAATGGCCATTTGAAAAGCACTTACTACGTGTTTCTTAAACTCAGAGTTTTCCACCTCAAATGTCTGTGCACTAATAATAGATAAATTTGAACATTCCATGTTTTAAATGCTTAAACCAGAGTGTTTATTGCCCAAATAATGGCACATTACAGTAAAACATGGCAATAAACATTATATAAATATATATATATCATATCTCTCGTTCATATTGTTTCCCTTTATATTGGACCTGAATAATATAGCCTAATACAGTTCAAAGAACAAATAAAGACATTATATGGTTGTCAATTGTATTTTCACTTCTTTTGTTTGCTGTGCCTCTCTCTACTTCATTTTCAAACTCTTTGGGATTGATATTATGGCTGAATTTATGAACCTTTTAAGGGATTTTTGCATTTATATTCATAAGTGCTTAATACTTTTTATGACAAGACTTAGAGAATATTAAGGAAAGTTACCCTTTTCTATATTCCCTGATAGTGCTGGGCTTTTGAAGGAGGAAGTTTTGAGGAATTTGAGAGAATGAAAAATGAAAACAAAATTAATTGATAACTAAAAATAGCATTTCCCCAAAAAGTGTTAGGGCTGCACTCAACCAAACATTTCCAGAAGGCAAATATGTGAGCTATTAGCAACTAGTAGGATGTTGAAGAAGCTAAAAAAATAAGCAAACAAACTGGTCAGACACTAGTAGATTTGGTCAGCAAGGACAAGAATTCAGTTATTTAATTAAAATACTTCTTTCTGAAATTAAAACAAATAATAATTTAGAACGTTGAGACACTGTTATTATTATTTTTGTACCTATTTAAGTAAGCACTTTTAGATTAACAAAATCTTTTTTTTTTAAATTTTATTTTATTTTTTTTAATTATTATTATTACGTTACTCAGAAAAGAACGGAAGTGTTTAAAACACAATGTATTAATAGAACACTTTTTCTGCTTTGGGGGAATTTAATGCAATTTAAGAGTACCTGAATTAAATTACCATGCTAAGAAAAAATTTTGGATACCTCGCAGCAAATCACAAAAAAAGGTACAATTTACATATTTGAATAGCCCTACACCCTGTTTCTTTATTGATCATATTGAAATCCTCAAAGGTGTCATTGACATAGCAGAGACTTCAGCTGAGCTTTATATTTTAAATGGAGGCTTCTTAAGATTGCTGAACACAACCATGTTTAGTAGCTCTGCTTTGCTGATTTTCATTTAAAGCAGAATAATATTGGGGTTTGGGGCCTCTTGTACATCTTGGTATCTTATTATATATTCCATTATCAGCTATTAATAGTGAGATAGGTTGTAGTCATCATATGCAGAGTTCATGTGTATAGGACAGAACAACACACATCATAGGAATGTAGGTAACAGGCCTCAGTCCTGAACTCTAAGCTGTTTTTCAAAGCTCTCTCTGTAACAACTTCAAAATCTCTCTGACCACCATGTAATACATGTAAAATTAGTACAGTTTCTCACTGTATGTAACATTTTTCATTTACCTACATTGGATTTCATCTACTACTTAATAATTTAATCTCCCACTCATTCTTTGTAACCAACCCTCCAGTTTATTCCCCCAAGTAATTACAGTGTTTGTTTAGGAAATTCTCATGGGAGCCCAGGTTCCATCCCTTCTTCTGCCTGAATGCAGGCTGTAGAACAGCAGAGGTCATTCTACCCCAGAAATAAAATAATTCAACAGAAATAAATGGGAAAGAAAACCCATTGTCTTTCTCACATAGGTTTTACTTTCCCATGGCTTTCTGCTCCCGGGGATGGCCATTATCAAACGATTCCTTCTCCCCTCTCAACTGTTCCACTCAAGTTCACGATTCAACCTACAGAGTTCGTTTCCTCTTGTACTTCAGCTCCAAATGCCTGTGTACATATCTCAGTCACATGGATGCCAGCCTCCACCAAAACAGGAGGAGGCTTATGTGCTGAGAGAAACTGTTTGGTCACAAGAAGGAAAGATGGTAGAGAAATGTAGGAGTGAGTTCACACTCTGCAGGTCTGTAACCACAGGTCTTGTGACTCCTGTGTCACCAGCAGTCCCAGGCATCTCCTAAAAAAGATGCATAAGCTTCCAGGAAAGTAGGTCCAGCCATTCCCTCTTTCTCCAGGAGATGATCTTGTAAAATTGTCCATGTTCTCTTTAGCAACCAGGATGGCAGTATTTTATTAATGGCTGCTATTTGGCTTTGCAGGATCAGAAGGTGGTGTGGATGTTCTGAATCCCAGCTCTCCCTTTGCATGTGTTTTGAAAAGAAACCAAACTGTCCCACTCTAAGCTTGTACCTGGAGCTATGTAATACAAATCTCTGATGTCTGCAAGGGATGAAGGTGTCAGGGTACAGCTTCAAGCTAAGCTTGATCCCAGGAATGGGCTCTATCTGTTTTCCCACATTCAGCCAGTCTTGGCATCCTTCACAGAACCTGTGCTCAATTCTACTCATATGAAGTGTTTAAGAAATGAACTCACCAGCACTTTCTTCTTGTTCCCTGGATGCCCTTTCAGAAGGTCCCATGGGAAGATCCTGAACTAGTTCAGGAAGCAATTTCTAGGGAAGGCATGTGGAGTAACAGAAATGATAGGGTCTGACTAGGAACTTGTGCTTCATCCCAGCTGCCAATCTCACAAGGAGGAACATCTTTGCTACGTGGTCATGACCTCATTCAGGTATGGCATAGATTTTAGGGCAGATAATTAAGCTGATCTGCTGCTAATGGCAGAGGTTAGAACTTAATATGCAAGTGACAAATATTCTATAATTTCTCAAGGATAAATTCTCTGCCACCCATTCCCTGTCAGATGATGGGTCCTTCTGGCATAACAATAGTTTTTCTGACTAGCAAGAAGCTTTGGGGTATTTTTACTTTGGAGGAAATTGCCTTCTTTGGCAACTCTTTCCTCTACATTGCTTCAATCTTTGGAGCCGTTACAGTCTTCAGGAAAGTGGTTCGAGTGCTAAACAGGTTGAATGACAAGGAAACTCAGCCTCAGGTATCATAAATGAAATCCTTAGTGGCTTTAGGTAAGTCTGTAAAGGAGGTTTGATGAGTTTTATTTTGTTTTCACTTAGCAGACCATCATGATTTTCGTTGCCTGATGTGTTCTCTAAATGACAGAGCTTTCCCAGCAAAGGCATTGACATAACTCTAGAAAGAAAAGAGCTTTCAGCTTTTCACACTCCTAGATGTCATAGAGTTTTCTTAAAACGAGTTCTGTCAGCCAGTTGTTTTACTCTGCTGGGCTTGTCTGCTGACAGAAGCACAGGCGCAAGAATAATGAAAGGAATTTATTGGTGTAGGAAATAAACTGATCTTTTTGTGATTTTAACTTCTCCCTTAACTTGTGCCCTACTTTCCTACCTCTGTCATAAAGATAACAGTGCTCTAATACTACCTGCGTGGAGAACAATGTATGGTAACGACAGGCATTTCTGTACTTGGCAGTAGGGATCATATGGTTCCATGTAGATAGACAGACATGCAATTGATGTCAAATAAGAGAGAATACATGCCTAAAAGAAAGCAATTTCTGTTTTAGCTGTTTTTAATGGAGAACCATTATGGAGGATGATTTAACAATGAGAAGGTTCTTTACTTATCAGACACATTTTAGCAGCTGTGAAGTTTTGTGTAACTGGTTAAGACATCCACAGTTACATGTGAAATTATTTGCTGATTTTCCACAATTTTTCATTTGTTAAAAAAACACACAGATGGGTTGGTTTTTGCATAGGAGTTCAGGACTGGCCTTTACAACCACTGGCATACTACTATAATGCATTTTACTGTCTCTTACCCACAAGAACAATAAATACAATGTTCTCTTTTGTTGTCTGTAGCATACAATGTACATGCTATTTTAAAAAGTGTTTCTGAAGTTAAACAATTTGCAACACTTTCTAGTAGGAGATATTTTGCAACAGTAATGGTAACACCTGAGATGTATGACATAGGACCTGTGAGCATTCGCTTTCCCAAATTCTGCAGGTTCTGCTACTTTACCATGAGCTTCTCTTTGCCCTTAAACATCTTCAGATATTGTACCAGCTTATCAGATTCATCACTCTTTCTTTGAACAATAAACAAGTACTTGAATCCCACTTACAGTGGCTTAAGTTTAGAAATGTAATAAAAAGCTATTTTGTTACAGGTAAGTATGGTTTTGGAAAATCTAGTCAGCGTCTGTAGGTCTCAGTGTGATGCTCCACCCAATGAAGTGTAATGCTTGATATTCTCTGGTAAAATAGGAACTTTGGTTGAATTCTTATATTTTGTGATTTTACTGGGTCTTGTTAGAAAGGAGTTAATATTCTTCATAGAAACCTGTACAGTGCTGTGTTTTAGATTTGTGACTAAACCAGAGCTGATGGTAACACACAAGTGTTTTACCTACTGCTGAGCAGTGCTTGCAGAGAGTCAAGGTTTGCATGAGCCAGTAAGCTGGGGGTGGGAGAGGACACAGCTGCAACAGCTGATCCAAATTGATCAGAGGTATTCTACATCATATAACATCATGTTCAGCAATAAAACTGAGGGTGTTTTTCCAAAGAAGCTGTTAGAGAAAGGCTGGGCATTGGTCTGCTGGTGGGAGGTGATAAGTGATTGTCTTTACATCATTTGTGGGTGGGGTTTATTTGTTTGTGTTTGGTTTGGTTGGTTGTTTGGTTGTTTTGTTTTGTTTTGTTTTGTTTTGTTTTTTCCTTGTCCCTCAATTCTGAAACTGTCTTTATTTCAAATTGCAAGTTCTTCTCACTTTTGTCATGACTCTCACCCCCATCCTGCTGGTGTGAGCAAGCAGTTGGCTGAGGGCTTAACTCCTGGGGGCTTGGCTGGGATAAGCTCACTACAATGATCCAAAATAAATGTTAAAAATTTTCAGTACCGCACCTTCTGCTTTTCAGCTGTGATGGGATTAAGATTTTGATAGTCCTAAACAATGCCAAAATATGGCTCTCTGACTTACCAAGTCTTTGGTGTAATGTTTTCAGTCTGTCTGGCCTATAAGTCTTTCTCATGTCAGGAGTCACACAGAACAAATGCATCGAGGACCCTGCCACAGTGATCTCCTCTTTGATCCTGTTTTCCAGAACTGTTAAGACATTGGTGGTGCCTTCTTGCAGAGGAGTTTCAATGTGATGTCTCCATCTTGTCCTGCTGGAGGTATACTTGCCAATTACCATATCACATAGATAGTCACTTAAAGAAGTAAAGAGCACAGAAAAAAACCCACAAAAACAAACAAACAAACAAAAAAAAAAACACAAAAAAAAATCAACCAAACAAAAACCCCCCACATTTTCCCACCATTGCTGTATTTTTTCACTGTCTGTTTGGGGACTTTTGTCCACAGGATCAAAACTGCTAGTGAAAGGAGTTTGTGCACCTGAAAATCTGTGGTGAAGGAACTGAGCAGCCACAAAAGATAGCAAGGAGGAGTAAATGACTACAATTATTACAGTCCTAGCTAATTGATTCCATTCTATATAGAACACAGGGAAAACAGTGATCAAGTCCGTCTGGATGCAATATTAGCTTAGATAACTTCTGTAAAGCAAGTAAGATTCCTTTCATGAACACAAATAAACATGACGCACCATTGATTTTACTTCACACACTGAAGGCAAACAATCAGTGAGATTCATTTAGCAACTGGATGTATTTCTGTGGCCATTCTGTGCTACTTCTATTGCCATATGGCAAGAAGTTGCAGTAGATGGTCCAGTGATCTCTTCCAGTCCTAATCTCCAGCAACACTGTTTTATGCAAGCCCTCTTCTTTGTATTCATGCCCAAGACCATTTTTTATTTTTTATACTTTTTACTCTTCTTTTAGCTAGAATCCCACTCTTGTTGATTGCTTGGGAATTATTTCGCTTGCTCAAGTAGTTTTTCCCAAAGGACTCCATTCCTTATACCAATGGTTCATTGTTCTACCTCCTGAATGACAGAGGCTGCATGTGCATTAAAGAAATAATATATCAAATTATGTGGTGGGGAAAGAGATATTCTGGCTTAAAACTGAATTTCATCTCCCTTACTTTGGTCTATGTTCCACCTCCAACCATAACTCACTGCCTCTAACCTCCACAACACACGGGGTGTTCCAGACAGTAACAGGGTAATGAGATACACACAGTTCTCAAAATGCAACTCTAGGAAGCAAAATGGTCCCACTGCACTAATGAAGGTAAGGCACGAGGCCAGTCTGGTAGAGAAATTCATTTTGTTTTCCAAATTATGCCTGGCCACTAGAGCTGCTGAAAATATCAGAAAGTGGACTGGAATCTCCAAGAAGATTAATTGTTTTACTGAAACTTAAAATGGAGCCAATAATCCACTGGCCCTTGTAAAAGAAACAATCAGTAAAGCACTGAATTCACTACGTATAAGTTTTCTACTGAGGTGTGAACAAATGACTATGACAGGGTTCCCTGGAATTTCCAGCTGAAAAGTGGGCTGCTTTCTATTCATAAGTCATGTATGAGTGTTTAGGCAAAGCTGGTTGGTGCATCACTGCATATCTGCCAACATACTTTAGTTGTGACCTGTAAAGTAAAGTGCTCTTTATATTTATTTAGTCACTGGGTTTCGTCTCCTCTGAATTATAAAACTTGGTCTTGGATAAAATGCTGTGAGATTATGCTGTGAATATAGTCCATTAATTCACACCAATATTTATTTTTATCAGTATTAGATCAGTCCTGGCAGTTTTCCTTACAAATGTAATTCCTGTGACAGAGTAGCTGTTTTTGTTTTCAGCGAAAATAACTCAGAAAATTTTCAGCAAGAGATGGGCATGTACCAAAATGCTGGGTCTAATCAGTTCTGTGCACCTTTTTGCTCTACAGCAAGTGAAAAAGAATATTTTCTTTGTTTTATTATAACAGTCAAATTTAAAGTGACCAAGAAAAGAGATAAATTGTTTCTGCAGAGTTCCTTTTGAGGTTTATTTAAGAAGATTTAAAAATTATTGCTTTTAGAGTATTTTTAGCAGGTTTTGTGCAGTCTACTTCTTCTAAAACTTTATGGATAAGTGAAAGCAGTATGCCATACAGTGAATGCAATTATATGTGAGGAAAAACTATATGTTTGATTGTGGCTTAAATAACTAGCTTTCCACTTGTTACACATAGAAAGAAAAGATGACTTTGTGAGAATTTAATGTGTTTTTTTTTCAATTAAAATCAGAAGTAGTCTATAATTACAGCTTAGATTGTTAATGGTATTCCGGAAAATCATCAAAAAGCAAACAAACAAGGCCTAGAGATTTGAATGTTCATATTTCCATTGTATAAGGAGGCTTTTGAATCAGGAAAAAAAGAGAACAAGTTTCTGATTATTATAAAATCATAGGATGGTTTGTGTTGAAAGGAACATTAAAGATCAGCTGGTTCCAATCACCCTGCCATGGACAAGGACTCCTTTCACTAGACCAGGTTGCTCGGAGCTCCATCCAGCCTGCAGTGGAACACTTCCAGGAATAGGGCATCCACAACTTCCCTGGGCAATATGTTCCTTAACATCATCCCTATAAAGAATTTTTCTTAACATCTAATCAAAACCTCCTCTCTTTCAGTTTAAAACCATTTCTCCTTGTCCTGTCACCTTTGGAAAGATAAGTTTTCATAGGTCCAATCAGTATGTTCAGGACGAGCCCTTTAAATCTGTAGAGAGACCAGATGATTTGTTGCGCAGATTAGGAATGGGAAATGGGCCCAGGAAAGCCCTGTTCAATAAGTCTCATAGGTCATGCATCTAAATGCTAGATACAATATTGGCATTTAGAAGTGCTGAATGGGTAGTTTTATGACTGTTTGAGGACCTCAAGGGTTTAAATTGAACTACTTTAGCAATCTGAGACTGCTTCTTTGCATGTGCCACATCATACACTTTTCTTCAGAAGAGAAACTCCACCATCTGCTTGGCCACAGAACTAGCATGTCCCCCAAATGATGAAGGTTTTGCTTCCCACTCAGGTTTCCAATAGAATAATCTTGTATTTTCAGTTAGCATTTTCTTGGTGGCAGCAGACGGGTCTGTGGTGCATAAGAAAATTGCTTAGGCAGTCCACGGCCTTCTGCCACTGTGCCAAAGAATAGCTTCAATGGCACGATCATTATTCTATCACTGGCAGTTGGTCATATGTTCCCCATGGTCCCAGCTGTGAGTAGCAGGGAAGGCATTCTAGATGTAGACATGGTTCATGGATAGTTGCATTACAACCCAATATTGTCTTGAGAACTGAATTTTAAGCCAAACTAGTCACAAATTGAAGTAGGAAGATTATAAAAGATTTAAAGTACATGTATTTCCTTTCTTCCCAGAATGTAAATGCCAAAATGGAATCAAAGATTTTCACCACTATAAGAGTTTATGTTCCTTGTCTGTTGAGATTGGAATTGTAAAATGTCTTAAAAATGCCGTCCAGAGTTTTGGGGTTTGCTTTTCCAGAGGAAAAAATATTTTGTTTTATAAAAATCTGTCAATTAGAAATCAGATCATGTCAGGGTGAATCTTTCTGAAAGACTATTCTAGCCATAGAAAATTAGCTAAGATTCAGATTCTTGTTCTCATATAATATATATATCTTTGGCTTTGTCTGATGCTGAAAAGATATTTGTTATTTTCATGTCTGAGTATGTTGTAGTAGCTGATTTACACAAAATATCAGCAACATTTAACAGGCCAATGATGTATAGCAGTGAATTGGAGCTTGCAAGGCTTGTCCTCCTTGACACTTTCTGTAAGACTGCTGGTAAATCACTTTAATATTCTTGTGGCTCAGTTTCCCTGTTTGTAAAATAAAGGGTTTTTATACTCCATTCCTTGGTAAACTCATTTGATATCTACCAGTCAAAAAAAGTGTGTATTACCAAACAAAATGGAGAACATTAATTTTTGTAGGCATTATTTGGCACTTGTTTTCTAGTTCTATAAAAAATGTATGGGGGAAAAAAAATAAAGTACCAAATATTTAGAATTTTTTTTTCTAGAGCCATATCTTATCCCCAAATAGAATGTCATCAATTAAATGACTAAGAGGAGCCTGAAATGTATCCTGTATGCTACTTTTTATGAATATAATAAAAAATATGAACAATGAAAAATATATCTAGAACTTTCCATATTTTTATACTATTCAGAGTAAATAACTGTATTTATTACCTGTTTTAAGTAATTAAATTATTATTCTTACTTCCATTGCAGAGAAAATGTTGAAAAATCTTTATACAGAGACTACCCTAGATTGGCTATTGTTCAAGTGAAGGCAATTTTGCTGAAGCTGCATGTTTCTGACACTAGACCTGTGTATATTTGTAGCTTTGCTCTAAGAAATGAGAGGTCCAGGGTCCACTTTCATTATAACATTTAGTGGAAAGGCATTTTCTTGGTAAATTTGGATACTCTGAAAAAAAAAAAATTCTCATAAAAGAGATTGGTCTCTTGCTATTTAAGCTGTAAAGAAGGTTTCTTTTCACCCAGAGTATGAGCTGCCCATCCATTTTTTTTTTCCTCTGAGCTTAGCAGAAACAGGTTCATTTATCACTTTGACTCGGCTTTTGAGTCAGCAGAGCTTGAACACCTCTTATATCCTTTTCCCCTTCCTATTTTTGAAAGACCGCCACAAATACTATACTGAGCACAAATAAAGACAGTCTTTCTCCTGAAGAGCTTTACAGGTAAACTCTTGGAAGATTAGACTTTCTAAGAAATCCAGATGTTTGGAAGGACTTGAATGCAGAAAGGGTGCTGTGTTGGCTGAAGTTAAGCATGAATGCTTTTACCAAAATATGCTACTAGATTTAGCCTGGGTGGCTAAAGAATATTTCCTTTTTTACCCAGAGATTTCTCACTATTATGTTGCAGGGTCTCATTTGACTCATAAATGTGGCCACACTAACAGCTCTGGAGACCAACAACTTCACTTATTTCCTGGGTGATCTTCAAAAACCTCGCATACCAGTGTTTCTTACGTTAAACTAGGAATGAAACACTTCTTGTCTTGTCAGAATATTGTTTATGTCAATTCATTTTTTAATGTCTTCTTAAACAAAATCAAGTTAGTGACAATTCCATTAAGAATCTCTTTGGGTTAGACTACAGCCAAATCATCTTTAGAACATCTTATTACATAAAGCAGCTGCTATAGCTACTACAGTTCAGGAAACTCCTGTATTCCCAAATCCATCAGAATACATCACTGTTTGGTTGCTCTTAAAATGAAGCAGGACTTGATGGTTTGGTTAATTTTTGTTTGTTTGTTTGTTTGTTTGTTTTTTCTTTTTTAATTTTTCAAAAATTCCATTTACTGCTCTTGAGCATAGTAACAATGCCAGGATTTGGTCACTGCTCTGGTCTTGAACTGACCTCATATTTTGATGCAAATCTTCTGAAATTTATTCATAATACTATTGCATTTGTGCCATGCTATGGAGATGTTGGGAGTGTAATTCACTTCTTCCTCATTGTAATTTTATACTGGTGCAATCCCAGTGCAACTCTGTAAGGAAGTGGTCTGGGAAGTGGGGTCTCACCTGCAATATGTATAATTGAGAGCTATACAAACACAGTTAGAGAGGAATATATATTTGCACTACAGCCAATGTGAGAAAAAAGAAGGACACCCCTCTGACTTTTTGGAGGAGCTCTGCATTAATATCAGTATAAGTGAGAATAAAACTTTATTCCTTGATTGTTTTAATTTTACTCTTTTCATAAATAGTTTTAAATCAATTAACACAGACAGAGAAGAAGTACCTTTTAAGTATGAAAAATCTGCTCAAAACAAATGATCAACTAATCATTTATAACTTCTCAACTACTTTTTAGGATTGTGTTATAAAGTGAAAAACCTTTACATATGGAGGTCTCACAGGAGCTGCCATTCATTAATGTTTTAAACAGATGTTTCACCAAGCAACATATTTAAATAATTCCACAACTGTTGTGTTTAAACAAGACAGATTTTCACTAGAGCAAGCATAAGTTGAATTCACAGCAACAACTAATCTGCCTAGTTTGTACAGTGTGTTTTATCAAACAGGTAGAGTGGCTTTTCAAAGACATTAATTTAAGTGTTGCTCACCATTGAAATCTCTGAAACAAAGAGGAAGATCATAGTGTGCATGGAGTCATTGCTTAGAAAATGTAGGTACCTATTCTTTCTACAAAGTCTGATGTTATTTCCAAGGGAGCCAGACTGAGTTTTTTTTGTGTTAGTGATACAGGTATATGCATATATATGTGTGTGTGTACAAATAGAAAATATAGATAATATAATTTGTATACATAACATTTATACTGTATGTATAAATAATTTTTTTTTAATATCATAAACAAGTGTATGGTGCAATTGCTTATGTTATAAATAAGTAAATAGGAAGCACTTTCTAATGGTTTCAGTATTCCACCCATTGACTAACACAAGACCCAAACCCTGATTACACCAAATATCATACAGGTATAGCCAGGACTAGAGTGCACAATGACACCTTCATTTCCCTCAGCTCTCTGCCAGAGAACCTCATCAGGTTTAGAGAACTGGTCTATTATTACCACAGGAATTTTATTGATGTTGTATCTGGGCTAGTCTACTGACACCAGTGGAATTTCTCTAGTGTAAATAGCTTAATAATGACCTCTGTGTGGAAAAATTCCTTTGAGAATATCATGTAAGACTGTTCAATATCTTATATTCCTTTGTCTTTTTGGTGGAGTGCCCTGGAAGAAGCAAACTTCTTTCTTCTTTAAAGTAACAAGGTCCATAACTTGTTCCATAATGACTGAAATTTAAGGGCTCTCTCCAAGTGGATTCTGTGCTGCAGCTCTGTGATGTGCAGCAACCTACAAAGCATGAACTGTCAGAGGCATTCCAGAGTTTCTTTTTTTGCAAGAAAGGTTAGAAAGAGTTGCAACAATTATTCTTCTATGTATCCCTATTTCAGTAGTAGCACCATTTGCATTGTTTAATTTATTCAACATTCAGAGACCAGCCAAAGAACAAATTTTTCATAACATGGTAGGAATTAATGATGCTCTATTACTATACTTCTGATAAACGGGATTTGTGTCAAAGCATTTGTTCCTACACAGCCTGATAATGCTGCACATAAACAAACAAACAAAAATATTATGGTTAATTTACATATTTTTTTTAAGCACCAAAGAAAACCAGTTTTTCTCTGTTCCAGAACATTGGCCTATCAGCTTTCACCACAAAATAATTTCATTGTCTGGTAAAATGACTGAGTTCTTGTCCATGACAAAAATCTTTGTTCTTCTGGTAACTTGTGGAGAAATTTTGCCCTGGGTGAAGTTCTCAGTTTTGCTTAATCATTTGTTGTTGTTGATATTATCTGTTCTTATAAGCAAAATTCAGAATGGGAATGGTAGTAGTTTCACAGTCTCCACAGCTCAATTAATTTCTGAAACATGAAATATTTTGATAGCTTGTGACCCAATAAATAAATAAACTAATATTCGTAATTTGGTATTTTTCTCAAACTGTTTACAAAGGTCTAGAGAAAGAAAAGGGTGTTATTTTGCAGTTTTGACAGTTTTTCTTTTGACTGTTAGGCTAAAATTATGAAATAGTGTGTACTCTAAAGAAGAGTTAACTTGAGCTACCTTTGAATATATAGGAGCAGGGACCCAGTTCTTCTTTTGTCTTTCTGTCCATTGTTTTTTTCTGTGAAATAACATTAGAGTTACAAAGGAGACTAATGAAAGGTGTGAAAACTGCCAAGAGAGTTGCCATGGTTTTAAATCCAGTTGTAACCAACAAAGCCAGAAAAAAAAATCAATGCAGGAGCAACATTAGGAAGTCTAAGTAATCATCAATAACATTATATGGGATATATGTCAGTACTCTGACTCACTGAAAAATACAGAACCCAGTCATAGTCTCCTTCAGATTTGATGGCAAAAATCCCATTTACTTCAATAACACAGGACGGGAACTTCTATTTGGAACATTATTACAATAATTATTTTAGTTGGCTGAAGTGCTTGTTTTAGTATTTCCCATAACTTGGATGTAAAATGACTTTTCAACAATAGATGTAGTATACCATAGCAGCCGTATTCTTGTTAATGGTAGGAGATGTCAAAGAATGCACAGTCTAGAGGTAATTACTCTTTTTTACCTGCAAATAATACATTTAATTTTGTGAAGCAACACTGTTTTCAGGTTATGCTGTAATTCATAGTACCTGGCTGGGTGCCTGTGCAGAGAACTGGAAGATCATAGGTGTTTTAGTGCAGCCTCTATGTTATTTGTAAATTCAAGGGACACATTACTTGTGTGTTAAAGACAGTTGAAATGTTATCCAAAAAGTTGTATTTCACTGAGCTAGCTTAGAGACCAAGAAAGCAAGAAAAACAAAAGGTGTATTAAAGAGTAGCTCAGGAACAGAAAAATGTCACGGGTAAAAAAGGTCAGCATTGCAACCTGTCTTACAGTCAGGGTTTACTAAAATTACTTGAAGAATTAACAATGTAAAATTCTCCTTGACACTGGAAATATTATTCATAATAAAGTAATAATGAACTGAGGCATCTAAAGAAGCTGTTGCTTTTATAAACTTGTTCACTCTAGAACCAGTTGTCATAGAGATTATTATTATTATTCCTATTAAAGTTATTGTCAGTGTTATTTATTGATTATACTACAGTGTCTGTAAACAAAATTTGTACCTCCAACTCCTCTCCTTCCCTTCCCCCCGCCCCAGTTATCATGCTGTTTACTTCTTGGAATCAGCTGATTGGTTTGTGAAATGAACATTTCACAAAACAATAGCAGTAATGCCTACAAGTATGGTCTTTCATACACTGCTTCCTACATTAAATCCAAATGGGAAACTTTGATAGGCATAGCTATTTGGAATAAAGTTATGTTCTAATGCCAACTACTTGCTGACCTGATAATTAAAGGGTCAATTGAATTTATTGGATTTAATTTTTTACTAGGAAAGCACTTTTGATAATTTTTAGGTTTAGTTAAAAAACTGTGAATAACTGCTCCAGTTATATATATTGAAGGATCATATTTTTAGGAATACAGAGATAATTCAAAACATATGGGCTCCGAAGAAGGCCTTTGTACACAACTTTCTCAAAACAGTTCCATCAGTTCCAAGGTATTTATGCTGCACTTTCCTATAAACCACAGCAGGCTGAGGTGACTAATTGAGGTGACTGACATGACAGGGTTGCTACAGGCAATTGCATCCCTTGGATGACTGAGGTGACATGGGATCCTCAAAGAGAAAGGACTCCTGCTAACTTGGGCAAACAAGGTGCTTCAGGTGCCTGCAAGACCTGTGGGACCTGGATGTATTGAGTCACTAAGGTGACTGCAATGACCTAAGACACCTGACATTCCTTGGGCAATCCACACTACTCTGGCTGTTATTACAGAAGTAGATGAACACAGAAATTCTAGTTTTCTGTGCCTGGAAATCAGCTACAGCACAGAGGTTACTAAAATTCTCATGCTTGTCAAACTTTGGAGGTCTAAAACTCATATCCTTGAGCTGTCTAAGGCTATTTGTCATGGTGTCCCAGCAAAAGTCTCCCTAAAGATAACTGAAATATTACTGAGAGATAGCCTTTGGGATTTTCTCTGACAAGGCCATTGCTTTGACTCCCACCATAGGGAGACACCACCACTGACCTTGTGCAGGAGAAAGATGAGCTGTAACCCAGGGACAGCAAGGGCTGCTGACAGTAGGCACAGTCCAGATGAGACCTTAGACACAGCATAAATCCTAACTGCTGACGAGGTTAGTGCAGAATCATTTTTGGTGGTAGTAGTAGAAAAAGAGAAAGATGCTATGAATGGACACAACTGAAAATCCAATGCACTATTTTGCTGTTGATTTTTGGCTATTTTAGTTCTGCCTTTTCTATGACCAAAATGTAATATTGCCTAGAAAAGTGGTCCAAATGGTGTTCTGAATGAAATATAATAATTTTTATTTCCTCAAGCCAAAAGTATATTTAGCCCTGGAACAATAAACCTATCATTGTACTGATGGAAGCAGTGAATAGATATTGTAATCAAAGTGCATATTTATGAGGTGACAAAATAACTATCTCCAAAGGGTTGTGCCTCCAGCTCAGTTCAACTCCTTTTTGAAGTTACAATGGCTCTGTAGAATGGACAGCTTCTGGGTTTATTTCCTTTTTTTTTTTTTTTTTCAGCCAGTACAACAGAATGGGCTGTGGGCATGAAAAGTAGTGTAGTGGCAAAAAACCAGAGCAGTCTGCCCTCTAGTTTACCCTTTTATATTGCACCAAGCACTGCACTTCATAGACAGGGTTCTGGGGATTTAACATTTCCCAGAAATACTTTGTATAACTATTTGGTCCGTCGCTTCCTATTACCTTTGTTGCATTAAGACGATATAAATAGTGTTGTACTGTATGTTTAGTCATCTACTTAATATAACAAATATCTGTTATCCATTAAAACATTTAATTAAATATTTAAATATTTTTTTTTTTTCAGTGTGAAGCAGACATTTTAGGCTAAGCTCATTGAATCTTACAAGTATTAAATCAGGAAGGGTAAGTTTCCTCTATTACACTGTGGGGTGTGTAGTAACATAGAAGTAATTTTTTTTGCTGATCATCTCTAGGCAAATGTTAAAGAGCTGCCACTTTCACTAAAACCATTGATTTGTTTTGGGTAGGTTTGGGGGTTTACATCTGTTCAGGTTGCACATCTTAGTTAAAGGAAGAGAGAATCATATCAGTGCAGCACTCAAAGATTAGTTTTGCACCTGGCACTGTCAAGAGTGGAAAGTTCTGTTCATGTGTGCAAAACCCTTCATATTATAAACCATTCCTTTATCTTATTATCCAGTCACAACTGAGACCTGGTTTACTTTTCTCCTCCTTTGAGCTTGATAAGACTGTCTCATATGAAAATTAAATAAATTTTCTCTGAGAATGGCCTGATGACATAATTGTAAGACGGAACTCTTGGAACTGTGAGTGTACTGAACTTTTTATTAAATATCTTCTTTCACAGCTTGGATGAGCTCTGTACTGAAAATTGTAATGAAATTCAAGATGTGCATGTAGGGCTGAACAGCCTGGAGTGAATTTGGTTGTGCAAGAAAGGTTTATGATGAGGGAGGATGAGACTGAATTAACACTGAAATTGTATTATATCATTCTCAGTAGGAGGAGCATACTTTAATTGACCTGTGTATGAAAAACAAAGAAATGTTAATAGCCTTATTTACTGAAAGATATAAGCTGTCTAATAACTTTGTCTGCCTCTAACATGGTCATATACATTACATTCAAACACTTATGGTTATAATAATCTTTATTCCTTCACCATTAACATAACAGAATCAACCAGATCTTAAAGCAGGTATCACAGTACCAATGAGTGATACTGTGATAAGCATCAGGGTGTACCCACACTCTTCATGAAGCATTAAAGGGTTTGAAAGCAGGAGTCTGGGATGACTTTTACACCCTGTGCAATCTACGGATTCCTCCAGGGTGTGAGTGTGACAGGAATATGGGGATTGGGAATCAAGTCTTTTGACTTGATGCAGTGGGAGGCATATATATATGTCTGAGTGCTATAATGGCAACTGCACTTTCAGCAATTCATAGCTGAGGAAAGGCAATGATAGTATGCAATATTATATTTCTATATGTGTCAAGGTATTCCATTCCATTTCTGATTTATTTGCAATGCTGGCATCATCCATTTCTACCTCTGCTGTAAAACTACTTTTCAGAGCAGGGAAAAGAGCAGTAAATGTGTCCATTTCTATCAGTGGAGACAGTTTTTACCATGGATTTACCCTGAGTGACAAACAAATGCTTTGATGATTGCCCATAATGATAGCAGAAACTTCTGTGGCTGAGACAGCCATAGTTGAAATACAGTGCCCTTCTAGCTGAAGGCAGATAAATTTAAGGGGAGGAAAAAAAAAGAAAACAAGAAAAATAAAAAAAAAAACTTCATTATTTTATTTTATTTCTTACTGGTGTGAGTAACTAAGCATGGAGAGAACCTGCCTGAAGTGACTGATTTTTTTTGTCACATCGGATCCTTAAAAGAACCAAAAAGCCCCCACACATGAAAAAAACCCAAACCAACCAACCAACTAACCAACCAACCAAAAAAAAACAAAACAAAACAAAAATCCCAGAACTGTTAAAAAAGTAACTCTAAGAGGAATTATTTTGCTGCACAAATTCTTAGAGCAGGGGCTTGTATTATTGAGGAGGAAGCCTGAATGTTCACAATGGTCATTTTAGCTTTAGCTATCAATTCACTGTCAGGAAGCACATGATAATGAGAGTTTAACAACTCTCCATTTTTGGTGTAGCCTGTTCACTTGCCCTACATTTATCTGCAGGCTATGACTAGCATTACTAGAAAAAAAAGTCAAGTGTAAAAAATATTTTCACCAGACATATCTATTCCAAACAATACAAGATGAGCAGAAAAAGCAAAGCCATTAATATCATAATTTATGCTGATTTTTCAAAACCTGGTCTATCCTGTCACAATCATGACATTAAAAACATCCCAGAGATATCTACACTTCATGACCTTCATCTGTACACCAAAGGTAAAGAAAGTCCCCCCCAATAGTTTTTCAAAAGGATGAACCCTGTTTTCTTTAGGAAAAAAATCCAACCAACCAATCAAAGTCAATGACAAAAAAACAACAACAAAAATCCCACAAAATCTTTGGACTAGTTAACCAATTAAAAGCTTATAATGCATTTCAGAATTTTAGATTTCCACCCTGTCACACCTGCAAATAGCCAATATCTTGTATTTAATTAAAGTATATGTTCCAGGAGGGCATCAACTAGAAGAACATGGATCAAAGGATCTGACAGTAAGAATTCAGACATGCAGATGACTTCCCTCAGTAGGTCATTTTAGTGATAATTAATTAGAAGTACTTGATTTGCTTATACTGAGTCTCTTCTAGCCACTACTTTTATATTCCAGTCCTATTTCTTACTAGTTTTATTCTGTTCTGATATCTACAAACATATTAGTCTCCAATCCAAAATCTTTGCTCTATCATGACTGTGCAAACCACAAAGTGGCTTATGAGCAGGCTCAGAAAGCATCTGAAATCTGCATTTTGCTTTTGAATCTTGTGATAGCTGACTACAGAAAATTTTCATTCTCCTGCAAAGAGCCATGAGAAATCATAGGATTTGGAATCCACTCACCTTTCTAACTTCTGTGCTCAGAACTTTATGCAGAGATGGCATTTAACTCCCTTGGAGATAGATGTAGGCAGTAAGAGTTATGAATCTTTTCAAGTTGTCAACTTTTTCCTTTCCTTGTTTCACCTGCACCAAGTCAAGGTGTAATGACAATGTCACTCCTCTTAGGTAAATGCAAGACTGAGTGGTACTCACATTTCTAATGATCCCGGAGAAGAAAGAAAGAAAACTTATCTTGGCAACTCCTGGCTCTGCAGCAGCTGAGGGAGCAGTGACTATCAAAAGAGGTTTGCACTGTCACATTTCTCATCTGTGATTGGCACTGCACTACTGCTTTACAGTGGACTGATAGTGCTTTGGTGATGTGATACAGCTTTTAATCTATTATCAGGACTAAGTAGCTATCTAATGCATTTTTTGCAATCATTTGCCATAAACCAGATTGTCTCACTTAGGAGGGAATTACTATCATGTTCATGATATTCTCTGGCATATCTTGGGTTTAATGAATATTTCTTTAGTTGGAACATAAGGAGGTATGTAGAAGATTTTCAAAACTCTTGTGATAATTTTTAGAAATATTTATTATATAGTTTATCAATACTCATATATTTCCTGATATTTTGCTCTCCCCTCATCCCATGCTTTTTTTCTGCTGTAATATTTTCATGAATAAATACCACGATGGAGTAATTCACTGAATATGTGAGAAAAACATTAGTAATGGAAAGCAAATGCATGAATATTGCATAAATTCCATATATTTGCTTCATGCCCTAAGGACACCTTTATTTGTACTAGATAGTGTTTCATGAACAGTTCGAGTTCCTGAAATATGTTTGTTGTTTGGTTGAGCAGCTGTATCCCAGTATAGTCACAGATGAAACCAAGCAAAATACAGAAAAACAACTCCTCAGGGCGCCATAAACTTTTAAGGTCCAAATCTTGGTGTCAGCTATTCATGTACAACTCCCAGTGATGTCAATGGAAGTTTCATGTACATATCTGAAAACAGATGATGTCCTTTATCATAGCAAGAGAAAACATGAACCAATAAACTTTTGACGAAAACAGAAATTGGAGTTCATGAGAGGAGTGACCTAAGGACTGTCAGTCCCACTTCAGATAACTCTCAGTTGCCAGCATTATCCTGTTGTTTAGCAGTCAGAACAGCTTTAAAAAAAAAAAAAAAAAAAAAAAAAAAAAAAATCCTCACTTTTCTATAGTTTCAGTGTACAGCTTGGAGGAGATAAAAGTCACATCTGTAATACTCTGGTTATTCTGGATTCCAGATGGGGCAACTTCACTCATTGATTCAATACGGATACAGACTTGGGCTCTTGTCAGTACATAATTCATAAACTGATGCCCACCCAACTCTACCTGGAGGAAACCTTACCAAGATCAGAGGAAATGGCCTCTAGTTGCACCAGGGTAGGTTTAGATTACATATTAGGAAAATTTTTTTCACTGAAAGAGGGGTCAGGCAGTGGAACAGGTTGCCCAGGGAAGTATTGCAATACTGTTCCTGGAAGTGTTAAAAGGCATATGGATGTGGTACTTGGGGATATGGTTTAGGGGTGAACACAGTGGTGCTGGGTTAATGGTTGGACTCAATGATCTTGGTGTCCTTTTCCAACCTTAATGATTCCATGATTCATGACTCTTTGTTTTCCTTCCCATATTTCAAGGAGCTACCTGTGGGTGGAGGCAGCATCAGGTGGTCTGGATTCACCCTACAAGCTTTTGGCATCCAACTGGGAATTGATGGTCAGTGTCCACAGGCAGCTGCTTCTATAGGCAATTCACCTCATATTTGAGTTGAATTGCCTTCTCAAAGCACCTGGTTGTGTTCATCTACTCTGGAGAGAGATAAGGGAACTAAATTCTTAACAGAGGCATCACAGTTTGGACCCTAAAACTTAGCAGAGTAAATCTAGAACAGAATGTTTACCACACTGTAGACTTTTACCCCAGTATGACTTACAAAGTAGTATTATGCAGATGTACTGCAGTGTATGGCTATCTGAGTTGAAAATAAATGAACTATATGATAATTGCTGAAAGAAGTTGTGAAGTTTTTCTGAGCACCAGAGTGAAAATCCTTCTCTTAGTCTGGCCTTTTCTTGATGATTTGACTAGCCCTCCTGAATGCCTCATTTGGTTCCGTCTTTGACAGAAAGGAAACCCTAGTCCTACATGTTAATAGAGCAATTTGAGATACTGCACTAAGCTCTGCGTGTGAGGAAATTCAGCTTTGGTGCTGGCATTAATTGCTTACTCAGCAGCACATGCAGTCAGTGCATTTTAACTAATTGTCTATTTATTTCTGCACTCTTCGGCTGTTGAGATTTTGTCATGAGACAGGCCAGATGGTACAGACAATGACACCTGTAATTAAGAGAGAAATAAATGCCATAGCATTAGGGTGTACCCCTTGTAAAAGCCCACAGCTTTTTAAAAAAATTATGTTGGCTTTGCTTGTGGGCTCAGCTGTATTTTGAATGCTGAATTTCTTTAAAGAACCCATAACATTTCAAACATGGCTCCTAGGAATCAATTTTCATTTCCTAATTTAGTTGATGACAGACTTGGGATAGCCTCTTCTAGGAGTCCCATCTTATTGTGCATAAAGAAGGGAATGTATTTAATGTAACCAGCCATACAGCAATGTCTAAATAGCAGAGTTTAGCAGTCGGTGATGAAATTCTGTCAACACTGATATGTAACACCATAGAATCAATTAGCAGATTCAATTTTCTAAAAGATTTTTCTTTCCTTTTTAGGTAAATTGTAAATATCTCACATGACATTTTCCTTTAACTTGTTTAATTTTCCTAGAAAGGAGGGAGTGTCATTGCCTCTGTTATAAAACTTAAGTATTCATGCTTTGGTTCATAATGTGGGGGGAAAACCCATATTACCACTATTTACAGTCACCTTCTGATGAAAACAACAACAGAAAAAAAGCTGCTACCAATCAAGCATGACTTTTTGAAATTAACTGAGAACACTGAGAGAAGAATTTGTAAACTGAAGACGGAAAATAGTCACAGTCCCTGACTATATTTATTTTTGACCAAAAAGCCTGAATATGCACATTTCCTTTTGAGTTTTAAAGTCTGTAACGAAGAACCTGCTATAGCACTCTCACACTAAAACACCTAAGCCGTTTACAGTAGTATGCAAACCATTTATTCAACCAAATGTACTACATATAGGATGTTTATATACCTCACTCTAATTATATAGGTCATGATTTAGTTTAAGCAAAGAAGAACCAGATAAACTTACATGAGACAATGTTGATAGCCTGGATTTTCTTTTCGCTTTATATCTTCCTTAAATAGGTGGTCCTCTAGCCTCTGTAGATGACTTACAGCAGAAAATGCACAAATAAAATATTTTTTTTCCTGTCAATTTACACCTACAGGACTTATATGTCCTAGAAATTGGATTTTACTTCCTGTGAGTGTCTCTGGTGGTTTTGTGTTAAACATATGCCTTTGGCCGCTGACAACTTTTCATTTCATATCACTTAGGCTGCTCATCCATGACATGAAAACTCCCATCATAGTGAACTCCATTATCTAAATGAGATGGAGCAGAGAGAGAAACCTTAGTTCCTCCTTTTGTGTATGCAGCTTTTAGGCAGTAATATGGACACAATGAACTTATTGGAGTTGGGAGTAATGGTGTGAGATTGCTCACACCATTACTTTAGATGGAAATTGAGTCTGTGCTGTCTGCACTGAGGTCTTCTTGAGGCTCTGCTTTCTGCTTTATTTTAATTCTGTTTGCCTCAAGGATAATGAATATGGAATTTTTCAAAGGCCTTTGCAGGCAGCAGTCATTCCTAAGCATCAGTTATGTAACACTAGGATTTGTGCCTTTGAGAAAGTTGTTTATTTATTCACATTATTTTTCTAGTACACTAATTATGACCTACCCTGTCTACCCTAACCCACTGGAGCAATTATTGTAAAGCCGAAACCTAGAAGTAAAAGATTTTGTTTAATCAAATTTTCATTGTTCATGCATTACAAATTAAGAGTTTGATTTTCTCCTATTCACTTATACAGTGTAACTCCAGGCTTTTCTTTGTCAGTGAGCTTTGGAGTTAATTTCAGCTCTGATCACTAGCAGTTAGAACTTTTCAGTGCTGCCATTTTGCTCTCATCACATGTTCATTTGTGTTATGATGCCACCTGGGAAAAGTCAGACCCCATGACACTACATGCTGTGCTAAAAAAGACCATGGAGATGGTCCCAGGCCCCATCACCTTGAAATGGTGCAACATTTTTCTTTAAAAGCTAATGATAAAACAGTGTGCCTACCAGATAATAATACTTCATTAATTAGTTCTACTGTCTTTGAGTACACAGTCATACATGAGCATCCCATTGCTGGAAGAAAAAAATCAAGTACACTACAGAACCACAATTAAAGTATATTAAACTTTGCTTATTATCAGGTTGTGGGTTAGATTCAGAAAATATGCAGAGATATAAGAGGTAAGCATCTTATGATATACCACAAACTGGTATAGTCTTTGGTGCAAATGCAGGTGACCAACCTGTTTAGGAAAACAGGTCTTTCTCCTTGACAAACGTTACCCAGTTCAGTTTCCTGATACTCACAGCACAGCGTGTCCCAAACCGAGAAATGAATTGCATCAGGAGACACAAATGACCACAATCCCATCACTTTCGAAATAATATCTGTGATTCACCTTGACTTAGCATTGGTTGAGCACCTCCTTTTGTAAGTCACACCACACCCACTTATGAATAAAGCAGCACAATAAGCAATCTATAAATTATTCAGTTAATCTTTCTTATAAGGAGAATATGAATTATTATTCCTACTCTTATATTCTTGAACTGTATGCACAGTAGGAAACAGGTGTGTGTTTGTGTTTATGGTGGAGAGGGGAATGAATGCAAGGTTCACTTTAAATCCATGAAAGAAAGGAAGCTCTGACAACGTGAATTTTGACCTGGATGATGTCTGAATGTTTTTTAAGAAACTGAGTTTGTTATACTTGATAGTGAGTTGTACTTTCAAACAGATGCCCACTGTGAAGTTTTATAACGTTGTATTAAATGTATTGCAAATTGTCAAGCAAGAAAGTGATGTTTTGAGCTGTCAACATACTTTGTCCTTGCGTCATGTCCTTGATATCCCTTCTGAAGATGTATATGGTTTTACAGACTGGAAATTCAGTTTAATTGAATGAGATGGTGTATAAAACCAGTTGTTATCTTACTTTGTAAAAGATACATAAGTTTAGATGTTTAGATAGTTTGATAGTTTATACACATTGACTGAACAATTAATGGTTTTGTTTCGAGATGGCTAAGTTTCAAATTCCTTTATTGTGATGCCTGAATTCAACATGACTCATGAATGTAGTTTGATTCAGTTGGAGAGACACCTTTCCACAGCTATGATTAAAGCCCTTGACTGCAGAATAAGACAGGGGCTGAACAGATACTGTATAAAGTATGGAATCCATAACTTCAATGATTTAAATACCCCAGGCCCTCAAGCACTGAATTCCTCTTCCACCGACTGCAGACAGAAGCCCTTCTGGACTTGTATACAACTCTGGAACACTTGTCTGGCCTTCAGGGCACTGATAGCAGAGGAGGGAGATAAAAGCACATAGAAAATGTAACACAAAAAAAGCAAAAAAGAGAAGCTGGGTACACACCAGCTATCAAGGTGGAAAATAGAGCTGTATCTTGTCAGTATCCGGATTTTTGAGATTTGTGATAGAACAGTGTAATGGATTCAGTGTAGGATTGTAAAGGGCTATGTCTTCACAGGAGTGGAAGCAAGCAGTCTCAGAGGCACAGATAAATGGCATAGCAGAGCAGTAACATGAGTACTGCAGTGTTTAATTCCCAAACAAAGTGATCTAGAAGCGAATTCATCTTGGCTGTGGTCCTCATTACAGGCAGACCGAAAGCAAAGGAGTATGGCACCTCGACAGCTCAAATCCCTTCATTGTCAACAGATGTGAGCACAGCTGCTCACACAATACCGGTGTTGAAATGAGCACTCAAGCATGGGCTGACATGTGTTTAGGGTAGAACAGGACATAGCGAGTGTAGAAATCAAACTGGGGGTTGGGAGAACAACACTTTCTGTTCACAGAAGGGCTGATCATATGTTTAACAGGTTCAATCTGTTCTCATCCTGATATAGTAGCACAACCACATGGCTTTGTTATCCTGGTGCAGAGTAGTCAAATGAAAGGGATTTTTTCAAATTAGAACCATATTCCAATAGTTGCTTGCAATCCATAACTACATGTTCCTCTGTATTAAGATGCTTCAGGGCTGTATCCTCTCTGTGATGCACAGCATAGTTTGGGTTAGAGGCAGGGGAACACCAACTTGATGTTGCTGTTCGGAGATTCTTCCACATATACCTTTTCCCTCTCTCATCAGGGATTTGGATTTTTCTACTTAGCCCAGAAATTGCTTTCTTGCAAGGTCTGGCTAACAGAGTGGTTGTGCACATCACTTTGTTGTAAAAGAAAAGGGAAAAAAGAGAATTTGTCATGCCTGTTTTTTTTTTTTTTTTTTTTTTTTTAGGGGGGGGGTTTGTTTGTTTCCCCCCTTGGGGGGTATATGTTTTTACAGGCATTAAATACACATAGATCTTTTACTGTCTTTTTTTCTGTCCCAATCCTCCTCCTGACATTTGCTTTTCTCCAGCCCCAGCCCACAACTGCTCTGACCATATACTATTATTTCTGAGCCATTTTCCAAAGCAGTCTCATGCAGTATCTTCTGTCCTGATAACTTCACGTTTCTAATTTGTTTGGAACTGCTTTATCCTGCTACAGTTCGAAATGCTTCACAAAGAAAGCACCATTGCAGTGCTAATATGTAGTAATCATAACAGTGAATTTTTCCTATATATCACAGATATTCTTTAAAAATTTGAAAAAATGCCATGAACACCTTTCACTGTCCCCTGTTTTATAGTGACCCCTTCCCATTTGGTAAGAACTTAACTTATTCCCTTTGCAGATGGCATAAAAAATTTCAGTTCATGTTTTTGAAATTTGATAAACCAAAAATTCTTATTAAGAAATAAAAAGAAATAGCCTGACTCTGTGCATGATTTAATTCCCTCATTCATAAATATCTGCATATTTAGGTTCTTGAATATGAAGCTGGATGTATAACTTGAAGCACTTAAATTTGACTTTGTTAGAGGGACTTTGCTCAAGGTGATATAACAATTAAGTGGCAGAATTGGAAATAGACCCAGGTCTTCCAGTTCCCACAACACAGAAAAATCACTGGCTCATGCTACTTCCTTCCAGGGTCAATCTATGTTTAATGTGAGCAGTGTATCATTCAAAGAAAAAATAAATGGTTCCAAAACTTAACATGCATAATTTAGTTTAAGCAAAATTGACACTTTTCTTCAACAGAATATAAAATCTGCACAAGTATTCAGCAGTGCTGTAAATGTTGTAAAAATTAGAAGCTAAAATGTGTTTGAATTTCAGAAGGAAATAATGTTGGGACACATTTCATGCACATATATTAGTTAAAATTTTAGAGCTGATTCTTCAGCTGAGTTAATTTTGAGGAACACTTGATCTGTTATAATTTTGGCACAATTTTCTCTCTACTATTTTTCTATCCAAGTAATTCTTCTGAAGATATCAAATTAATGATAAAAATAAAAAAAATTAAAATAATAGTTTTAAAAGTAATCTATTATAATATTTTGGTTAAGAATTTATTTTTGTAGTTTTCCTAATTGAATTATCTTGAAATTATATAGAATTATGTGATATTATCATATGTTTAATTAAGCCTATTGAAACTTATTCTACTGATCAAAGTTATAGCAAAGTAGTATTAATAAAATAGTAGTGAAAAAATGGCATAACCCTGGTTATAGGTGGTGTTGAATTTCACCAATGGAAGGGTTTTCTTCTGAATCTGATTTGGTTTTGGCCAAAACAGGTATTTGTGTGAATCCCTAATATGAATGGCAAACAGAAAGTGACTGCTGATTATTCTGAGATATATGGAATATTTCCTTCTACCTCTTGAAAAGAAATGTTACTGCCATACTGCTACAAGGACCTTGTGACTGCTTAGATTAATATATTTCAGAAAGTTTTTTTTAATTTTCCAGTTTGAGCATGCTTGTTTGAAAGAAATGAGAAGGAAAAAGAAAAAAAAACCAACAATGTGATCAACAGTTCATAATGACATGAAAATAATTTTCAGCTTCTTGAAATATCTGCTGAGCTTTTCTCCACTTTTAGTCATTCTACTAAAACTCAGTGTTATCTTACCAGCTGAGCCTGAGAGAACAAAACAGGCTAGTAACTAAATGATGCCCTAATATTTACACTTCAAAGGAGCTTTACAAAGAACAAACTTCTCATACTTAATGCCACTGATTTATTACTCCTTAAGAAGTCATCTTATGCCCCAATCCTTATTATTCACGGACTTGTGAGGAAACCCAATATATTCAAAGTGGCTCCAAGTACATGAAATAAATTGTAGCATCAAAGCCCTGAGCTCAATGAAATTGCTCTATGCACAAATTCATTATCATGTGTTTGCAGGGCAGTGATCTTTATGAGCATATAGGACACTGTGATCTTGTCTTTGATTTCTCCAAAGGCCTTGCTAATTTCCAACAATATGCCATAGGATTAAGAGGATCAATTGCTCATGTTAAGAGTTTGCAGGATCGGCAACAAAAATGTGTCACAGAAGGAAAGTAAGGAGATTAAAGAAATCAGATAGCAGAAAATTCAATAGTCAGTCAGGGAATTAAAAAATATTATCAGGAAAAAATTTTATCCAGTCAAAAAAGTGTGAGATAGGACCAAATAATAGAATATGAAATAATGTCTTCAGGTTTTGGTCTGCCCAGAGTGCTACCAATGGAGAGTGTTTTTCTTGAGTTTAGTGGGAGTAGGAGCAAGTTCTTTTAACTTTGGAAGTTATCTGATCTAAATTGTGTTTGACAGTAGAATAAAGATTTTGAAGATATCTGACCCAATTATTTAATGCCTGTGGTGTTCCATTTACATGTCAAAGCACCTGGAATACCACAATTGAGTGTTTGTGGGGAGGATCTTTCCACTCTGAAGACAAACTCATGCTTTGCCCAAACTGCCTTTCCCAGAAAGTGATATGTGAGAGTCAGTTTAATATGACCTTTGTTTTTTAATCAGCAAATAAGGGAAGAATTGTAGGAGCTAAATGATGAGTTTAGTTAAAAAAAGCATGACTATGGAAGATGACACCAAACTAGCATGATGACAAAATAGAAAAGAAGAGCATCCAAGGAGAATGTACATATATTAGTGTATTTAGTGTGCAGTAGAATTAAATATTTAGATATTAAATGGAAACACAATTATTATTTAAACATGTGAGAAAAAAGGGTTTAGGAGTTTTCATATGCCTTTCCAGTAGACACCTCTCAAAAGTTCACTGCTTTTCAAGTGTGTCTTTGAAACCATACTTAAGAAATGATGAGACAAAATTATTTAGAATAGAGAGGTTTCCATTTAAATAATTGTGCTCATTATTTTCTGAATATGATGTCTTCAAGAATGTACTTAGCTTTAAACAATGTTTAAGTACGTGCTGAGTTAAAATGTTTCACTTTTGAAAAGGGCCTTCATGTAGTTTCTGGTGCTGAGTTACGAATTTGGGTTTCCTCTGCTTGGCTGAGAGATTTCAAAACTCAGTGTTATGTCATGCTGGAGAAAGCTGACTATCAGAAGTAAGACTTCTGATGGTTGCTTCACATGTTCACATCCATTAATTAGCATTTGAAAGAGTCAAATACATGATGATGTAAAACACAGTTCTCTGTTTACACTAGCATAAGTAACTCATACACCATTTTTACATATACTTAGATAAAATTTTAGCATATCATTCAAAATGCTAGTTACTGGAGGATCAGGATTTGGAACTGTAAAGTTTCCTGGGACAAAGAGCTTTGGATGTAAATTAGTAAGATTATTTTTTTTTTTAAATTCTCCTATAAGGTACATCATGTGTATCCAGCAAGACCTCAACTACTTAACATCCTGGCTAGATGGGCAAAACACATTTCTGGTGTCCTCCAAAAAAGCAAGAAAACTGTTAATGAGCTAGTTCTAGATTTCCTCCCCCCACTGCAAAATAAGAAACAAAACACAAGAAGTTAGAAAAACATTTATTTCAAATTCTTTCTGAACCTGAAAAGTGTTCCATATGGTTTTGTCCCAAGCTCTTAAACAAAAGTCTCTGCAATAGCACAAAAATAGCAGAAAGTTTTTTTAAGTAATGAGAAATAAAAATATTATTTAAGATCATTTCAATTTTTAGTTTACACAGATTTTCTTCTGACAATTACTTGTTAACTTTTGGAAGTCAAAGATACATATTTATTTCAGTGTTTGTCCTTTATGCACATCCAGTGAGCTATAAAGATACTGAGAGACTGAGCTATAAAGATATAGAGGGATAGATTCCCAGCTGATTTTGGTGCAAGTACTTTGATTCACATCTGCTGAGAAATTTTATTCCAGACAGGTTTTAATTCTGAGTGCTTTTAATTCTGAGTGCTTTGTAAAACCGTACATGTCATAAAACATTTGCAACACACTGTACATGAAAACATAACCTTTCTTATCAGAGGCAATAAAGATATCCATAGAATATAATTGTTCTGCTCAAGACAAGGAAAAGATCCATTTGCAAGGGGGCCGTGTTTTCAATGGTCTCACACACCGGGTTGAATGGTTTAGGGATGAGGCAGATTTCAACTGTAGAATTTGCAGCTCCTTCAAAGCAGGCTGAGCATGAGAAAGTAAAAAATACTCTCTTTCTGCAGACCCAAGCAAAGATCCCAGTGGATCTCATTCTGAGAATGGATCTGCTGAGCTCTTAGAAAATCCCAGCTGAGTTTTTCCACAAAACACCTGCTCAGCCCTGGCAGAACCACCCTGACACCCTGACTGTGGAGGTGCTGTGCCTGCCAGCTGGCAGCCCCACACGGCAGAGCACCCATCCCATCAGTGATATCCCCCTGCTTGCTGTGTGGTTGGGGGCCCTCACAGAGCTGTGTCTGACAGCTCGTACAAGGTGTGCTGAAAGGAGCCTCTCCCGCGGCCCAGCCAGCAGAAGTGGAGCTGCTCATGGCTCATTGGGAAGTGGGGATCGCTGCTCTGAAGCTGCCAAGCACCTCCTGGTGGGCCCAAATGCCCGACTGAAACGCTGATCTCAACAAGCAGCATGTCTGTCTACCTTAGTAACAACAGCAATCCACAAAAATAAAGATTTCACCTGAAAATGTCCCTTGCAAGTGTTTAAACATTAACTTTGAGATGAAAATCTTGAAAATCACGTATTAAAAAAAAAAAAAAAGGCAAGTCATAGTTGCTCTTGGTGTTGCTGTGACAGAACTCGTTTCTCACCATTTTCCCGAAACTGGAAAGATAAACGTGTACAATTATTCCTGGCTGTTAAGAAAATGACAGATTTGTAGGTAATATAGCTGTCTGCTTTAGCAGTGCCTTTCACAGTTACGGCATGATTGGAGCAAGAGGCAGCAGGTCTGCCCTTACCACAAAGATGGTTATATGGTGGACTGTTGCAAATAGCCAAGTGCCTTCTGATGTCGTATTAATATGCTAGTGCAAGAAGAAAACAGAGAACAGACAAAAGAGCTGAGTCTGTTCCCTTTCATGAGAAACATGGGAAACCACCAGCTAGAAAACAAAGGACACCTCAAGCTCCCTCCCTTTAAAATATTTCCCAATTAAAATGTTAAGCAAATACCACTGGGTTCAGACTGTTTACACAAGGCTGGTCTTGTCAAAGAATAAATGCTGGCAAGGCAGGCAAGAAAATGCCAAACTCTCTCATCTTCTATATACCTGTAAAAAGCTGCATAATTAATAGAACAGCAACTTTAGACAGGCCCCAAGGGCTAGAACCACAAAATCATTTCGACCCCTCACTGTCATGCCTACCTCCAAAAGGCAGAAACTCCAATATTCTTGCCAGTTGTTCCTTAATTCTGCAGTGCCTGCACAGTATAATTGCCACATTTTTATTAGTTACACTCCCCCAGTACTTAAATGAATGGTGCTGTGCCATGCTCAGAAGTCTATGGCTGTCCACAGCCCAAGCAGCAGGGTCAGCTCCCCATGTGCACTGGGCAGGCTTGCACCAGGAGCTTTGGGCTGCAGCACTCCTGAGCCAACCCACACAAGAGCACCGGCAGCTGCTGCTGCAGAGCCTCAGAGCCCCCTCTCCCTGGAGGTGCCCGTGGTCACACGGCTGCTGTGGATGTTGCAGACACATTTTCCCATCCTTGCAGGAGCATACTTGCTTTCAAGGAACTTGTCTGTTCTCAGGATTCCGACTCAAGCCCCACCTTTTTCTTGCTTCCTCTGGACACTCTGAGTCTCCTGGACACCACTGGAAAATGAATTGCACCCTCCAGTCTCATGGCCAAAAAAAATTATTTTGAGAATATAAGCAAAACAGAGGTTTAAAGAGACCACAATGAGCTCCAGCAGGAACACAGGAGAAATGTACAACTGCGTTTATTTGCCCTTGAGAGAACCACACACTAACACAGAGGCTCTCTTCCTACAGCACTGCTGTCACCATACCGGTGCATATTGCAGCCTACTCTTCATATTTCAGGGAAAAGTGGAGCATTTCATGGGAATTTTGTGCTCAGTTTTACACTAAACATTAATAAACATATCAATCAGTGTATAATCTCTATAGCAGTGAATTCTGTGTGCAGCTGGCCATCCACCAATACTTGATTGTTAAAAAAACCCAACCAAACAAAAAACATTATAAATTAATAATAGTTGAAAGATTTTCTTTAGATTTAGTGTAGTTCTTTCTTTACCAACCCAGTGAATCAAGAATGCTGACAAACCTTAAAACTCCAGGGCTGCTAAGCAGTTACAAATTATAATCAGAATTTAAACACCTTAGCTTCTGAATATTCATACAACCCAGTAAATATTATGCATTTATTAAAAATCTATTGCCTTCCTTCCCAGAGGCAGAGGACATACAATGCCTGGCTGGTTTAATCAGCTTCCCTAGAAATAAATGGCTTCTTAAAAATGCAGAGTCAGTATGTCCTCTCAAGACATCACTTGGTGAGCAGACCTGTTTAAACACTCTGTTTATTACAGTAAGTCTGTACTGGCCCAGTAGCCCGACACTCTCCTTAGCCAACGAAACTGTGCATATAATAGGTTTCCCTTGAAGACTCTGTGAAGGGCTGAGAATTGCAAACCGGGATTTTAACAGCAGCTTTCAGACATACTCTGTGTCTGATTCCTGAATCCAACCTTTTTCCCCAAGATATGTTCCCATGTTTCTCACATTGTCTCAGGTGCAAACAGAATCTAATGACTGTGTATTATGCTAGTCTCAGCTGCTAAGCTGATACTGACATTGAGAGACATTTGTTGTTGAAATATTTAAGGGAAAAAGCCAACTGGTTTGGGATGTTTTACCAAATGCTTGCGTCAAAACCCAATATTGTTGTTTAACTCAGTTGTCTGGTTTCTATGTTTTATCTCAGTAATAAAAAAAAAGCAGTTGCCTTAAAGTCTCTTTGTAAGATGTATCAAGAAAACTAAATTCGAAGAACTCCGTGTTTTCTTTTAGCGTCATAGATTAATCCAGTATAAAAGCTGAATATTTACATCAAAGGAGCACTAGCTTGTGTCCACAGGGTTAGATTTTCATATTAAGGGCCTCCGTGTCTAACTTATGTTTTTAAAGAAGCTTCAGTTTTGATTTTCTGGGTATAGTTAACACAAATTTAGTGAGATATTTCAGTAGTACCTACTGCTATTAACTTATTTAAAAGCACTTGTCTGCAAGTCTAAAGGGCAACTTTTAGCATAAAAACTTTAGCATTCATCAGCAAGAAATATACTACTTTTTAAAAGGCATTATTTAATTTGAGAAGATGAGTTGCATTCTTAGCAAATATGGTTACCATTCTTAGCAATCACCAAGGTATTTAGATGGTCCAGTTTTGAATGCAACCATGTAATTCTCCTTATTAATTTGTTCTTGCTTAATTTTATTTTACACCATTACCTTAACATCCACTTGTCTTCAACATGTCTTCTTCAGAGAATTACATTGGAATTTATGTTACTACTTAAATAATTTGGTTTCTTTAGAAATAGTATCTTCTAGATATTAAATCTGACAACAAATATTTATTTGGGTTTTCTTTCAGATTTGTCCTGGCTTGTTAGAAAGCGTCCCAGAATGAGTCAGAATGAAGATCAGGGTAATTTAAAGTAATTTTCTTTTATTATGTCTGGTTCTTTTATGGAAAATCCTTTCTTTGGCGGGATCTGCAGCAGAGCTTTGCTATTCTGATTAAAACATTAGCCTAGACTGGTCAGTTCAGACCTCAGTACAAGATTTTAGATTAACCCTTTTTGGTTTATGCTGTTCAGTGAAAATAAAAAAAATTGCTTACTGCATTTTTCAACTGCATATGTAAGGAAAAAGCTTAATAAAAAAGAAACATCTTAAAGAGTGCATTATTATTTTTAGTGATATCAGGGTATTGCTGCATTATTCTTCATCCAATAGTTAAGACCTATTTAAATGTATTTTATTTTATTTATTTTATTTTGTTTTGGAAAGGATCAGTCCCAAGTCATCACGTTTTTATAGTGATGAATACGGGGATACCAGCTATTTCTCTGTTTTTTCAAAGATGAAGTTATTTTTTTCATTACGTCTTTTTTAGAAGAACAGGTTAAGAAGCTCATCGAGAAAGGCTGCTTCACTAGTAACATAGAAAATGAGATAAAATCCTGATTATATCCATTTGCAACAGCAGAGAAGCAAAAAAAGAATTAGAATTATATATATTTTTATGGAAACAGTTCTGTAACAATTTAAGCACAGTTAAAAATAGATACCACTTCTTATTTTTCTGTAACTGAAACATGAAACATTTTATTCGGAAAAAAAGACTTATAAAGCTCTTTACCCAAGCCACAACCATCAGCGGACATATCCTACATACATTTTATCTTTCATCAATTTGCAAAATTGCTGGCACAGTACGTGCAAGAATTTGTCACATTTTGAATATAAATCTAGTATGTATGCTTGAATTAGCACTTCAATTACATCTTTTGTTTCAAACAGTCTACTGTGTACAACATTCAGGAAACAGAAATATAGCCTAATTCCTAATATTAATAGACTGCTATCCATGTTGATAAGAATTAGAACAATTATTGTCTAAATATAAAAGCACTGATTTCCATGGAGCACTGATTTTGCCCCCACCTGCTATAGAATGCACTTTTAAATTCTACAAAGAACAGCTTAATTTGTCACAATCTTCCTCATATGGATATCTCTGCTATTTGGTTGTGCACACACCATGTCAAAATTGGGGTATTTTAAATGCTTTGCTCTTTGCTTCTACCTCCATGAGCCTTCGGAGCCAACCACCATGCCATGTTTGGGTTTTTTTGTTTTGTTTTCCATTTTTGTTAGTATATCAGTTTCCTAAGTCTCTCTAAAGCCCTTTCTAAAAACATTTTGTTGAATTGATTTCTCATTTACTTAGTGATCTTTTTCATCTGCTTTTTGAAGATGGCTTATATTTTCACATAGTGTTATACAGGACTGGGGAGTTGCATCTTACTCATTTGTTTTGTCCTCTAACAGCATGTGGCTTTCAACATCTATGTAAAAAGGACACACTTGACCTACTGAATACCTCTGAATGGGCAGATGATTATTAACAAAACTATTTCCAATCTACTAGTTTTAATTTTTAACTTGCAATTGTTATTAAAAAATGAACAAAATATCAGATTTAAAAAAAAAAAAAAAGGACATTGTAGGGTGGGGTTCTGACTTATTTACTGATTTTGTAGACAACAAATTCTTGTTAGGTTTAAAATTATCATATAATGCACTGTTATTGTTACTTGTCCTGTATTAATCTAAAGGCATCCTGGAAAAATCGTCAATTCATATTTGCACTGAAGATGTTACAGTCTGTACACAGGACTTGACTATGGCTGCACTGTAAGACAGAAAGAGGTAGGACAACTCACAGACTTGTGCTACACATAATTATGTGGTCAGTGTTTTATATGGCCTAGTGACAAAAGACATTATTTTTTAATTGTGAAAATATTGCTATTTTTATGTGATTATGTAGAAATTGGAATTTAGTCACAATTTAAACCAGAAAAAGGGAGAAGGCTGACAAAGTTATTTTGTGAGAGCTCTTTCAGCCTAGGTGTTGAGTGGAAGAAATGATGGAAGTATTTGTGAGCAGGGACGGGATTTGGAGATAAAAGCTGGAGCCATCAGGAGGGCAGGGAAGCTTATAATGAGTAAGTGTGAAAAGGAATTAGTACAGAGCATAAGCAGAGACTGTGTGGCTTATAACCTTAAAAACAATCACAAGAAAAAATGAACGTGAGATGAAACTAATAAGAGATTGAGTTAAGTGACTCAGAGGCTATAAAAAGGGAGATGACATAGTCAGAGGACCACGTAGGAAAGATCATCTTGATGACAACAGTCTGGACTAATTGAAGAGACAGAAATTAATACTTAAAAAAATTGTTTAGGTCTCTCACAATAGGATTATTTGTTCAGCTTAATTATATGGTTCCTTTACAGAAGGAAGATCTTTCTAAAACCAATATGTAAACCAACATGATAATATTTGTCTACCCTGCTACTTTTTTAAATCCATAAAATATCATACTTCAGAAAAACTCAGTACAGAGCAGTATGGGACTGAACGTTGATACTCGTGAGTTATGCGATATAACAGAGTACTTAAATATATAGTTGTGAGCTTGTTTGCTTTTTTTTTTTTTAATTTTTGATCAATCTGATATTTTGTTTCCTGTCTTACTGGGTTGATCTAGTCATCAAAGACATAGACAACACTGTTGAAAACAAATTGAGGTAAATATTCCTTGTCCCTATCTGTAAAAACCAAGCAATGGAATTAGCATCAGTAAAACATGCATTCCCAAGGACTAATTGTCCTAATTCAAAATACCCTTCCTAATTCCTGGAAACTACAGAATGGACACATCTCCCACAGTGGCAGTCTCCACCCCAAGACAATCTCTTCACCTTAGCTTCCTCTCCCACCCTTAGAGAGATTCTCAGGCTCCTTCTGACAGCGCCCACCCCAGGTCTGGACTTTTGTCTTCCTCCTACTCCCGAGCCCTTGAAGTTCTTGCCAAGTCTGCAGCCCAGCCTTAGCCAGCAGGCTGGTTGGCACCTGCCGGGCCACACTGTCTGCTTCTTTGCCTTTCAGTCATGACTGTGTCCAGATTCTCCCTGACCACAAAGATTTGATTCCAATTCCAGGCTTTAATCTTGTCCTGAAGTAGTAAGAACCCCATTCTTCTTGGCTGGATAAGTAATTTCTCTTTTCTGCTTGGACCCAGATTATCTTTGCCATCAGTAAAATGGTTACCAATTCCCACGGTATTAGCGATGGGTGAAGTGAAGTCATCACTATCATGTCCTCATGAAAGGTAGGTTGTAAACCAATACAGAATAATAACACTGGGTACAATGTGTAGTTTACACTTATTGGAACCACTGTTTGTCTTTTGTATTTTTAGCTTACGGGTAAAACCACACCCTGTCCTCCCTCCTCCGCCCCTTCATGGGCAAACCCAACAGAAACTCTGCAAGTTGAAACTCATGATGCTTCCTAGCCCTTCCATAATTATTTTTATCCCCAGCGTAAAGCATGATTCAGTTGTCAGTTCTCTGAAGAGAGACAGAGATAAAAAGAGAGAAAGAGAAGAGTATGCTAAATTGCTGTTGAAAAGAATCCTTTCCATATGAAGTAGGAGTGGGTATTAGAGGACACATGGCCAGTTGAAGCTGGAAGGCGGATGCTGTGTGGAAAGTACTGAGGGAACTAGGGCACCCTATTATCCATGGCAGAGAAGTGATAAATGTTGTCACATAACCATTTCACCAATGCTAGGAGAAGGATTTACATGAGGAATATTAAAAAAAAAAACAAACAAACAAAAAAAACCCCACACCACAGTGCCATATTGTTTGTATCCTTGTTTTTCCTCTCTACAAAGGTAGGAGATAGTGCTAACAGTATATAAGGTGACCACTGAACACAGAGATACTGTCTGTCTCAACTATTTTTGAGTGGAAGGAGGGGAAAGAAGGTGAATCAGTGAGTAAGATGTAATGCAGTACAGGATAGGGAAAGGTTGATGTGCCCTGGAACTGATGCACTCCACTTTGAAAGCAGGAAAATCTCCTTATTTGGGAGAGTTTTGTTGAAGCATGCAACAAATGGCAAATACCTCTCCTTGAGACATCTGTGACAGAAAAGAAATGGATTAAGTAAATGAAAACTTTTACAGCAAAAAAGTAAAACGGTGTTAGAGAAGATCCTGGGTTTGGTATAAAGAAAAGCCAGAACAATACAGATTCTAAAGCTTGAGCTGTAGCTGCTGTACTGTAAGATGCCCAATGTACCTGAGCAGGATTGTCAATAGTGACAAAGAAACATTAGTCCTGCTGACAGTGTGGGTCTTTCCACTTGGCAAATATAATACTGAGACTAAAAGAGAAACAGTGACATTTTAATTATTTCATAAGGTCTGAAACCCACTGCAACATTTCCACACTGCTCTCCAGTCCTGTGGGCTCAGCCACCGACACTCACACTCCAGAGGATGTGTGCCACGGTGGGTTGTCAAACTGGACCCCCCAACTCCTAGTAACAGCTCCATACAACCAACAAATTTGCATTTTGCACAAAAGAAAGAAGAGGTGCATTTATTCATTCTTTTTTTTTTTTTTTTTTTTTCCTGGTCAAGACATTAGCAAATTTTTACTGATCCAGGAACTAAGTGCAATGAACAGTAGACACACAAATGAGGAACTCAGGAGGAAACAGCAGAGACTTAGAGAAAATAAAATGCTGGTTTGGTAAACTTGGAGATGTCTGTAAAAAGTTAATGTCTTGATCAGCTTATTACAGCTCATACAGTTTTTGTATGTGGTATTAAAAGGCTATTTGATTAGTCAAGGGTGGCCTTTATGGAAATAACTTCTAACTTTGGGATCTAACACAATTTGTCCCAGAAGCAGGGACAGTTTCCATGTAAATCTTCAGCTAGATTATTTCTTGTTGTTCTTTCAGTCTTGGAATGGGACATACAGTCCCTTGAGTGCAATTAAATGTAGAGTGGCTTTCTAGCTTTACTTTATGCCAACTGGCCCTCTTCTTTGAGGAAAATAAATTTTATTTCAACTGTTTATCTCAATAATGATTGGTTTGGACTAAGAGAAAATTAAATTTTGTTTTCACAATCAGGATCTGGTTCCCTGACTCAGTGTTCTGTGAAAAAGGCCATACTAATTCCTTAACAGATTCCAAATGTCCCCTCCTGTGTTCTACCTCTGGTGCAGGAAACTATTTACTGAACTTGAGTTATGCCTCTTTTTAAAAGACAAGTCACTCCCAGATGGCACGTTGGTGAGATAATATAGGGATCTGGACCAAACTGTCAGTGAACTAAAATTTGTTTCACCAGTGGGCTTCTCCTAGCTGGGTAAACCATTGCTTCAGAATGGTGTCAGCATGTCTGAGACACAGTCAGGAAAAAAGACATTGGATAGTCCAGTGAGCAGGTGGCCTTACATGAGCTCTGTGGCAACTGTAGCCTCAGCTGACCTATTAGCTCTACCTTAGCAGGGTAATTATCAGAATAACAGTGGCTACTAGCATGGAGCTCAGCTCCAAAATATGAGTATGACCATCTATGGCTCCACATTTAACAATAGTGAACCTCTGTACCATGAATCTGGAATAACCATTTCCTATGAGATATTGACCATTGTTTGAAGCATGGGACAGAGATGGGGGAATGTGGAAACAAAAATACTCCTTCTCTGAGCCAGTGCTAGTTTGTCACAGAGAGCATGAAGGTGAATATTCGTACCCCAAAACTCATAGCCCACAGTTGGTTAATCCTTATTTGGAGAAAAAAGAGTTTTGTGATTGCATGAAAGGGATGGAAGACTACTGATGAAGTGTGGCAAAAAGGGACCTGAGGTTGACAGTGGCAGCCATTAGCACTTGATCATGTTCCCCATATGGGTGAATGTCAGAGACATACCAGGTGTTGGTAACCAGAATGGGATCATGAGAGTCCCTGTGACATAGAAAAGAAGCAAAGTTGAGTCTATTGAGGTGCAGTCTAACATGACTGTAGGCCATGGCTGTCAACTCAGCTTATTGCACCCTTGGTGTGACCTCTGCTGAGCTTCCTGCAACTCTCTCAGCCAGTTTCATGAGTACAGACTCATCTAATTAAACTGATGCAGTAGGACCAGTGTGGATGCTGAAGGGCAGTGAAAGGTAGGTTACCAAGGTGGAGTCATTAGATGATTACAGTGCACAGAGGTCAGTCTTTAAATGCCAACTGAAAGGGAGTGGTCCGGGGACCTCAGGTGCTCTTTGTAGAGATGGCAGAGCTACATCAGTGATGTAGCAGTGGGGACTACTCAGGGGACCTCAGTGAGGACGTGGATGGAGAGTTGTTGTGAGGTTGCCCTTGTGGGAACCTGCAGACACAGCCCTGCTGGGCAGAGTTGGAACACAGCCTTCCCCAGCCCCAGAGCCATACTGAATAGCAGAAAGCTCTGATGATGCAAGGCTTAAGAACTACTTTCACAAGAGATGCTGGATCATGGTTTTCACTTAGGATTTGTACTGGTAGCACTGGTTAGTGTGACTCCAGGTGGTTCCCGTGTTCTGGGCATCTTAGCCATACCTTTTCTTGTATTACTTACTACACTTAGCAGTAAACTGTATTTTAACAATTCCTGAGTGACCACAGCAAAGCTCTTTTATGTTTTCTATTGTGTGTCAATATTCCTGGGAAACTAGCTCTGACAGAGAGAAATGCTTTAGTTAAAAAAATGGCAGATATATCTAATTTATTCTATTTTATTTATCAAAATTATCCCTATGTTTCAATATACTTTAAATCACATGAATTATTTGTTTCTTCAGCACATTAGCATATATGGTTTCGCTTTTATAGCTGTGACTAATAAGAAAGATGAATCAGTAAAAAGAATGAAGCTAAAAGCAACCCCAATCTTAAAATGAGTACCAGGTTAATAATGGGTGTATTGGTTAAGGCAGAATACAGCAGACAAATGATCGCCTCAACAAAATCAAGCCGTTTCTTCATCTGTATTTTTAACTCTTGTCAATACTTTTAGTGTTCCTACAATTGACTACGTCCAGAGGCTAGAAACATAAAACTTAATGGCTGTGATATTCAGATTCACTTTTAAGTACACAGCCACCCATGGACATACTCAACTCCTAGTGAGGTGCAGAAGTTCCCTCTAGGTTGTTTGAATGGACTTAAATCAGACATCAATCAGAGATATACACAATACAACAGAAAGGGCGCTGCCTTGGTTAGTTTTCCTTCACAGTACAGGAAGGCTAAAAATTATCTTGCAATCCATGTTGTGAGCATTATTATTCTACAATTGTTTTTGGCTTTTTTTCCCTGCTGTTTTCATGAGTCCCTTTTTTTTGTTGCTTTCCATTCTCAATGCTCTCTTGTCCTAATTTTCTTTTTCCTATTACAGGGTTGTGTTTTGTTTAAACCAGTATGTCAAAAATTTGCTAACGAGTACCACAGGCACCATGAAATTAAAATGTCAGCAAATTATTTAATTACTGTTATCAACGTCATTACATTTTTAAGATTCTAGGTGAAACTGGACAACCACACCTTGGCATTGGTTTCGGATCTAGAGTTTTCTTTAATCTGAATTTCAAACTTTAACTTCAAGTAGTGGAAATAGCTAGAGTTAGAGAAAACATTCACTGCAGCTCTGGAGAGCATTTTGATCATTTGTAATGCTGCAGATTTACCACTGTGTCCTTTCCTCACACATGCATGTCTTCTTAAAGCTATAATGTTTCCAAACTTGCTGTCTACACTCAGTGGAATTGTGGCCTACTGCTTTTGGCTGCTGCAAGGAATATTTTTACCTTCCTGGACAGAGCTAAAACAAAACCAGTATATAGTAACAACCAGATACTGGAAGAGATCCAAAATGATAGTAGATCATTGGCCAGGAAAACAAAACTAAAGGACACAGATGTGAAGAATGCATAATGAACCAGTCTATTAAATATCCCCTTAGGTTTCATTGTGTCCAGGTAAATTTGAATAGAGTGTATTATCTGTGCTTATCAATAGAAGCTATCTGTTTCTAATGTGGAGGTTGAACTGTAATAAACAATGCAGAGCTTTCAAAACATAATCTCAGAACTACTATTCTCACACTTTTTTTTTTTAAATTGCTTTTTGTTGTGTTTTGGAGAAAACTGAATGAAGCACAATCTACTATATTGCACATAGTTGTAATTTCTGGGGTTTTTTTTCCTCATTAAAAGTAAATCTTGCAGTTGGCATCATTAAGCTATTGACTTTCTACTCCAATGTAATTACCTTTATGACTCTGTAGTGCACCTTTTACTTAGAAAGGGAAATACCTTAAATAGTCTGGTAAATTTTACTACTGCAGGTGGGGAATGTCCAGTTTAATGGCCCCACTGTATTACTCTTTGTTATACATGTGTGCCAAAAAATACACAGGATATAGATGGGGCTGAGTTAATATTGCTGGAATTTCCTAACTTTTTTAATACTTGATCTTGTATCCTTAACATTGTCAATAAAGTGCCAGAAGTGGGAGGACTGGGATGGCATACTTCCATTTTAGCAGTGAACAGAAGGTGGGTAAATAGTTGGAGAATTAAAAGTAATTTAATCTGACAGGTAACAGGACAGACATCCCTAATAGAGCCACACATACACATACACAGATGTGTACACATACTCAGCCTCATTTGTTTCATAGTCAACAAAATTTCATTCAGAAATGTGCTTTAAATGGCAAAAAATGGCATTTGGGAATATGATGGAGGTCTGTGTTTGTCAATAATTCATGTTTCACACAAAGACTAATCAATAAAACACATTTTATGAGGCTGGTATATTGGTTGTAACTGTGTTCAGCAGACAAGATAGAGGTTGAAATTGTTCCCACAGAAAAGAATAATCCTCCAAATGAACAACTGATACCTGGGCTTTATCTAATGAGATGGATATTACTGGGGTTTTGACTGGTTCAGAAGGCTAAAGAATGCTCCAAAATGTACTTAGGAGGCATTAATTGCATCAGTTTCTCTTTTAACAGGGTACAGTTCTTCATGCAAATGTTAAAATAACCTCACCCTGATATGTTTTTTTGACTCTGAGTGCCCAGAGGTGCGCGACCAGCCAGGGTAGGCACGCCAGGGCAAGCTCACTGACTCAAAGGAGAGGACTTGCAAAACACCCTGGGAATACAAGAATGGAAAATATCTATGTAGAAGGCTATAGTAATAGTTTAGTCAGAAAGAGAGCTGTTTTCTAGATCTGTTCATGCAGACCATTCCTTATTTTTATTTTTTTTATTTTATTTTAACACCTTCCCTGGCATTTGGAAAGCAGAAGCCATTTCTTTGGCATTGCATTATTTTTCTCAATAATGTTTCAATAAATCTTGTGTTCAAGGAGGTTACTGGTATATTGGTCATTTGTCAACAATATCCCCAAAGTATTTGTGAATGTCACAGAGAACTGCTGAGGGTTAACAGTTTCCTTAACCTCTCAGTTGTTTCTTATTCACTGGTGCGCGCACACAGAGCAAGCACATTATATCTGGATGGCTATATACTGACGGGAGATGCAGATTAAATGCATACTTTTCTTCTGTTTTCCCCAGCTGCCTAAGTGGTGCTGACTCTGTGATCCTGTGCCGGAGCTATACACATGGCACCACTGCTGTGATGTTCTTTCTCTACATATTTGTCAAGAATTCAATATAGAGAAAGATTTAAATGTATTTTTTTTTGTCAATGCAAGACTGCATTTTGCTACAGCACACAAAATGTTTATTTGAGCAGTAACTCCAGCAAACCAGCGCCTTCAGTTTGTATCTGTGGGCAAGCAGTGGTGATAACTGTTGGACCTGTTTGCGTGCTTGGCTTTTCTCAGCATTGCCTCACTGGCAGGGTAATGAATCAGCATTTCTGTACATGAGTGCACTGCTCACTGAGTTGGATTTTCAGCTCTCTCTCTGTACATCTGTTGACTGGATACAAGTATATGTTCTAGTGCCCTTTCATATGTTCTTGGCACAGATACATTTCATTGGCATGAGCATTAGGCTGAGTTTGTTGGCATTTTAGGAAGTCAATCTGATTTAAAATGCAAACAGAAGAACAAATAAAATACAGCAAACAAACAAACACACCAGGAGAGTGTTCCCACAGCAGAAGCTGTGCATGGCTCACAGTTTACAAACACAGGCTTAGTCTTCCTGCCCTCTGTCTCCCAAGTTTACTCATCCCATCAGAGACTGAATATGGAGTCTCAAGTGAGCAGCCTTTCACTACTTGGATGACAGATGCTTTCTGTCCAGAGGACTTCTGGCTGATGAGGAGCTGGAAGATGTCTTTTCTGCACTTCCCCTAGCATGCCCAAGGACTTAAACAGCCCAGTAAAAGCCAGTAGTCAAAAACAGCTTTCCAAAGTCCAAGGCAAACATATTTTATCTAGATTATCCATTAAATTAACCTTCTTGTGCACCCTTTTTTTCCCTCTTTTATTTTATTTTTTTTTTTAACAAGTCATTGAACACATAGAAGTGCAAAATTATGGGTGTAGTGAAAGCAAACAACTGCCCACCTCAAAATCTTTCAGAATAAATTTCTTACCTACTAATGAAATTTATTTTCCTATGTGGGAAAACTTTGACATGCTTTTTGAGATGTTGGCCTTGATTATGTGCATTTAGCAGGACTGCCTGAATCCCATACTTTACCATCAGAATGATAGTATGCCGAAATGACTAATACAGCTACCACAGGATTTCATGAAATTACATGTCAGACAGGTACTTTTAAACACATGGGAGATGCTCTAGGGTGCTACTGTATTGCAATCCAGTAATGACAGTAGCTCAAGTACAACTGTAGATGGGATCTTGAGTAAGAGCACCTTGGGGAAAACAAAGCTTTTTGTGTTAAAAACACCCAACAAACAAGTTCTGCTACACAAAAGGACAATAGGCCATGTTCAAATTTTAGAATATATATCAGGTGACAGAAAAAACCCACAGCATGTAGGCCATCATTTTCTGAAATACCAGTCTTTTCTGAAATCATTAAGTCTATTGGTCAGCTTACCAAAGGTCAGATAATCAAACTTGAAACACTTATATTCACATATTTACTGGGGGTTTTTTTGCTGTCTAAACACTCAACTGGTCACACAAGAATGGGCTTTACATTTTATGACAACATTTTGATTTAAAAAAGAATAATAAATGTTGAAAGAACTTAAAAGTTTTATCACTTGTCACAATCAGTGATCTTATAAGGTTTCTATTTTTTCAGACTTTGTTATGGTAAAAAAAAGTATAGTAACAGTATTCATGCTGGAGTAGAGAAAAACTGCTTTTGAGAAAAGGTAAAAAAACCAAAATACAATATTTGGATTCTAATTGTGTTCTCTGATTTTTTCCTATGGACTAAAATTAATTTTAAGTTCTTTTTCTTATGTTATTAAAATCAGAACACACATAGAATAGAGTTGGTTCTCTGCTCTAATTCAGAAAAAAATGAAAGCACAGACTGTACTGAATGATAGAGTTGTGCTTTAATGTCCAGCCATGTGGTTTCTCTATAGAAAACTAATGAGTTAAAGATGAAATTACTCTTCTAATTTGCATATATCTTCTTGCAAGGATTCTGTTGAGCAGAAGTATAATTGGAGACTCTATACAACTGAATCTTGTACTTTTTAATGCAAACATCATAAGCTATGAAACATCTTTCTTCCCACAAAATGGTGATGTTTTTGGTTCTAGACATGATCAGTTATTTTTTAAATAAAGTAAACATCAAAAATACCAGGACCATTCCCCTGAATTTTATTCAATACCATCTGGAAATAAAGCAGGGTAAAAAACCAGAGAAACAGAAAGATATGCAACTAATTTCTCAAGAGTCAAAGATTTGTCCCAAGATTCTGTATGAGGGCCTTATTCAGCTCTTATTGAATCAAAAGAAAAATAGAAGCAGAAAGCAGAGAAGAGGTTTCCATTCATTTTCCCATGCTGTTTTCACTTGTTAAACTTTGTTCTGAGTTAACAGGAGTGCATTCACAAGAGTCTTCCACATAAACTGTCTGAAATTGTGTAAACTATATTCAGAGGTATACTGAAGATGTACAGAGACATTTCACTTGTATTGTAGTATATGAATGTGGTTTTAAAATCTATTATATGACACAGTGGCTTTATAATACCCATGATGATTTAAAAAAGTGTTGAAAACAGAAAATATGACTCTCTGTTGCCCTATTTTGTTACAGTTTAAGGGGTCAGGGAAAATTCCCATTCTCAAAATATTTTTACAGAGACAGTATAGAAATGTGTATCCAGATCTTTTGAAACAAATTTAGTATCAGTAGAAAATTTTTTGTTGTTCTTGTTCATATGTGCAAGGCACAGTCAGAATCTTTGGGTTTAGGCCAGAAATCTTCAGGGAGTGGACATTCTGACTGACAAAGCTGTACAGCACTTTGCACTATAACTTTTGGCTTTTGACATGAACTCCACAGTGTGCCTGCAATGCAAATAATAAAGATGGTTTCCCACTGAGGCTGGGAGCCTTGGTCACATACAGATGCCATGGAAGAGATAGTTCTTGCTAGAAGTTTGGCACTTGCACAATCAGAATAAAACAACTCTGGAAAAGGGAGGGAATGGTGCAATTATCAAACTTTCTGAAGTGAAGAATAAAAAAAAAATAAGCTGGTATTTTCCCTTCCCTTTTGACTAACTGAACAGAGTCAGTCAGTGATGTTCCTTCTGTTCCTGTAAGTAGCAGTCAATGGTAGCTTAGCTTCAATGTCTTTTTTTTACAAGGTTATAAAGAAAAGGATGCACCTTGATAAGGTGTGAACACAACTAACTTGAGGCTCATGAGGCTGACCCTTTCAGCTTTTCAGACAGAGTTCACAAGTTATCCTTCTACCCCTATAGCTCATGTAGATCTAAAATCTGCCCCCCAAATAAGGAAGGCTTTCTTGCTTTGAATTTTTAAATTAATTTAAAAGCTGTTGTCATATTGTATAATGTCTTCCTGGTAAAGACATTCTTTATGCAGAATAAGAATATTTTTTCTTCCTTGTATATCTCTTTTTTGGAATACAGATTTCAGCCCCAGGAATTGCCCTGCTATGATAATGATAATATATTTATCTACATCTAATCATATTTGTCAAATATTTTGTTACAGACAAACCCTTTATGTTTGGAGAGTATCTTTTGACATCAAGTGACTTATGTCAAGGATTCTCAAGACGCCAGCAGCAGTAGTGAATTCTAAGAAACAATTAGAACAGAGAAAAATTTAAAAACATATTTTGTATTTAAAATGGGGAGAAAGAGAAAGTGTACAGTAGACAGACTTTAGCTGGGGGGAGCCGTGTTGTAGGCCAAAGGGAAGGTAACTGAGAAGTAGGGTAGTCAGGGTTAAGATGCTTACAAGGAACCCGAAAAACAGGCTCATTGATGTGTCATAACATTCCTGTGTGACCTTAGCAATCCATAGGACCAATTTTGGAAAGAATGTGAGGCAGATAACTCCTTATTTTCATATATAATTAGTTATAAAACTAATATAGTGCATAGCTACTACCATATGATTAATTACCTTAATTCATGAATGCTTTTCAAGTATGAATTTCAAGTGTTAGCATTAAAGACACCTTAATTTTAAGGCCCAATCCTGCAAATATTTATTAGCGCTTGCTGTCATGAGTAAGTCATTACTCAAAATAAAGCATTAGCTTTAGTGGAATTACTTGTGGTATTGAGTGCTATCATAGAAGGGAATATTTTCGGAGTTTTTATTTTAGCTAAATACCTATGTACGTCATTATATATGCATTTCTATATGTATATACACATGTATATATTTTCATAAAATGAATTTAAAACCTACTTTTTCTCTGTATATTTCTTTCTATCTTTTTCTAAGTTTGGGTCAGTTTTTTTTCTTCTGCTAATGTGTCTTAATTATCACTTTCTTCAAGGTGCAACTAGCAAAAGAAAATGCCGTGTGTTCTCTTACCATTGAGCTGATGAAGAACAGTAAGTAGCTCAAGTCTCATGTTTTTGGGACCAGATGAGTATGAGTACAGCAGCTCATTGCTTTTTCTCTCTCTCTCTTTTTTTTTTTTTTTTTTTTTTTTTTTTTT